>BTPG01000001.1:324030362-324057862 GCA_036245525.1 Semisulcospira habei
GGAAACACTCCTGTCACACAGCATTGGTACACCTTGTTGACAGATGGCTTACTGCCATAAATAGCAGTCAAATGACTGGAGCAGTATTTTTGGACCTTTCAAAAGCATTTGACCTCGTCAATCATGAAACTTTAGTTCAAAAACTTAATGTCTATCAACTAAGCGCAGACACACTTGCCTTCCTTACGTCATATCTGCATGGGCGTACGCAGTATGTCTACGTGAATGGTAAAAACTCACCTGAAGGGGTGATAGAGCACGGAGTACCACAGGGATCGATTCTTGGTCCATTATTGTTCTCTGTCTTCATAAACGACCTTCCATTACATATATCTGACTCCAGTGTAACTTTCAGTCTTTTTGCAGACGATGGAACACTGGACGTTTCGTCATCAGACGTAACATGTATGGTGAAGATTCTCCAAGACAGTTTAAATGAGGTATCTGAATGGTGCAGAAATAACGCCATGATACCTAATCCCACTAAAACCAAATGCATGCTGATTACCACACGGCAAAAGCATCAGTTGAACCCCCCTCCCCTTCAACTAACACTTAATGGCCAGCCTGTGGAGCAAGTCAGAGAACAGCGCGTGCTTGGAATCAACTTAGACGACAAGTTGTGCTGGCAAGGCCACATTACTAAACTGTGTAAAATAGTATCTAAAAATGTATTCCTCCTGTCGAAATTGAGACATTTTGCTGATGAGCCAACAAGGAAACTCTTCTACTATGCCCATATTCAGTCACATTTGGATTATGCCTCATCTATTTGGGACGGTAGTAGCGATGCTAATTTAAAAAGTCTGAACTCGCTCCACAGAAGAGCCATTAAACTTATTGTTGACAGACCCTCAGAAGTCATTAATACTGACAATAAGTTCAAGCTGTTAGACATTTTGCCACTTGAAAAACAGTTTAAGTATAATAAGTTGGTGCTCATGCGCAAAATCACCCTCTCAGAAACACCAGCCTATCTCAATAGTTTGTTCCACTTTGCTCATACGAGGTCCAGTCGAACACCAGGGAACAATCTTGTTGTACCGATGCCTCGACTAGACATTTATAGGTCGTCGTTGTCCTATTCTGGTGCAAAGTTATGGAACTCCATTCCTGCGGATGTTAGAGCCGCGCCATCGCTTAAAACTTACAAGACCAAGCTGCTCAAACATCTAGACAAAACTTAATTTTTCTTTTATTTTGTATTTTTATTTTTATTTTTACATGTAGCACTCCATGCCTTATGCGGCATTTCCCGGATAGTCTGCATTCTCTTCTAACATTAAAAATTTATGAACGCATGTAATATACCGCTGGCATTCCAGCAAGCCGCATTATGTAATATCCATGACCCCATGGACTCGGCTGGCCAGACGGGATGCCGTCGATAGACACAGCATTGGGCGCTCGCGAGGCGTGGCAGTGCTGTGGTTTCTTCGCGTCGACCCGCGCGCGCGGTGGTTGCGGGATCGCTATACAAGTCTAGTCTAATTCCATGGCAGACTAGCATCTAGCTGTGCGCGGTTTAGTGGCGCGGGGAGGCCGCTATCGCATGTGTGTGTTTATCTGTGTCAGTGTGTGCAAGTGTATGTGTGTGCACGCGCGCATCCCTACGTGCTTGCGCACGCGCGCGCGCGCGCGTGTGTGTGTGTGTGTGTGTGTGTGTGCGAGTGTGTGTGTGCGTGTGCGTGTGTGTGTGTGTGTGTGTGTGTGTGTGTGTGTGTGTGTGTGTGTGTGTGTGTGTGTGTGTGTATGCCTGTTTATGTTTCTTGGAGTGAGCCGCCGTGTTGGTTTTTATGATGAGAACAATAGCGGTTTTATGTACAAAATCCATTATACTTTTTATATTTGCTGTAGTATAGTTTTAAGCGAAAGAATGTATGTGTACATGATATACTGATGTGTGTGTATGTGTGTGTCAGTGGGTGTGTGTGTGTGTGTGTGTGTGTGTGTGTGTGTGTGTGTGTGGAGGGTTGTGCAGGCTTGGCTTGGCGCCTGTAGGCTACAAGCTAATCTGGCACAAGCCTGTGCACGCGGCAATTGCACACCGGCGCGCGTGTGTGTGTGTGTACGTTATTTTGTTTTGTAGTGTGTAGCAAGGACAAGAATGAAAACAGGTCTGCGCACCTATTCTTTTATCCTTGGAAAATAAAGTTTCATTTCATTTCATTTCATTTCATTTCATTTCATTTCTCTCAAGAGTCAGTCTTCTCTCCGTCGTGCATCCAGCTGTGACGCCCTAGTCATTGCATAGAGGATACTGAAACAGAGTCCGTTTTCTGTTTGCTGTTTTTTCTGTACACTGTGAATATTAAGGTTATTCTGTGAGATTTTGTGAACTGTGATTTTTAAATTACTTTAGTTCTGCTGGCTGTGAGTAGTATGGTGTCGCGGTTGCGGAATAGTGATATATTCAAGTGTACACGTGGACATGCTCCATATCTCCTGTTGTTTGTATCGTGCTGTGACAGAGTGGATTCCTGACTGTGTCTGATGACAGCATCTTCGAACGAGGTAACCTTAAACTCTCTAACTAACATTGAAATCAACGCTTTAAAAAAGGTGGTTGTGAGTTCACGTGTATCTATTCTGACTTCTACTATTGAAAAAATCACATCGCTGTCAGCTTGTGGTTAATGCAGTCCGTTGGTGAACCCCCTGTTGCCAGTGTATCGGGTGCAAGTACTTATTACCGGGCATGGATCTAGGCTGCCAATGTTTGTTTTTCGGCTTACTGACTCTGTGATAAGTTGCTGTATCGTATCCACCTCCACACCTGACTCCACTCCAGACAGCTTTGTTGACACGTTGGCACTTCCTGAGTGGTGCCATAATGTTTTGCTGATACCATCGCCCTCCACACCCACCCCTGTGTTTAAACTCTCTGAAGACGGTGTTGAGTGCCAGGTTACGGCATACCAGGAAGTCTGAGTCGCGATGGCATCTCAGTCTTCATCCTTCTCCTTGAGTGTCGTGACGCAATGCCCCACCACCCCCACCAACCCCTTCAAGAGAGATAAGCCGGTGCTAAAGGATACTGCGTGCGGCCAGCAAACACGGTTCTACAGCAACGGCCCCACAGGCGTCATCACTCTCAAGCGCTGGCGAACTGCCCTTCACCACCGCTACCTGCACCTGCTCCAGGCTAGAGGGGGCTACACTGTAATCTGGAGAGACACAGACCACAGAAATGATCCGGTCGAGTGTGGAGATATTTATTTGGACTGTTCCGCCCCTGACCTTCCTGACGACCTGGGCAAAACATTCATTCAGGTCAGGGGAGACGAAAAGCCTAAAATAACAATAACACTTTACTTTCACGTGCGACGCAAGACCGGAGGCACGTGCCTCATACAGGGGCATAACAAGGACGCGTGGGTGATCAGTGAGTACGAGTCCCTGTGTACATTCGTACAGCAGCTAAAGGATGGTTGCGCGGACCCGGCGGAAAATGTGCCTGTGGATATGCCTGTGGGCGTGTCTAGGGATCGACAAATCGACTCGGCCCCTCCGATTGTAACACTCCCAGACACACCTCCCAGGACCTCAAATGAGCCAGAACCTGAGTGCTCAGCAATCGCTTCAGATCTCCTCCTACAGCTGTTTCCCCTAAGTGTATCACAAGTGGGTGACTGTAACCCTGTGTCCCCGTCAGCCCTTCAGCGCTCTAACACTGAGCCCCCCACCACTAATCCCATGCCCGAGGCACTGACTGTTTCCATTGGCAATATCTCTCCAGCTCACAGTGCTCCGACCAGCGGTCAGACCTCCTCCCTTCTCTTTACCCCATCTCCTCCCCCCGTCCCCTGGCGAGACACTTCAACGGGATTATCGCCTCTCATCCACCCTCACTAATGTGCTTCTGGGCCAGTCATCCGTTACCCTCGTAGCCAGTCCTATCGTCTTGTACACAGCATCTGTCAGTAACCTCTGCCAAGAGGGCGTGTCCTCGGCCCGGGCTCCAGTCGCCTGCACTGAGGAGGGCTCGGCTAGCTGTGAACTAGCTACTGGGTGCAGCGACTCAAAGCCTACCATCAGCATGCTAATGCCCCGACTTGCTGCTGTCGAGTCCCTGCAACAGGAGTTGTATCATCTCCAATCTAAAACGCAGGAAAGACTGGACCAGTTAGAAAACCGAGTGCGTGAAATCTCAGTGACGGTAGCCAGTGATCTGCAGATGTCTGAGTCCTTTGTACGCAACAAACTTTCCCAGATACAGGACCAGCTGACCGAGCTGTCTGACTCTCACTGCCACCTACATGACACACTGCAGGGCCTTAACTCTGCGCATGACAGTGACACCTACTTCATCCATGACGTGCGCGGTCACGTGGAAAGATTGGAAGCTGTAGTCCCTAGCCGCCACACACTTGCTCAGCTCAACAATGAGCTCAACGAGTCAGTGCCTGAGGAAACGCCTGCCCCTCCCTCTCTCACTGACGGCGCTAAGGGGATTACCGACGGTGGTGGTGTAAACCCTGCTACCGCAGGTGGTGAAGAGATCCCGGTAAGGATTACCCCTCCGAAAAACCTCAGTTCGTCAAGTACCCGGAAGGATCAGGCCTCTGGCGGTCTGCTGATAACGGTCCACGCGCCCCCGAAAGAGGCTGAGAAGCAAGCGGAGATCAGTGGTGCAGGTGAGCGTGACCATGCTGAGAGGAACGGTAATCGGATTAACGGCGTAAAACCACAAACCCTCATCCGCCCTCCTCCAAGCGAAGAGATCCTCACGCATCATGTCATGGCGGATACCACAACCATCGTTATAGGATGCTCTGTCCTGCGTAACGTGAAGGGAGAAAAAATGACAATGTGCCAGGGGGAGAGAGTGCAGGTCATTTCTGTGTCGGGCCTGGAAACCTCCCACCTGACTGACTGGTACATGAAGCAGGCGCCGTCACCCCGCGTCCAACTGGTCACCTTCCACGTGGGGGTGAACGACTGCAAACAGCGGGAGATCAACAGCCAGCAGTGGGAGAAGCTGGTTACAGCCTGCATAACGGCCTTCCCCAAAGCACGAGTCCAGGCCTCTTCCATCTTGCCTGCTGGGCAGGGAAGAAATTCTCGTTTAAATCAGCGTATCTTCCCGTCTAACGCCAACCTGTGTCACGTGGCGAAAAAGTTGGGCGCTTCTTTTATAGACAACACTGGCATCTTTCACACGGCAAATGGTCTACCTCGCAAGGCGCTGTACCGGGTGGACAACAATGGCCGGCTTGACCCTATTCACCCGTCCCACGTGGGCACGCGGAGGCTGGCCGGTAACATCAAATACGGCGGGGAAGATGGTCACCGAACATCCTCTCAACGGGATGCTACATCTCCTTATGTAACAACCGCTAAGCAGCTTTACTCAGACATTGCTGCGGGGCGGGCGCCGGTGGGCATGCCATCCGCTGTTCAGAAGCACCATCAGCAACAGCAGCCAAAACAGCGGTGCCCACAACAGGAGCAAAATGAGCTACAGCAGCAGCAACTGCAACTAGAACAGCGTCAACCTCCGCAACAGCAACAACAGGAACCACAAGAGCAGCACCTACAACTACAGCCCATTCAGGAGCATCAAGATACATCAGTTCTTGCCCCGACTGGCTGCAGCAACAGCAACTGATGTATCCGCCTGTGACACCGTGGCAGTACCAACCTCTCCCTAGCGTTGCTCATTGGACTAATCACCCACCATCTTCCGTTTACCAGCAACCAGGAAATGGAACGTATGTCCCGTACTACCCGAGCTACCCAGCGTCCATTATCGGTGGCGCCCAGTGGGCGCAGTTTGTGAATGGTGTGCGTGCGTACTAGACTGTGCAGTCGTACATTATTCCCTACTCACTACTCACTAAAAAGTGTGTTGGAGTGTGCGTTTATCTCCTGTGCCCACCTGTGAGTACACTAGGTAATCTCGTTGGGCTTATCTGTATTCTTTGTTGATCAACAGTGTGTTGTTGCTGCTATAATTACAACTTCGTGGAGTTCGGGATTCTTTCTTCTTTTTATTTTTTTTTTCCATTTTGGCAGTTGTTGTTGCCGCTACAACGGAAAATGTAAGGTGTTCTCCGCTGCAGCGGTAAACAGAATCAACTGAACAACTATATACTTTGTGAATCGGATATTACCGCATTGTGCCAGCAGTGTGTTGCTTGCTGCTACAACAGAGAATAAAAGGTGTTCTCCGCTGTAACGGTAGACAATTAACCATTTACTTCATTGTGGATATCATTCTACATGTGCCAGCAGCGGAAAATTCAAGGTGTTGTCCGTGTAACGGTTAACAATTACGGCCGCTCATCCATATATTTGGATTAGTCGTGAGGAAATCGTGTGATAGCATTCAGATCCACACCCACTGTGTGCCTGGTCTTATCAACGCATTTCAGGGCATTTTTTTTTTTTTTTCCGCCTAGTGTGCTGCTGACCAGAACACTCTTTTCACGTGTGGCATCTGATAAGTGCGCTACACCACATTCACTATTTAGACAGCTTGCGCAGCATTAATACGTGGATACACTATTAATCAAAAGCGATCTTCGTTTGATAACGCTGTGTTGGACACCATTTGTGACGTTTGATACGAGGTGCTATAACTTCAGCCGAGCTTTACTGCATTGAGACTTTATTCCTTATTCCCTCTGTTTATATTTTTTTTTGGTATTGTGTTGCACTTCATTTGTGAGAGTTAGAATTCAACATGATTCATAATGCTCAGACACACGGAAGCCTTCAAACTGGTCACTTGAACATCTACCATCTTTTTAACAAGGTGGCCGACTTGAATGTTTTTCTAAACTCGTCTGAACCATTCCACCTGTTTGGTCTTAGTGAGACGCGACTTAACTCTGACATAAGCGATGAAGCCGTTCACATACCTAACTTTAGCATCACTCGACGTGACCCTTTGGTACTTGGTCAGACTGGGCTTGCCGTTTACATCCATAACTCAATCCAACATTTAGTAAAAAGGCGTGAGGACATAGAAACTCCGGAAGTTGAGTGCATTTGGTTGGAATTTAGGGCTCCAAAAACTAAACCCGTCTTCATCGGCTTTTGTTATCGTAACCCATCAGCCAAGTTTGAATGGTACGACGATTTCTTGCATGCAGTAGAAAAAGTTGGCTTGCCTAACTGTGATGCGTTGCTACTAGGCGACTTTAACATAGATATGTTGAAGCCCCATACCGCGTGGGATTGCATCACCACACAAACCGGCTTAGAACAATTAGTTTCGGCCCCTACTAGGATCACAAAAACAACCGCAACACTCATTGATCACATTTACACCAACCGTCCCCTTAGTGTGTTCAATGTTAGTGTTCCTGACCTCAGCATCAGTGACCACTTTCCTACTGTGTATTCCTGGTCAACAAAACTGCCAGCGCATCGTAAGAACGGGCACACAACTATAACGTACCGCTCGTTTAAACAGTTTAATCAGTCTGCTTTTCTAGCAGACCTTGATCAAACACAATTTAATGTCGTTAATAACGAAACTGACCCTGAAAAGGCTCTGACTGTTTGGTATCGACTCTTTACAAGAGTACTTAACAAACACGCCCCTTTACGGCAAAAGCGGGTAAAAAACCACACGTTACCGCCTTGGCTAACGCAAGGAATAATTGAAGCTATGAAATTGAGAAATGACTTAAGAAGACACAAGCTATTTAACGAATACAAAAAACAACGTAACCGTGTCAAGTCTATGGTACGCAGGGCTCAAAAGTCTCTCTTTGAACGAATGATTAAAGAAGACAGAGATACTGCCGCACTCTGGCGCGCGGTTAATCTCGTCACCCGAGGTAACAGCAAGAAATCGTCAGCCATTCCTTCTAGTATTACTGCAGACACTTTTAACAAACATTTTCTGTCTGTTGCCGAGTCAATCATACCCTCAAGCGGAAACGCGTCTTACACATGCCCGGAGGCCCTGCTTAACTTCTGTAATCAGAAGACTAAGGACAACCCCCCCCCCCCCTTCTCTATACCGCCTCTAGCTGTGTATGAAGTAGGAAAACTGATCGGGTCACTGAAAAACAAAAAATCATCGGGACCTGACGAGATCAGTCCTAAAATCCTGAAACTGCCCCTTCCCTATACAGTAGAATCGTTAACGTATATTTATAACTTATGCATCCAACAAAATATATTTCCATCAGAACTGAAGCAAGCCAAGGTTATCCCTATGCCTAAATCAAAAGATCTCTCTGATGTTAATAACTATAGACCCATCTCAATATTATCCAGCCTTTCCAAACCTCTTGAAAGACACGTGCACAAATACCTTTATCAATATTTGGAGAGTCGCAGTCTGTTGCACGTATTTCAGTCCGGCTTTCGCCCCAAGCATTCTTGCCACACGGCGCTAACAAGACTTATTGATACGTGGCTAGCATCCATAAATAACTCCCAAATAACTGGGTCGATCTTTATTGATTTTAAGAAAGCTTTTGACCTTGTAAATCATAACATTCTTTTGTCAAAACTTCAAGCATATCTCTGCAATGCAGATGCTGTCTCATTGTTCACTTCATATTTAAGCGGAAGGAAGCAAAGAGTACTGTTAAATGGATCCTACTCCTCGTATGGTCTCGTCAAAAGCGGCGTGCCTCAGGGCTCTGTCCTCGGGCCATTGCTGCTTTGCATATTTATCAATGACCTTCCACTGCATATTAGTTGCCGCGATATTTCTTGTGACATGTTTGCTGATTACTGCACACTACACACTCCTCACAAAAATGTAGCTGCAATTAGCACGCGTCTGCAGGAAAGCCTGCGTGAGGTCACCGACTGGTGTCATTCCAACTCCATGTCCCTGAATCCGTCAAAAACAGAATGCATGGTTATAACCACACATCAAAAGCACCAGCTATGCCCGCTCTCTATTAGTCTGTCTATAAACGGCAGCCCAATTGAGCAAGTATCACACCACCGCCTCTTGGGGGTCACTATAGATGATCAGCTTAAATGGCAAATGCATATTAATAATGTGTGCAAAAGGGTTTCCAGAAGCCTGTATATGTTGTCAAAATTGAAAACAATTACTGACACAGATACGCGTCTTCTTTTCTACAATGCTCATGTCAAGTCGCACATAGACTATGCATCAACAGTGTGGGATGGTTCTAGTGATGTACATTTGAAGAGGCTGAACTCCCTACATAGGAGAGCTGCAAATCTTATATTTCCCGATCCCGAACTCTCAACTGACGAAAAGCTTAAAACTTTAAAAATTCTCCCTCTATCCCATCACTTTCAGTTCAATAAAGGTGTATTGATGTACAAGCTGTACACGCAATCATGTCCACTGTACTTGAGTTCTTTTTTCTCAGAACGGACATCTGTAGCCTCTAGACATGGACAACAATTCAAAGTACCCCTGCCGCGTATTGATTTATTCAAAACCAGTTTGTCATTCTCGGGAAGTTTATTCTGGAATTCTATTCCTGCAGAAATCAGAAACGCAAAGACGCTCACCTCATATAGGGACAGCCTCTTCAAACACCTAGAATCTCTGACGTAATCTAATCATTACAGTATTGGGATAACTTGCACGTGTGTTCAGGTGTGTGCATGTGTGTGTGTGTGTGAGTTTGTGTGTGTGTGTGTGTGTGTATGTGTGTGTGTGTGTGTGTGTGTGTGTGTGTGTGTGTGTGTGTGTGTGTGTGTGTGTGCGAGAGTGTGTGTGAGAGAGAGAGAGAGATAGCACCTGAGTCCCTTTTCCCCATAGCCGTACCATAATATTTGATTGCCAAAGAGTACATTGAATACTGCAATGTACTGTGTATAATGTTTTTGCCTTCATATGTGTGTGCTCGATATTTTGGGCGCGCGCTCGCGTATCTGTGTGTGTGTGTGTACTGTATGTGTGACTTTGTGTGTGTGTGTGTATGTGCGCGCGCGTGCGTGCATGCTGTGTGTGTGTATGTATGCGTGTGTGTGTGTCGGCATGAGAATGAGAGAGAGAGCGAAAGAGAGAGAGAGGGAGAGAGAGATAGCACCTGCATACATATTTGCCCTTGTTGTATGAACTTTAATGTACTTAATTTTTTTTTTGTTGTTGTTGTTTATTTGATTTACTTTTCATTTTTACTCATTTTATATTTTTGTGCGTACGCGTGTGCGGGTAGGTATGTCTGGAGTGCGTGTCCGAGAGCGTGTGTTTGTTTTTGTGCGTATGTGCGTGAGTGCGTGCGTGTGTAAGGTGTGTGTGTGAGAGAGAAAGAGTGTTCGTGCGTGTGTGCATGCGTAATTACGGTGTGCATGAGTGTGTGTGTGTGTGTGTGTGTGTGTGTGTGTGTGTGTGTGTGTGTGTGTGTGTGTGTGTGTGCGAGCGTGCATGCGCGAGTTGTGATGTGCATGCGTGCGTACCTGAGTGCGTGTGTGTGTGTGTGTGGGTATGTGTGTGTGTGTGTGTATGTGTGTATGTGCGTGCGTGGTGCGTGCGTGCGTGCATGGAGTGAGCGAATGTATGCATGCAGCAGTGTGTGGTATGTGTATGTTTACATGTCTATGTCACTTATGTAGTAGATGTAGCAACGGCAAGTTTGAAAACTGGTCCTGTTACCAATAACTTCTACCGTTGGAAAATAAAGGTTCATTGTCATTGTCATTGTCATTGTCATTCTCTCTCTCTCTCTCTCTCTCTCTCTCTCTCTCTCTCTCTCTCTCTCTCTCTCTCTCTCTCTCTCTCTCTCTCTCTCTCTCTCTCTCTCTCTCTCTCTCTCTCTCTCTCTCTCTCTCTCAACAAACCACGTCCCTCTCTCTGTTTAAAAGTAGAGTACATGATTACCTTTCTAAGACAACTAAATGCTGATCCTTTCTTCTTCTTTGTTTCTAGACATGATACGCTTCATGTTCTCACTTTTCGCTAGTTTTTTTTTTAATTATTATTCCCATCTAGCCTACAAATCGTTGTTTTTTTTGTGTTTTTTTTGGTTTTTGTTGTTTATTTTTTGTTTGTTTGTTTGTTTTGTTTTTGTTTTTTTGTTTTTGTTTTCCGGCTTGTTTTTGATAGTACACAAAATATCCTACCTACCTAAATGTTAGATATGTGTGCACAGACGTGACGTGTGCATGTGTATGTACAAAAGCGCGCATGTGCACGAGTACATGTATATGTGTGTATGTGTGTGTGTGTGTGTGTGTGTGTGTGTGTGTGTGTGTGTGTGTGTGTGTGTGTGTGTGTGTGTGTGTGTGTGTGTGTCGTTATTATTTAGTTAGTTTTTGTTGTTCGGATGATGTTCTTTTTTTTCTTTTTTTCTTTCTTTAAAGTAGCTTAGCAAGGACAGATTGTAAGAAAGGCCTGCGCGCCTAATATCTCAATCCTTGGAAAATAAAGTTTCGTTCCTTCGTTTTCTCTCTCTCTCTCTCTCTCTCTCTCTCTCTCTCTCTCTCTCTCTCTCTCTCTCTCTCTCTCTCTCTCTCTCTCTCTCTCTCTCTCTCTCTCTCTCTCTCTCTCTCTCTCTCTCTCTCTCTCTCTCCTTGGGCGCCATCTTGCTTACTGTGCGCATCGCGTGTAAGTTTCTCTGCATTCAATTGGATACTGTGCTCGCAAAGTTTACTCTGCAATTATGATTCTTGACAGGACTGTGAACTTCATATTTCACACTCATTTTCCGAAATTAAGTTACTGCACTGCGCTTGTCGGGAGGCCAGCTTGTCAGCCAGTCGGCCTTGAGCAGCTCGGAGTCTAGTTACATCCCCGCGCGAGCACCATGCAGCTTTGACCCAGTTTCTCTGCTCGCCTGGAACAAACCTTAAGTGTGCCGTACTAGCGCTGGGCCAAACAGCCGTGATAAATATGTCGACTCCACACCAAGCGTAAGCTGATTATGGCACCGCCACCATCCTTCCACTATGCGCCCGACAACACGCTCCACAGCGGCTAACTCTAGACTTTCACTGGAAAGAATAACTAAAACAAATGACCCGATCCAAGTGACCTTTGAGACTGAGGGCTGGAAGTTACCCCTGTAGAGAAAAGCTCTACATTCTTTCTACGTGGATGTACCTCTGCCCCCTGGTGTCACCCTCCTATGGAGAGACAGAAATCAAAACCACGAGAACCTGACAGTCTCTGCTCCGGTAGATTCGTCTTATCCCCAAGAACTGTTTGAAACAATCATCCAGTTGTTGAATGGGGACCGGAAACTGATCACAGTAACACTGTATTACACCACCGGGACTGCTGCCAAACTTGGATTGACGAGGAGTTTGAAGCCTTGAGGGACAGTGTTACCAAGATGGCCAGCAGTCTGCTCACCCAGCCCACTCCAGCCGACCCTTCACCCTCCCTCGCTAATCCTGTTACGGATGAGTGCCCCCAGGCCGAAGCGACGGACGCATTGAACCCCGAGCAACTCACCGCCACGCGAGATGAACCCGCGCAGGCGGCCACCCGTGAGTAACTTGGATTGCATCACTCCCCTCACCTCTAGTGTCACCAATCCAGAGTGCATGCTCCAGATGCAGAAACAGCTGGAGATTAACTCGGCCACCATCCGCACTCGGACAGCCGCTTTGGAGGAAACACGCAGGGAGCTGTCAGAGCTGAAATCCCGCTGTGCCGCTATATACGACCTACAGGCGCAGCTCGACACCCACGCCCGAGACAGCGATGTAAAAATAAAAAACTGCTCCAGAGCCACCGACAAATTCGTCACAGAGGCCATCAACTCGTCACTAGAGCCTGTGACGAAGAAACAGCAAGGGCTCGCTGATCGCGTGAACCAGCTGACCTCCTCCAGAGACAGCCATGCTAGTAAGCTCCACGAGATCGAACGGCAGCTAAAGACGCTAACCCCAGCCGCAAAACTACATGCCAATCCGGCTCCTGCCGCTACTCCCACGGCTCATACTGCGCGTCCCTCAAACAATTCATCACCATCCTTCCATTCGCTGTCTCCTAGCTGTAATATTCAGCGCACACCACACCCTGACATCACAGTGAAAAATATGTTCGCTGTCCTGTCTGAAGGCGGCGAGAACCAGCATGACTCTGGTGCCGGTATTGGTGCTGGCAAGAAGCAGCACAACTCTGGTGATGATCTCGATGCTGGTGATGCCACCACAGCTAACGCCGCCAAGGACTCCCGTGAATTCAGCCAAGGCCGCTCGAATTCCTCTTCGAGCACCCCGCTGTGCAACCTGCGAGCCCAGACCGTGAAAACTGATGTCGATCGTTTACTTATCGGCGACTCGGTTCTGAAATGGGTTGACGCGCAGAGGATGTCTGTTGACGGAGTAAGGGTACAGAATCTGTCTGTGTCGGGGCTGAGCGTCAGTGAACTCGCTGAGTGGCTCCGTGAACAGCCAACGATGCCACACATTCGCCTGGTGACATTCCACGTCGGCATCAACAGTTGCAGACAGCAGGGCCCCGTCACCAAGCCGGCGTGGATGCACCTCATCCGCCTCCATTCCTCCGTCTTCCCCAATTCCCGCATTCAGGCCTCTTCCATCATGCCCCCGAGAGGTCAAAACCACCCCCTCTTCGCCTCCGAATCTAATGATGCCCTTAGGGAGGCCTGTGATCAGATGAAAATTCTGTTCATCGACAACACCCCCACCTTCCTCACAGCCAACGGAGCCCCAAGGAAAAAGCTGTACCAGGATGGCATTCACCCCAGTCCTGTCGGTGCCATGAAACTAGCCATGAACATCCGCTTTGCGGGTGTTCCACGCCGCCCCAAAAACACACCTGAGGCAGGTGCTCCACGCCGCCCCCACAACACACCTGAGGCAGGTGAAAACCGACAAGTCAGTGACAGTAGGCAGCCCAGAAACTATCATCGCCAGGACAGCCATCATGACGCTTCTCCCCAGGGCGTCGGTCATTTTCCCAAATATCAAGAACTGGCACGCCGAAACCGATACAACCCCCACACCGGCCCCGGTTCTCTCCACGCACCTGAGCAGGGTCATGGCGGGCCCTTAATGACGTCACACCACGGCCCGGCCCCAGCGCGACCATACAACCACTCGTCTGGCCACGCCACTTCACATTTCGCTGACCAAGGACACGCGGCCAGGCCGCACATCGCGTCACAAGTGGACTTCCCAGCATGCCGCAGGCTAGTGGGTACGTACCCGCCGGTCACCCGTTTGCTGCACCCGCCACAAGCCCCCGAGGGTGGGAACAATCAGGATTAACGGGCAACCCTAGCCACGATTCAGCCCAGGCCATGCAGATCATCGCCCAACTACTGCTGCCTTTTCTACCAAAGTACTCTTGGCTTGACTTCGCGAACGAAGATTTTATAGGAGTTGCCCACGACGTCTGCAGGAAAAAGAACTTGTTCGTGGCTGCGGAGGCCAATCCGAGACAGGCAGGTTCGACCGCAGTGGCTGCAGGGGAAGGTATGGCCATGGTTCTGAGCTGCGGCATCTCTGTTTTTTCTCCTGAGCCGCTTGTCCTTAAGGCTAGCTCTGCGAGAGTCCTCAAAGGAGACAGCTGCCTTCTAAATGGTATTTGTATGGTCATGCAATGAGAGCAAGGTCAGCTTGGCTTGACTTCGCGAACGAAGATTCTATGGGGCTTGCCCACGTTGTCTGCAGGCATTTTCGTGGCTGCGGAGGCCAATCCGGGACAGGCAGGTTCGACCGCAGTGGCTGTAGGGGAAGGTCTGGTCAGGGTTCTGAGTTACGACAAATCTGTTTTTTCTTCTGAGCCGCTTGTCCTTAAGATTAGCTCTGCGAGAGTCCTCAAAGGAGACGGCTGCCTTGTGAATGGTGGAGCGCCAGGTGTCACGGTCCGCAGCAAGCGAAGACCACTGGCGGTGGTCGATTTGGCAGGCACTAAGTGACTTCTTGAGACCGTCCTTGTATCTCTTCTTTGGCGCCCCTCTGTCTCGGTGTCCAGTGGCGAGCTCGCCAAACAGAGTGATCTTGGGTAGGCGATGATCTTCCATCCTGGAGACGTGCCCCGCCCAGCGAAGCTGTGTCCGCAGCAGCAAAGCCTCAATGCTCACAGTTTCCGCCTGTTCAAGGACCTCGACGTTGGTGACATAGTCACTCCAGTGAATGCTGAGGATGGTACGCAGGCAGCGCTGGTGAAAGCGTTCGAGGAGACGAAGTTGGCTGCGGTAGAGGGCCCAGGACTCGGAACCGTACAGCAGGGTGGTGAGGACGACAGCTCTGTACACGCTGATCTTGGTGCCTTTTTTCAGCTGTTGATTGTGCCACACCCGCTTGAATAGTCGCCCGAAAGCACTGTTTGCTTTTGCCAGCCTGGGAGGTGGTCTTCGGCGATGGCAGGTACCAGCCGATTCAGGAGCAACCTTGCGAGAATTTTCCCGGCAATGGACAGCAGGGTAATTCCACGATAATTAGAGCAGGCAGACTTCTCTCCTTTGTTCTTGTACAGGTTGATGATGACTGCATCACGGAGATCCTTTGGTAGTGTTCCTTTTTCCCAGCAGCAGAGAAAGAGGTCGTGGAGCTTGTTGTGCAGTGCTGGGCCTCCATGTTTCCAGATCTCTGGCGGGATTCCGTCAATGCCTGCTGCTTTGCCACTCTTGAGCTGGGTCTTGAGGGTCTCTTCGGCGGTGGGCGGTTCGTCCAATTCAACCTTTAGTGGAAGGTGTGGGATTTGGAGGATGACTGTTTCTTGAACAGTGCGCTCAGCGCCGAAGAGGTCCTGAAAGTATTCCGACCAGCGGTTCAAGGTGGAGGGAGGTATTATGTGTGAGGAGTGCCTGTCCATAGAGAGCAAGGTATCTATATTATATAAATATGCTGTTACGTCATCAACAACATTAATGTCATACTTAGAACTTGCACACATGCATTTCCAAGAAAAGCTCTCTCTCTCTCTCTCTCTCTCTCTCTCTCTCTCTCTCTCTCTCTCTCTCTCTCTCTCTCTCTCTTTCTTTTTCTCTCTCCCTCATTCTCTCTCTCTCTCTCTCTCTCTCTCTCTCTCTCTCTCTCTCTCTCTCTCTCTCTCTCTCTCTCTCTCTATCTATCTATCGCAGGAGGGTGATCTCCCTTGAATAAACAGGGCGGCCTTTTCGAGCTCTCTCAATTCAGTTTTGATTTGGGGGCTTCAGTCAAAGCGACAATGCCTGTTGAAGGACTACCATCAGCAGTTAATGTCATTCTGAATGCCCTGCTCAAAGAAAACACCCTGTCATCCTACAAAATCGACGGTAAGGGCGATGCAACCATAGTTGTGCTTCGGCTGACCTGCGGCCCTCCACCCGAGAAGATGTCAACATACCGGAGAAAACCACCCTCCCAGATACTGCGTGACCAGACAAGAGCAGAGACGCAGAAGCAAGAGAAAGACAGTAAGACAAACGAACTTTTCTCGTCTTACAACCCGTTGTTTATTCCAACACCACCAGAGAAGCAAATAAACAATGACACAATTACATTATGCGTTGACCTACAAACCGACAACACACCGTGTGGTATTGGTCGCCCCCTACGTGAAACTCGCACGGAAAACAGCGATCCTTGCATCACAAGGGCGAATAGACAGAACAACACAGAAAGCGTGACAGCACAGATGACCTACATGCTATTGAAACGGAAGAGCTGGCGCTCCACCATTCACAAGGCAGCCGTCTCCTTTGAGGACTCTCGCAGAGCTAACCTTAAGGACAAGCGGCACAGAAAAAAAACACAGAGTTGTCGTAACTCAGAACCCTGACCAGACCTTCCCCTGCAGCCACTGCGGTCGAACCTGCCTGTCCCGGATTGGCCTCCGCAGCCACGAAAATGCCTGCAGACGACGTGGGCAAGCCCTATAGAATCTTCGTTCGCGAAGTCAAGCCAATATATATATATTGGCTTGACTTCGCGAACGGTCGGTTTAAATAGTTTGTTACTTTGCAAAATACATAAAAGAATATACAGCAATTATCATCAGATCAAAACAAGCCACAGGCTTGTAGGATGATCTGGACACTCAGTTATTTTGCAAAATACCCATGGCTGTGGTTTGCAGATTTATATATATATATATATATATGGTCAATTAGAGTGGAGGAAGTAGTCACGGGTTGCAAGAGCTCAGGAAATAGGTTTACAATAGCTATATTTTGACCCACAAATAATTTCTCAAGTACTATTCACAACTTCAAACCCAAATTTGGTACAGAGATGGTGAGGCCCTTTTATACACACTAATTTGGTTGATCTTTTGTAAAGGTCAAGGGTCACAAGAGCTTAGGAAATAGCTCCAAAATAGCCATATTTTGACAAAAGATTTTTTTCTTAAGTACTATTAACAACTTCAAACCCAAATTTGATACAGAGATACCTGGTGGTAAAACCTATCTATGCGTACTAATTTGGATGACCGCTCGCAAAGGTCGAGGGTCACAAGAGACCAGCAAATTTTCGATAAAATTATATGTAGTATCAACATTTTTGCAAATTTTTGCAATCACGTTTGGCCCAAAGGTAGCTGATGATACGACCTTCTTATGCATACAATTTAGTCGACTCATCGCAAAGGTCAAGGGTCATGGGTGGACAGATGTGTGAAAAATGTTTACATTTGGAGAAACATGGACTTAGCTGGTGCAGAAGCAAGCCCATTACTTATTGTCACAAAAGTCACATATATGTAAATGGGTCATACACGTGAGCCATAATGGTTTTGCCTGTTTTTGTTGGTGTGTATGTATGTGTGTGTGTGTGTATGCGTGCGTGCGTGCGTGTGTGTGTGTGTGTGTGTGTGTGTGTGCGTGCGTGTGTGTGTGTGTGTGTGTGTGTGTGTGTGTGTGTGTGTGTGTGTGTGTGTGTGTGTGTGTGTGTGTGTGTGTGTGTGTGTGTGTGTCAGATTTGCGCTCAGCATAATAGCGAATTTTACCCTTTCAGCGCCTTTGATAGTAACACAGACCATGCGTATGCGTAACAGGGGAATTTGCTAGAAAAATATCGTTACCTCAAAAATTTATGACGTCACCGTCTAGAGTCTGCAAACAGAAGAAGCTGTCTGCAGATGACGTCATACTTTACGTCATACGTCTGAAAAAAAAAAAAAAAAAAAAAAAAGGGAAGCACACACATTATAGGTGGAATGGAACTTTATCGTCTAACCAATTGTATGCCTCAAAGGTACAGAACCCAGCAAATCTGACACTCCTACATATTTTTCATCGCACACGTTTCGTCATCGGACGCGTCAGATCGTTGAGATACCAAAATAGGTGGGATTAGATTTCACCACAGACATGCATGTCTGTTTATGACTGTTACGTGGCTGAGTCGTAGTCGTTGTATGATAAACACACCAGACGCACGCACGTAAGGTTCTTTTAAGTAAATTTCATTCAGCTGCAATCCGTCACACGTGGCTTAAGGATGTAGACAATACTGGAGTAACAGTTCCAACAATATTTTAATTCAGCGATGCGATCTGCACACAATGCACTTCCAAATGCACAAATACTGATACAAAGTCTCTACTGCAAATGTCCACACTGGCAACACAAAGTTTCTCATCCAATGTACACCCTATATGGGCCACGTACCTACGATAAACTGCGTGTCTCTACAACTGACAATGCAAGACAATGTACGAATGTGCTTTCAAACACCCTCTTTATCTAGTATAACCACTTGCCAGAATCATCTACGAAAATCATACAACGCAACGAATCATAACGAAAAACGCAGCCGAAACTCATTAAAATAATCTTTCTAGAAAAACTACAATAGGCTACGAAAATTCGGCTGCTAACTTCAGCTCTAAATCCTAGTGTATAATGAAGTCACAAAAAAGTATGGTAGCCCTATCACGACCTTGCATATCCGCTCTAGAAAATTCACGAATTTTCACACACACACACACACACACACACACACACACACACACACACACACACACACACACACACACACACACACACACACACACACACACACACACAAAGGCTGCTCAATTCACGCGCACAGAAAAACAAAATGTTGCAAACTGTTACGAACTCCCCGACGTCACACATACGAGGTCACTAGACAGCGCGACCTTATCGAAGGTTCTAATCTACGCAAAACAAAGATCGACCGCCATTCTCCCAGCGACTTTTCTAGAAACGTCCCGTAAAACTTAACGAAATCCGCTCTACGTGCAAACGAGAGAAAATCTTATTAAAAAGGTACGTGATTCGTAACCATGATAGCTCAAATAAATATCGGAACGTTTCCTACGATCAACACATGCATGCTCTCACAGGACAACGCAACAACAATCGTAACAATGACCTTGCATATGATACTTCCTATGTGAGTTCGTCTCTGACTGCATAGTGACCTATGGTGTGTGCCAAGCATCTGGAATGTCGACTCGCCACAAAGATTTTGTTTGACTATGTAGACAACAGCGCGTGTTGTTTAGTAAATTCTACTTGCAACTGAGTGATTATTAGGTACTGTTTACAAAAAGGAGGAATTGTGGTACAAAATTAAAACGTAACCAAAGTTTATATAATGAAATTTGCAGCATATTATATCGGTCTATTTTCAGATTTTGGGGGGTCAATATAATGCAATTTGCAGCATATAATATTTCGGTCTATTTTCATTTTTTTTAAATAAGCTTGGGGTCAAGTTGCTTTAGCATAATATTGAAATTAGTCGTCAGCCACTTAAGAAGAAGTTTCTACGGTTTCACTATGACACCGATGTGCGGATACAATATATGTAAGAATGGAGACAACTTATTTTGATATGAAATAATGAGAAAAATTTCTTTTGCACTCTATAACTTAAAACGAAAGTTGTTGTCATCATTTGTAGCCGTAATCCCCCACCCGGGTCTGCCCTGGGGGACTTGGGTGGGGTTAGGTATTTTTTAGTTCCCAGGGTCACCCTGGTCAGCCCCACAGGGTGGGTTTTTCTCTCTATTCTGGGGCATGTGTTTCTGTCTACCCTTTGTCCATTCACCTGTATTTGCCTTTTTAAAACTCTCCCTACTGTCTGCACTGCCTGTAGCTCTTGATATTGGATGTGTGTTGCTAAATGGTCTTAGCTTTATTTAGGCCCCATGTGTTAGGTTTATTTAATGTATTTGACCGGCTGGCGACATACATTCAATGTTCTGTGTTTTTTTTCACAAGCAGTGCAGGCACGTCCTGAGAAAGCCTTGTTGCTGTCGGGACGTTAAGCAATGTACAATCAATCAATCAATTGTAGCCGTAATATACTGATCGTAGTGTTTTGACACTGAAACGTTAGAAACCATTCAACTTAAATATTCCCTCAATATCTACTATTTTCACGTGTTCACACATTCCTTTTGGATATTATCAACATGTTTTAGTGCATGTTTCAATTATCACCTTGTCAGTTGGGAAAAAAGGGGGTGTTGGTATAGTGAGTTACCGCGTTTCTCGTGAAACTACGTTAAACGTGACACTGTGACAAGATGATGATACAAGATGGTAAAACCTAACTCATTTCTAAACAATTACGATAAAAATGCGACGATGACGAACTATAGTATAACCTCATCATCACCATCATCATTATCGTTGGCGTGATCGCTGTCGTTATCAATACTATTTTATGAATGTTAACTTTTACATGTGTTCCCTGTTACAGCTCCTGTACCACCTACGGAATTCATAGGTAAGAACGTTTAACCGTTTTTTCTCGAAGCAGCAAATAATGCATTGCACACTTAATAAGGGAATCCAATATAATAACGTTAGCGTATGCTTAGCTCCTGCGTTAGCTTTACGTTAGTTTCTTACGTTAGGAATACTTATTTTTGCTCATTTGAATTACTAAATTTAATTTTAGTAATCTAACCACTTTTGGGTAGGATTCAAACGTTAAAATGACGTTAATCTAACGAGCAGAATTACCTTACATTAACGTTTGAATGCAAACCTTAGAGTATCGTAAATAGTCTAAGGCTAGACTGCAAACGTTAGTTAAAGTTAGAATAAAAATGTTAGACAAACGTTAAATTAGAAACGTTTTATTAACGCTAGAATACAAATGTTATACTAACGTAAATCAAAATTAATGTGCAAAATTACGTTATATTAATGTTCGAACAAACAGTGTGGACAGGATCGAAGGCTAGCTGACAATAATAGAAGCAGATAGGATGTTCCAATTTTGACTCTTCACCATGGTGGTGAAGGTTCAAAAACTGAAACATGCTATCTACTTACATAAACTTTCAAGACCACTTTTTACACTGATAGAATCCTTACACTGGGATATTCTAGTAAACCGCTCCAATCTGGGGAGATTTCGTCTTTGTCCAAGTCACGAAAACAGATTCCAAACCAGATGCTTTTCACTGACTGTACACAACTTTTACTTCAAACATTGTATGGTTGTTAAGAAGGTTTACCTTTACATCGTTGTCCTGGAAATGTTGGAAACATGATCCGAAGCGCGCAAACTTTAGCACTAGATGTCCGAATGTCACTGTGTGTAGAATGCACTCCGTTGACATTTTTTGTTGTTCTTATTTAAAAATAAACAATCCAGACCACAAAGATGACTGCCAAGCATGTAATATGCAAAGAAGTACCCAACAGAGGAAGAAACACGCTTAGAAAAGACGGGTACAACACAATTTATTAATATTTGGGTAAATACCCTTTGTCAAAATAGACAAAAAAAAAACAGAGAGATTAGCCGCTACTTATCTTCATTGGCAGAAGGAATGTGGCAACAACGTAAAACGTAAAAACCAACTTACATCTTTGACCTGTGGGGGCTCTTACAGCATTTTTAGCAAAATTTGCATGTCCGCGGTTTCTGTTACTATTAAAACCATGTCTCGAGACAAAATCTGCATAAGAGCAGGGTAATAAACCGTCTCCTGCTTCGGAAGGAGAAAACGTTAGTATTTCATATTTTGAAACCTTTTCATACCGGACTTTGGCTCATGCTCATGTGCCGGGCTTGTCTAAAACTTCAGTAACATACGGGAGGATGTCCTTGAAGGCGTTCGACAGCGGCCAACTTGCATGGCTCATGCTGTTATTTGTCGTTGTCTAAGTGCGCGCAGCAAACTTTGTTCGCAGATGCATTATTGTTGAGGTGGCGATTGATTTTTAAACGTGTTCTGTAATCTACCAGCTTCCCGTAGATTACAGCCCGTTTTGAATTAAGCCCCGATTGTGAGACCTGAGCGAAAATGTTGTTGCATGAATGCATGATAGTCATATATAAGTTCACACATCATATATCGGTGTGATGCCATGTGACTATCAGGCCTGAGTGTTGCTTGTTTACGAGTTATTTTGTTTTTTTTAATGTAATGAGATTTGTCCCATATGAAACCGGACCACTGACCCAGTCTGTTGATATATTTACATCTAATTTTACTACAATCTTCCACAATTTCGGCCGGTCTAGTCTCAACTCAATGGCAGTATAACATTCCGTAGGTACCGCCGTTAGATGGTCTTTATAGTAGCACCCCAATACCTAATTCTGATGTAGATAAGGGTCGGAGTTGTGAATTTACAGTGTTCGCTGGGTCCTGGAAGCATGGAAACCTAAGTCCTATGGGGGCCACTTGTCCTAAACATTTTCAATAGCTGCTGTGAGAGGTCCACTTTCTGTTTCTTCTGAGCCTCTGTCGAGAAATGGAGTATCCTTTGCAGAGAATGTTCGGAGGCCAGGGTCATCGCACACTATCCTTTGGAACTACTCAGAAATAAAGACTGGAAGATACAAGTATTGTTCAAAATAATGTCAATCTTTTCCTTTGTGTAAACAAAGACCAAGGCTTGCAGGCCCCGCTTAACACTTGACAAAATTGACCTGTAATCCGAATTTACAAATTTTCTCTTTCAATTTTGAACTGCCCAACCCACTTGTAGAAAATGCTATATGATACCAAAAATAGCCTATCAAACAACTTTCAAAACGGGTTTGATTTTGACAGGAATATCAGAGGGAAACCAACAGAATGAAAAGATGGCAACTATCGTCACTTAATGGACAAAAAAATATAATTGAAACTGATCCAGATGGCGATGCGTTTATCACAGTCCTCACAAAGAGCAGCAAAACTATATAGATCATTCGAACAGTACTCAAAGACAGGCAAATTCTGGATAAAGTTCAATCCATTGTAATGAACGCTCAATGAGCCGGGTCAAAAAGGGTAGAGTTGGACGTTGTACACGATTCCCGACAGTTTGCACGATATCATCGAGCAGCATGTCTGCCCACTGCATAGTATAATTGAAATTCTTTTTCCCCACATTGCTTTTGTTGACTTACTAAATCACGGGCTGAGTATCTGAAAGCGTGCCATGCATATCGTCGTGAATGACACTAAAGCGTTTCATAGTCAGGCCGCAAATTACATGTTGGGTACAAAACAATCTTAACGCTTTTTGGCCATGACTGAAACGTCAGTCGACTTGTTACTTTAGTTCTTATTTCCTTTCTCTGTGCGACTTCATAAAGCGCACGAGAACAGAACACGATGAATATTTCTATCGATCTATCCCGCAGTCTTGCCAACCGTTCACCACTGATGACTTGGCAACCAGTTCTTTAACTTTTTGATATTGTTTCCCAAAGAGGAAGTCCGACGCTTATTTATTTTTGTCTTTTTAAAAATGTAAGTCATGGATCTTCAGTTAGGTGCATCTTTACTTTCTTTTATAGATATTAAATTTTCACAATTTATAATGACACTGTAGGTACTCAGTGACAAATGAAATCACACATTTATTCTCTAGGCACGTTGGTAAACATAGCTATGGATCATTATTGGTTTCTTTCATTCTTTTCTTTTTAATCAGAGGGAAAATCCCAACCTTCTGTATTTCTGCTCTGATTAATCTACGGGGGACTTAATGCCATTTATTAATAAAAGTTGCTATTATTCTTTTCAGTGTGAAGTGTACTGTAACATCAGTGATCACTGAGACTGCATAATTGGCACTGGCAGTGATCGCACATCATAGCATATCTTGCCAGTGCAACTGACTGAATTAAATGTTACAGTAATAAATAATTAATCAAGTTCCGAAACTTTGTTCAGGCATGACAGTTAAAACCAAGTGGTGTGGCTCTCTTTCTCTTTTACAGCATGTAGCATGTTGTACTTCGGACATAGGTTTCGAAGATAGCGTTTGTTTTGTGGGTTGCGTTTTGTTTGATGCTGTGGTGTCAAAATGAAACTGGCGAAGCGATGGTAAAGTGAATGGAAATAAACCTGAGGTAAAAGAGGTAAAAATGCACAAAGCAACTTTACACGTTTGCTTTCGGGGGAAACAAACAAGCTTATGTACAACAAATAAAAAAGAACTCGTCGGCACACCGAAATTCACGGCAACGAGTCCGCGTGTCTCTTGTATCATGTGTCGATCACGTGATTTGTGATACCTTATTGTTCAGTAACGATATTTGAGTTGGTTGTACATTGCTTAACGTCCCAACAGCAAGACTTTCTCAGGACGTGCCGGCACTGATAACGATATTTAAGCTCAAGGCAAGATTTTTCGTAATTGTTTCCTTCTATTAATATAATTAAGTGTGAAATTTTACTTAAAAACTGAAATGAAATCATTTTAAGTAATGACACATAGTGCATACTAACACTGAATACAGGACCAAATGAAGCCGTGTAACTACTGGATCCCCAGTGAACATGGCTGCGACAGTCCTGGTTTCGTCTGCAGCGGTACTGGAAACAAATTAATGTGCTACAGAAAAATGTCCCCATCCTCCGAATGCGCACTTATTTAACTAGACTTCATTTTGATATATCCAAACCTTTGTTACTCTCTAGAAAATCACTATCTCGTGAAACTGCTGAAGTAAGGATTGTCAAGTTGTAAGAGTGAGTCTATCAAATCTGCAAGAGGTACAGATCTTCATAATTCTCGCCACGAAAGGCTATTTGTGAAAATCTATGCCTTTAGCTTGATTTTTGTGTGTTTGTAACTGACATGGTTCCTCAAACTGAGAAAGTGGATGCGGACTAAGTAACGATTGTAGTCTGTGCAAGAAACCAGTCCACATCTGCAAGGGGCATAGCTACTCATTATCCCCTCTGCTTGAGAGCTCATGAGAATCTATAAATCTTACTGGTGTTATTCCCGCTGACGTTTCTCAAACTGAGTCTAACTAATAATAATAATAATAATACCGTTATTATATAGGCGCTTTTTCTCAATTTTGGGGAAATCGACTCAAAGCGCCGCGCCTGAAACCCAACACACACACTCACGAAACAGACACGGATTTACGCCATTTAAGACAAACACAGTACAATACAAACGAAGGGCCAGTCAGCTACTGAAGTTACAGAGATTTTTTTATCGCTTGTATTTGAAATTTTGTAAAGTGGCCTGAGACCGGAACCAAAGTGTGGGGGGGTGGAAGAACCGGAGTACCCGGAGAAAGAACCCCCGACGGTCCGCCCGAATTAACAGTGACACTTACCAGAGGAGAAAAGTCCAACGCCGGGACCAGGTATCGAACCGCTCACCTTTGGAATTGGTGGCAGGCGCCTTAACCACTGCGCCACGGACCGCATGAAACATGGCCGCCTTGACTGTGACCAGATGCCTGGCAAACACTGCGGAAACATAAACAGTGCGATTTAGCGGGCCGAGTTATGTTGACAGGTTTTGTTGACAGGTTTCACATCTGAGCCGATTTCTAGACCACGTCCACAAACGGCACGTGCGGCGATTGAGGGAGAACTGTATAAACAGTCTGTGTGTCAGGGTCAGGGTCATTGCGGGCACTGTTGGCAGCAGAATCTGCGATCCTCAGTTGCCTTCGATGCCCACATGGCCCGGGACCCAAATAAAAATGATGTCATAATATTCCTTCATCAAGTCCGTTTCCAACTTTCCATTTGTTTCTAAGCTATTAGAAAAGGCTGTCTTGCATCAGCTTTTGGATCATGTGTCAAGAAATGACATGCTAGCGTTGTATCAGTCCGCTTACCGGAACCATCATAGCTGTGAAAAAGCTCTTCTTCATGTGACCAACGGTCTGCTTACTTTCCAAGACGAGGGACGTGTCTTACCATTTTTGGACCTGTCTTCGGCGTTCGACACGCTCGACCACAACATCCTTCTGAATAGACTTAGGGTGTCTTTTGGCATCCGTGGTCGGGTCCTTGACTGGTTCTCCTCATATTTGTCCGACAGGTTCCAACGTGTCATTATACAGAATTCTACTTCCGCTTCCCTCCTTGTGAGATATGGCGCACCCCAGGGCTCAGTTCTCCGACCGGTCTTGTTTTCTTTGTACACCCAGCCTGTGTCTGAGGTGATCGCCAGTAAAAGATGTGAACATCACAAATATGCCGATGACACACAGCTGAAGAAAAACGCTCCTCTCAAACAGTTCCCGTCTATTCTGCATGACATGGAACAATGTATAGAAGCTGTTAAGGACTGCATGACATACAACAAGCAAAAGCTCGATGAAGTAAAAACAGATGCCATTGTGGTAGGCACTCGCTCCAGGGTGAGTTTCTACCACGATGAGTCCTTGATCGTTTGTGGACAGGTCATCCCTCTCAAAAAATGTGTGAAAAACCTAGGTGTTTACATTGAAAATGTTCTGTCTATGAACGATCGTGTGTCTCACCTGTCCCGCTGCTGCTATCTTGAGCTCAGGAGGCTTAGCTCTGTTAAACAGGACCTTACTGACGATGCCTGTAAGCAAATCCCATGTTCACAGATTTTGTCAAGGCGTGACCACTGTAACTCTGTAATGTCAGGTATGTCGAACGATCTGCTATACCGGCTCCAGAAGATTCAAAACCACGCAGCAAGACTTGTACTGAAAAAATCAAAGCGGGACCACATCACTCCCTTGCTTAAGCAGTACACTGGCTTCCTGTGAAGTTCAGAATTGAATACAAATTTGCTTCCCTCGTTTTTCAGGCCTTTGATAAAACACTTCCGGCGTACTTGTCCTCCAGTCTCCCTGTCCCCCACCCGGGTCTGCCCTGGGGGACTTGGGTGGGGTTAGGTACTTTTTTGTTCCCAGGGTCACCCTGGTCAGCCCCACAGGGTGAGTTTTCCTCTCTATTCTGGGGCATGTGTTTCTGTCTACCCGAGGTCCATTCACCTGTATTTGCCTTTTTAAAACTCTCCCTACTGTCTGCACTGCCTGTAGCTCTTGATGTTGGATGTGTTGCTAAATGGTCTTAGCTTTATTTAGGCCCCATGTGTTAGGTTTATTTAATGTATTTGACCGGCTGGCGACATACGTTCAATGTTCTGTTGTTGTTTTTTCACAAGCAGTGCAGGCACGTCCTGAGAAAGCCTTGTTGCTGTCGGGACGTTAAGCAATGTACAATCAATCAATCAATCAATCCAGTCTCCCTGTCTATACACCAGGCAGAGTATTGCGCTCCAGCACTGACGACAGAATATTGACTACACCCCGAGTTTCCATAAAAACCTTTGGACAGCGATCCTTTTCTTTCCAAGCTCCCAAAGTGTGGAATGGTCTTCCCCATGATATTCACCATGCACCATCTTCATCTGTGGCCATTTTCAGGGCTACATTGAAAACGTTTTTTTTTTTTCAATTTA
>BTPG01000001.1:324060362-324062862 GCA_036245525.1 Semisulcospira habei
CAACGGCGTCTCTTCCAACCCAGTCACGCTCTCCTGCGGAGTTCCACAGGGATCCGTCCTGGGCCCGGTCCTTTTCACAATCTACACCTCTCCTCTGTCCAACATCATCCAGTCTCACCGCATACACCATCACCTCTACGCTGACGACTCACAACTGCAAGACAAAGACAAACTCGACAACACTCAGTCACTACTGACTCGCACGGCTGACTGTTACGAAGACGTGAAAAACTGGATGACAGCAAACAAGCTGAAACTGAACGACGACAAAACGGAAGCCATGCTGGTAGGCACTCGCCAGAAACTCTCTCAGCTCCCTCCCTCTCTCCACCTTTTAACTCGATAGCACCCCCATCTCCCTCTCTGACTCGGCCAAGAACCTCGGCGTCATCCTCGATTCCTCTCTGTCCATGACCAGCTTCGTCTCCGCCAGGACCCAGGCATGCTATTTCCACCTCCGCCGAATCAGTCAGATCAGAAAATACCTCACTACCGAAGCTGCCACCAAACTTGCTGTCTCTCTCATCTTATCTCGCATCGACTATTGCAACTCTCTCCTTTCCGGTCTCCCTCACTCCACCATTTTCATTCTCCAACGCGTCCAGAACAATGCTGCCGCCTCGTCCTCAGAAAGAAAAAATCCGACCACATCACACCCCTGCTCAAACTCCTTCACTGGCTCCCCATCCCCCAACGCATCCAATACAAAGTTCTGTCTCTCTGCTACAAATCCCTAAACAACTGCGCTCCTGCCTATCTCTCCAACTTACTTCACCCCTACACACCTTCCCTCTCCCTCCGCTCTGCCTCCGACCCTCTCCGCCTCCACATCCCTCGCACCAAACTTATCACTTTCGGCCCCCGCTCCTTCTCCGTCTACGGTCCATCCACCTGGAACACTCTCCCACTCTCTCTCCGTCAGAAACACTCTCTCTCCTCCCAGTCCGCCCTCAAAACTCACCTCTTTCAACAGTTTTAGCACTATATCACCACACTCCCCACCCCAAGATAACCGTCGTAATGTATTTCACTGTTTGTGGTACGTGAGTCATTGTCTAAAGCGTGCGCATGCGTGCGCGAGTTGTGAGTGCGCGCTTAGAGTTGTAATTATTATAAGATAAGCGCATTATAAATACCGTAATTATTTTATTATTATTTTTATTAGTTCACCCTATTTCTATGGATTAACAATAGTGTGTTAAGTGATATTTGGGTGTGACTTCATGAGTGAACGAGGATTTGGGTGATTTTTTTGTGAAAATTGGACAGACTGAACGTGAGATCTTTGTATCTATATTTTCTCAACAATGGTCATCTTTGTGAACTCAGACTAAAGTCTGTGATGGCGGCCATAGCGTGGCTGTGTAGCCGCCACCCCCTCCCCGCCCACTATAGCCTCTACCCACCCCCTCTTCCCTCCCCCTCCCTCGGGGCTGCAGTCTGTTCACCCCTTACTCATGAGTGTACCCCCTCATCCCCCACGGATGTTCAAGGCCTCCCGTTTAGTTTTGAGGGTGAGTTTTCCTCTCTATTCTGGGGCATGTGTTTCTGTCTACCCGAGGTCCATTCACCTGTATTTGCCTTTTTAAAACTCTCCCTACTGTCTGCACTGCCTGTAGCTCTTGATGTTGGATGTGTTGCTAAATGGTCTTAGCTTTATTTAGGCCCCATGTGTTAGGTTTATTTAATGTATTTGACCGGCTGGCGACATACATTCAATGTTCTGTTGTTGTTTTTTCACAAGCAGTGCAGGCACGTCCTGAGAAAGCCTTGTTGCTGTCGAGACGTTAAGCAATGTACAAACAATCAATCAATCCAGTCTCCCTGTCTATACACCAGGCAGAGTATTGCGCTCCAGCACTGACGACAGAATATTGACTAACCCCAGAGTTTCCATAAAAACCTTTGGACAGCGATCCTTTTCTTTCCAAGCTCCCAAAGTGTGGAATGGTCTTCCCCATGATATTCACCATGCACCATCTTCATCTGTGGCCATTTTCAGGGCTACATTGAAAACCTTTTTTTTTTTTTTCAATTTAGCCTTTGAAAGGGATTGATAAACCCTACGTTTTCCCATCAACATGTATCTGATCAGGCTCTTGAAATGTTATGTTTATTATTTTTGTATTGTGTCAGTGTGCATTTGGATCTTTGAATGATTGTGGGTTGGCTTTTTTTACGTTGTCGGTACTTTACTTAGTTAATTTCAATTAGTTAGATTATCTAAATGTAAAGCGTTCTGAGCCTTCTTTGTGGGAATATTGCGCCAGAGAAGAGTTATATATTATATATTATTATATCGAAACACTCATCTGACTTTTTATAAACTTTGGGTAGCTTGCCTCAGGACGATGTACTACATACACAAGAACCGCTACGTCAGTTCATATTATTTCGTTGACATTCGTATAAAGAAATCCAAAGAGTTAAATGGTGTTTATACCACACGATTACGTAAGATTAAAATGCTATTATGCCATCAACACTATTTTTCTGAATA
>BTPG01000001.1:324067862-324157862 GCA_036245525.1 Semisulcospira habei
ACCCAGGCATGCTATTTCCACCTCCGCCGAATCAGTCAGATCAGAAAATACCTCACTACCGAAGCTGCCACCAAACTTGCTGTCTCTCTCATCTTATCTCGCATCGACTATTGCAACTCTCTCCTTTCCGGTCTCCCTCACTCCACCATTTTCATTCTCCAACGCGTCCAGAACAATGCTGCCGCCTCGTCCTCAGAAAGAAAAAATCCGACCACATCACACCCCTGCTCAAACTCCTTCACTGGCTCCCCATCCCCCAACGCATCCAATACAAAGTTCTGTCTCTCTGCTACAAATCCCTAAACAACTGCGCTCCTGCCTATCTCTCCAACTTACTTCACCCCTACACACCTTCCCTCTCCCTCCGCTCTGCCTCCGACCCTCTCCGCCTCCACATCCCTCGCACCAAACTTATCACTTTCGGCCCCCGCTCCTTCTCCGTCTACGGTCCATCCACCTGGAACACTCTCCCACTCTCTCTCCGTCAGAAACACTCTCTCTCCTCCCAGTCCGCCCTCAAAACTCACCTCTTTCAACAGTTTTAGCACTATATCACCACACTCCCCACCCCAAGATAACCGTCGTAATGTATTTCACTGTTTGTGGTACGTGAGTCATTGTCTAAAGCGTGCGCATGCGTGCGCGAGTTGTGAGTGCGCGCTTAGAGTTGTAATTATTATAAGATAAGCGCATTATAAATACCGTAATTATTTTATTATTATTTTTATTAGTTCACCCTATTTCTATGGATTAACAATAGTGTGTTAAGTGATATTTGGGTGTGACTTCATGAGTGAACGAGGATTTGGGTGATTTTTTTGTGAAAATTGGACAGACTGAACGTGAGATCTTTGTATCTATATTTTCTCAACAATGGTCATCTTTGTGAACTCAGACTAAAGTCTGTGATGGCGGCCATAGCGTGGCTGTGTAGCCGCCACCCCCTCCCCGCCCACTATAGCCTCTACCCACCCCCTCTTCCCTTCCCCTCCCTCGGGGCTGCAGTCTGTTCACCCCTTACTCATGAGTGTACCCCCTCATCCCCCACGGATGTTCAAGGCCTCCCGTTTAGTTTTGAGGGTGAATTTTCCTCTCTATTCTGGGGCATGTGTTTCTGTCTACCCGAGGTCCATTCACCTGTATTTGCCTTTTTAAAACTCTCCCTACTGTCTGCACTGCCTGTAGCTCTTGATGTTGGATGTGTTGCTAAATGGTCTTAGCTTTATTTAGGCCCCATGTGTTAGGTTTATTTAATGTATTTGACCGGCTGGCGACATACATTCAATGTTCTGTTGTTGTTTTTTCACAAGCAGTGCAGGCACGTCCTGAGAAAGCCTTGTTGCTGTCGGGACGTTAAGCAATGTACAATCAATCAATCAATCCAGTCTCCCTGTCTATACACCAGGCAGAGTATTGCGCTCCAGCACTGACGACAGAATATTGACTAACCCCAGAGTTTCCATAAAAACCTTTGGACAGCGATCCTTTTCTTTCCAAGCTCCCAAAGTGTGGAATGGTCTTCCCCATGATATTCACCATGCACCATCTTCATCTGTGGCCATTTTCAGGGCTACATTGAAAACCTTTTTTTTTTTTCAATTTAGCCTTTGAAAGGGATTGATAAACCCTACGTTTTCCCATCAACATGTATCTGATCAGGCTCTTGAAATGTTATGTTTATTATTTTTGTATTGTGTCAGTGTGCATTTGGATCTTTGAATGATTGTGGGTTGGCTTTTTTTACGTTGTCGGTACTTTACTTAGTTAATTTCAATTAGTTAGATTATCTAAATGTAAAGCGTTCTGAGCCTTCTTTGTGGGAATATTGCGCCAGAGAAGAGTTATATATTATATATTATTATATCAAAACACTCATCTGACTTTTTATAAACTTTGGGTAGCTTGCCTCAGGACGATGTACTACATACACAAGAACCGCTACGTCAGTTCATATTATTTCGTTGACATTCGTATAAAGAAATCCAAAGAGTTAAATGGTGTTTATACCACACGATTACGTAAGATTAAAATGCTATTATGCCATCAACACTATTTTTCTGAATATTTAGTTTTACATGTTTTATGTTACAGAACAAAAGCCTGCAGCAGAAGGTAAGAACGTTTATCGGTGTTCTCTTGAAGGCAGCAAATACTGTATACACACACACACACACACACACACACACACACACACACACACACACACACACACACACACACACACACACACACACACACAAAGTGAATTATACAGTGAATGACCAAATTAACGAAAGAAAAAAAAACGGGTGAGTGGGCGAACGGGTGATCAAACGAACAAATAATATAAACCATCTGTGTTGGGTTTCTTCTAGGGTTTCATTGTGATATTATAGTCCGATGAAGATGAGTATTAGACCGACGCGCCGAAGCTTCAGATGCCTAACAAACCACGATGTGACCCGAAAAGTAACTCAAATCCGACGGTTCATTGCCGTTGTCGTACTGTCCGAAGTACGCACTATTTAAAACAGCTACCTTGTGTGACGTCAGAAGTAACACGCCGAATATGTCTGACGTCAGGCTGAATCATTTCTTTATGATACACAATCGACCCGACTCTTTTATGGATAATCAGCCATGCCCGGTCGTGCAAATGTGCTTGATTTTAGCCTCTAAAATTTCGAACGCTTACCAGCTGTACTGTTTCTATGTAGCCAGTGAAATTTTTAAATATGTAGCAAGGAAGTGCGGACTTTTCTCACTGAATTCAAGTAATAGAGCTTCTGAATTGTGCGCGCGAGGTTTCTTGACAAACAGTAGGACTAATTTCGTAGATGAAACATTGAATATTGGTCCTCGTACGTCAACCACTACCTACAGAGCCCACAGGTGCATTCAACAATTACTCCTTCTGTTAAACAAACCAATTACATTTTCGTTCTTTCTTTGTAAGTCCCTTCCACTATAGCCTCTACCCACCCCCTCTTCCCTCCCCCTCCCTCGGGGCTGCAGTCTGTTCACCCCTTACTCATGAGTGTACCCCCTCATCCCCCACGGATGTTCAAGGCCTCCCGTTTAGTTTTGAGGCGCGCGCGTACAGAATGTATCTCTAGACATTGTGTTGATTATAGACCTTGGTAAAAAGAGTGTATTGAAGAAAAAGCAAAAAAATTGGTTATAACCAAGGTCAAGGTCATGGCTGCCATATTGGAATGGTGTTTGTTTTACGTGAATTATCTTTTCTCCAGACTCAAAGTCACTGGATGACGTCACATCATTTGCTAATACTGCAGCGGCCTGTGTGAGACGTGGTACTGCTTCTGGCTGCTATCCCGCGATCTTGGTTGGATCTTCTGATGTTGTCGCCTCGGGGAACATCTTTAGAAGGACACCGTATTGCTTTGTGACCTTCCTTTCCACAGAGTAAACATGTCAAGTTCTCCACCGGCTTGTATTTCGGGGTGTCTCTGACATTGTGGACGTCCTCTGTTCGTGCAGACCCACGCTGCGGCTTACTGGGCCCGAACTTCATTTTGTGGGCGTCCAGGTACCTTTGAGCGAAGTCAGCCAGGGCTTTTAGGGACTGGTCTTTTTGCTCCCTGAGGTGGGCGGCCAGGTCCTTACAACATGCATTGAGGACTTGTTCTTTGATGATGGGGTCACACAGGTCCTGGTACTCTTTGTTTAAATCAGCCAGCTCTATCCATTTTTCCAAGTAGCTCCTGATTATTTCAATGAATAGGCCGGTTGTTTCTCCTTCTTCAGGCTTGCAGTTCCGAAATCGTCGCCGCCTGTAACCCTCTTCAGTAAAGTCATACTGTCTCAGCAGGGCGGCTCTCAACTGCGTATAATCTTCGGCTTCTTCTCTTGGCAAGCGAGTGTAAAATTCAAGCGCTTTGCCAGTAAGAAGTGCACTCAGCTTGATAGCCCAAGTCTCTTGTCTCCAGTTATTACTGCTTGCGAAGCGCTCGAATCGCTCCGGATAAGCGTCCATCTTATCTGAATTTTCTGCGAAAGGTGGAAGCTTTGGCGCACGGCCCGTTTGCTCTCGCCTACCCGGCACCGGCCTCCACGTGGCGTAGGTGGGTAGTCCGCTCAGTCTCTGACTGAGTGGGCTAGCGGACGGGTGCCATCTTTGTCCAGGATTAGGACTTGATGTCAGCAGATATGTTGTTCAGCCTTTTCACTGGTCCGGTTTTTAAGGAGCTGTGCTAACCTAGGTCGTACCATGTTGGATTGGTCCTTAAAAATACTCGTGACTTTTTGGTCCTTTGGATCCCAAGTGTTTGCCGTGCTTGGAGACCCGTGTCGGGGGAGAAGAGGATCCTGGTGGCTGAGGTTCCCTTTGGGCTGCGGCTCACTGGTGCCAACACTCCACTTCGGCCTTGACTTCTACCTAAACGGGAGGCTAGTCGTACCGGCCTAGTCAATCGGCTCTTGTCACGTTGAGCCCTATCCCACTGTTGACGTGCGGGTTGCTATAGCTTCTGCTGCTGATTAGGTGCTTTACGCCAGTATTCCCCTGCATTCAACGGTGTGATAGAAGGCGGTGGCTCAAACGGTTCAATCGGGCTTACCCCCTTGAGTATATCTTTCGGGCAGTCTCCATTGTGCGTCGGCTGGAGACCCGCCGACAGTTGCACTTTCCCTTGTTGGGCTCGGTGGCGGGCGGGGACCCCCGGGGGATGAATATCTCTACTAATATAATATGGATACAACCAAAAAACCAAAACTAGCACAGAAACGGCGCATAGACACCGACATTGTACATGACAGTGATTCAGACTGTGAGGAAGCGACGCCTCAGGCGTCGGCCGTATGGCCTCGCTTCCTCATTGTCCATAGCAAGGTGAAGGAGAAACCAGTTACCAAGCTGCATCCTTTTCTGGTGGGGGAGACCCTCAGGAGCCGTGTTGGCAGGCCTGACGCCCAGCGCCTCAGGTCTGGTGACTTGCTGGTGGAGTGCCGTACTCGGGCACACTCCAGTGGGCTACTGGGGCTCTCTTCCATCGGAGACACTCCTGTGGAAGTCACACCCCACAAAACTATGAATTCGTCAAGAGGCGTAATCAAAGATCAAGCTTTGGCAGAACTGTCAGAAGATGAACTTGTAAGGAACCTTAAGTCTCAGGGGGTGACTTGCGTCAGGCGCTTCGCTTCCAAGCGAGGTGGTGGGGAGATCCGTCTCCCTACCATCATCCTGACGTTTGGCACCCCCACCCCTCCTACTACCATCTGGGGAGGTTACTACTCCCTGAGAGTGAAAAAGTACGTCCCTCTTCCCCTCCGGTGCTTTAAGTGCCAAAAGTATGGCCATGGGCAGAAGACATGCCGTCAGGCAGAGGCTTCATGCGCCCGTTGCACTAGGCCCGGACACTCTGCTTAGTCCTGCACAGCCACCCCCCTGTGTGTGAATTGCCAGGGGGCGCATATGGCTTCGGATAAGAAATGCCCTCGTTGGATATCCGAGTGCAAGATTCAGCAGGTGCGTGTGGAGAAGGGGCTGTCGTTTCTGGATGCCAAAAAACTGGTTGAAGGCCCTGGTGCAGCTGCGGCTGCCCCAACCTCTAACACCTCAGTGTATACTTTTAGTGCAGCGGTGGCAGGCAAGCGCCCCACCAAAGACGTTTCATGTCAGACCCCAACTTCTTGGTTGGGGGCGGAGCCTCGGCTCATCTCGCCCCTGGAGAGTAACCCTCCTCCGGTGGTGACAAGGAGCCAGGGAACTCAGAAGGCGGACACTGCCGGTCCGGTTGTGCCGCCTTCTGTTGCCCCTAAGCCTCAGCCCCCACCCAAACCTGTTAGTCAGTCAACTCCAAAGGCTTCTGGCTCTGGTCAGCCTTCTAAGGCCGCTAACTCTAGCGGCAGGAACGCTGCCCAGGACCGGAAGTCTAAGAAATCTATGGGACCGCTGTGCGCACGGGCCCAGAAGGGGAACACAGATGTGCCCCTTCAAAACAAATATGCTGCACTGGAGGAGCGGATGGAGGGAGTGGAAGTTTTTGTTGCTGATGCTGCGGCAGCTCCACCCCCTTCCTCTCCGAAGAACCAGAGGAGGCCCGGGAGCCGGCCCCCCTCTGTTTCTTCAACTCCTTCCAAGGTAAAGGAAAAAGGGGGGAAAAACTCCTTACCCCCAGATCAGACTTAATCATGGACTCTTTGCTTCAGTGGAATTGTCGTGGTTTTCGAGCTAACTTTGAGGAATTACGTCTTTTAGTCAAGTTCTATAACCCCTCAGTCATATCTCTTCAGGAGACTTACCTGAAGACTTCTGACCCTGTGTCTTTTAATGGTTTTAATGTTATACATAAAGGCTCTGATTCGGAGAGGCGCTCGGGTGGAGCGGCTCTTCTCATTAGTAGCCAAATTTTATGTAGCCCCGTTAGCATCGACACCTGTCTTCAGGCTGTCGCTGCTCGGGTTACCTTAAAAAAGACCATAACCATATGCAGTTTTTACCTGCCACCATCACTGCGGGTCTGTAGCAATGATATTTTTCACTTAGTAGATCAACTGCCCCCTCCCTTTATTCTCATGGGGGATTTTAACGGTCATGCTCACCTTTGGGGTAGTGACCACTATGATGGCAGAGGTCAGATGTTAGAAGATGTTTTTTCTCAACTTAACCTATGTGTCTTTAACGATGGCTCACCTACATACTCTAACTCAGGTTCCGGATCTAGTTCTGTTCTAGACCTCACTGTGTGTGATCCTTCTCTCATGCTGGACTTTGACTGGAAGGTTCACGACGACCTGTGTGGTAGTGACCACTTCCCAGTAGTCCTGTCATCGGTCAGCTGTGAGGAGGATTCGCCGGTGGGGCGCTGGAATCTCAAGAAAGCTAACTGGTCTCTGTTTGCCTCTTTCTGTCAGTCTCGTCTTACAGAGGAGGTGATCATGTCAGCTGAAGAACCTGTTTCTTGTTTTACTTCTATTTTGTTGGAGGTTGCAGGTGAAACCATCCCTAGAACTTCCACATCACTCCCTCGGAAGCCGAGAGTACCATGGTTCAATGAAGAGTGCCGCAAGGCCCAAACAATGCGCAAATCTGCTCAGCGACGTGCATTTCGTAATCCATCGCAAGCAAATATTTTAACCTTTAAAAGACAGCGGGCGAAAGCCCGTTATATTTTTAAACGTGAACGCCGTGCTTCCTGGAGACGCTTCGTCTCATCTTTATCTTCTAGGACTCCGTCCCAAAAAGTCTGGAAGGCTGTTCGAAGAATTAGGGGCAGGGGTGGCTCGGCTTCTGTCGGCCATCTTAGAGATGGTGCCAGTTTGGTCACAGATAAAAAGGCTGTGGCCAATTTGCTTGCCTCCACCATTGCCCATAATTCTTCAACAGAGCATTATTCACCTTTCTTCCAGAGAGAGAAGGAGAAGCGAGAATCTTGTGCTTGTGATTTTATATCGGATAACTTGGAAGACTATAATGCCCCTTTTACGTTTTCAGAATTGCAGCAAGCCATGCAGAAATGTACTGACTCTGCTGCTGGATTAGATACCATCCATTATCAGCTCATAACACATCTGCCTGAGGATTCACTCCTTGTACTTCTCAAGGCCTTTAACCATATCTGGATAACCGGTCATTTTCCGCCATCTTGGCGCCAGGCTGTGGTTGTGCCAATTCCCAAGCCGGGTAAGGATCCTTCCGACCCGGGCAACTACCGGCCAATAGCTTTGACATCATGTTTATGTAAAACTATGGAACGCTTGGTCAACGCCCGACTGGTGTGGCATCTTGAGTCACAGGGTCTCATCACAGACCTCCAGTGCGGTTTCCGGCGCTTCCGTAGTACAACTGACCATCTAGTCCGCTTTGAGTCTTTTATCCGAGATGCTTTTGTCAACAAGCAGCATGTCTATGCAATTTTCTTTGATCTTGAAAAGGCATATGACACTACCTGGAAGCATGGTATAATGTCTGATTTGTCGGACATGGGTTTTAAAGGGCATCTGCCCGTTTTTATTCACAATTTTTTGTCCAACAGGTCGTTCCATGTCCGTGTGGGCTCCACCCTCTCCGACTCCTTTGAACAGGAGATGGGTGTCCCGCAGGGCAGTATTCTATCTCCTGTTTTATTTAGCATTAAAATAAATAACATTGTAAAGGCCGTCAAGGATGATTCTGAATGCTCTTTGTTTGTGGACGACTTTGCTTTGTGTGCACGAGGTCGAGGACTTGCGTCCCTTGAGAGGCGCTTGCAGCTGTGCGTTGATCGCATCCAGGGGTGGGTGTCTCTCAATGGATTCAGATTCTCGCCCTCCAAGACAGTCTGTGTGCATTTTACTAACCAGACGAAATTTTTTCCAGAACCTAGCCTGAGCATTGCTGGAGTGCCAATTAAGGTGGCTGAAGAGGCTAAGTTTTTGGGGGTCATCTTTGACAAAAGATTGACCTTCTGCAACCATGTTAACTACCTTAGAACCTCTTGTCGGAAGGCCCTCGACATTCTTCGTGTCGTTGGTCGTACTGACTGGGGTGCAGACCGCATCGTCTTACTTCGACTGTACCGGGCCCTTGTTCGGTCCAAACTGGATTACGGCTCTGTGGTATATGGCTCGGCTTCCAAGTCTGTTCTGCAGCGTCTGAACACAATTCACCATCAAGGTCTGCGCATATGTCTGGGAGCCTTCAGGACATCTCCAGTTCCTAGTCTGTATGCAGAGGCAGGGGAGCCTTCTCTCAGGCTCCGCCGAATCCGCCTCATGCTCAGCTACGTTCTGAAGCTGAAGGCCCATCCAGAAAATCCTGCCTATGATTGTGTTTTTAACCCGTCGTTTGCAGAGATTTACGATGCCCATCCGGGAGCTGTCCGTCCACTTTCCTTCCGTGTCCGACCTCATCTGCAGGCGGCCGGAGTGGACCTGGACAAAGTTTCGGAATCTCTGCAACACGTCACTCCACCCTGGCTACTACCAGTTCCTGACATCTTGCTGGACTTGACTGCCCACAAGAAGGATTGTACTCCACCAGCCATATACCAACAGAGCCTCAATGAACTCCTTTCAATTTTTCCTGGCTATTGTCGTCTTTATACGGATGGGTCCAAGTCTGAGGATGGAAGAGTGGCTGCGGCTGCAGTGTCCTCTCGCCATCCTAGACGCCCATTTAAGCTCCGTCTCCCTGACCATTCCTCTGTATTTAGTGCAGAACTGCAGGCCATTCTGCTAGCACTCAAGCATGCCTATCAGTCTCTGGAAAGGAACTTCCTGATTCTGTCTGACTCTCTTTCTGCCCTGCAGGCCCTTCAGGGCACGGGAACAGACCATCCACTGCTGGTGCAGATTAGAGAGCTCTACGCGGACTTGATGAAGGAATATTATGACATCATTTTTATTTGGGTCCCAGGCCATGTGGGCATCGAAGGCAACAAAATCGCAGATTCTGCTGCCAACGGTGCCCGCAGTGACCCTGTCCCTGACACACAGACTGTCTATAGTGATTTTAAACCTGTTATTAGTGCGTACATAGCCCGCGAGTGGCAGTCCGAGTGGGACAAAGAGGAAGGGAACAAGCTTCATGAAGCTCTTCCTAAGTTGTCTGACAGTCTACCTTTCCGCTGCGGCAGCCGCCGTGAGGAGACTGTCCTTGCTCGGCTCCACATCGGGCACACATATGTTACGCACTCTTACTTACTTAAACAGGATGAGCGTCCATGGTGTTTTGCCTGTGATGAGCAGTTTTCTGTTCGATACTTTTTGCTGTATTGTGCTGACCTAATTGACACCAGATATAAACACTTCACAGCAGACTCCTTGAATGTTTTGTTCCGGGATGTTCCCCCGGACAAAATCTTCAATTTTTTGAGAGAATGCAATATTTTTAACAAGATCTGAGCATTCATAGACTATGTGAATTTTTTTATTTGCCCTTTTTGAGAGTCTGTTGGCGTTTCTTTTCCAGACAAGTGCGACATTTTAGCCTGAGATTTTTAATCTATATTTACATCTTGTCTTAAGACCTTGCTTTTAGTCTGGCTGACCAGATTTTTACCCATCCCGCCGTGAGATGGCCTTAGTCGCCTGCTCGGCGTTAAACCCAAATAACTAACCGTTTGCTCTCTACTGGCTATGGCTGTTGCTTCAGTAGCTCTTTGGCTCTGTGCCTCTATCTCCATCTGCTTTAGATGAATTTCGTGTTGACGCTGCCTCTCTGCCTCTTCTCGCTCCTCTTCTCGTTGTTTCTCTGCCTCTTCTCGCTGTTTCTCTGCTCTCTTCTCGTTGAATTTCGAGTTTCCTAATTTCACGTTATTTAGCTCTTTCTTCTCTTTCCAGTCTCTTTTCTTCTTTAAGTCTCTTTTCTCTTTCTCTCTCCTGTCTCTCCTTTTCTTCTCTCTCTCGTCTCTTTTCTTCTTTCTCCTCTCTCTCCAGTCTCTTCTTTTCTTCTCTCTCCAGTCTCTCCTTCTCTCTCTCCTTTACAAACTCGAGGAGTTGAGCTCCTTCGAGTCCACACTCCTTTCCAATTCTCAGGAATGTCTCCATTTCCGATGTCGCCATCTTTGCGTTTCACTGCTGGCTGTTTTCGCCTGCTACCCTTTCCACTGAGCCAACTGAAGAAGTCCCTTCGGAGGTGCCAATATGTTACGTGTTGAGTCGTAGTCGTAGTATGATAAACACACCAGGCGTACGCACGTAAGATTCTTTTAAATAAACTTCATTCAGCTGCAACCCGTCACACGTGGCTTAAGGATGTAGGCTAAACTGGAGTAACAATTCCAACAATATTTTAATTCAGCGATGCGATCTCCACACATTGCATTCCCAAATGCACCAACACTGATATAATGTCTCTTCTAAAATTGTCAACACTGGCGACACACAGTTTCTCACAACGTACACCACTGTTACGCTGCGTCTCACAATGTACACAATGTACACCCTATACGGGCCACGTACTTACGATAAACTGTGTGTCCCTACAACTGACAATGCATCACAATGTACACACGTGCTTCCCATCACAATCTTTTATAGTACAACAACTTTCCAGAATAATCTAAGGAATTCACACGACGCAAACAATCAGAACGGAACACGTAACTGAAACTCATAAATATTAATAAAATTAAAAAAAGAAATTTCTAGAATATACTACAATGGTCTATAAAATTTGACTTCTCATTTCAGCCCCTATTTTGGGAAATTCCGGCGCGTAATGACGTCTCACAAAAGTATGGTAGACCGTTCACAACCTAGCCGAACTTTCTGGAAGTGTCACGATCTTTTACAACACACACCGACTGGCTGCTTAATTCACGCGCACAGAAAACAAATATTACTAAAAATAAAGCAGCTCTATACTGAGTACAAAATGTTGCATACACTCCGACGTCACACATACGAGGTCACTAGACGGCGCGACCCTTCTCGAACATTCTGGTTTATTCTCAGCGAAACTACGCAAAACAAAAATTGACCGCTATTCTCCGTGCGATTTTGCTAGAAGCTTCCGGACTAAACTTAGCGTATCATAACAAAACCAATTCCGCTCTATGCGCGAACAATAGAGAATCTTACTGAAAAGGTACGTGATACGTAACCATCATAGCTCATATAAATATCGGATCGTTTCCTACGATTAACACATGCATGCTCTCACAGAACAACACATCCACAATCGTAACAGACCGACTTTCACTTGTGCCGCGTTTGTTGAGTGTCGTGTGTACGGTGTGTGTTGTACCTCAAGGAGTAAATTTCCCTGTGTGGATTATTGGTCTGTGTAGCTGTGGTTGAGATGTCGGATTTAGAAGATATGATTTCGGACGACAACGTCTTAGACGTGGACGAGGAGATTTTGTTTGGCGAGGGTGAGTTTTCAACTCCCCCGCCTGACCGAGTGTCACCGACACGTGAAAAGAGCGAATCGAAAAATTTTACAGCTCTCTGTAAAGCGGTGCAACTTCTCACCCAGAAGGTTAGCACTTTGGAAAAAACCAAGAGGCCGCAGTCCCCTGGTCCTTCAGCTAATCGCAGGCGGTTTTCCGTCACCAGTGACAGCATCGCTGGTAGGGAGGCGGAACGGCGAAATGCAGAGGCAGAAAATATAGAAAGGGAACTGCTTGCCGAAGGGAGGCCTGAAACTGAGGAGACTATAGGAGATTATATTTTTGCCGATATGGAGGCAGCCTTTGCTATCTCAAAAGAGACGGGACCACCGGTCCAAGAAAGTTTGGCAAATCTACTTAATTCCCGTTTTGGTTCCAAGCTGCCGCATAAAATCTCCAAGAAAATCTGGAAAAGTACAAAATTCCCGAAAACTGCAAAATTTTGAGTGTGCCCCGCACAAATGAAGCGGTGTTTTGTGTGCTAATACCCCACACGCGGCAGGCGGACATGCGAATGTACAATACTCAAACTACCTTTTCTAAGGCAGCTGTCGCGATGATCTTGTGCACCGACAAGCTTCTGATCGTAAGGGACATCTTGACCGCACCGGGGGTCGACCTGACCCAGGTCAGGGCCTCAATCTCCTATTGCATAACAAATCTTTCGGACGCGTTGGCTTTGACCGGACATGCCAGCAAGAGCCTCTCACAGAAGCGCAGAGACTGCAGCGACCGTGTTTGCCGCGCAAAATTGCCGGCATTTGTGCTCCGCACGTGGCAATGACCTCTGAGTGGCTCTACCCTCATGGCACAGATTTTGGGAAATCCCTCCAAGAAGCCCACAAAAGAGACAAAATCGGTCAAGATATGCGTAGTCATGGCTGGCACCACAGCCAGCCACTAGCAGGCAGGACCAATGGTGACGACTCTTTTTTTTAGGCCGACACAGAAAGGGCTGGAAGCGGGGGCGAGGCGGAAAAGCCTACCCCCGCGCGGGAAATTTTCCCCGAAAGTTCTAGACGAACACCGCCTGCCACTCCCCACTACAAATGAGGTCAGTACTTTTGAACTGTGCATACCTTGGATGCGTGCGTACCTGAACAGGAAACATTTGTCCTTTAAAGCCGGCCAGATTGGTACAAAATTGAAAATTTGGGAAACTCTTACTTCCGACCAGGAAGTGCTAGAAACGGTCATAGGTGTGAAACTTAGTTTCGATCACACACCTGACACTAAGCTGAGTAAAGCACAGTTATATTTCAATGAAGCAGAAAACAAAACGGTGGATGCTGAAGTCAAAGACCTGCTACGAAAAGGGGTCATTAAAGAGTCTTGCAATGAAGCAGATCAATTTGTCTCTCCCATTTTTCTCAGTGAAAAACGTGACCATACCCACCGAGTCATATTTAACCTTCGTTCTCTGAACAGGGACATTGAGTACCAGAAATTCAAAATGGAAACCATTCATACTGCTCTTAATCTTATCACTCTTCTTCTTTTTTTTTTTTTTTTTTTTTTTTTTTTTTTTTTTTTTTTTTTTTTTTTTCCTTGGCTTGACTTCGCGAACGAAGATTCTGTAGGGCTTGCTCACGTCGTCTGCAGGCATTTTCGTGGCTGCGGAGGCCAATCCGGGACAGGCAGGTTCGACCGCAGTGGCTGCAGGGGAAGGTCTGGTCAGGGTTCTGAGTTACGACAGCTCTGTTTTTTCTTCTGAGCCGCTTGTCTTTAAGGTTACCTCTGCGAGAGTCCTCAAAGGAGACGGCTGCTTTGTGAATGGTGGAGCGCCAGGTGTCACGGTCCGCAGCAAGCGAAGACCACTGGCGGTGGTCGATTTGGCAGGCACTAAGTGACTTCTTGAGACCGTCTTTGTATCTCTTCTTTGGTGCCCCTCTGTCTCGGTGTCCAGTGGCGAGCTCGCCGAACAGAGTGATCTTGGGTAGGCGATGATCCTCCATCCTGGAGACGTGCCCCGCCCAGCGAAGCTGTGTCCGCAGTAGCAAAGCCTCGATGCTCACAGTTTCCGCCTGTTCAAGGACCTCGACGTTGGTGACATAGTCACTCCAGTGAATGCTGAGGATGGTACGCAGGCAGCGCTGGTGAAAGCGTTCGAGGAGTCGTAGTTGGCTGTGGTAGAGGGCCCAGGACTCGGAACCGTACAGCAGGGTGGTGAGGACGACAGCTCTGTACACTCTGATCTTGGTGCCTTTTTTTCAGCTGTTGATTGTGCCACACCCGCTTGTATAGTCGCCCGAAAGCACTATTCGCTTTTGCCAGCCTGTTGTCCAGCTCCTTGTCCAGCTTGGCGTCTGACGTGATGATGCAGCCAAGGTAGGTAAACTGGTGTACAGACTTCAGTTCGGACTCGCCGATGGTGATGTGGGGAGGGCGATGCTCTTCCTTGGGTGCCGGCTGATGAAGGACCTCTGTTTTTTTCAGACTGACCTCAAGTCCAAAGAGCTGGGCGGCATCTGCGAAGCAGGACGTAATGCGCTGCAAGGCTCTCTCTGTGTGTGCAACGAGGGCAGCGTCATCAGCAAAGAGCAGCTCACGAATCAGTTGGTCTAGGGTTTTCGTGTGGGCCTGCAGTCGTCTGAGGTTGAACAGGCTGCCATCGAGAAGATACCTGATGTACACTGCGTCGTCATCGTCGAGGTCCACTGTAGCCTGCTTCAACATCATGCTGAAGAAGATGGTGAAGAGGGTCGGTGCCAGCACGCAGCCTTGCTTCACGCCGTTGCGAATGGGGAATGGTTCTGAGAGGTCATTGTTTAGTCTGACCTGGCCTTCCTGGTCCTCGTGGAGCTGGACGATCATGTTGAGGAACTTTGGGGGACAGCCTAGTCGCTCCAGGATCTGCCACATACCTTGCCTGCTCACAGTGTCAAACGCTTTTTGTTAGGTCGACAAACGTTACGTACAGCCCTTTGTTCTGCTCGCGGCACTTCTCCTGAAGCTGTCTCAGCACAAAGACCATGTCGGTGGTACTCCTGTTGGCTCTGAAGCCACACTGGCCCTCTGGGAGGTGGTCTTCAGCGATGGCAGGTACCAGCCGATTCTGGAGCAACCTTGCGAGAATTTTCCCGGTAATGGACAACAGAGTAATTCCACGATAATTAGAGCAGGCAGACTTCTCTCCTTTGTTCTTGTACAGGGTGATGATGACTGCATCACGGAGATCCTTTGGTAGTGTTCCTTTTTCCCAGCAGCAGAGAAAGAGGTCGTGGAGCTTGTTGTGCAGTGCTGGGCCTCCATGTTTCCAGATCTCTGGCGGGATTCCGTCAATGCCTGCTGCTTTGCCACTCTTGAGCTGGTGGATGGCTGTGAGGGTCTCTTCGGCGGTCGGCGGTTCGTCCAATTCAACCTTTAGTGGAAGGTGTGGGATTTGGAGGATGACTGTTTCTTGAACAGTGCGCTCAGCGCCGAAGAGGTCCTGAAAGTATTCCGACCAGCGGTTCAAGATGGAGGTATTATCTGTGAGGAGTGCCTGTCCATCAGCGCTTCGCAGGGGACTTTGTACCAGGTGCCTAGGGCCATACACTGCTTTCAGTGCTTCGTAGAAGCCCCTGTAGTCACCGTTGTCAGCGCAGAGCTGGGTCCTCTGTGCGAGTCTGGACCACCACTCGTTCTGGAGCTCTCTAAGCTTGAGCTGGAGACTGCTGCAGATGAGGCGGAAGGCAGACTTCTTCACAGGGCAGGAAGGCTGGGCTAGGTGGGCCTGGTGGGCGGCTCTTTTTTTTTTTGCTAGAAGTTCCTGGATCTCTACGTCGTTTTCGTCAAACCAGTCTTTGTTCCTCTTTCTAGCAAAGCCCAAGACTTTCACAGAAGATTTTACAATAGCAGTTTTCAGTTGTTCCCAGAGTGTTTCAGGGGAGGAGTCTGCTGGATCAACTGTGTCTTTGAGCATGCGCTGTAAATCGGCCTGAAGGGCAGCTTTCTTGTCGTCACGCTGAAGGCTGGCAACATCAAGCTTTTTCTTGGGGGGGGGGGGGGGGGGTGGGGGGGCCTTTCTTGGGTTTCAGCTTGAGGCGGAGCCTGAGTTTGCAGCGAACAAGGCCGTGGTCAGTGTGGCACTCTGCGCTGGGCATCACTCTGGTGAGGAGGACGTCACTGCGGTCCCTCTGACGCACTAGGACATAGTCGATAAGGTGCCAGTGCTTGGAGCGAGGATGCATCCAGGTGGTCTTTCGACTGTCCTTTTGCTGGAAAGTAGTGTTGGTGATGACAAGTTGCTGCTCTGCACAGAGCTCCAACAGTAGGCGACCATTGTCATTGCAGTTCCCAACGCCATGCTTGCCGAGGACTCCTTTCCAGGCTTCAGAGTCTTGGCCCACTCTGGCGTTGAAGTCGCCAAGGATGATGACTTTGTCGTCTGCAGGGGTGCTCTGCAGGAGGCTGCGCAGGTCAGAGTAGAACTTGTCTTTTTCTGCAGGCTCTGCCAGGAGGGTTGGGGAGTACACACTGAGAAGGGTGACGTATTGCTGGTGTCTCAGTGGGAGGCGCATGGACATGATGCGGTCGGAGTGACCCGTTGGTAGGTTTTCCAAATTAGTCGCAATGGGGTCTTCACCATGAAGCCCACGCCTGAGAGCCGTCTTTCTGATGCAGGCCTGCCTGACCAGTAGAGGGTGTAGCCAGCGCCAAGTTCTTGGAGGCTGCCTTCCTCTGGGAGGCGTACTTCGCTGAGCGCGGCGATGTCGATGTTTAACCTCCGCAATTCATGGGCAATGAGGGCGGAGCGACGGTCAGGGCGTCCGCTGTCTGTTGTGTCGAGCATTGTTCGGATGTTCCAGCATGCTACGTTGAGTCCGGTCGTGGTCGTCATGAGAGTGGATCCATTGTTTTTTCTTGTTTTCTGACCGCATGAGAAGATGCCCGTTGACCGCGGCTTGCCAACTGGGTTACGAGGGGATGAGCTTTGGTTAGGCCACCTTTTCTAGGCCCCTCTCTGTGTGGAGCAAGCAGTGCTGTCCCTAGAGAAGGCTGCTTGGTCGTTCAGGGTGTGCCGAGTGACGTTGTCATCCCCAGGTTAACATCAGGCGACCAATATCCTGAACCGCCTGCATGCAGGTTTGAGACTGCGGCTTCCAGTGACATCTTTCACCTGCCGTTTTGCCCCTTGCCCATCGCTACAGGACTTGGAAAGTTCAGTGTCATAGTCCGTGGGCGTTTCCTAAGCCTGCGCGGTGGAGCTTTTTGGTGGAGTGCAGTGTGCGCAGTACTGGCCCCACCCTTTAAACCCTTGGTTCGTTTGCCATGGCCTAGCAAGCTGGGACGGTGGCATCGAGGTCCTCGGGTCGTAGGTTTTATATCAGACTGTCCTTGTCTTAGTCTCTGGCTCAAAAGCCTTCCCCGGAGACACGGGGGCTTTGATGTCAGGGGTTTCCTCCCTTAGCCTTTCCGCAGCCAAGCGGCCAAGCCTGCAAGGCAGCAGGGGACTCGTGGGGGCCGGGGTCGTCTATGTCCCGTGCAGATGTGAACATCTGCCCACTGCCCAGACGGTGACACTTACCAGAGGAGAAAAATCCAACGCCGGAACCCGGTATCGAACCTCGCACCTTTGGCATTGGAGGCAGACGCCTTAACCACTGCGCCACTTCCCCGTCTTATCACTAAGGACTGCTATTTCGCATCCATTGATCTTCGAGATGCATACTACTCCATCCGTATTCACACGGAATACCAGAAGTACCTAAAATTGTATTGTTTCCGAGCAGCGCCAATGGGCCTTGGCCCCCCTACCCATTAAGTTTACGAAACTCACAAAACCAATCCTGGCAAGCCTGCATGATTTGGGTCATTCAATCACGTCCTTCATTCACGACAGCCTCTTGGTGGGCAAGACAAAAGAAGACACAGTTCAAAATGTTATCGACACGATTAGACTGTTTGATGCAGTGGGGTTCACGGTCCACGGTGACAAATCTCAATTCTTACCCACGCACGAGATTACATACTTGGGATTCGTGATTGATTCTACAGACATGTCGGTGAGACTGACAAACGAACGTAAGCAAAAACTGAGCGAAGCGTGTTCCGAAATAATGAGAAAACCAGTAGCCAAAACTGCTTCTGTGATAGGATTCATGGTAGCGAGTTTTTTGGCGGTACCCCTAGGCCCTCTCTGTTATAGGGCCCTCGAACAAGGCAAAACCCGGGCTCTCAAAGAAAACAAATGAAACTGGGAGAAAATCATGCCTATAACACAAGACTCGGTTCTTGAGCTGCAATGGTGGGTTGATAACATCGGACACCAAAAAGCTCCCCTACAAAGGGAAGACCCTACCGTTACCTTGAAAACAGATAGCTCGCTTTCAGGCTGGGGAGGGGGGGGGGGGAGGGGGGAGGCTGTGGTTGATAGCACTACCCAAACAGCTAAGGGTCTTTGGAATGAAAATGACAAAAAGCAACACATAAACTTTCTTGAGCTTAAAGCTGTTCTCTTTGGGTCAAAATCGCTCCTACGAGAGATGACAGACATACATGTGCATGTACTGACAGACAACACCACGGCTGTTGCTTGAGTAAACAAGATGGGCACAATGAAAGCGAGTTCGCTGAATGAAGTTACTCGGGATATCTGGCTCTGGTGTGACCAGATGAAACTGTGGCTGAGTGCAGCACACATACCAGGTACCGAGAATGTAGAAGCAGACCGTCTGTCCAGACAGTTGCACAGTGACACAGAGTGGAGAATTGACCCTGAACTCCTTAAAGAGTCACTCCGGGTTTTAAATGTCAGACCGTCAGTTGATCTGTTTGCATCCAGAATCAATGCTCAGTTTCCCACGTATGTATCGTTTCTCCCGGACCCTGGGGCTTTCGCTGTGGATACTTTTTCCATTGGTTGGGGTGATTGTTCTGTCTATGTTTTCCCCCTTTCAGTCTGTTGCCGGCGGTCCTGGCAAAGATAAACAAGGACAAAGCCAGGTGAGTTGTAGTGGCACCAGCGTGGCGAAACCAGATGTTTTGGCCGGTGCTGATGCAATTGCTGGTAGCAGAACCAGTACTGCTGTCAGCAAGAGAGACTTTGTTATATCAACCAAGCGACCTGACACAAAGACACCCTCTGCGCAAAAAAACTAAAACTACTCATTTGCAAGGTGTCAGGGATAGATACAGAGGTGAGGGGTTTTCTTCAGATGCAACCGACATCATCATGTTATCGTGGCGACCGGCCACCCGTCGCTTGTACGAAAGATACATCACTGTCACGGACTGACGGAAAGATGGTGGTTTAATTGTTTGTGATGTGGGTGTAGGTTATATATAATCTTGTCAACAGGGGGATCTCCACTCACACTCTCATACTCTCATCATTGTAGCCCTCAATCATCTCATTCAATACATTTCTCCCACTCTGGAGAGGGACGTCTCGCATGCGTTCCCCACTCACACAGCCATACGATTACCACGAACTCAGTTGCTGAAATGCTAACTATGTTCATTATTTACATATAAACATTCATCATGTCACACTTAACTAATGTCTAGAGTCTCTTATTATCTCGTTGTCAGTTCACCTTTGTTCTAACTAATTCGATCTAGTTCTGTGCACAGAAACAACTTAGAGTCACCTTACCTGGCCAGGCTTTCTACTTCATGTTCATAGCTGAGCTGAGTTACGTTGGATGCTGATCTTGGCCTCGCCGTCGCTGAGTCAGAATCAATGTTCATGGGTCACGTAGACACGTTTACTATGGCATTAGTCCACACTTTTCTTAGTCGTGGTTTTATCACCTTCCTGTGAATCCATATTGGAACCCGTCGGTTATTTAGTTCTGATCACACACACTTTCACACCACTGATTTTCCGTCGGTCCATCTTCTCGGGCCCCACTTCTCTCAGACTTTCATCTCTCCAACTCACTCAGCGTTCAGTCTCTCAGTCTTTTCTCTCTCAGCCCATGTCTCCAAGTGTTCGAGTCTCTAGAGTCCTCCTCTTCTTCACGCTTCGCTTTATATATATCTATAATCTACACAAGTCTCTCCACCTTCCTCATTTTGTAATCCTACGCGATGTCATGAAGATTCAGTCATTCACATCGCTTCATCAATTTCAACTAATTTCGATAATTATATAAAGTATACTAAACATGCATTTCACATTCAATCCATGCATACACTTTAGCCTAACACCCGTATCACAACATTAATATACTTATTCTGTGTACGGACTATTTCTTTTCCAAATTCTGGAATTTCATCAGATACTGCTGACTAGGTGGATTCTTTGTGTGCCTCACGCGGGAAAGTGCCGACTCCCTCCCCCGCTAAATAGTTCAAGTACCTATACATTCCCGCACATAGACATTTCCGCTTGTCAGCCGATGATAAGGTACTAACCGACTTTCGCCATTAGATAGTTTACAAGTCGCACGTGCAGGCATGACCGACCGTTTCCTGTTTCCGCTAACCCCATGACTTACTCGGACTCTGCGATATAAATTCCCCTCATTCCATAATTTCACTAGCAACTTTACTCCTTAACCTTTCACTTAATTCCGGACATAATTTTGCTCCCTTGACAATCATTCGCTGAAGACGGTACGCGAAAGAGAGATCGGTGGATCACGTTTCACCGCGGCTAGCCGAGGCAGTCAACTTTCTTGCGTCATTGGCACTCAATGAGTTGTCCTATAATACTATAGCTACAGCGCGGTCAGCGCTCAGCTGTTTTTTTTTGTGTACATAATTATGATGGAGTACCGTTAATGTCTACCGACATTCATGAAGGGTGTGTTTGTGAGAAAACCAGTGTTTCCTAAATACCATAGCACATGGGATGTAAATGTGGTGTTGGATATGCCGAAGACGTGGGTGCCTCTTAACAAACTTACGTTCAAAGAGCTCACTTTAAAACTTGTAATGCTTATTGTTTTGCTCTCTGGACAGAGGTGTCAAACGCTACGAGCGCTAGATGTTACTAACATGCACTTGTCAGAATGCAAGTGTATATTTTATTTATCTAAAATGTTAAAGCATTCAAGAAGGGGAAAACATTAGGAACCCATTGAACTTCATGCTTTCCCAACAGACAGTTCTTTGTGTGGGATTCAGACGTTAACATAATACTTGAAACGCAAAGAAAAACTGGAGCTGGTGGACAAAAAAATTTGTTTGTTGCAATGCTCGGTCCGCTCAACAGGCCAAGCTCAAATACTGTGGCAAGGTGGCTAAAATGGACTCTAGAGAGAGCACAGGTGGACACTGTGCATTATTCTGCTCACTCCGCTAGAATGGCCAGTACATCAGCAGCAAAAGATATGGGTGCTTCCATAGTTGTCATCATGAAAGCTGCGGGATGGACAAATGCCACCACCTTCTCACGCTTTTACTGCCGGGTTCCGAGTGAGAAACCCACCTTAGGGCAGGTGGTGATGGACATGTATCTGGCAAAAAGAAGTAGAGATAAGGCTGCTGGTCTTTTCAGCATGACTTAGCCTTTACGCTCATTACCACTGTTGCTCTCAAATCTCAAGTGCACTTAGTGACGGAATACAGGAAATGAGTAAGAATTGTTAGCAATACAGTGAGACTTACCTGTAAGGTGACTGATTGCAAATTCTTACGAATCTGTTGTAGACCGGAAATAGTGCACTTGCCCACCCCACATTGTGCTAACGAGCACTGTGCTCAACCCAGCCCTTTCACTTCAGTGTAAGGTGCACTGGTTCCGGGGTTTTGTCAGTGGTAATGAGCTGTCTTCCAATACTGAGGGGATAGGCAGCGCGCGTTTCTCAAGTGCACTAGTTCCGGTCTACAACAAATTCGTAAGAATTTGCAATCAGCTTCACCTTATAGGTGCCCACTGCGTACCGGCCTCCACGTGGCGTGGGTGGGTAGTCCCCTCAGTCCCTGACTGAGTGGGCTAGCAGAGGGGTACCATCTTTGTCCAGGATTAGGACTTGATGTCAGCAGATATGTTGTTCAGTCTTTTTCACTGGTCCGGTTTTTAAGGAGCTGTGCTAATCCAGGTCTTACCATGTTGGATTGGTCCTTTAAAAAAACTCGTGAGCTTTTGGTCCTTTGGATCCCAAGTGTTTGCCGTGCTTGGAGACCCGTGTCGGGGGAGAAGAGGATCCTGGTGGCTGAAACACTCCACTTTGGCCTTGACTTCTGCCTAAACGGGAAGCTAGTGGTACCGGCCTAGTCAATCGGCTCTTGTCACGTTGAGCCCTATCCCATTGTTGACATGCAGGTTGCTATACGGAGCACCATGTTATAGCCTCTGCTGCTGATTAGGTGCTCTAAGCCTGTATTCCGCCCACTGGGCACCGGCCTCCACGTGGCGTGGGTGGATCCCTGACTGGGCTAGCAGAGTTGTGCCATCTTTGTCCAGGATTTGGACTTGATGTCAGCAGATATGTTGTTCAGTCTTTTTCACTGGTCCGGTTTTTAAGAAGCTGTGCTAACCCAGGTCTTACCATGTTGGATTGGTCCTTAAAAATACTCGTGAGCTTTTGGTCCTGTGGATCCCAAGTGTTTGCCGTGCTTGGAGACCCGTGTCGGGGGAGAAGAGGCTCCTGATGGCTGAAACACTCCACTTTGGCCTTGACTTCTGCCTAAACGGGAGGCTAGTCGTACCGGCCTAGTCAATCGGCTCTTCTCACGTTGAGCCCTATCCCATTGTTGACATGCGGGCTGATATACGGAGCACCATGCTATAGCCTCTGCTGCTGATTAGGTGCTCTACGCCTGTATTCCCCTGCATTTAACCGTGTGATAGAAGGCGGTGGCTCAGACGGTTCAATCGGGCTTACCCCCTTGTGTATATCTTTCGGGCAGTCTCCATTATGCGTCGGCTGGAGACCCGCCGACAGTTGCACTTTCCATTGTTGGGCTCGGTGGCAGGCGGGGACCCCCGGGGGATGATATCTCTACTATTATAATATGGAACAAACAAAAAAAAACTTAAACTTGCACAGAAGCGGCGCATAGCCACCGACATTGAACATGACAGTGACTCGGACTAAAATCTGTCAACCGCGAGAGCTTTTTCGACTTTGTCGACCTTCTCTTGGACCCCGCCCCCTCTCCCGATCTTGCATCCCATTTCGATTCCTCCCTTCGAAAACTTCTAGACACCCATGCCCCTGTCACCACCTGCTCCATACCCAACCGACTCCCCTCCCCCTGGCTCACTGACGACATAGCTAAAGCCAAGCGCGAGCGCCGACAAGCGGAACGCCGCTGTCGCTCATCTGACCTCACCGTTCACAGACAGATCTTCCAAACAACTAGATCCAAAGTCTGCAAAAATGATCTCTGAATCTAAACGCAAATACCTTCAAAACCAAATCCTGAAATCCACTTCTTCCAAAACCCTCTACGCTACCATGAACACACTCCTAGGCACTTCTAAAGACTCTCCTCTCCCCAACACACACAGCAAAGAAGAACTCCCGTCTGCTTTTTCTACCTATTTTTCGGACAAAATCCAAACTCTGCGCGACACACTCGACACCCTGCCTTCTCCGCCTTGCCCTCCCGACCCCCCCTTTTCCGGCACTCCCTTCTCGTCCTTCCGCCCCGTCTCTCAGGATGAAGTACTCAAGACCATAAAGTCCATGCCCTTCAAAACCTGCGAGCTAGACCCCCTCCCAGCTTCTCTTTACCGTGACGGCCTTCCAAAACTCCTGCCCTTCATTACCGACATCATCAACGCATCTCTAGAAAACGGCTCCGTCCCCGATATCTTCAAGTCCGCCATTGTCCGTCCTCTCCTAAAAAAACACAACCTCGACCCAAACGAACTCAAGAACTATCGCCCAGTCTCCAATCTCTCTTTCCTGTCCAAGCTTCTTGAGAAGGTTGTTCTCAACCAGCTCAACCTCCACCTCACCGACAACAACCTCCTCAGTCCATTCCAGTCTGCCTATCGCAAACATCACAGCACTGAAACAGCCCTTCTACATATCTTAAACGATCTGCTTCTCTCCACCGACTCGGGCAACATCTCTCTTCTTACACTACTCGATCTCTCTGCCGCCTTTGACACTATAGACCACTCTATCCTCCTCCACCGACTCCACCACTCCTTTGGCATCACTGATTCTGCTCACTCCTGGTTTCTCTCCTACCTCTCCGACAGACAGCAGTCCGTCACCATCAACGGCGTCTCTTCCAACCCAGTCACGCTCTCCTGCGGAGTCCCACAGGGGTCCGTCCTGGGCCCGGTCCTTTTCACACTCTACACCTCTCCTCTGTCCAACATCATCCAGTCTCACCGCATACACCACCACCTCTACGCTGACGACTCACAACTGCTAGACAAAGACAAACTCGACAACACTCAGTCATTACTGACTCGCACGGCTGACTGCTACGAAGACGTGAAAAACTGGATGACAGCAAACAAGCTAAAACTGAACGACGACAAAACGGAAGCCATGCTGGTAGGCACTCGCCAGAAACTCTCCCAGCTCCCTCCCTCTCTCCACCTTCAACTCGATAGCACCCCCATCTCCCTCTCTGACTCGGCCAAGAACCTCGGCGTTAGCCTCGATTCCTCTCTGTCCATGACCAGCTTCGTTTCCGCCACGGCCCAGGCATGTTATTTCCACCTCCGGCGCATCAGTCAGATCAGAAAATACCTCACTACCGAAGCTGCCACCAAACTTGCTGTCTCTCTCATCTTATCTCGCATCGACTACTGCAACTCTCTCCTTTCCGGCCTCCCTCACTCCACCATTTTCACTCTCCAACGCGTTCAGAACAATGCTGCCCGCCTCGTCCTCAGAAAGAAAAAATCCGAACACGTCACACCCCTGCTCAAACTTCTTCACTGGCTCCCCATCCCCCAACGCATCCAATACAAAATTCTGTCTCTCTGCTACAAATCCCTGAACAACTGCGCTCCTGCATATCTCTCCAACTTACTTCACCCCTACACACCTTCCCGCTCCCTCCGCTCTGCCTCTGACCCTCTCCGCCTCCACATCCCCCGCACCAAACTTAACACTTTCGGCCCCCGCTCCTTCTCCGTCTACGGTCCATCCACCTGGAACACTCTCCCACTCTCTCTCCGTCAGAAACACTCTCTCTCCTCCTTCCAGTCCGCCCTCAAAACTCACCTCTTTCAACAGTTTTAGCACTATATCACCACACTCCCCACCCCAAGCTGACCGTCGTAATGTATTCCACTGTTTGTGGTACGCAAGTCATTGTCTAAAGCGTGCGCATGCGTGCGCGAGTTGTGAGTGCGCGCTTAGAGTTATAATTATTATAAGATAAGCGCATTATAAATACCGTAACTATAATTATTATTATTTATTATTATTTCTGGTGTGGGAGACCCTCAGGAGCCGTGTTGGCAGGCCTGACGCCCAGAGCCTCAGGTCTGGTGACTTGCTGGTGGAGTGCGTACCTGGGCACACTCCAGCGGGCTTCTGAGGCTCTCTTCCATCGGAGACACTCCAGTGGAGAACACCCCACAAAACTATAAATTCGTCAAGAGGAGTAATCAAAGATCAAGATTTGGCAGAACTGTCAGAAGATGAACTTGTACGGAACCTTAAGTGTCAGTGGGTGACTTACGTCAGGCGCTTCACTTCCAAACGAGGTGGACGGGAGATCGGCCTCCCTACCATCATCCTGACGTTTGGCACCCCCGCCCGTCCTATTACCATCTGGGGAGGTTACTACGCCCTAAAAGTGAAAAAGTACGTCCCTCTCCCCCACCGGTGCTTTAAGTGCCAAAAGTATGGCCATGGGCAGAAGACATGAAGCCAGGCAGAGGCTTCATGCGCCCGTTGCAATAAGCCCGGACACTCTGCCGAGTCTTGCACAGCCACCCCCCTGTGTGTGAATTGCCAGGGGGCGCATATGGCTTCGGATAAGAAATGCCCTCGTTGGATATCCGAGTGCAAGATTCAGCAGGTGCGTGTGGAGAAGGTGCTGTCATTTCTGGATGCCAAAACACTGGTTGACGGCCTTGGTTCAGCTGCGGCTGCCTCAACCTCTAACACCTCAGTGTATACTTTCAGCGCAGCGGTGGCAGGCAAGCGCCCCACCAAAGACTTTTCCTGTCAAACCCCAACTTCTTGGTTGGGGGCGGAGCCTCGGCTCCTCTCACCCCTGCCCACTGGGCACCGGCCTCCACGTGGCGTGGATGGGTAGTCCCCTCAGTCCCTGACTGAGTGGGCTAGCAGAGGGGTGCCATCTTTGTCCAGGATTAGGACGTGGTGTCAGCCGATATGTTATTCAGTCTTTTTCACTGGTCCGGTTTTTAAGGAGCTGTGCTAACCCAGGTTGTATTGGTCCTTAAAAATACTCGTGAGCTTTTGGTCCTTTTGTTCCCAAGTGTTTGCCGTGCTTGGAGACCCGTGTCGGGAGAGAAGAGGATCCTGGTGGCTGAAACACTCCACTTTGGCCTAGACTTCTGCCTAAACGGGAGGCTAGTCGTACCGGCCTAGTCAATCGGTTCTTGTCACGTTGAGCCCTATCTCATTGTTGACATGCAGGCTGATATACGGAGCACCATGCTATAGCCTCTGCTGCCAATTAGGTGCTCTACGCCTGGATTCCCCTGCATTCAACCGTGTGATAGAAGGCGGTGTCTCAGACGGTTCAATCGGGCTTACTTGTCCGGAACCTTAAGTCTCAGGGGGTAACTTCCGTCAGGCGCTTTGCTTCCAAGCGAGGTGGTGGGGAGATCCGTCTCCCTACCATCATCCTGACGTTTGGCACCCCCACCCCTCCTGTGTGTGAATTCCCAGGGGGGGGGGGGGGGCGCATATGGCTTCGGACAATAAATGCTCTCGTTGGATATCCGAGTGCAGGATTTAGCAAGTGCGTGTGGAGAAGGGGCTGTCCTTTTTGGTCGCCAAAAAAACTGATTGAAGGTCCTGGAGCAGCTGCCAAATTTTACGTAGCCCCGTTAGCAGAGGTCAGATGTTAGAAGATGTTTTTTCTCAACTTAATCTATGTGTCTTTAACGATGGCTCACCTACGTACTCAAACTCAGGTTCAGGATCTAGTTCTGTTCTAGACCTCACTGTGTGTGATCCTTATCTCATGCCGGACTTTCACTGGAAGGTTCACGACGACCTGTGTGGTAGTGACCATTTCCCAGTAGACCTGTCATCGGTCAGCTGTTAGGAGGTTTCGCCGGTGGGAAGCTGGAATCTCACGAAAGCGAACTGGCCTCCGTTCGCCTCCCTCTGTCAGTCTCGAATTACAGAGGAGGTGGTCATGTCACCTGAAGAACCTGTTTCTTGTTTTACTTCTATTTTGTTGGACGTGGAAGGTGAAACAATCCCTAGAACTTCCAAATCGCTCCATCGGAAGCCGAGAGTACCATGGTTCAATGAAGAGTGCCACAAGGCCCAAAAAATGCGCAAATCTGCTCAGCGACGTGCTTTTCGCAATCCGTCGCAAGCAAATGTTTTAATATTTAAGAGACAGCGGGTGAAAGCCCGTTACATTTTTAAACGTGAACGCCGTGCTTCTTTATCCGGGGGGGGGGGGGGGGGGGGGGGGGGGGGGCTCGGCTTCTATCTGCCATTTTAGAGATGGTGCCAGTTTGGTCACGGATTAAAAGGCTGTGGCCAATTTTCTTGTCTCCACCATTGCCCATAATTATTTCACAGAGCAGAAGGAAAAGCGAGAGTCTTGTACTTGTGATTTCATATCGGATAACTCGGAAGACTATAATGCCCCTTCTACGTTTTCAGAATTGCAGCAAGCCATGCAGAAATGTACTGACTCTGCTGCTGGATTAGATACCGTCCACTATCAGCTCCTAACACATCTGCCCGAGGATTCACTCCTTGTACTTCTCAAGGCCTTTAACCGTATCTGGGCCCACTCGGCACCGGCCTCCACGTGGCGTGGGTGGGAAGTCTCCTCAGTCACTGACTGAGTGGGCTAGCAGAGGTGTGCCATCTTTGTCCAGGCTTAGGACTTGATGTCAGCAGATATGTTGTTCAGTCTTTTTCACTGGTCTGGTTTTTGAGGAGCTGTGCTAACCCAGGTCTTACCATGTTGGATTGATCCTTAAAAATACACGTGAGCTTTTGGTCCTTTGGATCCCAAGTGTTTGCCGTGCTTGGAGACCCATGTCGGGGGAGAAGAGGATCCTGGTGGCTGAAACACTCCACTTTGGCCTTGACTTCTACCTAAACGGCCTAGTCAATCGGCTCTTGTCACGTTGAGCCCTATCCCACTATTTACATGCGGGTTGATATACGGAGCACCATGCTGCTGATTAGGTGCATTACGCCAGTATTCACCTGCATTCAACAGTGTGATAGAAGGCGGTGGCTCAGACGGTTCAATCGGGCTTACCCCCTTGTGTATATCTTTCGGGCAGTCTCCATTGTGCGTCGGCTGGAGACCCGCCGACAGTTGCACTTTCCCTTGTTGGGCTCGGTGGCGGGCGGGGACCCCCGGGGGATGAATATCTCTACTATTATAATATGCAAAAAAAAAAAAAAAAAAAAAAAAAACTTGCACAAAAGCGGCACATCGCCAAAGACATTGAACATGACAGTGACTCGGACTGTGAGGAGGCGACGCCTCAGGCGTCAGCTTTATGGCCTCGCTTCCTCCTTGTTCATAGCAAGATGACAGACAAACCTGTTTCCAAGCTGAATCCATTTCTGGTGGGGGAGACCCTCCGGAGCAGTGTTGGCAGGCCTGAGGCACAGCGCCTCAGGTCTGGTGACTTGCTGGTGGAGTGCCGTACCCGGGCACACTCCAACGGGCTGCTCAGGCTCTCTTCCATTGGAGACACTCCAGTGGAGGTGACACCCCACAAAACTATGAATTCGTCAAGAGGCGTAATCAAGGATCAAGCTTTGGCAGAACTATCAGAAGATGAACTTGTACGGATGCTTAAGTCTCAGAGGGTGACTTACGTCAGGCGCTTCGCTTCCAAGCGAGTTGGTGTGGAGATCCGTCTCCCTACCATCATCCTGACGTTTGGCACTCCAACCCCTCCTACTACAATCTGGGGAGGTTACTACTACTTGAAAGTGAAAAAGTACGTCCCTCTCCCCCTCCGGTGCTTTAAGTGCCAAAAGTATGGCCATGGGCAGAAGTCATGCCGCCAGGCAGAGGCTTCATGCGCCCGCTGCACTAAGCCCGTACACTCTGCTGAGTCCTGCACAGCCACCCCCCTGTGTGTGAATTGCCAGTGGGCGCATATGGCTTCGGACAAGAAATGCCCTCGTTGGATATCCGAGTGCAGGATTCAGCAAGTGCGTGTGGAGAAGGGGCTGTCCTTTTTGGACGCCAAAAAAGCTGGTTGAAGGCCCTGGTGCAGCTGTGGCTGCCCCATCATCTAACACATCTGTGTATACATTCAGTGCAGCGGTGGCAGGCAAGCGCCCCACCAAAGACTTCGAATGTCAAACCACAACTTCTTGGTTGGGGGCGGAGCCTCGGCTCCTCTCGCCCCTGGAGAGTAACCCTCCTCCGGTGGTGACGAGGAGCCAGGGAACGCAGAAGGCGGACACTGCCAGTCCGGTAGTGCAGCCTTCTGTTGCCCCTAAGCCTCAGCCCCCTCGCAAAACCTGTTAGTCTGTTTAATCCAAAGGTTTCTGGCTCTGGTCAGCCTTCTAAGTCCGTTAACTCTAGCGGCAGGAACGCTGCCCAGTACCAGAAGTCTAAGAAATCTATGGGACCGCTGTGCGCACGGGCCCAGAAGGAGAACACTGATGTCTCCCTTCAAAACAAATATGCTGCATTTGAGGTGCGGATGGAGGGAGTGGAAGTTGTCGTTGCTGATGCGGTGGCAGTTCCACCCTCTTCATCTCCGAAGAACCAGAGGAGGCCCGGGAGCCGGCCCCCCTCTGTTTCTTCACCTCCTTCCAAATCAAAGGATAAAGGGGGAAAAACTCTTCACCCCAAGATAATACATAATCATGTACTCTCTGCTTCAGTGGAATTGTCGTGGTTTTCAAGCTAACTTTGAGGAATTAAGTCTTTTAGTCCAGTTGTATAACCCCTCAGTAATATCTCTTCAGGAAACATACCTAAAGACTTCTGACCCTGTGTCCTTTACTGGTTTTCACGCTATACACAAAGGCTCTGATTCAGAGAGGCGCTCGGGTGGAGTGGCTCTTTTCATTAGAAGCCAAATTTTATGTAGCCCCGTTATCATCGACACCTGTCTTCAGGCTGTCGCAGCTCGGGTTACCTTGAAAAAGACAATAACCATATGCAGTGTTTACCTGCCACCATCCCTGCGGGTCTGTAGTACTGATATTTTTCACTTAGTAGATCAGCTGCCCCCTCCCTTTATTCTCATGGGGGATTTTAATGGTCATGCTCACCTTTGGGGTTATGTCCACTATGATGGCAGAGGTCAGATGTTAGAAGATGTTTTTTTCTCAACTTAACCTATGTGTCTTTAACGATGGCTCAACCTACGTACTCGAACTCCGGTTCAGGCTCTAGTTCTGTTCTAGACCTCACTGTGTGTGATCCTTCTCTCATGCTGGACTTTGACTGGAAGGTTCACGACGACCTGTGTGGTAGTGACCACTTCCCAGTAGTCCTGTCATCGGTCAGCTGTGAGGAAGATTCGCCGGTGGGACGCTGGAATGTCACGAAAGCGAACTGGCCTCTGTTCGCCCCCCTCTGTCAGTCTCGTATTACAGAGGAGGTGGTCATGTCAGCTAAAAAACCTGTTTCTTGTTTTACTTCTATTTTGTTGGACGTAGCAGGTGAAACCATCCCTAGAACTTCCACATCACTCCCTCGGAAGCCGAGAGTACCATGGTTCAATGAAGAGTGCCACAAGGCCCAAAAAATGCGCAAATCTGCTCAGCGACGTGCTTTTCGCGATCCGTCACAAGCAAATATTTTAATATTTAAAAGACAGCGGGCGAAAGCCCGTTACATTTTAAAACGTGAACGCCGTGCTTCCTGGAGAAGCTTCGTCTCATCTTTATCTTCTAGGACTCCATCCCAAAAAGTCTGGAAGGCTGTTCGAAGAATTAGGGGCAGGGGTGGCTCGGCTTCTATCGGCCATCTTAGAGATAGTGCCAGTTTGGTCACGGATAAAAAGGCTGTGGCCAATTTGCTTGCCTCTACCATTGCCCATCATTCTTCAACAGAGCATTATTCACCTTTCTTCCAGAGAGAGAAGGAGAAGCGAGAGTCTTGTACTTGTGATTTTATATCGGATAACTCGGAATACTATAATGCCCCTTTTACGTTTTCAGAATTGCAGCAAGCCATGCAGAAATGAACTGACTCTGCTGCTGGATTAGATACCATCCACTATCAGCTCCTAACACATCTGCCTGAGGCTTCACTTCTTGTACTTCTCACGGCCTTTAACCATATCTGGATAACTGGTCCTTTTCTGCCATCTTGGCGTCAGGCTGTGGTTGTGCCAATCCCCAAGCCGGGTAAAGATCCTTCCGACCCGGGCAACTATCGGCCAATCGCTTTGACATCATGTTTATGCAAAACTATGGAACGCTTGGTCAACGCCCGCCTGGTGTGGCATCTTGAGTCACAGGGTCTCATCACAGACCTCTAGTGCGGTTTCCGGCGCTTCCTTAGTACAACTGACCATCTAGTCCGCTTTGAGTCTTATAATTATCAGAGATGCTTTTGTCAACAAGCAGCATGTCTATGCACTTTTCTTCGATCTTGATAAGGCATATGACACTACCTGGAAGGATGGTATAATGTCTAATTTGTCGGACATGGGTTTTAAAGGGCACCTGCCCGTTTTTATTAAAAAAAATTTTTCTAACGGGTCGTTCCATGTCCGTGTGGGCTCCACCCTCTCCGACTCCTTTGAACAGGAGATGGGTGTCCCGCAGGGCAGCATTTAACTCCTGTTTTATTTAGTATTAAAATTATTAAACATTGTAAAGGCCGTTAAGGATGATTCTGAATGCTCTTTATTTGTGGACGACTTTGCTTTGTGTGCACGAGGTCGAGGACTTGCGTTCCTTGAGAGGCGCTTGCAGCTGTGCGTTGATCGCATCCAGGGGTGGGTGTCTCTCAACGGATTCAGGTTCTCGCCCTCCAAGGCAGTCTGTGTGCATTTTACCAACCAGACGAAATTTTTTCCAGAACCTAGCGTGAGCATTGCTGGAGTGCCAATTAAGGTGGCCGAAGAGGCAAAGTTTTGGGGGGTCATCTTTGACAAAAGATTGACCTTCTGCAACCATGTTAACTACCTTAGAACCTCTTGTCAGAAGGCCCTCGACATTATTCGTGTCGTTGGTCGTACTGACTGGGGTGCAGACCGCATTGTCTTACTTCGACTGTACCGGGCCCTTGTTCGGTCCAAACTGGATTACGGCTCTGTGGTATATTGCTCGGCTTCCAAGTCTGTTCTACAGCATCTGAACACAATTCACCATCAAGGTCTGCGCATATGTCTGGGAGCCTTCCGGACATCTCCAGTTCCTAGTCTGTATGCAGAGGCAGGGGAGCCTTCTCTCAGGCTCCGCCGCATCCGCCTCATGCTCAGCTACATTCTGCATCTGAAGGCCCATTCAGAAAATCCTGCCTATGATTGTGTCGTTAACCCGTCGTTTGCAGAGATTTACGATGCCCATCCGGGAGCTATCCGTCCACTTTTCTTCCGTGTCCGACCTCATCTGCAGGCGGCCGGAGTGGACCTGGACAATGTTTCGGAATCTCTGCAACACGTCACTCCACCCTGGCTACTACCAGTTCCTGACATCTTGCTGGACTTGACCGCACACAAGAAGGATTATACTCCATCAGCCATATACCAACAGAGCCTCAATGAACTCCTTTCAATTTTTCCTGGCTATTGTCTTTATACGGATGGGTCCAAGTCTGAGGATGGGAGAGTGGCTGCGGCTGCAGTGTCCTCTCGCCATCCTAGACGCCCATTTAAGTTCCGTCTCCCTGACCATTCCTCTGTATTTAGTGCAGAACTGCAGGCAATTCTGCTGGCACTCAAGCATGCCTATCAGTCTCGGGAAGGAACTTCCTGATTCTGTCTGACTCTCTTTCTGCCCTGCAGACCCTTCAGGGCGCGGGAACGGACCATCCACTGCTGGTGCAGATTAGAGAGATCTACGCAGACTTGATGAAGGAATATTATGACATCATTTTTATTTGGGTCCCGGGCCATGTGGGCATCGAAGGCAACAGAATTGCAGATTCTGCTGCCAACAGTGCCCGCAGTGACCCTGTCCGTGACACACAGACTGTTTATAGTGATTTTCAACCTGTGATTAGTGCGTACATAGCCCGCGAGTGGCAGTCCGAGTGGGACAAAGAGGAAGGGAACAAGCTTCATGAAGCTCTTCCTACGTTGTCCGACAGTCTACCTTTCCGCTGCGGCAGCCGCCGTGAGGAGACTGTCCTTGCTCGGCTCCACATCGGGCACACGTATGTTACGCACTCTTACTTACTTAAACAGGATGAGCATCCATGGTGTTTTGCTTGTGATAAGCAGTTTTCTGTTCGACACTTTTGCTGTATTGTGCCGATCTAATTGACACGAGATATAAACACTTCACAGCTGACTTCTTGAAGGTTTTGTTCCGGGTTGTTCCCCCGGACAAAATCTTCAATTTCTTGAGAGAATGCAATATTTTTAACAAGATCTGAGCATTCATAGACTATGTAATTTTTTTTTTTTTTTTGCCTTTTTTGAGAGTCTGTATTCGTTTCTTTTAAAGACTTGTGCGACATTTTAGCCTGACATTTTTAAGCTATATTTACCTCTTATCTTAAGACCTTGCTTTTAGTCTGGCTGACCAGACTTTTACCCATCCCGCCGTGAGATGGCCTTAGTCGTCTGCTCGGCGTTAAACCCAAATAACTAACTAACTATTCTCTCATGCTCAGCTACTTTCTGAAGCTGAAGGCCCTTCCAGACAATCCTGCCTATGATTGTGTTTTTAACCCGTCGTTTGCAGAAATTTTTGATTCCCATCCGGGAGCTGTCCGTCCCCTTTCCTTTTGTGTCCGACCTCATCTGCAGGCGGACGGAGTGGACCTGGACAAAGTTTCGGAATCTCTGCAACACATCACTCCACCCTGGCTACTACCCGTTCCTGACATCTTACTGGACTTGACCGCCCACAAGAAGGATTGTACTCAACCAGCTATATACCTACAGAGCCTCAATGAACTCCTTTCAATTTTTCCTGGCTATTGTCGTTTTATACGGATGGGTCCAAGTCCGAGGATGGGAGGGTGGCTGCGGCTGCAGTGTCCTCTCGCCATCCTAGACGCCCATTTAAACTCCGCCTCCCTGACCATTCCTTTGTATTTAGTGCAGAACTGCAGGCAATTCTGCTGGCACTCAACCATGCCTATCAGTCTCGGGAAAGGAACTTCCTGATTCTATCTCACTCTCTTTCTGCCCTGCAGAACCTTCAGGGCGCGGGGACAGACCACCTCCTGTTGGTGCAGATTAGAGAGCTTTACGTAGACTTGATGAACGAATGACATCATTTTTATTTGGGTCCCGGGCCATGTGGGCATCGAAGGCAACAGAATCGCAGATTCTGCTGCCAACAGTGCCCGCAGTGACCCTGTCCCTGACACACAGACTGTTTATAGTGATTTTAAACCTGTGATAAGTGCGTACATAGCCCGCGAGTGGCAGTCCGAGTAGGACAAAGTGGAAAGGAACAAGCTGCATGTCCGACAGTCTACCTTTCCGCTGCGGCAGCCGCCGTGAGGACACTGTCCTTACTCGGCTCCACATCGGGCACACGTATGTTACGCACTCTTACTTATTTAAACAGGATGAGCGTCCATGGTGTTTTGCCTGTGACGAGCAGTTTTTTGTTCGACACTTTTTGCTGTATTGGGATGATCTAATTGACACGAGACATGAACACTTCACAGCAGGCTCCTTGAAGGTTTTGTTCCGGAATGTGCCCCCGGACAAAATCTTCAATTTCTTGAGAGAATGCAATATTTTTAACAAGATCTGAGCATTCATTGACCTTTTCTGTAGTTGTTTCTTTTAAAGACATATGCGAAATTTTAGCCTGACATTTTTAAGCTATATTTAAGACCTTGCTTTTAGTCTGACTGACCAGATTCTTACCCATCCCGCCGTGAGATGGCCTTAATCGCCTGCTCGGCGTTAAAGCCAAATAACTAACTACCCCCCCCCCCCCCCACACACACACACACACACACACGCACACAAAGACAAAAAAGAAAGTTTGTTTAGTGCTTCATCAGTTTGAGAAATATGTTAGGTAGGTGTTTTTTTCCGCGTTTTTATTTTTAATTGAAGACAGCAATGTTTTAATACTTGACATGTTTCGTCTGTGAATGTGCATAAATAAAACAGTCTATACTTTACCTTTCTGTTGTTTCACATATTGTTACTTTGTGTGTGTGTGTGTGTGTGTGTGTGTGTGTGTGTGTGTGTGTGTGTGTGTGTGTGTGTGTTTGTGTGTGTGTGTGTGTGTTTGTGTGTGTGTGTGTGTGTGTGTGTGTGTGTGTGTGTGTGTGTGTGTGTGTGTGTGTGTGTGTGTGTCTCCAGCTGATGTGGCAGCTGATGTGCAAGCAAAGCAAAAGCTTTTTACCTCAATTGAGGTCACACGATTGCCAAACTCACACAGTCCAATCACGTTCGAAACTAATAATGACTTTTGTTGTGGTCGCGTGCACAGCGCACTGCTTCAATTCGTTTAAAATAAATCATAGATCATAAAAACTCCCAATATAAAACAAGCATGATTTACATGTAGTGTACAAGTTTACACAAATACTGAAAATTGAAATACCTTCAGCCAAATAACGAAGCGTCACAGCCAGTCGTTCTTCAGGGGCGATAGAGTCCTTGAAGTTGGTGTCTTCTTTGAATAAAGCAGGTCCAACAGTGTGCAGGAATTCATCAAACGTGTCGCCATTCATCCGTAAAAACTTGTGCAGGTACTTGGGATCCTAATAAACATTAATTTACCTAATAATCGTTGGCATATTCTTGTCATGGAATACTCGTAACAACTGGTACTTTATTTCACCATTTTTATTACAACAAGAAAGGCAGAGCCATTATGGCTCACGTGTACGATCGATTTACATATGCGTGGCCTTTGTGACAATAAGTAAAGGGCTGGCTTCTGCACCAGCAAAATCCTTGTTTTCTCACAATGTAAGCATTGTTCACATCTATCACACACCTGTCAACCCCCACCCCCCCACCCCCACCCCCTGCCCTCCACTGACCCTTGACCACTAAAGTAGTATGCACTGGAATGTCTTATCATCGGCAACCTTTGTAGCACATTTGAATGAATAATTTAAAAAAATATTCATGATAACTACAATTTTATCAAAATTTGCCATTTTACAAACATTTATTAGCCTCTTGTGACCCTTGACCTTTCCGACGGGGCATCGTATTCGTATGCATGTTCTTAACTACAGGTGTACCAAATTTGGTTTTGAAGTTGTGAGTACTATTTGAGAAAATAACGTCTTGTGTCAAAATATGGCTCTTGTGATCTTTGACCTTTCCGAGGAATCAACCACGTTAGTATGCATAGCAATGTTTTACCATCAGGTATCTTTGTACCATGTTTGGGTTTGAAGTTGTGAATAGCATTTGAGAAAAAAATAACATAATTATGTCAAAATATAGTTATTGTTCACGTATTTTCTGATTTCCAATTACCTTTGACCTTTGTGAGAGGTCACTGCAATTGGTAAATTTAGCAAGGTCTTGCCACAAAGTATCCTTGGGCCAAGTTTGAGGACTGTGATTTGAATAGTCTCCGAGGAAATGCCAACGTTAAAGTTTACCACGGACGACAGCGGACGGATTACTGGCCACGAACATAGACTCACTTTTGCTTTGCATGTGAGCCAAAAGAGACATGAGATATAATGGACTAAATATGAAATACAATACAAAGTTCATCACTTACTGGTTCAACTTCAAGTAAATTAGAATTTCCATCCCATTTCAAACTCCAAGAGGGAATGCTTATGTTATATTATATTATTATATTATTATAATGACAGGTCAGATTACAGAAGAGGACGACAGACACTATCGACAGGAGATCGACGACTGTGTAAAGTAGTGCGATAGAAACTATCTTCAGTTACTTGTTGGCACGACAGAAGAGATGGTCATAGATTTCAGGATACACAAACATCATCCCGATCCTGTTGTGATCAAGGAAACAGAAGTTGAGCGTGTTGAGTCCTACTGAAGTATTTAGGTGTTCTTTTTGACAACGCGCTCAACTGGAAACAAAACACAGATGCTATTGTGAAAAAAAACGCATGTAAGCACTCAGCTTTTACAGATGTTTTACTGCTCCAGTATTGTTAGCGTTCTAACTTTTGGACTGACGTGCTGGGGTAGAAATATATGTAAAAGAGATGAAGATCGTCTTAACAAAGTAATCAAAAAGGGGGCGGGGTGATTGGTAGGGCACAGGATACTATATGAATTTGACAGCAGACATATTGAACGAAGTGGCAGACTTCGAGTACCCAAAAGTAGTACATCACGTTATGCCAACTCTTTTTTCCCTCAGGCTGTTACCCTTTTCAACAGTAATATCAGTATAGATAGTGTCTGTCAACAGTAATATTCCAAACATATTAAAAATGATCGCGCCAGCACAGATCATGAAATTAACCTGAGCTGAAAACTATAAAAACAATACTTGAATGACCGTGAATCGTCGTAATAAAACATGATCTACCTGTTCAGCCAGCGCTTGAACCAGTGAATGAAATGCCCCAAACTCGTGCCTCCGGAGAACGTATGGTAATGTTGCCTTCCTCTGGCGCTGACTTTGTTTGTCCTTCACAGCGTTGTACATCAACAAAACCACTACAAAAGCTTCCAAATCGCGAAGCGGCATTGCGGCAGCCATGTTTATTACTGTCGCAGACCAACTTCCGCCGAGCCAAACAATTCAGTTAAAAAAGAGAACCATGGCGAACCTGGTTTGCTGAAGTTCGCCTAGGTTCATGTTCGTTTAACCTCAATTAAGAAACAGACCAAAAGATCGCCGATCTTCTCCGATCTAGGTTTGCGATCAAAAGTTTGTCCAATTAAGAACATGCTTGAATCTAATTTACCCATTGCCGGTACTCCTATCAAAGTTGCCGAGGAAGTCAAGTTTCTAGGGGTCATCTTCGACCAATGAGCCACATCAACTTCCTCAGAGCCTGATGTCAGAATGCCCTCGATGTTCTTCGTATCGTCAGTCATACTGACTGGGGCGCTGATCGTATTGTTTTACTCCGCTTATATCGAGCTCTAGCCCACTCTAAACTTGATTATGGCTCTGTTGTGTATGGTTCCGCTTCTAAATCTAACTTCCACCGACTTAACACCGTCCATCACCAAGGTCTGCGGATCTGTCTGGGGGCCTTCAGGACGTCACCAGTTCCTAGTCTGTACGCTGAGGCTGGAAAGCCTTCTCGAAGTTACGCCGTATCCGCCTCATACTCAGCTATGTCTTAAAGCTGAAGGCCCACCCAGACAATCCAGCATATAACTGTGTTTCCAGGCCTCAAAATCTTGAGGCAAATGATGTCCACCCCAAGACTGTCCATCCGTTGTTTCTCCGTGTTCAACCCCATTTAGAGGCTGCTGGAATTGACCTGGACCAAATTTCTGAATCTTTACATTATTCCAAACCGCCCCGGACTTATTCTGTCCCACATGTTATATTTTATTTAACTGCCTACAAAAAAGAATCTACCCCACCCATTGTTTACCAACATAGCCTTAAGCCACTACTGTCTACTCTATCTTTCCCGTTTACTGACGCATTTTTACATATGGTTCCAAGTCAGAAGGTAACTGCAGCTGCAGTCTCCTCTTGCCATACCCGACGACCTTTTAAACGCCGTCTCGTAGACTACTCTTCTGTTTTTACCGCAGAGTTGCATGTAATTCTGCTTGCTCTTAAACATGCATACCAGAGCAGTGAGAAGAGCTTTTTAATATTGTCTGATCCCTTGTCTGCCTTTCAGGCTCTGAAGAGTACAAGAAGTGAGCACCCGCTCCTAGCACAGATCAGGAAACTGTATGCAGACCTCATGGCAGATTACTATGATATAATTTTCATATGGGTTCCCGGTCATGAGGACACTGAAGGCAACAGAATCGCGGATTCTGCGGCCAGCAGTGCCCTCAGTGATCGTACCTGTGAGGCTGAGACTGTTTTTCGTGATTTGAAGCCCGCCATTGGTGCCTATATATCTCGTGAGTAGCAGACTGAGTGGAACAAGGAAGATGCGTACAGGCTCCTTGAACCTCTTCCTGAAGTGTTCGACAGTTACCTCATCGCTGCGGCAGCCGCCGTGAGGAGATTGTCCTTGTTCGTCTTCACATTGGCCATACTTACATCACACACTCCTCCTTATTGAAAGGGGACGAGCGCCTCTGGTGCTTCGCCTGCGAAGAACCGTTTTCGGTGAAGCATTTCTTGACATCATGTGCTGACCTAATCGATATAAGGCGGAAACACTATACAGCAGACTCTTTGAAGGTTTTGTTTCGGGACGTTCCCCCGGACAAAATCTTCAGCTGCTAAAGGAAGCCAGTTTATTTATTTATTATTTTTTTTTTTTTTCAATAAGAATCTGTAATCTATTTAAATCTGACTTCTCTTATGAACTTCCAAAGTCTGTAGAGATGTCCGATTGACCTGTGTGACATTTTAGCTAAGATTTCTTTTAAACTGTATTCACGTCATGTTTTAAGACCTTTCTGTTATTCTGACTGACTGTGAGATGGCTCGGCGTTAAACCCAAATAACTAACTAACTTACTGATCTCAATACCTTTCTGTGCATATTAATTTGCTCGACCCATCGCTCATGTCACAGACGTGTGTGTGTGGGGAGGGGGGGGGGTTTGACAAAAGTGTGAACATTTTGAGAAAACGTAGATTTTGCAGGTACCAAAGCCAACCCTTACGTTTGGACACTGAAACACTTGTTCATTTTAGTGACCTGTCGGAATGGTCAAGGTCAGATTAATTATTTGGATCGGTCATGCGCGTCAGCTGCAAGGGCTTTGCCCTTCTTGCTTTTGTTGTTGTTGTTGTTTTGTTTTGTTTTTTAACTCATTTGACCCCAATGCCGCATTTTCCAAATCTGGCAAGTGTCACATAAAGACTATGTACCAGTTGCAGGAGATGGATTGACCATAATAATTTAAGGATAATGCTAGATGAGTTTGGCGCCTTCAGGCGCCAAGCTAAACTGGCACTACCCTTGAATTATCATGATCAGTCCATCTCCTGCATTAGTGCGTTGGGGCTCAATGGGTTAATTCATCCATTTTTATTTTCAGGTGCAACGTCAATTCAACCGACTGTGTCTCTCCTCGTCTCGTCTCTTCTCATCTCGATCACCCTCTTCTTGGCTGTCGTTCTGTAAAAAGGAATGAAAACACATGGATCTGGGGTTTGCCCTTTCACTTTCGCCTACAAAAACACGCAGACAGCACATAAGATAAACAGCCTACCCTTCCCTCCCCCTCCTTCCCACCCCGATCACACACACACGCACGCACACGCACGCACGCACACACACACACACACACACACACACACACACACACACACACACACACACACACATACACACACCTCCCCCCACCCACCCACCACCCCCACCCATACACAAGTCTGTTTTGGGATCACTTGCGATAGCAAAGTGAGTCTGTGTAATCATCCAGTGGTCGTCCGTCCTTTGTCCGTCGTCCGTGTTAAAACTTTTACGTTGGCATTTTCTCGGAAGCTATTCAAGCTACAATCTTCAAATTTGGCCCAAGGGTACTTTGTGGCAAGATATATCTAAACATACTAATTTCGGCGACCTTACTTAGATGACAAGGTCAGATCATAGGCGGGTCCACAAATAGGTTCGAAATAGTCGTAATTGACAAAAACTGTCTTCTCTGAAATTCAATTTTCAACTTCAAACCCAAACTTGGTAAAGAGATACCAGATAGTAAGAGCTTTCTATTCGTACTAATTTGGTTGACGCATCGGAAAGGTCAAGGGTCACAGGAAGTCCAGAAATAGTTCCAAAACATCGATATTTCACACAAACAAACTTCTCAGATACTATTTTCAATTTCAGACGTAAACCTGGTACAGAGTTACCTGATGTATGCTAACTTGGATGACCCCTTGGAAAGGTCAGCTACCTATGTGCCAAATTTAATTGAAAAGTGATAAGAATGTGATAAAAAAAAAGCCAATTTTTAGACATAATTTTGTTTCATCAAAGTTTTGGATCAGTCATATACAAAGGGCTTTGCCATTCTTTTTGTTTTGTTTTGTTTGTTTTCTTTGGGAGATCATCTGCTCTATCACACCACCTACCTCACCACATCGATTGATTTTTCTATTTTCCAGCAAAATAAAAAGTTGTCGTCCCCCCCCCACCCACCCACCCACCCACACACACACCTTCACCCCGGCCCTCCGCCCCTTTTAGCCTCCACCGACGTTTCATATTTCAGACTGCTGACCTCTTCTCTTCCCTCCCGCCCCCCCTCTACTCCCCCCCCCCCTTTCCCCCTTCCCACTATCTCTTCCCCGCTCCACACAACCACTCCCGATAAGTAATGATCCGGCCCCAGTGCAAATCCACCAGGTCAGTTCCTGCTGCAGTCTGCGTGGTTACCAACCAGTGACACGATGCGAACTATAAATCAGCCAGTCGACGAAAGTGTGTACTCACATCGGACCAGTGCGCCACATCCTTTAACCCTATTAACCTTAAGGCTCCCTTTCTCAAATTTTGGAGTTGTCACCTGACAACCATGTACCAGTTGCAGGAGATGTATGGACCATGATAATTCAAGGGTAGTGCCAGACTAGCTTGGCGCCTTCAGGCGCCAAGCTAATCTGGAACTACCCTTGTATTAGCACAGTCCATCCATCTCCTGCGGTAGGGTCTTGGGACTAAAAGAGTTAATATAACTGATGTCATGTTTCATCGAATATGCGACCGAATAAGTCAGTTACTGAAACTCTCCACATAACCCTTTGGCTGTCGGTATCGCTTTTTGATTCCTGCCCCTCCACCACCGCGGCAGGTACGCCCCTGAGGGCTATCAACCTTGATGTCCGTGATGATGTCAAATTGTCATTTCTAGCCCCAGGAAGAGAAGGGTGTATTGGTATCACTGATTAATTGTAACCCTAGAGATTGAAGGTCCACTCGAGCTAAACCTTATCCGCCCCTGGCCCGTCCTGCTTGAAGGATACAGCCTGTAGTGATGCCAGCAGGAAGCATAGAGACATTTGTGGGAGCTCGTGAGGATTTGCCTCTCTGCTTGCCGTATTTTGGCAGTCAATAACCTGTGACCAGAGGGAGGTTACGTTTGCAACGAACGACTCCCAGCAACGAACGAAATCGATATATCATGGCGGATATCAGCACAGGCAACACTCCACACATCTCCAAAAGGCATACATCTGCATCTCCATCGCCGGAGGGCTCATGAGGATATATGTCTCTTAGATATGTTTTGGAGTGTTCTTTATGCTCACAGTAGAAGCTGCCTGTACTGTCAGCCGCGGCTAAGCACTACACTGCAAACAAAGAGTACGAAACCTCCCTAGTAACTTGTACACCACGATGCAGAGCTTACAATGTTCAGCTCCTTGCATTGCATGTAATAGTTCAAAACACAGGAAGAGCGGAACATTTGCAGCGCATCTTCATGCAGCTCTCCGAATTTAACATTTAGTGTGGCTGGCATTATCAGCGAGAGGAATCAGGGGCATCGTCCCCATGTTTTGCGGCATATGAGGACCAGACTATTGTTGATAAAGCAGCATTTCTCCGCGGGATTAGGTTCACATACTAGCACATAAAGTGTCATCAATCTAACAAACAACTCCCCCCCCCCCCCCTCCCCCCAAAAAAAAATTAAATAAATAATAAATAAATAATTTGTTTAAAAAAATAATAAAATAAAAATAATAATAATAATAATAATAATAATAATAATAATAATAATAATAATAATAATAATAATAATAATAATAATAATAATAAATAAATAAATAATAAATTAAATAAAATAACATATAAAATAAAATCCAACATCAACAGAAAGAAACAAACCCCCCAAACAATGGTTGCATAAAACTGTTTTGCGGTCTGACTTGACCTTTTTTTAATTGAGTTTACAATTATTCGGTTTTATTTCCCTTTTTCTGTATGCATATTCTTAGAGCTGATGTTTTTTTTATGTACTAGTAGTACTGCATTTTATGTTCCCTCGCAAGCACCTGCATTATTTATTCATGCAATATTACTGTTGATCATTTTTCTTCTTGCAATATTACTACTGATCATTATTTTTTAGCTAGTCATAGCGTCGGTGTAGTTGGCCAACCTCGCATCTGACCTGTCAGATGCGAGGTTGACCATTGTCAACGACCATGTCCTAAAGTCATCGCTTTGTGTATCGGTAGCGGTTTTTTTCCGCAATGATTCCTGCAGGAATCATTGCGGAAAAAAACCGCTACCGACACCCCAACGGTTAACCCCTTTTCTGCCATCGGTCATGAACTGTGTCTCTGAGACCATGAGCCATTGAAAACATAATGGCTGGTTTGCGTCAGTGAAGAACACAGATATTCATGGCAGTAGCGGCGACTCGAGAGAATATATGCCTCTTGCAGTCACTTACATGCGTTAAAATTTTCTGGTCATGTTTGTATAGTTGAAATACATAGACATGCAACAATAGTAACGATTCTTCGGCCAGCACAGATTTCTTTTTTCTTCTTCTTCTTCACATGTATACGCATCGTCATTTTAATTTGCTTGGTGTAACATCACATTCGGAAATAAAGTAAGTTAGCCGCACATGTGTGTGTTTCATTCTTTGAACGCTGATTGTCTCTCCCCCCCCCCTCTCCCCCCCCCCTCTCCCCCCTCTCTCTCTCTCTCTCTCTCTCTCTCTCTCTCTCTCTCTCTCTCTCTCTCTCTCTCTCTCTCTCTCTCTCTCTCACAAACACAGGGTTTTGTGGATGTAGACATGAGAGACTGACGGTACAAAAGTACCACTCGACATGTATGACTATGTTAATTGTTTTAAACGGCAATAACGGGTGTGAGGAAAGCCTTGTTGGTAAGCTGCATTGTGTCGTGTGAATAAGCGGGGATTCCAAAGATGTTATAGGAACCAATAGCAGAGCTGATGCATGGCTTAAAACATTATCATTGGCGTCTGGGAACCGCTTGAAGGTGGACGGATTCTCCGAGATAAAGATGATGAAGACGGCTTTTGGTGATCTCATTGAGTCCCGTCTTGAGTTTAGACACCACTAAGAGCCTGACCGACCCATGGTCCCACGCATATTGTGGAGATACTGCCATTTGTTTGAACCACCTGTCTCAGAACCAACAAACCCCCTTCCACCCACCCACCGCCACTCCCCCCGCAACCTAGCTCGTTGCCAAGATCATATAATCCGGGAGGCGTAGTCGAAAACGGATAAGTCGAAAAACACTCAACCCCCTGCCCCCTCCCCCCACTCACTACCTCCCCCTAACCCCCCCCCCCTCAAAAATAAAAAAAAAATAAATAAAATCCCGGCCAAAACTCTTCTTTAATGGCTAATTTTACAATGTAGAACAAAGTCACTTAAGTCGAAATTCGGATAAGTCGAGCGTGTTTCTTCTCTAAAATATCGGGTAAGTCGAACTATCTTTTTTAGAACGCAGTTCCATACGCCTAATTGAAAGACAGATAGGGGAAAAAAACATAAGTCGAACCAAAATGATCCCCTGTTTAAGGCTGTGCTTCTAGGTCTTATTTAACAACGTATTTCTAAAACGGTCTGGATTAATTAAGCTTGGGACATGTCGAATGCGTTTAGTGGCCAAAGCTGCTCTCTTTATGACTAATATTAACTGAAAACGGTTCCGTTAAGTCGAACTTAAGGTAAGCCGAATGTGTTTCCCAAGTCAGATAAGTCAGCGTAACTCAAATATGTATGTTCTTTTGAACACGCAGCGTCATATCCACAGGGGGACCTTCTGATCATGTTTTGTTGCCGACTCCTGCACACCTCCACACAAAACACACGCGCGCGTAATATATAAGAACTAATTACAAAAAAGGCAAGCCCTTATGGCTCACGTGTATGACTGATTTATATTTGTGCGACCTTTGTGACAATATGTATAACTTTAACGGCTCGCGTTTGCACCAGCAAAATTCATTTTTTCTCACAATTTAAGTATTTTCACACATCTGTCAACCCCCGTGTAACGCACGCAGACTTGCCCACAGTCGCACGTACAGACTCTCACGCAACAGACGCATACACCGCCACTGACTCAGACTGGCGCATTCATGCGGTAAAACTCAACACACGGGCTCCCTTTCTAAAGTAACCTTTATACAAGATAAATATAAGAAGAACGCTCACAACTATCACACCTATATACACCACTACCACATATACACAATATCTCGGCCAGGCTAGGTATTAGTTCTCACAGTCTCCAACCTGTTTGGTGTTCTCGCCTGGTTACTGTCAAGTCCTTCTCACGTCTAGGCGTGCAAGTCCTTTTACGTACGCTCCTCGAGTCGTATCGTGGCCGTCCTCGTTTCTCGTACTGTAGCGCAGTTCTCACTGTGACTCGGGTGTCTTGGTCCCGATCGCTCACTCCCTGAGTGACGAATTGGAGATATGACCTCGCGTTAGGTCCTGGTGACTGACGTCTCGGCGTCTCTCTCTCTCTCTCTCTCTCTCTCTCTCTCTCTCTCTCTCTCTCTCTCTCTCTCTCTCTCTCTCTCTCTCTCTCTCTCTCTCTCTCTCTCTCTCTCTCTCTCTCTCTCTCTCTCTCTCTCTCTCTCTCTCTCTCTCTCTCTCTCTCTCTCTCCACGGCAAGCACTCTAAACAACAACAAGGACTCAAATCGTAACACTTGCTAAACACACAACATATTGGATCATATGAGAAACACTACGTAACCTGGCCGATACAAATAACTCACACGTTCATTCACACACACACACGTGCTTCATAACCCGAACTACTTCCGTAACACCCCCATACTCTGCCACTAACTTGAAACAGACTATAACCTAACACTCTCGCTATACACTATTCTCTACTCTGGAAAAGACTATGCTTAACCAACCACGTACTATTTTCATAGCGACTTAGACATACGCACCTCACATTCTTTTAGTTATCTATCTCGGTAAATAACTGTATACGAAAACACCGGTTACCTCACTGAATTCCAAAGTAACTGAACCAAACCAATCAACAACGCTATACAACCGAATTACTCTTACCAACGCATACCGTCTTTAACTAAGCAACTATCAATAATGCATATATAGAAACATACCTGAATTCTAGGTTTCAGAGTCTTGGAATACGGGCTAGGTATCTCAAACACATCTGTTTCCTCCAACAAGAAAGCCCGTACTAACGTATTACTGCTCTGACAGACTAAACTTTTGCCTACAACTTACTAACGCTCCCCGTGCTAAACGTTCCTTAAAGGTTTCACGTGGATCTAGTGCCACACGGACTATCGGCACAAAACAAACCGCTAACAAAAACCGTACCGTATTTATCCTAATGTGTGAACACTATGCATGAGCATAGAGCTTCATCACACCCCCTGACCCTTGACCCTTGCGATGAGTCGACTAAATTAGTATACATAGAAAGGTCTTATGATCAGCTACCTTTGTGCCAAATTTGATTTAAAAGTTTGCAAAATGTTGACAATAACTATACATCTATTCAAACATTGGCAGTTTTACACACACCTCTTGGCGAATTTAATAGCATATCCAGGATGTCAAAGGGTATGCCTAATCCTCTGTAGCTCGTAGACCAAGCGCATACCAAGGAACAGCGCTTGGAGTCCCTGCTATGTTAAAAACGTGTATTAGTGGTGGCGTACAAATACCTGACAAAGGAGGAAGAAAATAAGGCCTAATGATATTAATACTTTACTGTGTCCAAAGCTGTTCTGCTACCTGAAAGTACGTCGCAACTTTGAAGCAAAACGTCACCGTTTGACGCTTGTCTTCAAATCGACCCACCCGGGACCGGACGCCATCTTGGTTTTGTAAATTTGCGGTGGAAACTGACACACTTCGGTGAAATCACGAGATCGGTCATGTGATCGCCAGTCTAAGAATAGTAACGCGCGTGTAAATGTATAAGAGCTCGTGCGTGCGTAATCGAAAGAGCAGACGACAATAACAAAAAATAATGCGTTTTCAAATACATCTGATTGTCTGTTATTTACCATAGTGCGTGTGTGTATGTGTCCGTAATGGCCTCTTGTGCCTACTGTGGCAGTAATAATAATCATAATATATAGGGTTTTTTATATAGCGCCCTTCCCCACGGACAGCAAGCTCGGAGCGCTTTACAGCACATAAAAATAATATTAAAAAGGATAAAAATTAGAACGCACTCGCTCTTTAAATAAACACCTGCTCGCACCATGTAGGAATATTCCTAACACGAAACACACACACACACACACACACACACACACACACACACACACACACACACACACACACACACACACACGCGCGCGCGCGCGCGCGCGCGCGCACACACACACACACAGCCTACCTACATGGGCTACCCATATACGAAAACAGCCAACATTTTTAGGCAGCACATCCAGACTACGCTAATCTTGATATGCTACCTGGCAAAGATGTGTCTTCAAATTTGTTTTGATGGTCATCAGGGTTTAGGATTGACGGACATGCAGTGGAAGTGAGTTCCAGACGTGAGGGGCCTGATAACTGAAAGAACGGGCACCAGCCGTTTTTAGATTGACTCTGGGCTGAACAAGCAGTTTCTGTGAGCTTGAGACCAGTAGCTTGTAGACCAAGCGCATACCAAGGAACAACATTTGGAGTCCCCGCCGTATTAACCTGCACCGTGCTTCCTGGGTCGTGGAGGACCCAGGAGGGTGTTTAATTGCAAATATTTTCTTAATATTAACTACTGGGAATATTTCAGTGAAAATTTAAAATGCTCCAAGCTCATAAAAGACTACATTTTACCAAAATATGTTAACCCTTTTAGCCCCGACGCATTACAGCAGGAGATGGTTCGACCATGATAATCGACCCATCTCCTGCAACGGGTGCATAGTCTTTAATTGACGTCTCCAAAATTTATGAAATACGTTTGTGGGGTTGAATGAGTTAATAATTGATGGAGAAATAAACAATGTCTGGATTTTTCCTACACACAATCGATGGTGTGGGTCGTGCAGGACCCATACCTTTTAAGAGTGAGTATGGTGAGTAAGGTGAATATTCCTGTTCAGATGATGTTGGTCTTCAGGTTGGGAAGTGTAAAGATGAGAGAACTGCGACGTCTGACCCAAATTTTTCCTTCGTTTGTTTTTTGTTCGTTTGTTTTTGTACAATTTGGAAGGGTGTCAAAGTCCATGCAAAATCGATCAGTTTCAGTTCAGGTTCTGGAAAATGGTGAACTTTCGCCCGTAGTTTCTGGGGGAAACAGAGACGTTTCAGACCGTTTTTTGTCTCCGCCATGATGACTAAGAGTACAAAGATGCTTCCGGTGATGTGTACTATAGTGCAAAAAGTATGGGTCCTGTAGGATCCACATCATCGGACAGAGATAACCGTTTAAATCACTCTTTTAAAAAAAATATGGGTACTGTAGGACCCACATTATCGGGAAAGGGATAAATAGTTAAATCGCTCTTTGAAAAATATGTGTCCTGTAGGACCCACGCCATGTATTATTGGGTATTATCGGGTCACATTATCGGGAAAGGGATGACCAGTTAAATCGCTTCTTGAAAAATATGGGTCCTGTAGGACCCACATCATCGTTTGTGTGTAGTCCAAAGCACGATCCGGTGAAGGTTAAAAACGTGTAGGAGTCGTGGCGCGGCGCTAAACGACAAAAATATTAGAAAGAAAAGAAGGAACCAGAGAAGTAAGCTATCTGCAGCTCCATTGTCACCATAAACTCATGTAGAAGGTGTTATTAAATGCACAAGCCACTGTCAGCTACTGTGACGTGAAAGATTTCAGACATCCCGCCATTTTGTCCACAATAAATTGAAGAATTTAAGCGGATAAATTAATCCCACGTCATTAGCATATTATGTACCCACTCCCTGAAGTGTATCCTTCTTTGACACATGTATTGATATATTATATAACACGCAAATTAATATTCATAAACTTGCTTGATATACTTTCTTTCCCAAAATCCCTTGCGCGCCAAAAAAGATCGATCTTGATGATACTTAAATTTCAAAACGGAAACGCGAAATATGCTCATACTGCAACATTAACAAGCTCCTTATGTGTAGCAGTAATGAAATACTTCTTAGTGTGTATGAACGCTCGAAATTGATATCCTATACACACACACGAACAGAAAAAAAGACGTCAGGAAACGTGAGAGTCGCTGGACTGACAAGTGAAATTGACGAGATGTCAGCTAGCGATATCGACAACCTGAGAAAAGAACTAAATAAACAAACCTGCTGTCATTTTTCGCAATTATGCGTGATCTAGTAATAGTAGAATTTACTCGCAGGGTTATACAGTGCTCTGATTTTTTCATAGTTAGACGAAATCTACGCGCTGAGTCGACAGCGATATGCGGTCGTCTGCCATTCATGTGTTTTGTCTGAACATCGCAGTCTGCCGCAAAAAGAATGATACGAGTCAAAGTTTTGTTTAGGACTGGGTACATAAATTATATTGAGCAACATTTTGCTTGATATAGTGCTGATAACCGACATGTGATTACTTGACCCGAATCAAATGTCCTCGTCTTGCGACTCGGACATTTGATTCGGGTCTCGTAATCAAGTCTGCCTGTTATCGGCACCATATCAAGCAAAGCGCTGTTTAATATAATATAATATGATGATAACGAGAAAACATCAGTTTACGTCACTCGACAGCACTGAAGATGACGTCATATTGTTGTTCATAATTCCTTTGACGCCTCATTCTTGAAGTACATATGAAAACGCTGTACTCCTTGGGAAGGCTCTTTACGGGAAGAAAAAGATAACTACTACGTAATTCTGCACCACCAGATAATACTTTTACTAAGACAAATCTGCGGCGGAGATGAACGCATCACGTGTTCAAAACTGGATTGTTTTTTTTTCCTTCGTCGTTAGACGAAAACAACCTACCCCAAGCAATGGAACCGCTCCGATTCTAGTGTGCGCCATGATTTCTGAAGGGAACTTAGGCGTTAGGAAAGCGTTAGGATCCAAAATATATTCCTTCAAATCATCCGGTAAGTTGATGCGTCACTGATGTTCAGCGGTTGGATTCGGGGTCTCGGTTCTAGAGACCCCCAAAATAACTGATGCCCCCCCCCCTCCCCCCTTTCCCCCCCCCCCCCCCGGAGTTAAATCCTCTGAAAACTGAAGTAACAAGATATAAATTGCGGCAAATCTAGTTAACGCTAACCTCGCTGCTAAACGTAATTCTGGCACGAAGCGCGTGTATGTGTGTGTGTGTGTGTGTGTGTGTGTGTGTGTGTGTGTGTGTGTGTGTGTGTGTGTGTGTGTGTGTGTGTGTGTGTGTGTGTGTGTGTGTGTGTGTGCGTATCTATGTAGGCACGAGAATCTCTGATATTTCTGTACACACAAGCTTGAAACTTAAAATACTTTATTCAAGGGGTGGCGAAGAGAGAGTCCGAGCATACTGCATTGGGTATCTCATTGAAAAGACATGGGCCTAATAGACCGTTTATAGAAAGTCGGTTGACCTAGATTCAAAGTTTTTGTCATATGTATTTGACATTTTGTGTATAGCTAGTTTGGAGAAAGACATTGAATAGTTTGTTAGTCAGCTTTAACTTCTTGAGTAATAATTGTTTCTTTTCAGATAAAAAAAAAATTAAAACCGTAGAAGACCTTGACTTCTCGAGAAAGTCAGACAGTGACAGTAAAAACAACACGTCATGATTTTATTGGTGTCTAAATATAGCACTTTCTTAAAAAGGCAAAAATACGCCATTTTAGCTCATTCAAATAGAAATATTTCGGAATCCAATCAACATAAAGTTCTGATTTTTTGCATGTGCACTTCTTTTAACGCTTAATTCCGAGTGGTGCGATTGTTTGGTGGCAGATTCTATAAAGAAAATTTGAGTGAATCTACCTAATCATACCCCCCCCCCACCCCCACCCCCACCCCCCCACCCCCCACCCCACACACACCCGCCTCTACCAAATGAAAAAGTGGGGTGGGGGTAGAAGGAAAGCAGAGTTTCCCCTGCTCCCCCTCGACCCTTACCACTAACAAACTCACATCACATGCACCTACATGTTACGACGTTGTTTAACCCGTTCAGTGGCAGCTGACGCAGACCGTGTTTCTACAATAGACCGACCCATTTTTTATTTCGCTCCGCCTTTTAGTCGGGGTCCGGCAAGAATGCAATGCTTGCTTCACAGAAAGAGCGCGAGTGTAGTCTGCTAGCATTTTAAGCGCGCTATTCGACGTTGATTTTTTGGCTCACGAGCGAAGCAAAAGTGAGTCTATGATCTGGTCCAGTGGTCGTCCGTCCGTCCACCGTCGTCCGTGGTAAACGTTAACGTTGGCATTTTCTCGGAGACTATTCAAGCTACAGTCTTCAAACTTGGCCCAAGGATACTTTGTGGCAAGACCTTTCTAAACATACTAATTTGAGTGACCGCTCACAAAGGTCAAGGTCACGGAGATGAGGAAATAGGCCAAAAATAACTATTTTGACATAATTTATTTTTTCTCAAATACTATTCGATATTCACAACTTCACAAACTTGGTACAGAGATACCTGATGGTAAGACCTATTTATGCATACTAGTTTGGATGACCACCTCGGAAAGGTCAAAGGTCACAAGAGCTCAGGAAATAGGTCCAAAATAGCCATATTTTGACAAAAGACTGTTATCAATACAAGAAAGGTACAGCTCTTATGGCTCAGGTGTATGACCAATCCACATAATAAGTGTGACCTTGACCTTTCCGACAGGTCACTGAAATGAGCACGTGTCTAAACAAGAAAATGGTTGGCTTTTGTACCAGCAAAACCTAAGTTTTCTCAAAATACATGTATGCATTTTTCAATAGGATCCATCTGCAAGACACATAGATCCTCATGCGCTTCACGGATGCGGTGGCTCATGGCGATTATGGCTCTTGCTGACACAACTGACATAAAAATTTGACGGTTCGGGTTCTTTGGGACTGAATTCAGAAAGATTTCAGAGCAATTTTTGCGCCCAGTGGTAGCGAAGAAAATAAGACAGATATGTTAAAAACCAGGCTTATGTCGCTACATCACTTCAAGATGACGCGCACAGTTGTTGGGAATGCTTTCAGACAAACAAAATTGCGCGTTACTGTCTGCGGGGAGGGGTGGGGCTAAAACCTTGTTCCAAGAGCAAATCTTGTTGGCGTAGGTGTGGCAGCAAATGTGAAACAGTATAAATGTAGTCACCAATCGTTAATGCATCCGCTCTTCAGCCGTCGTGTATGTATGCGTGCATTTGTCTAAGGCAATTTCTTAGGTACTATAGCATCCACAGACTTTAAACTCGACACAACTGTAGTTTATTCCGCACTTCGAACGTAAACGGCATTCACGGGTGAAAATGCCCAGCGTGAGCTGACTTGGCTGTCAGTGAACGTACCCCAAAAAACTACTGGTGGTAAGCCAAGGCTGAATGACGATTTTCCGGCTGGTTGAGTCTGTCATGGTCGTAACACTGCGATAATATCAGCACTTGGCTAACTGTAACACCGTTCTCCGTCGGTACCAGTCCACATGATTTTTATACGGCTCACATCAGTTGATCCCCTTTCAGTTATCGCATTTCAAGAAACACAAAGCACATGAAACATCGTCCATTCTACTAGTGTGACTGTTTTGTGTCCGTGTTCGTCATACTCCAAGGTCCCATTTCGCAAATGTTGGAGGTGTTACCTAACTACTGTGTACCAGCTGGATAGATTGACCATGGTAATTCAAGTGTAGTGTCAGATTAGCTTGGCTCCTGGAGGCGCAAAGCTAATCTGACATCACCCTGCAATGATCATGGTCAATCCATCTCCTGCTTCAGGGTCCCGAGCGAAATGAGTTAAGACACGTTCCGAAATACTCGATGTTGACTGCATTACACACATTACTCATAATTTTTTTTAATGGAAATGTTCTAAGAACACATGAACGGTTCCATTCGACGACGTATAGATTTGTTAAGGATGTAGACCTGTGTGAATACGACAAATCAATTACTGCCATGTTTTCACGTACAGTTATGTGCGTGTGCCGCTCTAAAATTTTGGAACTTGTGAAATCACAGAGAAGCACATACTTTGATGTTGTGAAAATGATTTGAATGATTGGTTGTTGGTTGTACATTGCTTAACCCTTATCATTCGCGGAGGAATACACTTGAACTAGAGCCATTGGTCTATATCCTTATCTGTAAGTATTTTCAGCCTCAGCATATGGGTTAACGTCCCGACAGCAACAAGACTTTCTCAGAACGTACCTGCATTGCTTGTGAAAAACAACAACAACAAAAACAACTAAACAGAATATTGAATTATCGAAGACAGCCGGGGTCTAATACGCTAATAAACCTAAGACCATTTAGCAACACACATTCATTATCAAGTGCTACAGGCAGAAAATACATTAGGGAGAGTTTAAAAAAGGAAAATGCATTTGAATGGACCAAGGGTAGACAGAAACCCTCGCGCTGGGACCATACGGCGTTGAGGCGCGTCCCCTGGGTGGTGGATAGGGGGTCCCTCGTGAGAGGGGTGCACCGAATGAAATAAGGTGCCGTGAACCAACATGGTCTAAGGGAAGGTGACCCCGACAGAAAACCCCTGGTCCTCCTAGTAAGGGGGTTGGGCGTGGGGGTAGCTTCCCCACCCTGCAAAAAAAGGAAATAGCTACAAAAACGCCGACGAAAATACAGGAGCTAGTAAATGAAGAGGAGGCGGTCACCACAGAGCAGCAGTGGAAGGCAATTAGAGAGGCGCTGAACTCAACCTGCAAAGACACTGTAGGGTTCAGGAAACACCACCACAAGGACTGGCTGTCGGCACAGACCTTGAAGAAGATAGAAGCGAGGAAGCAGAAGAAAGCAGCGGTCAACAACAGTCGCACGAGAGCAGCCAAAGTAAGGGCACAGGGGGAATACTGGGAAGCCAACCGCGAGGTGAAGAGGAGTATCAGGGCAGACAAGAGGGCCTACACAGACAGCCTGGCAGCAGAGGCAGAAAAGGCAGCAGGCAGCGGCAACATGAAACAGCTCTACGACATTACCAGAAGATTGTCGGGTAAGTATGGCCATACAGAAAGACCAGTAAAAGACAAAGAAGGCAAGCCTATTGCAGACAGAGCAGACCAACTCGACAGATGGGCCGAGTATTTTGAAGAGTTACTGAACAGACCTAGCCCACCCGACCCCCCCCCCCCCCCCCCCGACATCCAGCCGGCAGAGACCGACCTACCCATCAGCTGTGACAGACCCAGCCGGGAAGAGATCAGAAAAGCAGTGGCATTTTTGAAGAAGGGCAAAGCAGCAGGGCCAGATGGCATCCCAGCGGAGTCTCTGAAAGCAGACCTAGAGACAACAGTTGAGATGCTGTACCCACTGTTTGGAAAGATCTGGGAAGAGGAGGTGATGCCAGCTGACTGGAAGGAGGGGTACCTAATCAAGCTTCCCAAGAAAGGCGACCTCAGCAAGTGTTCCAACTACAGAGGAATCACCTTGCTGTCAGTACCAGGAAAGGTCTTCAACAGGATCATCCTAGAGAGAATGAAGAGCTCCGTTGACCCCCAGCTGAGAGACCAGCAAGCAGGATTCAGGAAGAACCGATCATGTACAGACCAGATCGCCACTCTCCGCATCATCGTGGAACAGTCTCTGGAGTGGAGCTCCCCGCTGTACGTCAACTTTGTGGATTATGAGAAAGCATTTGACAGCGTGGACCGAGAGACTCTGTGGAAACTCCTACGACACTACGGTGTACCCACAAAGCTCGTCCGCCTGATCAAGAGCAGCTATGATGGCATGACATGTCGCGTGATCCACAAAGGGCAGTTCACCAGAGAGCTCCAGGTCACAACTGGTGTCAGGCAGGGGTGTCTGCTGTCTCCGTTCCTCTTCCTACTGGCCATAGACTGGGTCATGAAGATGACCACAGAGCACAGACGAAGTGGAATACAGTGGACACTGTGGACACAGCTTGACGACCTCGATTTTGCAGACGACTTGGCATTACTGTCCCACACTCATCAACAAATGCAGGACAAGACCACGAGGCTTGCTGACATCTCGTCCCAAGTGGGCCTCACCATTCACAAACAGAAAACAAAGACAATGAGGCTGAACGCAACCAGGGAAGAACCAGTCTTGCTTGCTGGCACCCCGTTGGAGGAGGTGGAGTCCTTCACCTATCTCGGGAGCATCATAGACAAAAAAGGCGGCACTGATGCAGATGTCAGAGCACGAATCGGTAAAGCCAGAGCAGCCTTTCTCCAGTTGAAAAAAGTGTGGAGCTCCAGAGAGCTGTCACAACACACCAAAGTCCGGATTTTCAACTCCAATGTAAAAGCAGTTCTCCTATATGGAGCAGAGACATGGAGATTGACAAAAACCACAGTCAACAGAGTACAGACCTTCATGAACAGTTGCCTTAGAAGAATTTTGAAAATCCACTGGCCAGAGAAGATCAGCAACGTCAGACTCTGGGAGAGAACAGAGCAGATAACAGCAGAGAATGAAATTGGGCGAAGAAGATGGGGATGGATCGGTCACAGTCTGAGAAAGCCAGCTTCCAGTATCACTAGGCAGGCATTGTCATGGAACCCCCAGGGAAAGAGGAAAAGAGGTAGGCCGAGAAACTCCTGGCGTCGAGACCTCCAAGCAGACATCAAGAGACTGGGAACCACCTGGAGTAGAATCGAAGGAGAAGCACAGGACAGGAGTTGCTGGAGGTCTCTCGTCGACGGCCTATACCCGGGTAGGGGTGACAGGCGTAAGTAAGTAAGTAGACAGAAACACATGCCCCAGAATAGAGGGGAAAACCCACCCTATGGGGCTAACCAGGGTGACCCTGGGAACTAAAAAGTAGTTAATCCCACCCAAATCCCCCAGGGCAGACACGGGAGTGGGAGGGGGGAGAGGGAGAGGGGAAGGGGGGGGGGGTTGAGGGGTGGAGAGAAATGATTTGGAGTTGTCTGAATGACCACAATTTAAAAGTTGCCAAAAGGGGAAAAAATGTACTTTCACATACGCACGCACGCACGCACGCACACACACGCGCGCGCGCACACACACACACACACACACACACACACACACACACACACACACACACACACACACACACTGCTGGGACAAGTTCAGAACACACTGGCGTGTAAAAGTGCGTGTAAAGAACCCAAAATGGGGAAAAACTGTTTATTTCTTATAAGTTTTTACCGCAAGATAGTGCAGAAAAAAATGGGTGTCTGACTTGGGCACCCAGAATTTTACACACACCCATTTTTCCTAAGGATGGTAAAGAAAGTTACCCATTATACTGGTTTTGTGCACTTACACACACACACACACACACACACACACACACACACACACACACACACACACACACACACACACACACACACACACAGATAACAGACAATAGCAAACAATCTCATAATAATGTGCCATACTGGTTACCTCCCTTGATCTTTTCCACATACGTTGCAGATCAAGGTGGGTAACCAGTGTGACACACATCGCCTGATGGCGAGTACGACAAACAGCGCGTTACCGACAAGGGAAGCAATGTCATACTAGCTGTGTGGATCAGATCTCAAACCCTGTATTACGTCCCTTCCAGTGACTATATAAACCGGACCAGACAGTTTTGCTCGCTGCTCAGTACTAAACGACTTAATCACATCACTCGGTAGGCTATTGAAAGGCGAGCAAAATGTTCTTAGGCCGTCGTAGTCGTGGGTGGGTGGGTGGGGGGGAGAGAATGAATATTATGACTCCATTTCAACAAAAATGAGCCATTTAATATGATTAAATGCGAGAATTTTCAAATTCCTTTACCTAGTATATCTTTTCCTATCTCGTTCGTCTTCGATACACTCCCCCTCCCCCTAACTCTTGTACCCCGGTAGCGTAGGAAAATTTCTTTCACTGGGAGACCATGGACGGGGAGAGGTGGGGGAGGGGGGGGAGGGGGTGGGGGGGAGGGGGGGGGGGGGGGGTAGAGTACAAGAGCAGACGATAGTCGTTAGGCCTCGAAAACATGAACATTAATATATAAAGCTAATGATCTTTTTTCCACACAAAAAAAAAATACTCCGAAACAAAAAACTTCCTAACAAGAATTTAAAAAAATAAAAACAAATTTCTTTAAAACATAAACTGACCAGCAAAAGAAATGTGACATTTTTGGAACCATCTGAATCACTTCCGATGATGGTTCCAAAATGTCGTATTTCTTTTGCACGTAAGTATATATTGTAGCCCGCCCCGCATTCCTACGCCACTACCCCGCCCGCCTCCCCCCAAATTCGCCCTCCCTCCCACCCCACGGCCCCACCCTCCACCCCACCCTGCCAATTTGGTTCGGGTGGGTGGTTCCAGTTGCAAGGGCGGATCTGGGGAAGGGATCCTTTGGGTTCTGGACTCCCCCTCCAATAAAAAAAAAAGTTTAAAATGCTATAACAAAGACCCTTTTAGGGTGTTTGGATAACTCCTCCACCCCTATTTGTTTGTTTGGGCGAGTTTCCGCACACATACCTCCACCCCCCACCCCCCTGTTGTTTGATATTTTGGCGATGTGGCGGGAGTCCTGACACACACGCCTTCTCTCTCTACCACTCCCCCCTCTCCCCCCTCTCCCCCCCACCCCCCACCCCCCACCCCCGAAGGTCTAGCGGTTGGGGAGGACTTTTGTGTCCAAACAAAAGGTTGAACCCGCCCCCCCCCCCAACTCAAGGTAACTGATCCGCACCTGAGTTGAGCTCCTTGTAGCTGCCACCAAAGCGAATGATATAGGTTATTCTGGCGGGCACAACCTCCGCAGCTGTCATGGTTGATGCATCTTGTACTGCTGATGGTGACACTGAGCCTATCATCGCTCCACTAACACCCTCCCCCCCCCCCCCCGCCCACACACACACACACACACACACACACACACACACACACACACACACACACACAGACACACACACACACACACACACCCCACCCCCTTCCCCATTTCTTTTCCCCAGGGCTCCGTTTGATCTTTCGAAGTTTGCACCGTCTTTCCACATCACAGATTTTGACGATGAGCTCTATTTTGGCCAGGTACTGCTGAAAGAATGTACCGATTGTCAACATGGGGAGGGTATATTTGTAAATTCTACATTGGTCGGTGCTCAGTCAGCCAGTGTTCGCGCTAGCGCGAACACTGGCTGACTGAACAGCGACTAATGTAGAACTGATTTACACTAATTAAACTCTTCCCTATGCTGTTGGCGTTGGTATCCATTCACAGTGACCCCACTTGAGACGGACGACTAAAGCCTGTTACTCTACCGGCCGTAAATCTTAATTTGCACCCTGGCAAGGTAAACGCCAGAAAAATTATGTCAGACTTGGACGCCAATTTAAACTTTGACCTGACCATAGTGGCAATGAGAATACACCACTAACCAGGCCTCGCGACATATTCACATGAGGCCCTGCTTTAGCAGGAACTCGTGTAAATCTATATCTCATGCTGACAAAGATTCGGCGGTTTCAGAGCTTCCTCAAACTGCGATTGCTACTCTGGATTTAAGTGCAAGAATTATTTCTCAGTTCGACCTCGAGTGACTGAGCAGGGAAAGCCCTCGTAGAGAGCTGGAAACAAACGCTTCCGACCATTGGTCAAAAGAGCCGTGGTATACAGAAAGTGGCCAATGAGAGACAGCGTAAGAAACTTCGCCTAGCAACCCAGCGCATGGCGACGACGCGCGCGCGTAGCGAAGCCGTGAAGTGGGACTGGCGCTCAAGACTTACTGAGGGGGGACGGGGCTGAAGTCACCCAGCTAGATAAGCCAGAATAATAGCACGAGCACAGCACAAACAATAGGGAGGGTCACACCTGCTACCGACACCCTTCATACAGGTAAGCATAAATAAAAATTCACGATCAGCGTCGGCTTCAACCGGACCACAAAGTATAATGAAACTTGGCCGTGAGACACACCTCCATTTATTATCGCTTAAGCTGGCCATAGCCTTGGCAAGAATCATATCTTAAAGATTTTGGTACTAGCCTATAATTTTGTATGTACATATTGTATGTGTGGCTGGTCTGTGGTTTTGGACCTTACGGCCATAAGCTGTAAGGTCCAAAGCACAGACCAACATGCGACCGGCCAGCAGACGACTGAACGGTGACTTCATAATGTTTCACACTTGTCAAGAAGGCTACATGTTTGATCAGTTAAGGGACTTACTTCCTTTCATAGGGCGTTTCAGCTCGGATCCACACCCCAAACGAAAGAAGAAGTTGGGAAGTCGTCAGATTATCTGATAAGTGGCCCTGGTATGAATCATGCTTTCTTCTCTGCTGACGTCGGCCCGATGGCTTTTTGAGCGTTTGCAAACAGGCTTACACAAATGTACAGCTTGTGCTGGATTTTGACGAGGCTGTTTCAAGTTAAACGCGTTTCTTTTTCTTTTTTTTTTTTCTTTTTTATTTTCAGAAGCCAATTTGATTTCAATTGTGAGAGGGTTTGCTGTAGAAATGGTTAAACATATCGGTATTGTGTTAGAAACCAGATGACGTTTGCACTTACTAACGCTTAAACCTTCGGCGCCAAGGAAAGAGTGAACACGATCTAACTGCAAGAGACATAGACCCTCAAGAGTCCCAGCAGTTGCGGGGGGCACATGACTAGGCTCTATATGTCTCTTGCTGACATCCATGTTCCTCTGACGCTAAATAAACAATGATTTCAGAAATACTAGTAGAGAACGGGGCTAGTCAAATAAATGGTGATGTTAACTCATGATTTCAGAAATACTAGTAGAGAACGGGGCTAGTCAAATGAATGGTGATGTTAACTCATGATTTCACAAATACTAGTAGAGAACGGGGCTAGTCAAATGAATGGTGATGTTAACTCATGATTTCACAAATACTAGTAGAGAACGGGGCTAGTCAAATGAATGGTGATGTTAACTCATGATTTCACAAATACTAGTAGAGAACGGGGCTAGTCAAATGAATGGTGATGTTAACTCATGATTTCACAAATACTAGTAGAGAACGGGACTAGTCAAATGAATGGTGATGTTAACTCATGATTTCACAAATACTAGTAGAGAACGGGGCTAGTCAAATGAATGGTGATGTTAACTCATTCGAGACGTGCCGCCTCCGGATACGCGGATTATGCGGCGTATCCGGAGGCGGCGCGTCTGAGTTAACCTTTTGCCTGTCGGTGGCGCGTTTAGTCGCGATGATTCCTGCTGGAATCATCGCGACGAAAAACGCTACGGAGATCCAAAGGGTTCAGCTGCCGAAAAAAAAATGTTGGCAGTTCATTTCGCTTTCAAGGCTGATAAGAGACAAACGGTTAAAAATCAGCCATGCATGTTAACTCATTGTACCCCAAGACCGAAATCACCAAATGTTGCCGTTGTCCTCTGAAGTCTGCAGTGCAGTGCAGGACACAGATCGACCATGATAGTTCAAGGGTGATGCCAGAATAGCTTGGCGCCCATAGGCGCCAAGCTATTCTGGCATCACTCTTGAACTATCATGGTCGATCCATATCTTGCTGTGGTGTGTCTGGGGTAGAGTGAATTAATACAGGTGAGCCTTCACTTAAACAGCTCGTGAAGGTACTGCATAGTCACTGACAAAGCTACTTTTCACACCTGCCGCTGCTGGAACCGCGCAAATGAACAGGAAAACACAAAAACAACGTCATTACATAATTGTACAGGCATGCTTCATGCAAGCACACACAGACACACACACGCGCGCGCACGCACGCACGCACGCACACACACACACACACACACACACACACACACACACACACACACACATGCACACATAGCATCATAAAACATACAGTCAATATGCTTCATGCAAACACCCCAACACAAACATTCTCTCTCTCTCTCTCTCTCTCTCTCTCTCTCTCTCTCTCTCTCTCTCTCTCTCTCTCTCTCTCTCTCTCTCTCTCTCTCACACACACACACACACACACACACACGCGCGCACACGCAAACAAACACACACACACATTTTATTTATGCAGCATCATAGCATATCCAGTAATGCTTCACACACACTCACACACACACAAACATACACACACACACACACACACACACACACACACGCACACACACACACACACACACACACACACACACACACTAGTTACATACACCAGGCTGGGTCACAATACAAAAAAAGGAGCCAATAGTTAGTCTGTGGAAACACTGTAATTGCTCTTTAGTAAACGTGATCTTCTTTCAAAAGAATTGTTTTATACCCTTTGGGTGTCGGTAGCGGTTTTAGTCACGATGATTCATCAAAACAAAAATGCTGCCGTTACGCAAAGGGTTAACACTTCTGGATTGTGCAGTACATATAAGTCGTAGAGAAGGCAATAAACGAGAGAGAGAGAGAGAGAGAGAGAGAGAGAGAGAGAGAGAGAGAGAGACGGACTCAGGTAACCTCACCTCGACTGAAAATAAACCTTCATGAATACTTTAAAACCTTCGTGTGAGCCAGTCAATAATTTTTCTTCTCACTGCAGCGCAGACTGATCATCCCAAGGCTTCTTCAGCGCGAGGGACATAGATGTAAATATTGTTAGTGAGCGACATAAACTCTGATAAGCCTCCACAATTTGTCTCAAGAAGAGAGGTGCTTTTTGCTGATAATTATTGTGTACCTTTCCCTGTCCTGGAGCGTCAGAATACAAGTGTGTTCTACCGCTTATTGGTCGCATACGGCATAGATCCTCATGGGTACTATTCGCTGTGCAGGAGTGTTGAGCTCAGCTTGCCAACTTACTGAGGCAAGAGACATAGATCCTCATGAGCCCCCGCAATTGCGGGATCTCAAGAGGATCTATGCCTCTTGCAGGTGCCCAAAGTTCACTAGTGAATGTCAAAACACATGCCATACCTGTTAATTGCGTTTAGGCTCAGCGCGGTAATGGTGGCCAGAAACATAGATATTCATGAGTCCACAGCAAAATTGCGGGGACCTCTTGAGAATCTATGTCTCTTTGCAGGTGCGGTAAGTGTATTCCCTGAGTTTCAAAACACTAGCTCTATCTGTTAATTATATTCAGGTGGTGGGACCCACTCGCTTCACTAGATCGTTCAAGCATTGAGTAACCCTATAGCACTCCGCTCTTACCTTGCTATATAGAAGTGCAGTTCAATCGTGTATTGTATTTGCTTGTTCAAGTTCGAAATTGTTGCGATCATTGCGTGTATTTTGTATGAAAAGTGTTTTGTTGTTTTTTTTTTCTTTCCAGACGCATATATGTATGCAAAACTGGTTTCAGAAGAACTTGGGGGTGGGGTGGCGAAGGAAGGAAGGGGTGCTGTGTGTGTGTGTGTGTGCGTGCGTGCGTGGGTGTTACTTCGTATTGATAAATAATTGCACGCGTGGGTATATTTCTTTAACCCATTACATCTTGAGACTGATTTTTGTTTAGCGTCTCAGGCGCCAAACTATTCTAGCACCATCCTTGAACTCTCATAGTCACATTTATTGCAAGCAATAGTGTGTCAAGATGAAAAGGGTTAAACGTCTAGCACAGTACAGTGTACGTGCTTGTGCGTCTCAGCATCATCTCGACTTCAAAAGTCCTGACACCTATTTGCCTTTAAAATATTTATGTCAGCTGACGCTTTTTCTCATCAGTAGTGTGTTCTTTTCCACACCGGTGACAATAATTATGTGCACACACACAGATACAAGCATAACTACATTCAGCTTTTAACGTACCATTACCCATAAATCGGCAGACACATTTCAGCACCATTTGTGTTTGTTATGCCTTGTCAACACACCTAATGAACTTTAACAGCATTTCGGACACGTAGCAAAAGCACACGCGTAATCGCACATTTATTCTGCGGTGCCGTTAGCGTGTCGATCTAGTTTTAGCTGTTCTTCGTACTAATAGCTTTGTATTTCGAGAACGGAGTGGAGTCATTGTCAGGTTACTTGATATTAAGACGACCTACCCTGAACTGGATTGTCCTGTGTCTAAATAAACCAAAACTAGACCTGTTTTCTAGCGTTTCGTAACCATCTGTTACAGAAGCCGTGTATAGGAACAGTTACGGCGTTAGAGCTTTTCTTAATTGGACGAACTTTTGATCGGCAAACCTAGATCGGAGAAGATCGGCGATCTTTTGGTTTGTTTCTTAATTGAGGTTGAACGAACCTAAGCGAACTTCAGCAAACCAGGTTCGCCATGGTTCTCTTTCTTCACTGAAGTGCTTGATTCGGCGTACTTATTGTCTGCGAAGGTGTTCAAAATGGCTGCCGCTATGCCGCTTCGCGATTTGAACGATGTTTGTTTTTGTACTTGCAGTAGCGACCCCACAAACAGCGTTGCGCCTCCCACAAATCAATAAAAATAGGTCTTGTTCTTCGCACGAGTGAAATATCGCCGTCCGCCATATGAGTTTGTATCGGTGACTGTCTTCTTATCTCCAACGCAGAAGAGGGTAAAAGTTTTGACCAATCAGAGATAAGGTTCGCCTTGGTTTGCTCAACACGTTGTGCGAACCTTTACCGACAGCGAACTATGGTTTGCCGAGGTTCGTGAACTACTTCGAACTAGGTTCGCCGTATCTTTAGATCGTCCGATTAAGAACCAACCTGGTTCGTCCGAGATCGTGAACTGTTGTTCGTCAGAGTTCGCGAACTAAAGTTCGTTTAATTAAGAACATACTTAAGTGGGCCTTTAAAGCGCTCCGAATATAATAGGATTTTTTTTTTTTTTTTCGCCCTCACTGAGGAAAACTAAACTTTCAGTGAACCCAGCCCTCACCTTTCCCCGCAGCGAATATACTAGTCATAGCGGCAACTCAGTAATTTAGACATTCGCAATGGTAAATTTTCTCCCCGGGTGAAATCCATAGCAAGTTTGGTGCGCTTCAACTCATTAACTCATTCAACCCCACGCACGTATTTCCCACATTTTGATGGCGTCATCTAACGACTATGCACCTGTTGCAAGAGTTGGATCGACCATGATAATTCAAGGGCAGTGCTAGATTAGCTTGGCCGCCGACAGGCGCCAAGCTAATCTGGCATTACCCTTGAATTATCATGGTCGACCCATCTCCTGCTGTAGTGCGTCAGGCCCCCACCCGGGTCTGCCCTGGTGGACTTGGGTGGGGTTAATTACTTTTTAGTTCCCAGGGTCACCCTGGTCAGCCCCACAGGGTGGGTTTTCCTCTCTATTCTGGGGCATGTGTTTCTGTCTACCCGTGGTCCATTCACCTGTATTTTCCTATTTTAAACTCTCCCTACTGTCTGCGCTGCCTGTAGCTCTTGATATTGGATGTGTGTTGCTGAATGGTCTTGGCCCATATCGTAGGTTTATTTAACGTATTGGACCGGCTGGAGACATACATTCAATATTGTGTTTAGTTTTTTTTTTTTTTTTTTCACAAGCAGTGCAGGCACGTCCTGAGAAAGTCTTGTTGCTGTCGGGACGTTAAGCAATGTACAATCAATCAATGTAGTGCGTCAGGGCTGAATGAGTTAAAGGTTCCACGCATCAATAGCTGCAAACGTGTCGTATTGTGTTGCCGGCGGCAACGCTATACGACACTTCCGCAGCTAGTGATGCGGGCTGCCTTGAATGAGTTAACCTTTCGTAGTCGCGAAAAATACAAGTGAACACCGCCCAACTTCAAGAGGCATAGAACCTCATGAGCCCCCGCATCTGCGGGGGCTCATGAGCTTCTATGCGTCTTGCCTGCGCCGCTTTGTATCAGTGATCGCTGGACGGCTTTGGCGCTGAAGTGACAATAATTTCAGTAACAATTTCCATCACCCGCCCCCCCCCCCCCTCTTCCCCCCCCACCCCCCCCCCCCCCCTCCCTCTTCCCCTCTCCCGTCGACATCGAAAAGGTTCCGGTGTTGACTTTTCAGTTATTAACAAAAAAAACAAAAAAAAACAGGCCACGTGGCCCTTGGCAGTTAAAACAGGTATCAGACCAAATGCCCGATAGCTTTGCAAGCACCTATAGCAATCTGTCCCGCGGCAAAACCCAATAAATAGTCATCTGATACGATCGGCCTTATCCCACATAGCCGGCTTAAATCCCCGAGACCCCTCGGTGCTGGGTTATTGCTAACGAATGCACTACTAAAGGGGTGCTTTAAACTCTGTATACAGTGCCCTGTTCATAAACTGTGTCATAGGAAGATTTTCAAAAGAGGTATGCCCAGATATTTGTTGCTTGAAAATGAGAGGGTTTATAATGATGACCGTGATGATTGCATGCATTGACATTATAGAGCACCTGAAAATCGCAATGCTAGTAGGCAGGCTTGTAGCGCTTTATTAAGGGTGTGGATGGTTGATACGGGAAGAGGGCGGGAGGGGGGGGGGGGCGGAGGAGGGGAAGAAAGGGGGGGGGGGTACAGGGAGAGGAGGGGAGGATGTTGAAGTGATGTTTGCCATGAGTGCCTATTTTAACTCAGATTTATGGTCGTAGCAAGCAAGGTAAGAATGCAAAAGACGAAGAAATGTTATCATGCCTTCTCCATGAATGGATTATTTGTGTGGTCATTCTCTAGCGTGAATCACATTCACACTCACACTATATAAATGGCAATACAATAATTAACCCCTTTGCGTCTGAAACTAATACGCCGGCACTGACCGACATTCGCGTGAAGAACACAGATGTAAATTAGACAAAAAGGGCGTAAAGAAAAAAAGTCGTGGCTAACAAGAGACACGAGGGTTTGTGTCTCTTCCAGCTGGGAATCGTCCGCGTTGCCCCGGTAGCTAAGGGGTTAAATGCTGCGAAAGCAAAGACCTTCAAGAATTATGACCCAAGTAGACTGTTACATATCTACTACCTTGGAGGAGGTTTTGCCATACCAGGCCCTGCGCGTTCCTACGTAATGATAACAAAGTAACCACGTGAGACACGGTCGTAAATTTGCCCCTGCGTACTGTCCAACCAGCTTGCGATAACAGCACACGCCAAAGCTGTAATCAGGCACTGCCCTGGAGTTATCGCGGCTGATACCACATATCAAAGAAACTCCGAACGAAGGAAGAAATCAAACACGCTTTTTTAAAAAAAAAAAAAAAAAAAAAGAAGACAATGTAATTGTTTGTTTTTAAGCGTGTTTCAGTCTTCGCGGAAATTTTCTGTGCATTTTGCACGCTTGGTCTAGATTTCAATATATCTCACGTAGACGTGGTTTGTAATTAAGAAGATATCTACGTTTTAGAGCGCTTTGTCAATAGTTGATGTTTGGAAATCAAACGTATGTCAAGATTGCACGAGTATCGACGATACCAATGGATTAAAAGCCCGGACAAACACGCGATCGCATGTTTGTCCGGGCTTTTAATTCACTTTTTTTTTTTTCGAAACTCGTGTAAATTGGATCTACTTTTGATTTCGTCTGTATCTGTGTTATATGACAGTCACGTCAAACGGAAACCGTGTAATAAGAGGGCTATATAAACACCTAAGTTGTATGTCATGTAAATTCTTACAATGATTCGAACTGGCTGCCCGGAGTCTATTTGTTTTTATACCCCCCAGCGTTGCTATCAAGTTGCCATATCATAGACCCCAGTACCGAAACGTCTTCGGGCGCACACGACGGCCGCAGAGGGCCCGCGCACAGCCGTGCGCGGGCTCTCTGCGGTCGTCGTGGGCGCCCGAAGACGTTTGCTCACTGGGGAAGGCAAACATGTCGGGTCACAAGACAAGCAAGTCAGTATCCTTAATGGGTCGTTTGTGTCGGCAGTCATAGTCTGAGTTAGGTAGTCAGGTATTATATTATGTACCCTGTCCTTTACGTTGAAAGTTACACGAGTGCGTTTGTGTGTGTATGTGTTTGTTTGTGTTTAGTGGACTATAATATTTTGTATCACTGTGTTTTGATGACCCTGTTTTATGTCATTTGGTACTTAGTTGTAGTTGTAGCAAAGGCAGGTACAAAAAAATGACATCGTCACTGACTGTGTTAATATCTTCACCGTTGTAAAATAAAGATTCATTGATTCTCTCTCTCTCTCTCTCTCTCTCTCTCTCTCTCTCTCTCTCTCTCTCTCTCTCTCTCTCTCTCTCTCTCTCTCTCTCTCTCTCTCTCTCTCTCTCTCTCTCTCTCTCTCTTATTTTAATTTTTTTTAAATAGATTTTTAATTTTTTTCTTTCTTTTTTTCCGAGGGGGGTTGGGGGGGGGGAGGGGGGATGGGTCTTTTTATTTATAATTATATGTTTTATCTTTTGCTGTATCGTCTGGTGTATTTTTATATGTGTAGAGTAGCAGGACAGTTTGGAAGATAGGCATTGCTATGCCTAAAACTTTTTATCCTGAATAAAAACGTTTCATCATCATCATCATCATCATCATCATCTCTCTCCACCAAAACGTCCTAATGTTACCATTGCTCATACTAATTTAATCCAGCTTCATACTTGAATTCCGAGAAACTTCTTTGGAACATTCCATAAATCAATTAATCGCCGAAAACTTTCAAGTATTGTTTACCAGATAGTTACCTTACAACTATATTCTTAATCTGACTTTATAAATATTGAACATTCAACTGCTTTGCACTGTGCACTTCTCTGAATATATTTTTTATTGCTAATAATATTGGTCTAGTGTTTGTTTTGTTGTTACCAAGGGCAGATTGTAAGAGAGACTGTCAAATATTAAAGAAAGTTTATTCAGTTCAATTCAGGTCAATTCTCTCTGTCTCTGTCTATGTCTCTGTCTCTCTGTCTCTGTCTGTCTGTCTGTCTGTCTGTCTGTCTCTCTCTCTCTCTCTCTCTCTCTCTCTCTCTCTCTCTCTCTCTCTCTCTCTCTCTCTCTCTCTCTCTCTCTCTCTCTCTCTCTCTCTCTCTCTCTCTCTCTCTCTCTCTCTCTCTCTCTCTCTCTCTGTAATGTAACTTTGATTGTTATTGTATGTCAGTAGATGTGGCAAGGACAGATTGGAAAAAAATGCCTATGCGCCTAATAAATAAAGTCTGATAAATAAAGTTTCAGTCAGTCAGTCAGTCTCTCCCTGACATGCGCAAATCGGCTCCATGGACAAATTTACGCCAAATATAGCTCAGCTGAACCCCACGTTCTGCCGATATACCGCTATAAAACACCTTTCCCTTGGTTTTGCCGCTAGTAAAACGCCTCTCGCTATCAGTTTTTGGTGACACCGGTGCTTTAAGTGTTTGGACTACAGCAGTTTGCATTGACGTCAGTGTGATAGCTAGCCCACAGTGTGTGCTGGCCTGTTATTTTGGGCCTTAAGACCCAAAATCACAGACTAGCACCATAAATACAGACACAACAGCTGCCATTTTTAAATGGCACAAAAAAATAAATTAAAGAAAACTGAAGCACATGACGCACACAGCTGTAAGAGGCATAGACTCACATGCCCCCCTGCAAGCAAGGGCTCATGCGGGTCTATGCCTCTTGCTGGCACATTTTATATCCGTGTTTTTCAGCTTATCTGGCGATCAGTCTGCGAGGGTTTTAGGAATGTTATTCCAATGGGGCCAATGAAGTTGAAAGGAATAAAAGGCGGCTCAAAGTCTGGACAAAGCCACCATGGAAAACACCATTAACACTTATCATTCGGAATACACCAATGTGTGAAATAAGTTTGACTAAAATAGTTCAAGGGTGGTGCCAGAATAGCTTGGCGCCTCAAGGCGCCAAGCTATTCTGGCACCACCCTTGAACTAAAGCTATTGGTCTATATCCTTATCTGTAAGTACTATAATGTAGCTTGCTTTTGTCAGTCGGTATGATAAGGGTTAAAACGCTGTGCAAACGCCATTACAACTCCAGTAGTGCAGTAGCAGTCAGTCAATAAATCAATATTGAGCACCTTTTCAAGAGGTGTATAATATAATACAACCCGGGACGTGTGGTATATTGCGGCATTATACAACCCCCCGAAGGTTTATTCACACAGATGACGTTATCAAAACATTAAGGAAAAAGTTGTGTCAGCTTAGGTTACTAAGTGCTGCCTAGTTGTTTAACCCTTTGAGGACTGACATGCACACGCAGGATAATGACTTACCGACCTCCAGGCGCCAAGCTGTTCTGGCACCACTATTATGGTTGGTACGAATCCTAGACTGTTTTGTAGACTTTGTGAGTTGCGTGGTGAATTGTTCACGGGTTGCACAGTGTTCAAGGTTGGCGCCAGAATAGCGTGGTGCTTAGAGGCACTACTAACACTACTTTAGTAGCGCCTTTGAACTGCCATGGTCGATCCGTTTTTCATTTCTTTTTAAATTTAGCTGATGCTAAACCCCACCTCAGTAAAATATCCAATTCAACCCGAGGGCCGCAATTCCAAATTTTGGACGTGTCGCTTACGACTGTGTACAAGTTGCATGAGATGGGTCTTCAATGATAATTCAAGGGCAGTGCCAGATGAGATTGGCGCCTGAGGGCGCCAAGCTCATCTGGCACTACCCTTGAATTATCGTGGTCATCATGTGCCGAGCTAATCTGGCACTTCCCTTGAATTATCATGGTCGATCCATCTTCTGCTGCAGTCCACCGGGGTTACACGGGATATATTGTGTTTACCACAATTCCCTGACGCTATTAACTCATTCGCGGCCAGCCGCATCCGGATGCGGCTGGCCGCGAATGAGTTAATTACCGCACCACTTTTCCTATTTAGGGCCATTTATGCTGAACATCACGCCGCCCTGGTTTGTTTGATTGCTCATTCCATATAATTACAGGGCACAAAACAGTGTGTCCATTATTGAAGAAAAGCTAAATTTTCATTGCATGCTATGCAATAAAAATCTCGCTTTTCTCAAAAAGTGATTTTTGCCAAATGACGGACGTCATCTCAATATTTTCAGTCTCCAACGCAGTGAAAAGAAAAAAAAAAAAAAGATGTCCGAACAAGGATCCGACTCCGCTCCCAAGTCGCCAAGGGGCAAAGGTCGACACAATAAGATCTACCGCACACCGCCTACACCCCCGCCAGGGGCGCTGAGGACGAAAGAGAAGACGTTTGTCCTCGACTGCAACGCCACCAGCAGCATCTCCACAGACTACTCCAAGACCAACCCCAAGCTGGGCCCGGTCATCCCCCCGTACAATTCGCAGAAGGACGATCATGTGGATCACTACTACACGTTTCACGGCGTCCCCAGGACACTGAAGCGGACTGGACAGGTAAAAGAAACTGACCTGGTTTGAGCGGCCACCCTTTTGAGAGTTCACCTGTCATTCAAGACCATCATTTAGGTGGCTGTAGCTGTGACTGTGGCTGTAGCCACCTAAATAATGGTCTTAATGACAGGTGACACCTTTTGCTTGACTGTCTTCTAGGGATGTAGCCACGTAAATGATGGTCTTTACTGACAGGTGACACTTTTTGCCTTTCAAGACTTCTCTTTATAGAGCCAGGGGCGGATCAGTTACCTTCAAGAGGGGGGGAGGGGTAACTTTTTGTTTGGGACCTTCAACCTGATACAAAAGGCCTCCCGGACGCTAGACCTTGCTTCCAGGGGCCAAAATATCGAAAAGCGGGGCGGAGGAGGGGGGGGGGGAGGTGGAGAAAAGGCGCGTGCGTGTCAGACTCACCGTTCACCAATGTTAAAATGAGGGGGGGGGGAGGGGGTGGAGGGGATGGGGCGGGTGTGTGTTTAAAACGGAATTTGTTATAGCATTTTAAAGAATTTTGGGTCGGTAGGGGGGGGGGGGGGGGAGAGGGAGGGGATGAGTTCTGGAACCCCTACCCCCCCCCCCCCCCACACACACACACACATATCTGCCTCTGTAGAGCACCTGTCTTTTCAGGCTGTAGCCACCTAAATGTTGGTCTTTAATGACAGGTGACACTTTTTGATCTTCAAGGCCTCCCTTGACAGAGCACCTGTCTTTAAAAACCACTTTGGTGGTCGCTCAAAGCAAGGTCTCTGTTATCTGTTACATTGCAAACACTTTTTTTTATTATTTGTTTTAACTAATTTTTCACATACGTTTGACACGTCTGACACAGAATGTTTGCGTCCTTGTGTATCAGCGACTTGGCCTTAGGCGTGTACTTGATATGTTTTTCTCCACACCCGTATAGGAGATTAAGGAAATAAAATCTTCTTATTAGAAATGTTTGAGTTTCCACTGAACACTAATATACCAGTCCATCGGGCATTGACCGGCTACGACATGTTAACCCCATCACTGTCGGTGGACGCGGATTTCGTGTCTGAAGTCACTGCACATTGACGGACATTCGCGTGAAGAACACAAATGAAATGCTACCAAAAATGAGTACAATAAATAGGACCAACAAGAGACAATAAATCCTCATGAGCCCCCGCGACCGCGGGGGCTCATGAGGATTTATGTCTCTTGCAGATGAGGATGTTTCCTCTTGTCAGTGAAAAGGTTCAGGAAACCAGCCGTATTAGTTGGTGGGTTTTTTTTTTTTTTGTTTTGTTTTTAGTTTTTTTTTTTTTTTTTTTTTTGTAATACTTCACTGTAGGTAGCGAATTTTGCCGTGGTGATACCTGCAGGAATCATCGAGAAAAAAGTCGCTGCCGACAACCAAAAGGTTAATAAGGCAACCTTACACTGAAACCCTGTAAGTGAATTTATAATGAGAAAAAAAAAACTGTGACATAATTATCATACTGTTAGTAGTACCATAAGTCTATACTTATACATAATACACTTATGGCAGAACTAATGCAAAGTCAATGACGCGCTTTCATTTTCATTGTAACGACCGCACGGCAACAAATTGCATAGTGCGTCAGTCTTCGACTTAGTACCTGACGGCTTTAGAACCTTAACGTTCAAAATCACAGATCAGCAGATATTTTATTTCCTATTTCCTTCCTCTGGCAACGCTACCCGGAAACTGTACCCCGGTTACCTAACACAGCCACCGACAAACCTCGTTGTTAGGAATTCAATACAGCGCTTAAAGAACAGACCCGAAACCAGACGCTTTCACCTACAAAGGACATAGAGTCTCAGGAACCGCTGCAGCTGCAGGGACTTATGAGAATGTATGTCTTTCCTGATACTGAGGTGAGCGATTACAAGATAATAATAAATAAATAAATAAATAAATAAATAAAATAAATAAATAAAAAATAAAAAATGTTCTCTCAAGCGGACATATTTATCTACACGAAGCATAGATTCACATAAGCCCTTGCAGCTGCAGGGGCTCATGAGAATATATGCCTCTTGCAGGCATGGAGTTGTCAATTGATTTACCTCCTTGCACCACGAACGAAGAAAGCCAAGGACAAACAGAAATCAACGTCTCTCAACTCGACATGTTCACCTCCATCAGACATAGATTCTCACGGCCCTTTGCAAGCTACGATGAGCCCGTGAGAATCTCTCTCAGAGATGAATTCAGCTGTCTCAAACGAAGGAACATATCCAGGGTTTGAATCTTTCAGTGAAAACCGGTCGCTCTAACTGACGTCTTAATCAAGCCGTTTTTCATCAAAGGCGTCAATCGATTAGGCATTATGTTGCGGGCTGCCCGCCCCGGAATTGCAAAAGCTTTGGTCGGCGGTTAGGTGATTTACGATTGAAGCTTGTAGGGCTGTGATTAAAAATGAGCTGGACTGTGATTTTGGACATTACGGCTCTATTCAGGCTTAAGCCTGCTCGTGCCTTATTTTTATAATTATGTGGATTCATTCAACAGCTTAGATATCTTTGAACAAAAACATGTGACAATGTCAATACCTCAACCGTTGATAAATAATGTTTCACTGATTGATCGGCGCTCCTAATGATGCTATTGGGTTTTGTATGTAAATATATTTTTTTATAGTTTTCCCTTTTTTATGCTGTAGATGTTAGCAACGGCAAGTTTGTAAAATGACGATTTGTTTTCTGTCAAAACTTTTTACCGTTGAAAAATAAAGTTTCATCATCATCATCATCATCATCATCTCTCTCTCTCTCTCTCTCTCTCTCTCTCTCTCTCTCTCTCTCTCTCTCTCTCTCTCTCTCTCTCTCTCTCTCTCTCTCTCTCTCTCTCTCTCTCTCTCTCTCTCTCTCTCTCTCTCTCTCTCTGATGTCCACTAATCTTGAATGCTAGTACACTCTGATGTCCACTAATCTTAAATGCTAGTACACTCTGATGTCCACTAATCTTAAATGCTAGTACACTCTGATGTCCACTAATCTTAAGTGCTAGTACACTCTGATGTCCACTAATCTTAAGTGCTAGTACACTCTGATGTCCACTAATCTTAAATGCTAGTACATTCTGATGTCCACTAATCTTAAATGCTAGTACACTCTGATGTCCACTAATCTTAAGTGCTAGTACACTCTGATGTCCACTAATCTTAAATGCTAGTACACTCTGATGTCCACTAATCTTAAATGCTAGTACACTCTGATGTCCACTAATCTTAAATGCTAGTACACTCTGATGTCCACTAATCTTAAATGCTAGTACACTCTGATGTCCACTAATCTTAAGTGCTAGTACACTCTGATGTCCACTAATCTTAAATGCTAGTACACTCTGATGTCCACGAATCTTAAGTGCTAGTACACTCTGATGTCCACTAATCTTAAGTGCTAGTACACTCTGATGTCCACTAATCTTAAGTGCTAGTACACTCTGATGTCCACTAATCTTAAATGCTAGTACATTCTGATGTCCACTAATCTTAAATGCTAGTACACTCTGATGTCCACTAATCTTAAGTGCTAGTACACTCTGATGTCCACTAATCTTAAATGCTAGTACACTCTGATGTCCACTAATCTTAAATGCTAGTACACTCTGATGTCCACTAATCTTAAATGCTAGTACACTCTGATGTCCACTAATCTTAAATGCTAGTACACTCTGATGTCCACTAATCTTAAAAGTGCTAGTACACTCTGATGTCCACTAATCTTAAATGCTAGTACACTCTGATGTCCACTAATCTTAAATGCTAGTACACTCTGATGTCCACTAATCTTAAGTGCTAGTACACTCTGATGTCCACTAATCTTAAATGCTAGTACACTCTGATGTCCACTAATCTTAAGTGCTAGTACACTCTGATGTCCACTAATCTTAAATGCTAGTACACTCTGATGTCCTCTAATCTTAAGTGCTAGTACACTCTGATGTCCACTAATCTTAAATGCTAGTACACTCTGATGTCCACTAATCTTAAATGCTAGTACACTCTGATGTCCACTAATCTTAAATGCTAGTACACTCTCAAACGCCCTCACACACGTACACTCATATAGAAAAACGTGTATGGTTCAAATGCAACACGTGATTGTGTCAATAGTGGATCATTGCCGAGAGAAAAAAAAGTGAACACGTGAACACGATCTATCTGCAAGAGACATTGATCCTCATGGGCCCCCGCATTCGCGGGGGCCCATGAGGGTCTATGCCTCTTGCTGAAACCACTTTGTCTCCACGTTCTTTGGACGGCTGGGGGTCTTTGACGCTGAGTTAATGCAACCTGCGCCCACTGACAGTGACGGGATTGATCCAGTCAGAGTGTAATCTGCATTAGCAAACAACGCTTTTTACACCTTATTGCTGGTGACACTGGAGGGTATCATTATGGATTAATGACTCCAAAGCGGATGTGGGGGCATGTTATCGTGTTTCGAGCGCATGAACAGACGAGCATACTCACGAACGCACGCACGCGCTATTGCACGCACAAACGCACGCACAAACGCAGACACGAACACACACACACACACGCACACACGTATGCACACCCAGACGCATACGCACGTACGCACACAGACGCACGCGTACGCGCACACACACAAACACGTATTTACTCTGACACACAAACACACGCGCACACATACGTACGCACACACACACACACACACACACACACACACACACACACACACACACACGCACACACACATTTCGCGTGTGTACATTTCTTCTTATTGATGTAGTATCAGTAGTAGTAGGCCTAGTAGTAGTAGTACAATTAGTAGTAGAATGAATTCTGTATTGTTTCATACATGCATTATTTTTCTCCACAGAGCGCTGGAGGCTGCTCCATTGAAGGCCCAGTCATGGATGCTTTTTACACACGGGGTGCCGGATACCAGTATCTTTCCCTCCGTAACCAGTTTGGGGCAGGTGAGAATAAACGAATTATCACGTTTCAATCTTTTATTTCCATCTAGGACAGTTCAAGGGCAGTGCCAGATTACTGTGGCTCTTGGAAAGACATGCGACGTTGCAGTGTTCGCGTAAACCGGTAATCATTCGGTTTCTGAAGACAAATACCCTCCTTCCTCCAGCCCCCCCCCCCCTCCCTCCCTCCTACCATCCCCCCCCCCCCCCTCTTGAGCTTACCCCGTTCACTTGATTTTCCGAGGCCTGACTAAAGATCCATGTTCTATCACAACCTCCACCTTGCGCCCTACCACCGCACGCCAGTAAACAAAGGTCATCGGGCACATGAAGGCCGCAGTGGGTCCGCGCATTGTTGTGCGCGGGCCCACAGCGGCCGTTGTGGGCCCAAAGACGTTTTGCTACGGAGCCACGTCGCATCCTTGTCGATTCATTTTCCGAGGTCTGAGTTGGAACCGATTTTGTCGATGTGTGCTGATTTGGTCAGGTACTTAATGAAAGACAATACCAAGCGTCAAAACCCCTAGCGCGAATACTATGTGTGTTGTTTTTGGCAAACGCATAATTATATTTTTATTGACCGCGTTCAGAGGATTTGCCGAAGGGGGCATACATCGTAAGGATTCCTAACCCTGTGGCGCGAGTACAAATCTACAAATATACTTTCGATTCGCCCTTGGCTGTGTTGTGACAAAGGCTCCTTGACAGTATAATTAGAACACTGTTGAAATGTAACACTTATCGACCAAGACTTGGTCTACTTGTAAACAATACGGCAAGGACGGCACGTGAGCTTGAAGACGAAAAGTTTAACGTCTGTCTTGATTTAACACCTTAAATGCTACTGACGATACCGCTTGGCGGAAGAGACGCGTAGTTACGTAGATAGCTAGTGACGTAGTTAGCTAGTGACGTAGTTAGCTAGTGACGTAGTTAGCTAGTGACGTAGTTAGCTAGTGACGTAGTTAGCTAGTGACGTAGTTACGCGTCTTTTACGCCAAGCGGTATCGTCAGTAGCAGACAAGGGGTTAAGTTAAGAATGTTTGAAGTGGTCGTTCTTGCTTTAAGCTGTATGTTTGACACATTGTTTTTACTCCCCATCCCGGCACCCTCCACCCCAGCCTCACTCACCCCTACCACCCTCCCCTCAAAACTCGCCCTCTTATTCGCCTCTGTCGCGTTTAAAGGGCAGAGGATGTTATTTGTTCGGGTACGTCCATCCATCCATCCATCCATCCATCCATCCATCCTTTCGTCCTTCCGTCCGTCCCTCCGTCCGTCCATCCATCCGTCCACCAGCCTCCCACCCATAAACACATTCATCCATGCACACATCAAAATCATCCACCCATCCATCCACCCATCCATCCACCCATCCATCCATCCATCCATCCATCCACCCATCCATCCACCCACTCAGCCACCCAAACCCACGTACCCACCTATCCATCCGTCCACCCACCCACCTACCCATCCACCCAGACACAAACACACACACACACACACACACACACACACACACACACACATGCACGCACGCACGCACGCACGCACACACACACACACACACACACACACACACACACACACACACACACACACCTGTACATCCATTTGTTTATTCACATGACTATTTCTTCGTCTGTTTCAGGTCACTCCCAAGAGATGGTCAACGGGCACGGGCAGTTCATGGAGGGCGTGAAGCCGGTCACCAGCTACAACGGACGCTACGGGTTCCGGCGGAACACCCCCTGGCTCAGAAAAAGCCCCTCGCCCTTTGTGCCGAACAGTATTTTCCCCACGTTTTGAAAGTACTATCACATAGGCAGCACCGCTGTATATACATCTAAGAGAGAACCGCAACCTGTATTAACAGCAAGAAGCAGAGAATACAATCTGTGTGATGGTCTGTTATTTTGGACCTTACGGCCGTAAGGTCAAAAATTACAGACCAGCATGCATTATCAGCTCAAATATAGATATACTACAACAGTATTACTTTGCAGTACTATTTAATTAAACTTTGTTTTCAGTATTCTTTCGAGGAGATTCGAAGAACAGACCAGTAGAACAAAGCATTAAAAAAGTTTTCATAGTATTGAAGAAGAAAAGAAATGGTAACTAAAAAAAAAAGTCTGACACATTATTTCTTCTGTCTGGAAGGTGACACCTCCATTACATTTTTGAGTTTACTTTGGTACTCGGCGAAACTCCTGACAGGAGCGGTTAGGTCCCTTGGGCCATTCTTTGCCAACAACAGGGAAACTCTTCAGAGATAAGTGTAAGAACCCCTTAATCTTCAAGGGGCATGGGCTGTCATTAGCCGGAACAGCAGCACGTCGATGCTGTTCGCGTGTATCCTCGTAACTGACATTTTAGCGCAAAATCGTCTTTTGTTATGCGAACTGCCTCCTTTGATTTTTCTTTTTTTTAATTTATTTATTTATTTATTTTTATTTATTGATTTTATTTTTTTTATTTTATTTTTTTTTAATTTATTTTTATTATTTTTTTTTTTTGGGGGGGGTGGGGGGGGGGGGGGGGGGGGTCTGACGAGATCTGGAAACTGTAGCTCTGCAGAACATTTTATAGAGAACCAGATCGGCGCAAATTTTTTTTTTTTTTTAATACCTCGTAACAGATATCGTGAAAAATAAAATGTATGCAATTCGTTTTGTCTTTTACTTTTTGCTTAATTTATTGGGTTTTTAAAAAATGTATTTGTTGTTTTTATTTTTATTTTTTTTTTTTTTTTTTTTTTTTTGGGGGGGGGGGAGGGGAAGGGGGGAGAGGGGGGGGGGGGCTATTTGATTTGCATTTTTCGGAACCATAAATTTGTTATTTACGAGGTTGCATGCTAAACAACGGATCTGCTCATGCAATTCTGTGCCTCCTAAAACATTGAAATAACACCGTTGCTTTCAATTTATGCTTGGCTGGTCGTAATCTGAACTGCGGGGAGACTTCCCTCAGTCTGAGGTAAAACGAAATTGGAACCAAGCAAGAGCCACAGATTTTCATGAGCCGCCGCGGCCTGCGGGGGATCATGAGAATCTATGCCTCTTGCAGGTGGATCTGGTTGGGCAAGAGACTGCAGTCTAAATTGCACTGAGAATTCTTTTTTCCGTATGCGTAAATATGCGTTGTAGTGTAATTTTGGACCTTATGGCTGAAGCCGTAAGGTCCAAAATCACAACGCAGCGTACATTTTACAAACGCTGATGTAGTTATTATTTTGTTTACTGCAATACACGCTGTTTGTTTGTTTGTTTTGTTTCGTCGTCAACGCATTTTATCAGTATTATTGTTTGACTTATCATTGACAAGAACCGTAGATGCTCTAATCTGCGAATTGCCAAAAAAAAATTATCGAAAAATTATCTTTAACTCTGTGAGGTCTGCACATTTACGTTGCGAGCTCTCCAGTATATAGGAACATGCTCCGGGAGCATAAGCTTGTTTAGTCCCATTGACAGGATCTCTATAAGTGCCGCCGTCAGGGGACTAAACTTCTACTAGGCTCCATGCACTGTGGTGACGGCAACGCTGTATAACTTACAGGCAGAGCTGAAATTTAAAAAAAAAAAAATGATTCAAAATTCGCTTACCCCTTTGGCTGTCAGCAGCGGTTTTTGTCGCGATGATTCCTACAGGAATCATCGCGACAAAAAAAAAAAAAAAACGCTGCCGACAGCCAAAGGGTTAACCTCATAGCATGTTTCCATAGCTTATGATGAAGCGATTTTTTTTTTTTTTTTTTTTTTTTTGAGCCAGCAGTTTCCTTTCAGTAGAACTATCAATCCAGTGACAACGATATGCACCATAGGCTGCGGTCTATGAACGATTTTTTTTTTTTCTCACGATGCGCGTGGCTTTAAAATTTATACCTTATTTTGTGTCAGTACAGTAAATCAAAATAGTTATATACTGTAAATCGAATTCTTTTTTAATATAAACTCAGACCCAAAAGGTGACTGCCAAGCGTGTGAAACCCAACGGAGAAAGAAACCACGTTTAGAAATGACAGTTACAACGCAATTGTGTTGTAATGTCGTTTCTAAGCGTGGGTTTTTTTTTCTGCGTTGTTCTTCAGTATTGTTCTGGGTTTTTTTTCTGCGTTCTTCTTCTCTCTGTAAAATAAAAGAAGACAACGCATGATCTGACCGTTACCTATTTTTATTAGTAAACGGTCTGCCAAAGTCTGTCTCACCAAGAATTTGTTATTTGCGTCGGTCTCACTTCAACTAGATTTATGGTGTATGTTTGTATATTTATATAATGTGTGTTGGTCTGGTCGTTTTGATCTTTAAGGCTCCATAGCCGTAATGTTCAAAATCACAGATCAGCTCTCGCGCTTTGCCACTGCGAAGCTCAACAAGTTCACGCGCTCAATTACGCCGCATCGTATTGCTTAGCCTACTTAACATTATTATGTCCGAGTAAGTGTGTTATGATTTCGCAAATGTTGACCCCTTCAGTGAAGAGAAAAAGTGAGCACGACCCAACTGCAAGAGACATAGATCCTCATGAGCCCCCGCAGTTGCGGGGCTCATGAGGATGTATGTCTCTTGCTGAGACCAATTTAGGGCCTATATCCATGTGCCTCAGTTGGACTGTTGTGGCGTTTGGACGTTGAGCGAACACAGATTTTAGAAATAAAATACACGCCCAGTGGCAGGGAAGGGGTTAAATTATATTTATAATTTCACGTATGTCCAATCAGATCTTTGGTATATTTTGTACGAACAAGTAACATTTCATCACGTGCAAATTTATTTAATTTCCGTACCAGTCGGTATTTTTTTCTGAAATAAATTTATTTTTATGATTGTAAATGCTCGTTATTGTATTTTTATTTTAATGTCATTGTAGAAAGATAGGTGTGTGTGTGTATGTGTTTGTGTTTGTGCGTGCGTGCGTGTTTGTGTACGTGCGTGCGTGCGTGCGAAAGTGAAAAAATATTGCGCCATACATCAATAGTACATGTGCATACATTTAATCAGCACAACACTAACGAATACACTCTCCCGTGTATTTTCTGCTTGTAGCTAAACATTTCTCTTGATTTATGATTAAAATAAACTGACATTCAGTCAAAATTTCTTGGTGATCTACGATCAAGGGATGACAATTAGGCTGTAAAATCCAGGACAGACACATATAATTCTAAACGAAGAATTGTACTTACGAGCAAAAGAAATGCGACATCATTGCGACTCGAGTGCTGTTGCATTTCTTTTGCACGTCTGTATATAAAAGTTGACACATTAATACGTTTATATATGTGTAACTTCATCTGATCATATGTGCCGATCTGTAATTTTACAACAGCAGCGAGGTTCCGAAGTCACAGACCACCCAGTAAGGAAAGGATGTCGGCCCACGACTGCCGCAGTGAGCCCCAAGACGTTTTGTTACTGGGGTAGCTGCCAGCAATAGAGCACCACCATCCCCGGAAACAAAACGTTTATGTCAAGTTTATGTGTATTTACGCCACGTTCATGTCACATTTGTATTTATGTGTATTCAGCTCGAATAATGTTTGCATGTGAATAATTACGTGAAATATATGTCCTTTTTTGTTTTCAACACGACTAATTTAGTTGTTGTTTCAATTCCTTATTATATGAAGTCTCGAAAATGAAGAGTACACAACATTTTTTTTCAGAACAGACAGTAGATATGAAAGGGACTTTTGAGCGTGCACTTGGGCATTGTAACACCTGAATTGGTGCGCCACAGGGCAGGTATCTTCTTGTGTTTCAGTCAGGGCTGAATGGATTGATGTTGACATCTTCGGTGGATGGGTAAAGTCTACGCAACGAGTGGTCTTGTCATCAATACAAGTTGATTATTTCTTCTTCGTAGAACAGTTTTCAGTTGACTTTAGTCCTCTCTCCCTTGATTCTGTTGTTTGGAACATTTGGTAACATGATGATTATACTCATACTGTACAAAATGCGAGGGAGCGGCACGACAATGAACATATTTGTTATTGCTCTTGCCATTTCAGATACTGGTCTCTTATGCTCAGGACTTTTGAGAAAGTGGATTTTATATAACTTTCGTGTGGATGTTTTTTCTTCTCAGGAGTTTTTCATGCAAGGTAAGTGTCTCGATTCTGAATTCGACCGGAGTGCTATCCCCTTGGCTGTTGGTGGCCATAACGGTACAGAGAGATGCCTCTGTGGTCTGGCCGCATCGTGTTGAGTCATTTTTACCAGGATTAAATATATAAAAATCTAAAATTCTTGCGTTGTCCGTTGTCTTGTTTGTTTTAATACCTCACTTACATAGTCTTTATGGATTCGATTACAACGTAAACAATAGAACAATAGAATGCAACTCCTCAAATCAAGAGTACTTTAAATGTATTGGCACTGTCTGGTTAATTATAGATCTGCTAATCTTCTCTCTTATTCCATTTGCTCTTGTTCTCGTCAGAAACTCCATACTTATATGGAAACTGACGGTGTCTGTGCGAGATGCCCGAATGAAGCTGGCGACATGTCACACAGAGCGGGTTTCTGATCGTACAAAGAAATCTTCTTCGTAACTGTCACCTCGATTGTTCTGTCCGCCTCATTCTACTCCTAACACTGCCATACGCGTCTGAAATTCTCTACGGCACTTACTTTCTGAATCGTGAGCATTTGAAAGATAGGTCATTTTTTGTCACAATGAACTTCCTCTCCTCAGTTTTGTGGCAACATGTGTTGGTACAGCAACAGCGCGGTCAATTTTTTTTTAATGTGTGTTGTTTGACGGGCACACAATTCAGGAAGGAAAAAAAAAAACTAAGAAACTGGAACAAGAAGTGCCGACAAAGAGATCAGAATCAAGTGAAAATTCACCAACGGAAACGAAGACGGTGGAACACGATGATGCTGAATTCTGAAAAGAAATTCACAACAAAGAAACACGCTTTGAAATGACAAGTGCAACGTAATGAGTTTCTTTCCTTTTTTTTTTTTTTTTTTTTTTTGGTAGTTCTCGGCATTTTATTACGCTTACAGTCAATTTTGTTCTGGATTCCGAATTCTGACAGGACAACACTGTGTGTGTCAGTTGCACTTGTTCTTCTAGCAACACATAAAGAATCACGCTTAGAAAGGATAAGCACAACACAACGTGTTACGCGTGTTTCTTTCTCTGTTTGTGCGTTTATTTGCTTTGTACACGCTTGGCAGTTACCGTTTTGGTCTGCATTCAGAATTGTGACATGACAGCAAAATGTGTTGCACTGGTTCTTTCTAAGCGTGTTTCCAACAAAGAAAGAAACACGCTTAGAAACGAAAAGTAAGACACATTGCGTTGTAACTGTCCTTTCTAAGCGTGTTTCTTTCTTTGCTGGGATTTTTGTGCGTCTTACACAGTGGGCACTCACCTTTTTTTTGACAGCACAGGACAAAATAATGAGACAAACATTGGCTGTGTTGCTCTGCATAATATGTGTGGTGGATTTTAAACGTGTGTTGCTCTGTGATTTTGGACCATACGGCCAATATTCCTTAGGGTCTATAATTACAGACCAGGGTTAATTGCATGAGTGACATTAATCCTGCGCCAGTCGCTAAGCAAGGTGCTCCGCTTATCGCGGAGCACCTTGCTTAGTGGCAGGCGCAGGACTATACTCGTTCAAGCCACTGGCCCCAGGACATGAAGGGCGTCAGAGTGAAAAGAGGAACATACCTCGCTTTGCTTACTTCTAGTGCTTCTGTATTTCTGTAGAGTTCAGCCGGCTCTAAAAAACAAAATAAACATTAATTGAAGAAAGAGCTGAGAATGTTTTCAATGGTAATGTTTTTACTGTCAATGTTTCGAGGTGGTGGAATGCAAAAGAATATTGTAACCGTTTACAAGAAAATAGGCCCCAAAAAATATATTCACACAAATGTGGACCAAAAACACCGCAATTTAGACAAAACGTGTAGAAAACAGCAAACAAACAAAAAAGTAGAAATCACACAAAACCTGTTAAAGCCTTGATCACACGGATTCAGGAAAAGCATAATCACACAAAACACAGAAGAAAAAAGACACTTTAATAACGCAAAACAGACTAAATAAAATTTCACCTCAAATCCTCAGAAAAATAAGTAGAAAAGCGAAATATTGCGTGCCTGTGTTGATCCAGGTTGGGCCACAATTTAATGCCAAGCCTTGTGTCTCTTCGTTTATTTTAAATCTGAAGATCGCAAATAGAACAAGCTGTTTTAAGACTCTTAGCAAAAGTGTTGTAATTTCAGGAGTGAAAAGAATTAAAACAAAAATACCCGTAAAACCCACATTAAATGCAGTTCTCTAGATGGTTAAAAAGTGGGTTTACTAATGTGTGCCGGTCTGTGATTTTGGACCTTACGGCTCGTCCAAAATCGTCCAAAATCACAGACCAGCTCACGTGAGTATTTTTAATCAGTTCTTCCACATCCAGCGTCAACAAGTCGAAATGACTTGACCAAGACAGCGCGATGATTAAGGCCTGTAGAGAAAAGACAGTCTATGTTTCTGAAAAGAAAGATATTCGTTGTATTGTAATGAATGTCTCGCTATTCTATTCTATTCTATTCCATAAATAAAATAAAATACAATAACTTAAAATAAAATAAAATATAACAACAACAACAACAACAACAACAACAAACAACAGAATAAAATGAAAAAGACATCCTCTCTTCTGTCTTTAAAGGTAAGACATTTGACTTCGTCTCTGCTCAAGGGTAGTGCACGAATAGCCTAAAAGAATTTCGCATCGCCCAAAGGTAGTGCCTGGTCAACTCACCTGGGCAGGCGCCAAGCCAATAAGGCGTCACTCTTGATCGACCACGAAAAATCTGACGCTATTTTCCCAGTATGCAACAGCTCATCGGGACGACGTCGGCCTCAGTCTTAGTACCCCCGCACTTCGGAGTTCCGACATTTTGCTTCCTGGGCTTGAACTAGATCGAAGTTTCCAAAATTTGAATTTAAAAAAATATATATATTATTATTTTTTATTGATTTATTTATTTATTTTATATATATATATATATATATATATATATATTTTTTTTTTTTTTTTTTTTTTTTTTTGTCCGCCGCTTTTTAAAGTGGATTCCGCAATCTCTGTACTTTAGCTATCGCCCCCCTCCACCTCTCTCTTTCCTTTTCCTCCTCACCCCCGTCCCGCCCCAACCCCCCACCCCTTCCCGCCTACCCCTCCGACCCCTCCCGCTGTATCAGAATTCACCCCTGGAGCTATAAGCAATCTCAATACGGGCTTGGCATTTCCGACAATGCAAAGCAACGCCACAAAATTAGAAAGGTTCTAAACTTGCAAATTCAGCAGAACAGCACCTGTTGCACGAACTTCCAAGAAATTATCTCCTCTTTAGTTCAATCTTATTGCCTCCTCTTACACCCTGGTGACGTGCGTCCTAATTTGCCGAAACAATACCGATGGCGCGAAATCGAAAGACTCAGAGGGGAGCTAACCCTGACGTCTGCTCTTCTGCGAATCCCTTTCGATCTGGAAGAAGGATTCGTATACGCAGATTGTCGTCGTGATGAAAACGGGTTCGTGCCCGGCGAGCAAAATGTCCTCGGGCCGACGTCAGCCTTAGCTGGCACACGTCCGTGCGCGGGCCAGCTAAGGCTGACATAGGCCCGAGAACCTTTTGCTTGCTGAGTGAAGGCTGGTGTGTGAGTGGTACGTTTCCTTTGCTTCAACGAGCAAATTTACTGGCGTTCAGTGGATTTGGGGTCCGATACCCTATACCGAGGATGCTCTTAATATAGTGCAGTCTACTTCGCTTGCAACAAGGTCGGGTATAACGAAAGTCAGATATAACAATAGTCGGACATACCAACACTTTTTCTGACGTCGGCCCAAGGAGCTTTTGCAGAACTCTTTATGTGTGAATTATGAATTACTTCGCTTTTTTTTTTTTTTTTTTTTTTTTTTTTTTTAAAGCTGTGGTATGACAACTAAACAAATTGGTTCCCTTCGCATTTTGTTATATTCGAAGTTTAGTGTGTTTAGTATATTAGTTTATAGACCTCAGTCTTGTAACTTTAAGACTAAAGCCTGATAGTCAAAGAGTAGTGCCTGATTAGCATTGTGCCATAGTCAATCGATATTGAATCTCTCTCAATTTGAACGTACATTTCCCAGCAGACAACCCTTGAAATATAATTGTACTCGACCCGTCAAATACAGTCTGCTTCCCATATGAATAGGTCGGGTATCACATTCTACCCCAGGACCGAAATCCCCACATTTTGAAGGTGCCCTCTGAAGGACTGTATTACAATTCTAGAGACAGATCGAACATGATAGTTCAAGCGTGGTGCCAGAATAGCTTGGCGCCTATGGGCGCCAAGCTATTCCGGCACCACCCTTGAAATATCATGCTCGATCCGTGTCTTGCTGTGGTGTGTGGGGGCTGAATGAGTTAAAACAAAAAGTAGAATATAAAAACACTTTTTCAGATGCGCAGGCAGCGCCTATTTTATGTAAATTTAATAATAATTCCCTCGCGCTGGGACCATACGGCGTTGAGGCGCGTCCCCTGGGTGGTGGATAGGGGGTCCCTCGTGAGAGGGGTGCACCGAATGAAATAAGGTGCCGTGAACCAACATGGTCTAAGGGAAGGTGACCCCGACAGAAAACCCCTGGTCCTCCTAGTAAGGGGGTTGGGCGTGGGGGTAGCTTCCCCACCCTGCAAAAAAGGAAATAGCTACAAAAACGCCGACGAAAAGACTAACAGTAATTCCTTTCCTGGAGGAGGAAGGTTCTTCTACTAGAAGACTTATGACGTCCTGTGGTGAAAGCCGGAAGTCTTCGGAAGCCACAGGACCGAGCCGCCTCTCTCTATCCAGGGATACAACCATGGGCACATGGAACGTCAAGACCATGTACCAGAGCGGCAAGGCCGCCCAGATAGCAGCGGAAATGCAAAAGTACAACCTTTCCCTGCTAGGCATCAGTGAAGCCAGATGGACGCAGTCTGGCCAGAAAAGGCTGTTAAGTGGGGAGATGATTCTGTATTCAGGTCATGAAGAGGAGAATGCCCCCCATACAGAAGGAGTAGCACTCATGCTGTCACCAGTGGCACAGAGAGCGCTGATGGGCTGGGAACCTCTTGGGCCAAGAATTATAACAGCATCGGTCACAGTCTGAGAAAGCCAGCTTCCAGTATCACTAGGCAGGCATTGTCATGGAACCCCCAGGGAAAGAGGAAAAGAGGTAGGCCGAGAAACTCCTGGCGTCGAGACCTCCAAGCAGACATCAAGAGACTGGGAACCACCTGGAGTAGAATCGAAGGAGAAGCACAGGACAGGAGTTGCTGGAGGTCTCTCGTCGACGGCCTATACCCGGGTAGGGGTGACAGGCGTAAGTAAGTAAGTAATAATAATTCGCTCACAAGAAGCTGTGATAAGTTTTTGGCTCTTGAAAGGCTTCCTCACACGCAGAAACGAAACGAAACATTTCGTCGAAATGTCCGCATTTCAGACATTTCTCCAACATTTCACCGTTTCACGAAATGCGAAACGGTACATTTCGAGAAATAGAACCTGTCTCTATTCGCGAAACATTTCGCCGAAACGTTTCTACCCGTTGCCCAATCAGCGTCGTCCGCTCGGTCACATGCTAAATCTGACGTCATTCAAGCCAAAACACCGAGATGGCGCCAAAGCCAAGTGATGCCGTGGAGTCAGGTCTATTATGGCTAAAAACGCGTGATGTGACGCACGATTCTGTAAGATTTAAGCGGGGAGATAATTTTCGAAATGGAATCTATAAATTATCATCACTAAAGTACCACCAAAATATGACTTTAGGTCAGTTTTATGAACCCCACTTTCATCAGCTGCTCGGCTGCGAAGCCTACAAGATGGCCGCGGCTATCGCTTTTAGTTCATACCGCGGCATCCTCGATTCACTTGAACCATCCCTTTTTACGCATTCAAAAGCGCTTAAGTTTATTCGATTTGGTCGGGAATTCACTTTAATTGTGTACTCGAAGGCACACATGTCTTATATGTTTAGTTTTTAAGCGTCAGTAGTCAGAAATATGACCCGATATCCACCGATACAAACCAGAGCATGTGTCAGTGAAGAGTTACCTCCCTGTACCAATCGACATGAATTTTCTCGGCGGCGTTTCTGCGTGTGCGGAGGAGGCATTTCGATGCAATGAAAATGTTTCGTTTCTTGTGTATTTCGTTTCTCCGTGTAGGGAAGCCTTGACCATTCGCCGCTGTTGACAAAACTGCCTTCATTCAAGTTATACTTGTTCATCAGAAGTAGGAGATCAGCGTGACTTCAAACAAAGACTTGGTCGTCATCTTCCAGGAGGAGGCGACAGCTGCAAGGGAAGTAACTCCAGCCCAATTTTGCGGAAAACTGTCAAGCAGCGTTCACTGTCCCACAGGAATGATCGATTTCCGAAACTTCATTACAGTCTCGGCGTTCTCAAACACGGAGCTAGGTTCAATAACTCCGGGATCGCGGATCGGCAACCGCTTATCTCCCTTAGGCCTTGGACAGCTGAGGGCTCGGTGATTTGTTGCCGACATATTCTGAAATCTCGCGTGCAACCTTTTTTTCCAGTAAGAGACATAGATCCTCATTAGCCCTTGTAATCTGCACGGGCTAATGAGAATCTATGTTTATGGAGCTCAGTCATTAAAGTCGTCTGCTTCCTCTGAAGGACTCGGTGAAATGGACAGGTTTAGTTTACAATTGTTTTCCATTTTCGACTGAATGCCAGAAGACATTTTTGGCTTGAGGAACAAGCATGAACAGGTAACCAGCAAGAGGTATAGATCATCATGAGCCCCCGCATACGGGGGCTCACGAGGATCTATGCCTCTTGCATATAACCCACATCGTTTTATCGTTCGAAAGTGTTTGTAGTTTAATTTCTCTCTTTTTTTTTTTTTTTTTTAATTCTCCCTCTGCTCCGCCTTCTCCCTCAGTTGCGAAATCACTGTGTCCAATCTTTCTTAAGTTAACCCATTACATCCTGCGGCTGACTTTTTACAAATTTGCTCAGCGTCCCATGAAGGCAACATTACAGATTAGGAGATATAGATTAACCATTTAAGTTCAAGGGTGGTGCCAGGCTAGCTTGGCGCCTTAGGCGCCAAGCTAGTCTGGCACCACCCTTGAACTATCGGTGACATTCATTTCAAGCAACAGTTAATCAGGATGAAAAGGGTTAAATCGAACTGCTCCAGGCAAGAAAGTATCAACAGTCCGCAATAACTCTTTTATTAATTTTCATAGCGTGTCTTACAATAATGCAGGAAATTGCGAAAGTTCTACCGAGAGCTGGGTGGTTAAGCGTTCGACTCATGCCTGAAGGGCCCGGGTTCGAATGCAGCTGGGGTCAAAGGGTCAGTCGTTCAGACTCTATTGGGTGCCCCGTCTTTGAAAGCACCTTCGTTGTGGACAAAAGACGACGTTAAGCCTTAAACGCTTAACTTTTTTTTTTTCTCTTTTGTACGTAGGAGAGCTCATCTTCTCCAGCTAAGAGAAGAGAAACAACTCTGTGGAGACAATGTTCATTGAAAAACGCGTTGTATCGGCAGATTGTAGCCCGCCGTAGAGCAGACTGCTTTAACTCATTCGAGACGTGCCGCCTCCGGATACGCGGCTTATGCCTACGTACAAAAGAGAAAAAAAAAAAGTTAAGCGTTTAAGGCTTAACGTCTTTTGTCCACAACGAAGGTGATTTCAAAGACGGGGCACCCAATAGAGACGGCACGTATCGAATGAGTTAACCTCTTTCGAGTTCATCATTTTGTCTTATTTGGTGGTCGCCGTTTTTGTGGTTAACTTTCCTCTCTTCAGTCGCTCGTCTGGCAAGACCATTCTGCCATTATTTAAGAGGGTTACCTAGTAGCATTCGATAGTCGCGGTTACTATCTCAATTTGGAAACAGCGTCGCATTATGGTCACGGTCTTTTAGAGGAATTAAAGTTACGTAACTGCAACGGACGATTCGCGCCCGTCGCATTTCAGGCTCAACACGGCGTCACGGCGACCGCCCATGAATAGCTCACATGAGCTCTTCGCCGATGACCTATGAGATGGTACTGCGACGTCTATGAGCCCAAACTGTGACTGTCACAAAGCAGAGATCGCTGTGAAGTCGCAGCACTGGCTCACACGAGCTCATCCCCAAAGACCGATGAGATAGTACTGCGACCAAAATAAATGTGCGGGCGCAAAATGGTCGAACTTGCGCATCATCTGCCATGATCTGTGGATGTTAATTGCCCTTGCCATATCCATCCATCCATCCATCCATCCATCCATCCATCCATCCATCCATCCATCCATCCATTCTCTCTCTCTCTCTCTCTCTCTCTCTCTCTCTCTCTCTCTCTCTCTCTCTCTCTCTCTCTCTCTCCTCTCTCCCTCTCTCCCTCTCTCTCTCTCTCTCTCTCTCTCTCTCTCTCTCTCTCTCTCTCTCTCAGTGCGTTTTTAAAATCTCTCAAACATAAAAAGAGGTCTGTGCACCTATTGTTTCCATCCTTGAGAAATAAAGTATCATGGATTCATTCATTCATTCATTCATTCATTCATTCTCTCTCTCTCTCTCTCTCTCTCTCTCTCTCTCTACGTCTGGCCATGATGGTATTAGTAGCTCAGTTCTGAAAATGGCCCTACCGTATATTTTAGATACCTTGACATATATATACAACCTTTGCATAAAGCAGGGGATATTTCCATCTTCTCTAAAAACAGCCAAAGTGATCCCACTACCTAAAACGAAAGACCTTGCCGACCCTAACAAGTTCAGGCCCATTTCGCTACT
>BTPG01000001.1:324162862-324192862 GCA_036245525.1 Semisulcospira habei
AAAAAACAGGAAGAGGGAACCTAAACGTGTTACTAGTATATACGTCCACTGACACTAGTGGTTCCGAGACGAGCGGAAGCTTGAAGCACCTGTCAGGGGACAAAACACGTTCCTGTTTCTAATTCCTGTTGGGGAAAATGCCTTGTTCGCCCTTACGAAGCAAAGACATTACGAGTACAACAGCAGCGGCGTTGCTTTTCATTTCAAATCTTCATTATTCAGAAAACAGGCACTCACGCAGGCAGTCAGAGAGACGGACTGAAAAGACAGGCAGGAAGACAGATGGACAGACAGACGGACACTTACACAGACACGGACAGATAAGAAGGTAACCCTGGGACACTGGGGCGAGCCTTAGTCGTCGTGAGTCAGCCAGCGCCAGACCGTACTAGGCAAGGTGCTCCGCTATAGCGGAGCACCTTGCTTAGTGGCTGGCGCAGGACTAAGACTCGAGCAGTTAGCCCTAATCCCCTATCCTCCATATGGCTGAGTACAACAATTATTATGATTACCCTGTGGTTATGTCCCCTTAACTACACCGAGGGCTGGCCGGCATCTGCTTTGTAAAACCTAACCCTTCACTGAAGTGCGAGTCAATAACTCTCCGTCCGACATTCTCGACACGCCGCATCCGGATACACGACATAAAGCAGCGTATCCGGATGCATCATGTCCAGAATGAGTTCACATCTATTTTTTTTTTTAAAAACAACAAGATGGGATGAACTATAACCCACAAGTCCCTTCTATATGAGAGCTGTCCTCGCTGTCAATGGTCTCTACCTTTTGTCTTTGACCTGATTCTGACGTTGAATTATCTCCTATTGAAAAAGTCTCGCAGATCTGCCAATGCGTCAGTGAGTTCATAAGGGGCGCAGGACATACCCGTCTTTGATTTGTCAAACGGCGACATTTGTCATGAAGTAAGTTTTAGTGTTTACGAAATTTTATATTTTACGTGAGATGAGTTTCACTTTCGCTTCCGACAGGCTTGATAAAATGATGACAAAACTCTTCACGGTACAATTTCAGTCTTGCTATAATTTGTTTGAAAGCAGGTTGATTTTACCTAGCTACATGATATACTAAGTACACTAGTCACCTGCATACTCTTCTGATAGCGCGTCGATGTGTGTGTGCGTGTTAGTAGTGCGTGCGTGCGCGCGCGCTCCAAACATCTCCAAGCGGCATAGATCCTCATGCGCCTGGACGGCTTATAAGGATATATTCCTCCTGGAGATGCGCGCATGTTTGTGTGAGAGAGGGCGGAGAGAGCCGCACGAGAGAGAGAGAATGACGTCATATTTAGAGTATTGTGTCAGTCAGTGTCTGCGTGGTGACGGAGTTGCCTCTTTTACGTCACCGCCAATGTCTGACTTTCTCTAGAAGTAAAGGTTTTTAGTGTTTTAATTCTTTTTCTGAAAAGAGTTAATTTTTATTAAAGAAGTTGAAATGATACAAAGCTGACTAGCAAACTCATTCAATGTCTTTCTATATCTAGCTCTATGCAAAAGTTCAAGTAAATATGACAAAAATTACGGACCCTAATCTGGGTCAACCGACTTCCTGTTGAACGGTTGTTTATGTCTTTAATGAGACATTTAATTACAATATGCTCGGAGGCACTCTTAGCCACACACTTAAGAAAGTATTTCGTCAAGTTTCAAGCTTGTGCGTACAGACTCAAATATCGGAGATTCAGTCTCTTGTTTACGTACATACGCACACATACATACGCACATACGGCGCTTCCCGCCAAATGTACGTTCAGCAGCGAGGTTAGAGTAACTATACATGATGTATTTGTATCTTGTTACTTCAATTGTTAGAGGTTTGGCCTGCCCGCCTTTGACATCATGGACATGCTATTAAATTCGCCCCACCGCGACCGGCCGCGTCCTAAAAAGTCCTTTCTATAAATAGAAGGGACTTAAAAACATTTTGCAACTAAAAGGGGCGCCTATTAGACTGTGTGTGCACTAAAAAGAAAACAGCAAAGCAAACAATGATAGTGATGCCACACAGGGAGCGGTTTTCGGAACAAGAACTATGCTTAGGAAATTTGAACATTTCTCCTCTTTCCACATGGCATTACACAAACTGACTGCAGCCACTATGGTCAGTTTAGTAAAAAAAATAAAGTAAAATTGACGTCAACATTTCAGGATTTTCATTTTAAAAAATCACTACAATATTTAGGGATTTTGTCAAATCGCAGATTGAAACAGTAAATGCAGGAATTTATGAAAATGTTCAGGCATTTCTGTCATAAATTTACTGCATCTGATGTAATTTCTCTTTTGACACACGTGGGTAATATCAGCTTGGGGAAATTGCTATGGAAATATCTCTAAATTATAAAAAGCAATAAAAGGGAAAAAATCAATTCTGACAACAGGACTGTCAGCAGTCTTGGAGTAGAAATCACCCAAAACCAATATCTTGCGTATCAGAAAACAATTTGTATGCTTTAATATCGTGTGTGTTTAGATTTCTGTTCATCACAATGACCTGTCAATTTACAGACGTGAACTCCACCTACTTACCCCTGTGGAGTAAAAGAAAAACGTGAGGACAGTGGCAAGACCTCTATCAGCAACCCAGTGTGCAAAGGGTATCGGGCTCTCGGCGGCCGATGTCGGCCCGATGGCCTTTTGCGCAAATGGAAGACACTTTCGTGGATTCCCTCTTCGCCCCCTCCCTCCTCCTACACCCCCTCGCCCCTTCACCCTCCCTCCCCCCACCCCTTTACCCGATATTATATATAATATTATCATGACTTTTGGCTCCAAAAGACTGATGATAGCCATTCCTGAATCTATTTAGTGTTATGACTTTTGGGTTGGAACGTTGACGTCTTTCTGGGAGAGAACAAAAACATATACACGCACGCAAGCACACATGCACGCAGGTACGCACGCACACACACACACACACACACACACACACACACACACACACACACACACACACTAATACATATCGATAACTCGTTTAACCCCTTCACTGCCGACAAAAAGAAGAACTGCAAGAGACATAGATCCTCATGCGCCCCAGCGACCGCCTCGGGGGCTCATGAAAGTATATGCCTCTTGCTGAGACCAATTCGTATCTATGTTTCTTGGGCGCCTTTGACTTTTGGTCGTTGAATGAACAAAGATTTCAGAGACAAAAACGTACGTACAGTGGCAGGGAAGGGGTTAAAAATGCTTTTGACTTTTTCAGAATCTAAACGTAGGATGATTGATTCCCCCCCCCCCCCACCACCACCCCCCCACCCCCGAAAATGTCAAGTTTTACTGCCCCTGAAACTCAAAGACTTTGACTGAAAGTGAATGTGTTCAGACACTTGACGGAAGAAAAACAGCGAAGTATCTTGACACGGCATCCTAGTCGATTGGCGATGACGTCCGGTCTGGCTCTGCGCATGAATTCAGACTTTTCAATAACACGACAGGACAGACAGACCCACAGTACACCGCAATAGCCAAAGGCCATCGGACCAAAGTCGGTCGCAGTGGGCCCGCGCACAAATGTGCGCGGGCCCACTGCCGCCGACTTCGGCCTGATAGGCTTTTGCTTACTGCGACGGGATGTCAACAGCAAATGTTCTTATTTCTGGGACCGGGATTTGGTGAGGGGAGGGGGTGGTGGGTCAGTGGAGGGAGGGGAGATGGGGAGTGGGGTGACAGGAGTCATAAACGGTACTGACACAAAAAGCAAAATTTCCTTGGTCCGACGTCGGCCCGCGGCACCCTTTGGTAACTGCCGGGGCGAACCGGCTGCGGTCGTTGTCTCTCCCCTGATGGACTTTCGGTAGTCGTTAGATGAGAGAGATTGACTGAAAACGGGAGGAAGCGGGAAGGAAGGAGGGTTGGGTCTTGGGGGTTGGGGGGGGGGGGGCAGGGGATGAGGGGGGGGGGTATTGGGTGTGTGTGGTTGGGGGGGGGGAGGGGGGGAGGTGGTTGTGGTCTGACAGCTACTGACATTGCGTGTATTGACAGAACTGAGTTTGATGTATAAGTCGTACGAGTAACAGATTGCGGTGACAGTACATGCGCCAGTATTTAAAAAATTATGTTGCGTTTTCAGTTAATATAAAGTTCCCTTGTATTAAACGCAGTACTGCTCTTTTAACCATTTGCGTGTCGATATCTGTTTTAGTTAGCCGCGATGATTCCTGTAGGAATTATCACAACTAAAACCGCCGCCGACACGCGAAGACTCATGTATTTCTCTATTACATATGCTAAATGCAGTGTCATTAAGAAAATTACGCCTTATTAAATACGACGCTGCGTCCTATGCAAACAAAATAAACAAATAGACAAACAAACAAACAAACAAATGAACGAACAAACAAACAAACACATGAACAAACAAACAAACACACAAACACACAGACACAAACAAACAAATAAAACAAATGCACAAACAAGCAAATACAACCTCCCAATATGAAACACGGTCTTTACCAATGTACTCCTTACTGAATATGGATTATAATATTACATTGAATACGATACTGTGTCTTTAAAAATGTACTCCTTACTGAATATGGATTATGATATCACATTGAATACGATACTGTGTCTTTACCAATGTACTCCTTACTGAATATGGATTATGATATCACATTGAATACGTTACTGTGTCTTTAAAAATGTACTCCTAGTTAAATATGGTTCTGCGTCATTTAAAAAAAAAGGTACTCGAAAATGTTTATGCTACGTCTTTAATATGATATACTCCTTATTAAACATGGTACTGCCTCTTTTAAACGTATCAATTATTAAAAATGTCACTGCTTCTTTCAAGTGTACTACGGAATCATTAAAGATGTCACTGTGTCTGTTAAAATGTACTCATTATTAAAAATGGCACTGCGTCAGTCTTTTAAATGTACTCATTATTAAATATGGCACTGCGTCTTTCAAACTGATGTACTCTTTAAAAACGTAACTTCGTCTTTACATGTACTAATTATTAAATATGTTTTCTCTCTCTCTTGGCTTGACTTCGCGAACGAAGATTTTATAGGAATTGCCCACGACGTATGCAGGCTTGTTCGTGGCTGCGGAGGCCAATCCGGGACAGGCAGGTTCGACCGCAGTGGCTGCAGGGGGAGGTATGGCCAGGGTTCTGAGTTGCGGCATCTCTGTTTTTTCTCCTGAGCCGCTTGTCCTTAAGGCTAGCTCTGCGAGAGTCCTCAAAGGAGACAGCTGCCTTGTAAATGGTGGAGCGCCAGGTGTCACGGTCCACAGCAAGCGAAGACCACTGGTGGTGGTCGATTTGGCAGGCACTAAGTGACTTCTTGAGACAGTCTTTGTATCTCTTCTTTGGTGCCCCTCTGTCACGGTGTCCAGTAGCAAGCTCGCCGAACAGGGTGATCTTTGGTAGGCGATGATCCTCCATCCTGGAGACATGCCCCGCCCAGCGGAGCTGTGTTCGCAGCAGCAAAGCCTCGATGCTCACAGTTTCAGCCTGTTCAAGGACCTCGACGTTGGTGACATAGTCACTCCAGTGAATGCCCAGGATGGTGCGCAGGCAGCGCTGGTGGAAGCGTTCGAGGAGTCGTAGTTGGCAGCGGTAGAGGGCCCAGGACTCGGAGCCATACAGCAGGGTGGTGAGGACCACAGCTCTGTACACGCTGATCTTGGTGCCTGTTTTCAGCTGTTGATTGTGCCACACCCGCTTGAAATGTCGCCCGAAAGCGCTGTTCGCTTTTGCCAGCCTGCTGTCAAGCTCCTTGTCCAGCTTGGCGTCCGACGTGATAATGCAGCCAAGGTAAGTAAACTGGTGCACAGACTTTAGTTCAGACTCGCCAATGTGAGGAGGGCGATTCACTTGGTTACCGGCTGATGGAGGCGAACCTCTGTCTTTTTCAGACTGACCTCGAGTCCTAAGAGCTGGGCAGCGTCTGCGAAGCAGGACGTGATGCGCTGCAGGGCTCTCTCTGTGTGTGCAACGAGGGCAGCGTCATCAGCAAAAAGCAGCTCACGAATCAGTTGGTCTAGGGTTTTCGTGTGGGCCTGCAGTCGTCTGAGGTTGAACAGGCTGCCATCGAGACGATACCTGATGTACACTGCATCGTCATCATCGAGGTCCACTGTGGCCTGCTTCAACATCATGCTAAAAAAGATGGTGAAGAGGGTCGGTGCCAGCACGCAGCCCTGCTTTATGTTACTGCGTCTTTTAAAATGCACTCATTATTAAAAATGTTACTGCGTCTTTTAAAATTAATGTTCTCATTATTAAATGTGGCACTGAGTCTTTTAAAATGTACTCCTCATCAAATATGCTACCGCGTCTTTACAACAATACTCATTATAAAATAATACTCTGTAGTAGGGCCTAATAAACATAATACTGCGTCTTGAACAAAAGTACTTTTGTGATTTAATATGCTACTGCGTCTTTAAAAACCGGCCTTTTGTGTACTGGTTATGTACCTTATATGTACTCCTGAACTACATATTATTAAACGCTTTAAGAGTATTGAGAGTGGTCCCGCATTAAACATGTTACTGCGTCTTAAAAACTGAAGTTGCGCAGTAGGTGTTTCTTTTCATTCCCGCTTTGCCGTCACTGTAGGTGCTAGTGTCGAGAAATGGTTCCTAACAGTTAATTAACCCTGTCTATCTGAGGGGCGCGGATATGAATACGGTCAACGAGAGGCATAAATCCTCATGACTGACGATCTGTGTCTCTTTCATTTGCGGTGTACTGAGTTGCTCGCGGGTTGTGTGATCTGGCAGTAAATGTGAACACAATCCTACTGCAAGAGACATAGATCCTCATGAGTCCCCGCTAACGCGGGGGCTCATAAGGATCTACGCCTCTTGCTGGCACTATTTTGTGTCTATGTTCCTTAGACGGCCGGGGCTCTTTGGCGTTGAATGAACAAATATCCGACAGAAATCGCGGGTGCAAACCGCGTCACTAGTCCACTGCCGGTCACGTGGTTAAGGCCGCACAGATTTTGGACGACTCGAGTACGTTCCTGACCTCTCGGCCGCTTCAGAGGTCATAATAGCCGCTTTACTGACGCCGGGGTGATAAATTTTGTCGGCCTACGGAATCAACAACCTCGACACAACATGGACCTTTGTTGTTTTGTCATCGTCTTTCGTGGACTAATTAAAAGTGGGCGACACGGCTGAGCACTAGTTCAAACCCCAGCAGAGCCGCTGAATTAAAAGGGTCAAAGTGGCTAAATTTATGTCACAGTGCCAATCTACCTAGCGTGAATCTATTCGGCGAAAATCTACCAAGCGCGATTCCACCCAGGCGTAAATCCACTCAATGTACATTTGTGCTGCGGCAATTCCACTCAAATTACTTGGTTTGAGAGGGAGATTTTGTTGTTGTTGTTGTTGTTTGTTGGGGGGTGGAGGGGGTGGGGGCGAGGGTGGGGGGTGGAGGGGAGGGTGGTAGAGGACGGGTGTGTGGAGTTAGGTGGTTGGGGGTTGGGAGCAGGCGTTTTGTTTGTTTGTTTGTTTGTTTGTTTTATTTTATTTTATTTATTTTATTATTTTTATTTTATTTTATTTTATTTGTTTTTAAATTTATTTTATTTATTTCAGTATTTATTTTAATTTTTTTTTATTTTGTCACACCGCGCGAATTTTACAATGGGTGAATATGCACTGGTTAGCTTAATCAGTGTTTAAGTATGAGTGGAATCGCGACAACAGAAATTTCAAGCCTGGCGGGTAGACCGATTCATCCTGCTTACATTATCTCTGGGTACATCCACGCTGGGCGCAGATTTACACTTACACATACCGAAGCTGCCCCTTCAGTTTGGAGGAGTCATGACAAGGCCAAATTATTTAGACACAAGTGTAACCACTTCAGTACAGAAAAAACGGCGAGAACACCACCACTGAACCAGCAAGAAGCAAAGAACATCATGAGCCCATTTGCGGGGGCTCTTGAGGTTCTTTGCCTCTTGCCGGCCTAATGTATATCTATGTTCCTTCCGGGGCTATTTGGCCTTGAATTAATAAAGATCACAGAAACCGCACAGTCTGCGTCAGTCCACTCGCGGTCACGTGGTTAAGGCCGCACAGATTCCGGACGGCAAGCGGTTATGCCTTCCTGACCCCTTGACCGCTTCGGAGGTCATTCTTCGGGTAAGAGTTCTTGTGTGTGTGTGTGTGTGTGTGTGTGTGTGTGTGTGTGTGTGTGTGCCTACAATGACAACCTCGACACAACATTGACCTGTATTGTTCGTCCCCGTCCTTCACCGACTCATGAAAAGCAAGCGGCGACACTAGCACTGATAACCCCCAGCAGTGCCGCTGAATAACAGTGGTCAAAGTTGCTAAATTGATGCGTAAATCTACCGTTCTAGCGTCGATCTACCCAGCAAAAATCTACCTCGAGTGACTGAACCCAAGTGTAAATCCATCCAGTGTACATTCGTGCTGCGGCAATAGTTCAGGCAGATTTCCGGGGAAGGGTGCGGGGGTCGGGCGTTGGGGGGGGGGGGGTGACTATGGGTATAGGCGGGGGGGGGGGGGGGGGGTTAGGGAGGGCTTTGGGAGGGGGCTATTCAAGCTTCAGTGAATTCACAGTTAGCTATTTTACAATGGCTGAACTTGCACTGGTTAGCTTAACTCATTCTACCCCAGACACACCACAGCAAGATAAGGATCGACCATGATAGTTCAAGGGTGATGCCAGAATAGCTTGGCGCCCATGGGCGCCAAGCTATTCTGGCATGACCCTTGAACTATCATGTTCAATCTGTGTCCTGCACTGCAATGCAGTCTTCAGAGGACAACGGCAAAATTTAATGATTTCGGTGATGGGATAGAATGAGTTAAACGCTTTGAAATATGAGTGGAATCACCGTAGCAAAAATTCACGTGGGTTCACGCCTGGGTGAACTGATTCGCTTTGGATTAGATTTTGTTCTTTCTGGGTAGATTCGCGCTGGATGTAGATTTACGCCTAAATATAACGAAGCTGATCCCTTCAGCTTCGCAAACTCATGAAAGGGTCACATTATTTACACACTATTTTAACCACTTCGGTTCAATGCAGGAAAACCTGAACACCGCCAATATGCAAGCGGCAAAGAACCTCATGAGCCGCCCCGCATCTGCGAGGGCTCACGAGGTTGTTTTGTCTCTTGTTGGTCTCATATGTATCTGTGCTACTTGGTGGACGAGCTTATTTGGTGTTGAGTTTGCCATGTCATAACATGTGTGTGCAGGCGGCAGTGAAAAGGCAAAGTACTATAGTTCCTTAAGGTCAACAACGTGCCTCGCTTTTCATCTACCAGAGACACAGGTTGATATAAGCCCCTGCCGCCGCACTGAGGGGCTTATGACAACCTACGCCTCTTGCTGAAAGAGGTTCGAACCCATTTATGAGTATCCTTTGAGTAAAGGCATACAGGTTCAAGCGAATACATTTAGCCAAGTAAGCAATGCAAGCCTATACATTTCGCAAGGGCACAAGTAGGCCTACACTCCTGCAGCGGGCGTCATCATTCCGGCATATAAAACACAGTCGATTCAAATTCGCCGGTGATTAAATCTTCAAAGCCTGAATGTATCCAGTTCATAGATGTTTATCACAGTTTAGCCCATGATCTTTTTTGTGCACAAGGATAGGCAACCCTTCACCTCCCCCCCCCCCCCAGGACCACCTCCTCCCCACCCCTACCCCCACCCCCACCCCCACCCCCTCCCTTTCCTTATTTTCTTTGATAACTCACTGTCTAGGACAGAGAAAGAAGTTTTCACCACGTTTTTCAATGTGCACAAAATAACCTTTCCTACTTCGCTGACAAGATAAGCAGCGACTGAATTCTATACTTGTTTGTCTTTTTGAAAATATTAATAAAATGTATTGTAACTGTCTTTCCTAAGCGTGTTTCTTTCTCCGTTTCTTTGCATTTTGCACGCTTGGCAGTCACCATTTTGGTCTGAATTTTCAATGTGCAGACTTAGTTATCTTTTTTGTTAGCTGTCAATGAGCGAAAACTTCGCACAGTGAACATAAATACTGCTCTTTGATAAGCGTCCAGAAACACATTTTTCAACTCCAGCCTATGGTCAACTGAAGAAATATACAATGCGCATTGATACGTGTCGAGAAACGCACTTTAGTCTTCCACAGCCTTTATGGTGAATTGAAGAAATATACAATGCGCATTGATACGTGTCGAGAAACACATTTTTAACCCGAGCCTATGGTGAACAGGAGATATAAACACTGCATTGATACGTGTCGAGAAAACACATTTTTCAAGCCCAGCCTATGGTGGACTGAAGAAAAGAAATGAATTCATACGCGTCGAGAAAACACATTTCAACACCAGCCTATGGTGAACAACAAAAAAAAAAAATTAACACTGCGCATCGGTACGCGTCCAGAATACACATTTTTGATACGCGTCGTTGTGTGTGTTTTCTCGACGCGTATCAATGCGCAGTCTTTTATTTATTTATTTATTTATTTAATTTTTGTTGTTGTTCACTGTCGAAGTTTTCGCTCAATGACAGCTGAGAGAAAAATATATACTGCGCATTAACCCATAACATCCTGAGGCTGATTTTCTTTAAATTGCTTCTTCTGCTAAGAAGGCTACATTGCAAATTAGGATCGATCAACCATTTAGTTCAAGGGGCCCCAGGCGCCAAGCTATTCTGGCACCACCCTTGAACTATCACAGTCAAACTAATTTCAAGCAGTGGGAGTATCAGGATGAAAAGAGTTAAAACATATGGTGAAAAAGCTCATGACAAATGACGAAAAGCAGTGACTTTCATCCAACGTTATGCGACATAGTTATTGCTAGTGTACGTGAAATTGGCTTTGACACGAGCTGCTTTGACCCTTGAGTCATCCTGCCGTGGGGCAGTGGTAAAATTATAGGTATACGTGCTCCTCCACTGACGTGGCAACTCAAAACATGCAAGAGACTTTGGTTCTCAAGACGAAGCCGGATTCAGAGGCAATGGGGACGTGGGGATAAAGGGCGTGTGTGTGGGGAGGGGGGGGGGTGTAGGGTGCGTGGGACTAGGGTGCGACTGAGTTCAATAATTCCCAAAAGCAGCAACAATGCGAACAATATGCAAAAAAACGACAACAAATGAGAACAGTTGTGACAAGAACAACACCCAAAACGACGACAGCAGCCACAACAAGACCAACAATAAGAACAGCAAATGCAACAACAACAACAGCACCAACAAAAAAAGGTGGAGGAGGGCGAGAAACAAACGAATGAGTGATGGTACTTTGAGTTGTTCAACAGTGTATTAACTATTATACTGAGTTGTACATTTCGCCGGCTTATAGTGCCAATAACGGCACTAATTAAATCTCAAGTGCGATACAATTCATTAAATAAATTGTATTGTACTTGTCCCTTCTAAGCATTGTACACAAACCAAGGGGAATCACTCAGCGCTGGACAGACAAACAGTTAGATCCCCTGCCCCCGCCTATCAGGCACCCATTCGCCAGCCCACAGAGAAATACGCAGGTATAGAACAAGACGATCATCTACATCCCTAAAAAGGATGCATCAGGTCTCGCTTATAACCCATGTCTTTCTTCGGAACTTAGGAAGTAGGCAGGAGAAACATACATACACAAAGGTTTGTGAGGACCTTTTAAGCATGTTTCCTTCTTGGTTGGGATATTTGTTTGAAATTGTATTGCTGAACGGCTAGACTGATATTGCACTTCGAGTCAGTGCAGTGTTTCATGCCTTTGGCAAAACTGAAGCGGAAAAAGAATGATTGCTAAAGCTAACTGCCAGCCTGCTGTCAAGCTCCTTGTCCAGCTTGGCGTCCGACGTGATAATGCAGCCAAGGTAAGTAAACTGGTGCACAGACTTTAGTTCAGACTCGCCAATGTGAGGAGGGCGATTCACTTGGTTACCGGCTGATGGAGGCGAACCTCTGTCTTTTTCAGACTGACCTCGAGTCCTAAGAGCTGGGCAGCGTCTGCGAAGCAGGACGTGATGCGCTGCAGGGCTCTCTCTGTGTGTGCAACGAGGGCAGCGTCATCAGCAAAAAGCAGCTCACGAATCAGTTGGTCTAGGGTTTTCGTGTGGGCCTGCAGTCGTCTGAGGTTGAACAGGCTGCCATCGAGACGATACCTGATGTACACTGCATCGTCATCATCGAGGTCCACTGTGGCCTGCTTCAACATCATGCTAAAAAAGATGGTGAAGAGGGTCGGTGCCAGCACGCAGCCCTGCTTTATGTTACTGCGTCTTTTAAAATGCACTCATTATTAAAAATGTTACTGCGTCTTTTAAAATTAATGTTCTCATTATTAAATGTGGCACTGAGTCTTTTAAAATGTACTCCTCATCAAATATGCTACCGCGTCTTTACAACAATACTCATTATAAAATAATACTCTGTAGTAGGGCCTAATAAACATAATACTGCGTCTTGAACAAAAGTACTTTTGTGATTTAATATGCTACTGCGTCTTTAAAAACCGGCCTTTTGTGTACTGGTTATGTACCTTATATGTACTCCTGAACTACATATTATTAAACGCTTTAAGAGTATTGAGAGTGGTCCCGCATTAAACATGTTACTGCGTCTTAAAAACTGAAGTTGCGCAGTAGGTGTTTCTTTTCATTCCTTTGCCGTCACTGTAGGTGCTAGTGTCGAGAAATGGTTCCTAACAGTTAATTAACCCTGTCTATCTGAGGGGCGCGGATATGAATACGGTCAACGAGAGGCATAAATCCTCATGACTGACGATCTGTGTCTCTTTCATTTGCGGTGTACTGAGTTGCTCGCGGGTTGTGTGATCTGGCAGTAAATGTGAACACAATCCTACTGCAAGAGACATAGATCCTCATGAGTCCCCGCTAACGCGGGGGCTCATAAGGATCTACGCCTCTTGCTGGCACTATTTTGTGTCTATGTTCCTTAGACGGCCGGGGCTCTTTGGCGTTGAATGAACAAATATCCGACAGAAATCAGTCGCGGGTGCAAACCGCGTCACTAGTCCACTGCCGGTCATGTGGTTAAGGCCGCACAGATTTTGGACGACTCGAGTACGTTCCTGACCTCTCGGCCGCTTCAGAGGTCATAATAGCCGCTTTACTGACGCCGGGGTGATAAATTCTGTCGGCCTACGGAATCAACAACCTCGACACAACATGGACCTTTGTTGTTTTGTCATCGTCTTTCGTGGACTAATTAAAAGTGGGCGACACGGCTGAGCACTAGTTCAAACCCCAGCAGAGCCGCTGAATTAAAAGGGTCAAAGTGGCTAAATTTATGTCACAGTGCCAATCTACCTAGCGTGAATCTATTCGGCGAAAATCTACCAAGCGCGATTCCACCCAGGCGTAAATCCACTCAATGTACATTTGTGCTGCGGCAATTCCACTCAAATTACTTGGTTTGAGAGGGAGATTTTGTTGTTGTTGTTGTTGTTGTTGTTGTTTGTTGGGGGGTGGAGGGGGTGGGGGCGAGGGTGGGGGGTGGAGGGGAGGGTGGTAGAGGACGGGTGTGTGGAGTTAGGTGGTTGGGGGTTGGGAGCAGGCGTTTTGTTTGTTTGTTTGTTTGTTTGTTTGTTTTATTTTATTTTATTTATTTTATTATTTTTATTTTATTTTATTTTATTTGTTTTTAAATTTATTTTATTTATTTCAGTATTTATTTTAATTTTTTTTTATTTTGTCACACCGCGCGAATTTTACAATGGGTGAATATGCACTGGTTAGCTTAATCAGTGTTTAAGTATGAGTGGAATCGCGACAACAGAAATTTCAAGCCTGGCGGGTAGACCGATTCATCCTGCTTACATTATCTCTGGGTACATCCACGCTGGGCGCAGATTTACACTTACACATACCGAAGCTGCCCCTTCAGTTTGGAGGAGTCATGACAAGGCCAAATTATTTAGACACAAGTGTAACCACTTCAGTACAGAAAAAACGGCGAGAACACCACCACTGAACCAGCAAGAAGCAAAGAACATCATGAGCCCATTTGCGGGGGCTCTTGAGGTTCTTTGCCTCTTGCCGGCCTAATGTATATCTATGTTCCTTCCGGGGCTATTTGGCCTTGAATTAATAAAGATCACAGAAACCGCACAGTCTGCGTCAGTCCACTCGCGGTCACGTGGTTAAGGCCGCACAGATTCCGGACGGCAAGCTGTTATGCCTTCCTGACCCCTTGACCGCTTCGGAGGTCATTCTTCGGGTAAGAGTTCTTGTGTGTGTGTGTGTGTGTGTGTGTGTGTGTGTGTGTGTGTGTGTGTGTGTGTGTGTGTGTGTGTCTACAATGACAACCTCGACACAACATTGACCTGTATTGTTCGTCCCCGTCCTTCACCGACTCATGAAAAGCAAGCGGCGACACTAGCACTGATAACCCCCAGCAGTGCCGCTGAATAACAGTGGTCAAAGTTGCTAAATTGATGCGTAAATCTACCGTTCTAGCGTCGATCTACCCAGCAAAAATCTACCTCGAGTGACTGAACCCAAGTGTAAATCCATCCAGTGTACATTCGTGCTGCGGCAATAGTTCAGGCAGATTTCCGGGGAAGGGTGCGGGGGTCGGGCGTTGGGGGGGGGGGGGGGGTGGGGGTGACTATGGGTATAGGCGGGGGGGGGGGGGGGGGGGGGTTAGCGAGGGCTTTGGGAGGGGGCTATTCAAGCTTCAGTGAATTCACAGTTAGCTATTTTACAATGGCTGAACTTGCACTGGTTAGCTTAACTCATTCTACCCCAGACACACCACAGCAAGATAAGGATCGACCATGATAGTTCAAGGGTGATGCCAGAATAGCTTGGCGCCCATGGGCGCCAAGCTATTCTGGCATGACCCTTGAACTATCATGTTCAATCTGTGTCCTGCACTGCAATGCAGTCTTCAGAGGACAACGGCAAAATTTAATGATTTCGGTGATGGGATAGAATGAGTTAAACGCTTTGAAATATGAGTGGAATCACCGTAGCAAAAATTCACGTGGGTTCACGCCTGGGTGAACTGATTCGCTTTGGGCCCGATTAGATTTTGTTCTTTCTGGGTAGATTCGCGCTGGATGTAGATTTACGCCTAAATATAACGAAGCTGATCCCTTCAGCTTCGCAAACTCATGAAAGGGTCACATTATTTACACACTATTTTAACCACTTCGGTTCAATGCAGGAAAACCTGAACACCGCCAATATGCAAGCGGCAAAGAACCTCATGAGCCCCCGCATCTGCGAGGGCTCACGAGGTTGTTTTGTCTCTTGTTGGTCTCATATGTATCTGTGCTACTTGGTGGACGAGCTTATTTGGTGTTGAGTTTGCCATGTCATAACATGTGTGTGCAGGCGGCAGTGAAAAGGCAAAGTACTATAGTTCCTTAAGGTCAACAACGTGCCTCGCTTTTCATCTACCAGAGACACAGGTTGATATAAGCCCCTGCCGCCGCACTGAGGGGCTTATGACAACCTACGCCTCTTGCTGAAAGAGGTTCGAACCCATTTATGAGTATCCTTTGAGTAAAGGCATACAGGTTCAAGCGAATACATTTAGCCAAGTAAGCAATGCAAGCCTATACATTTCGCAAGGGCACAAGTAGGCCTACACTCCTGCAGCGGGCGTCATCATTCCGGCATATAAAACACAGTCGATTCAAATTCGCCGGTGATTAAATCTTCAAAGCCTGAATGTATCCAGTTCATAGATGTTTATCACAGTTTAGCCCATGATCTTTTTTGTGCACAAGGATAGGCAACCCTTCACCTCCCCCCCCCCCCAGGACCACCTCCTCCCCACCCCTACCCCCACCCCCACCCCCACCCCCTCCCTTTCCTTATTTTCTTTGATAACTCACTGTCTAGGACAGAGAAAGAAGTTTTCACCACGTTTTTCAATGTGCACAAAATAACCTTTCCTACTTCGCTGACAAGATAAGCAGCGACTGAATTCTATACTTGTTTGTCTTTTTGAAAATATTAATAAAATGTATTGTAACTGTCTTTCCTAAGCGTGTTTCTTTCTCCGTTTCTTTGCATTTTGCACGCTTGGCAGTCACCATTTTGGTCTGAATTTTCAATGTGCAGACTTAGTTATCTTTTTTGTTAGCTGTCAATGAGCGAAAACTTCGCACAGTGAACATAAATACTGCTCTTTGATAAGCGTCCAGAAACACATTTTTCAACTCCAGCCTATGGTCAACTGAAGAAATATACAATGCGCATTGATACGTGTCGAGAAACGCACTTTAGTCTTCCACAGCCTTTATGGTGAATTGAAGAAATATACAATGCGCATTGATACGTGTCGAGAAACACATTTTTAACCCGAGCCTATGGTGAACAGGAGATATAAACACTGCATTGATACGTGTCGAGAAAACACATTTTTCAAGCCCAGCCTATGGTGGACTGAAGAAAAGAAATGAATTCATACGCGTCGAGAAAACACATTTCAACACCAGCCTATGGTGAACAACAACAAAAAAAATTAACACTGCGCATCGGTACGCGTCCAGAATACACATTTTTGATACGCGTCGTTGTGTGTGTTTTCTCGACGCGTATCAATGCGCAGTCTTTTATTTATTTATTTATTTATTTAATTTTTGTTGTTGTTCACTGTCGAAGTTTTCGCTCAATGACAGCTGAGAGAAAAATATATACTGCGCATTAACCCATAACATCCTGAGGCTGATTTTCTTTAAATTGCTTCTTCTGCTAAGAAGGCTACATTGCAAATTAGGATCGATCAACCATTTTAGTTCAAGGGGCCCCAGGCGCCAAGCTATTCTGGCACCACCCTTGAACTATCACAGTCAAACTAATTTCAAGCAGTGGGAGTATCAGGATGAAAAGAGTTAAAACATATGGTGAAAAAGCTCATGACAAATGACGAAAAGCAGTGACTTTCATCCAACGTTATGCGACATAGTTATTGCTAGTGTACGTGAAATTGGCTTTGACACGAGCTGCTTTGACCCTTGAGTCATCCTGCCGTGGGGCAGTGGTAAAATTATAGGTATACGTGCTCCTCCACTGACGTGGCAACTCAAAACATGCAAGAGACTTTGGTTCTCAAGACGAAGCCGGATTCAGAGGCAATGGGGACGTGGGGATAAAGGGCGTGTGTGTGGGGAGGGGGGGGGGTGTAGGGTGCGTGGGACTAGGGTGCGACTGAGTTCAATAATTCCCAAAAGCAGCAACAATGCGAACAATATGCAAAAAAACGACAACAAATGAGAACAGTTGTGACAAGAACAACACCCAAAACGACGACAGCAGCCACAACAAGACCAACAATAAGAACAGCAAATGCAACAACAACAACAGCACCAACAAAAAAAGGTGGAGGAGGGCGAGAAACAAACGAATGAGTGATGGTACTTTGAGTTGTTCAACAGTGTATTAACTATTATACTGAGTTGTACATTTCGCCGGCTTATAGTGCCAATAACGGCACTAATTAAATCTCAAGTGCGATACAATTCATTAAATAAATTGTATTGTACTTGTCCCTTCTAAGCATTGTACACAAACCAAGGGGAATCACTCAGCGCTGGACAGACAAACAGTTAGATCCCCTGCCCCCGCCTATCAGGCACCCATTCGCCAGCCCACAGAGAAATACGCAGGTATAGAACAAGACGATCATCTACATCCCTAAAAAGGATGCATCAGGTCTCGCTTATAACCCATGTCTTTCTTCGGAACTTAGGAAGTAGGCAGGAGAAACATACATACACAAAGGTTTGTGAGGACCTTTTAAGCATGTTTCCTTCTTGGTTGGGATATTTGTTTGAAATTGTATTGCTGAACGGCTAGACTGATATTGCACTTCGAGTCAGTGCAGTGTTTCATGCCTTTGGCAAAACTGAAGCGGAAAAAGAATGATTGCTAAAGCTAACTGCCCGCCCCCACCCCCCAACACCCCCTCCCCCCACCCCCCACCCCCCCCCCCCCGCCACACACACACACACCTCCCCCCACCCCACCCCCATTTCACTCAAATAATTGCTCCGCCTTTGTCAAAGCAGTCGCATAATTCAATCTGATTTGACCGTTGACTCATAAGGCCACTAAACGCTAATACCCATGCAATGTAGTAATGTTACGCTCATTACAACGATTACAACCAGCATGAAACTCTCCACGTGGCCTAGCGTCAAGAGCACCCTCAAATCCCCAGACAAGACCCTGGGCTACTTAGTTGCATGAGTGAGCTTAAATCATCCGCAAGCCACTGAGTAAAGTGCTTCACACTACAGCAGGAGATGAATAGACTATGATAATTCAAGGGTAGCGCCAGATTAGCTTGGCGCCTGACGGCGCCAAGCTAATCTGTCACTACTTTTGAATTATAACCGTCGACCCATCTCCTGCAAACTGGGACATAGCCCTTAAGTGACACCTCCAAACTTGGGAAATGGCTTAAGAGAACTCGTGCAACTGACTTCTGGGACCAGTTGCACGAGAGCTTAGTCCTGCGCCAACCACTAAGCAAGGTGATCTTCAAAAAGCGGAACACCTTGCTTAGTGACTGGCGCAGGACGTAAGCCCACTCTTGCAGCTGGCCCCTGGCCTTCTCGCTGACTCATAGGACATCATCCGTTTTATGGACAACGTTACAGACACCCCTTTGTGCAGTAGGTCCTCATGCATAAGAAATACATAAACGCATAGGTTACGGAGTGCCCCAGTGAGAAACAGGTCATCGGGCAAACCTAGGCCCGAAGACCCTCTGCTCAGAGGAGTGCTCCTTCACGGGACGCCATCTGCGTGCAGAAAGGTGCAAATCAAAAAAAAAAAAGGATTAATCAAATCTCAAACGCGATATGTCGTTGTTGTTGTTGTTTTATTTTTGTAGTTGTTGTTGTGTGTTGTTGTTGTTCTTGCATTGATGTTGTTGTAGTATGTTGTTACTGTTCTTATTAAGTTCTACTTATTCTTGAGTGCTACTGTGTGACTGAGCTGGGTGACTTGCAAATAAAGCAATAAAGCACTGTTTCTGTTTAGTTTGGATCTAATCCTTGCAAAGGGATGAATTTGCGGAGGGGTTGGGGGAGGGAAGGACACAATCTTTCCATGCATTTTGCTTAACCCTTTGGTTGCCGGTAGCGGTTTTTGTCGCCATGATTCCTGCAGGAATCATCGCGACAAAGACCACTCCCGACACCCACAGGGTTATAGAGACCCGAATTTCGGTGCCTTGTGTGTGGCGGCTATAATTATATTGTTCGCTATTGGCGACCTTGACGTGACTGCTCTTAGCACTGTGGTACGTGGTTATGCCATTGTTGCCTGAAACGATTTCCATCTCTAATGTCACCCCAAAACTGGCTTACAAAGCAGGACAAAACTGATGACGTTTCAAATTTCATATTTCTACGAGTACCGTACATCCCTTGACTAGTTTTGTCTTAAAACCGTCCACTCGTTTTTTTCGTTCATAATACGTGATACTTAGCGGCAGTAACATTCCACACACTGGTATAACATTTTCGGGCGACAGTAACCCCAGTGCGCAATGGCCATCGGGCCGACATCGCCCGCCGTTGGCCCGCGCACGGCCGTGCGCGGGCCAACGGCGGGCGATGTCAGCCCGATGGCCCTTTGCGCATTGGGACATTACAAGTTCAACTCAGTGGCATAGGAATATTTTCAGAAAGTTCCAGAAGAAAAAAAAAAAGAAAAAAAAAAAAGAAACAACGGAGGCTATTCTGGCACCGCCCTTGAACTAAAACGGTTGAGCTAGCTCCTGATCTGTAATGTCTCCTTCATAGGACAAAAAGCAAACTTTCTTTTACAAAATCAGCCTCAGGCTGTAATGGGTTAAAGTGAGAAGGGAATAGACGGTGTGGCGGCCTAAGTATATTTTTACGGCCATAGCCCCCCCCCCCTCCCCCCCCCCCCTCCCCCCCTTTCCCCCCCCCCCAAAAAAAAAAATAATAAAATAAAATAAAAAAATAAAAATAAAAATAAAATAAATAAAATAAATTAAAAAAATAAAAAAATAAAATAAATATAAATAAATAAATAAATAAATAAATAAACAATAAAATAATAATAATAATAATAATAATAATAATAATAATAATAATAATAATAATAACGATAATAATAATAATAATTAATAATAATAATAAAATAATAATTAAAAATAATAAAACAATAAAATAATAAAATAAATAAATAAATAATCTTTTTACAAAAATAAGATGTGTGGGGGGAAAAAAAGTGACAGACCATGTTCAGAGAAGATGTAGTAATGCCGTACCCCCCCCCCCCCACCCCCCCACACACACACACACACACGCACACGCACACGCACACGCACACACACACACACACACACACACACACACACACAACCCCACGCCCCCCTAGACTACCCCCACCACGCCCCCGCACTCCCTCTCCCATCCCACAGGGGGTTCCTACGTCACTTCTGACTGGACTGTAAACAAACGGATTAACGTCAGTTTGTTTTACATTTATGTAATTCAAGTTTTGGGTGACGGTTTTGTGGCTTTCGGTCGTTGAATGAGACAAGATATCTGAAAGAAAAAAATGTACTTACAGTGCATACGTACATTGGCAGAGAAGGGGGTAATGTAAGACCATGTTTTAGGTAACATTAAAGATGTAAATCACTTCTACCATCACATTGGCATAACCACGTACTACCACCGTGCTAGCCTGAAAATGCAATGACGCCGCCAAGACCTTTTTCTTTCTTTTTTTCTTTCTTTCTTTTTAATGCAATACACGCTAGAAACACGGCGGTGATGAAAGCGAGGGTAATCTCATAATCTGTAAGCATGCCTCGCAAAAGTGAGTTCCACCCTCAACCCCCCCCCCCCCACCACCACCACCACCACCATTACCAACACCAACACCACCACCAACACCACCCCCTCACCCCCTTTCGCCCCTCCCCCGCACACTAACACACACCCCAACCCCCTTCTCCGTTTGGAAAGGAGCAGATGAAAACTTAAACCTTTAGCTGTCGGTAGCGTTTTTTGTCGAGGTGATTCCTCCAGGAATCACCTCGACAAAAAACGCCACCGACAGCTGCAGGAATCAACTCGACAAAACCGCTAATAGTAATGACAGCCAAAGGGTAAACCAAAAACAATGCTTTATTGCTCCAACTGCGTCACGCAGCTTACACAGCCGTGCACAAGAATATATTAGGAATAAAATGACGTGAGCAACAGATTATCGGGATGATGACTTCTGCATACTGGGTCCTACTCGTTTTACCCCACCTCCCCACCCCCTCACCCCCACCCCCACTACACAGGTGAGGGAGGAGAAGTGTGATTTTACGATGTGTCTCAACGTGTAGTAATTGTTCCCTTCTAGTCACTCAGTAACTAGAAGGAATAAATTTTAAATAATAATAATAACAATATAATAATATAATTATAATAATAATAATAATAATAATAATAATAATAATAATAATAATAATATAGTATAATAATAATAATAATAATAATAATAATAATAATAATAATAATACAGTGCATTGATACATATCGTGAAAAGGCATTTCTCTACTGAAGTCTGTGACCTCCCCTTTTCCCTTCGCCCTCAGCACCACTACCACCTCCACCCCTCTCCAACTCCCCCCCCCCCCATCCCCTCCCAACCTCCCTACCCCCACATCCCCCTCCCTACCAACCCGTCCTTCCTATTTGCAATTCCGAGGGATGCGCTAGTTATGACAATAACAGATAAACTAAAGAAAAACAGCAAGTAGTGCAAAAGGTCGGTAACGTAGTGTGCTATTTTTGTCTCTCTGTGTGGAAAACAATTTTCGCCAAACTGCGAAAAATTGTGCTGAAAACTGCCATGTCAGTACAATGTACAGTTGCATAAGACAATAATAAACCATTGTACAATCCATCTTCTTCTTCTTCTCGAACGCCGTCACACTTGGAGTTTGGCTCTCAAAATGAAATCTGTGGTCTTCTGTAGCACCTCCACAGGCCCGTACAGTTTCTCTTGTAGAGTGGCGGGCTTCTGCCATATCTCCTCCCTCAGCAGCTGGTGGTTTTCTCAGTCCTGGAGGATGTGCTCTGTGGTCTGCTCTGCTTCTCCACAAGGGCACAGGGGAGATGGCACGAGGTGGAAGCGTCTGTGCAGGTGGAAATTGAGTCGGTTGTGCCCGGTCCTCAGACGGAAGATGGTCACCTGCTCTTGTCTGGACAGCTGATGGTAAGTGTCTAGGGGCCGTTGTCAGTGGTGGTCTGTACACAGACAATGATGGTCTTCATCTCTGTGAAGCTGACTCCATTTTCGTCTTTGATGCAAATAACATTCTAACTCGGAAACAAACTAGTTACAGCCGATCCAGTTTTTGAACAACAAGATCACATGTCCTTAAAGACCATCATTTAAGTGGCTGAAGCCATCTAAGTGATGGTCTTTAATGACAGGTGGCATCTTTTGCATGTCAATACTTCTCTTCAGAGATTACCTGTCTTTTAACACCGCCTGGCAAACAGGTTCTGATGTTACTACTAGAGAGAGTATTGCCTTCTTCAATCTGACGCAATTTATAGCATCGTGTACAATCCAGTTTGGCCGCTTGTGTGCGATATCTTTCACTTCCATCTTCAGTTGCTGGAGTACGCTCCACCTTGACAGTTCGAGGAAGTGCCTGATGGAGCCTGGCTCCTTGACTAGAGATAAATGTTAATAAGCGTGTCATTGTGTACATAACGCAATGACCGTAAATGTCGGAATTCTCAAAGTTTGGAGATGTTTTCTGAAGGCTACGGGCCAGTTCCGGAAACAGTTCGACCATGATGGTTCAAGGGTGGTGCTAGAATAGCTCGGCGCCTTGCGGCGCCAAGCTGTACTGGCACCACCCTTGAACTATCATGGTCGGTCCTGATCTCCCGTTGTGTAGTGTATCAGGGCAGAACTGATTAACATCTTTACTGTCGGTGGATGAAGATTGTTTTTTCCTGAAATCTCTCTCAATGGAAGATCCCCAGCCATCCAAGCAAGAAACACGGCTACTGACAAAGTGCCTGTGGCTCATGAAGATCATAACTGGGTGAAGTTCAGTTTTTTCGACTGTCAGGGGGTTAACCCACACACACACCTACCCCCCTCCCCTTCCCAACACCTCTACCACTACCACCACCTCCACCACCACCACCAAATACACACATTTGCCGAGTTGTTTTTATCGTGATGGGGTCAACAGTCTAACCCATAAGCCCCGACGCACTATGGCAGGAGATGGGTCGACCATGATAATTGAAGGGTAGTGCCAGATTAGCTTGGCGCCTGTTGGCGCCAAGCTAATCTGGCACTGCCCTTCAATTATCATGGTCGATCCATCTCCTGCAACAGGTGCTTAGATGACGCCTCCAAAATTTGGGAAATACGTCAGTGCGTCGGGCTGAATGAGCTAAACAGGCATGTAACCTTCTGGGTGTGATATCTTCACCACAAAGTCATATGCAGTGCGTAGTCACACACCTGCCCTCCCCCCCCCCCCTCCCCCCACCTCCAACCACCTACTTGTCACACATACACAATCTTTCTCTTCATTATCGGGTAGGGGAGGGGGGAGGGGGGTGTCAAAAACCTAACAATATGACTAACCATGAGTGAGGATGTGATGCTCGTTCCCGCAAAATAACATCAGTGACGGCCGGGAGAAGCAGGAATAGTATGACGCAACGCATGCATGCAGCGCAGAATACTGTCCCCGCTTCTCCACCGGTCACAAGTAAGCATGTTCATGATCTTTATCACCGTGCATGGGACTACATCAATTAGCATGAGTAAGCAGGGGTGCGCCGCACTCTGCCGGCTCAGGGGGTATTCTGTATTGAAAGAACGCAAGAGGCATAAACCATTGCTCGTATTATTTCATTCTGACACAAGAGAGCTTTACTCCTGCGCAAGCCTCTAAGGCAAGGTGCCCTGCTGTAGCGGAGCACCTTGCTTAGTGGCCGCTTGCGCAGGACTTAACCCTGACGCACAATATCCTATAGCCCTGACGCACAGCATTATGACAACCGATCGCCCATGACTATTTTAACTCATTCAGCCCGACGCACGTATTTCCCAAGTTTTGGAAGCGTCATCTAACGACTATGCACCTGTTGTAAGAGATGGATCGACCATGATAATTCAAGGGTAGTGCCAGATTAGCTTGGCGCCGACAGGTGCCAAGCCGTAATCTGTCACTACCCTTGAATTAGTAGTGCGTCAGGGCTGAATGGGTTAACTCATTCTACCCCAGACACACCACAGCAAGATAAGGATCAACCATGATAGTTCAAGGGTGATGCCAGAATAGCTTGGCGCCTAAGGGCGCCAAGCTATTCTGGCATCACCCTTGAACTATCATGGTCGCTCTGTGTCCTTCACTGCAATGCAGTCTTCAGAGAACAACGGCAAAATTTGGTGATTTCGGTGTTGGGGTAGAATGAGTTAAGGGTAGTGCCATATTAGTTTTGGCGCCTTAGGGCACTTCGTGCGACATGTTGAAATATCTGTTCTGTAGCCTTAACCCATTACCTCCTGAGGCTGATTTGTTTTAATTGCTTCGTGTAATATGAGGGCTAATAAGAGGGTAAAGGAGCTAGATCAACCATTTTTGGTAGTTCAAGGGTGGTGCCAGAATAGCTTGGCGCCTGGGGCTATTCTGGCACCACACTAGACTGAACTGTCACAGTCAGATTAATCTTAAGCAGTAGTGTATCAGGATGAAAAGTGTTAAACGCCGTCTGTGCTGCGTGCCAAAACAGGCGGCGCCGGTCGCATCACACTTCCCAATGCAAATTTTACTTCAACTAGCCTTCATAATTTTGCCAACGTTTACACTGGAATACAAAGAGTACTACTTATATTTGTGATCACAAGGACGTCTGCTTTTTCAGTAGTCAGTTTACAATTACAATTACAAATCACTTTTTTGTTTATGATATGGAAACTATAGTTTTCCTTCGGCTTAGACCGAGATTAAACCGCAGAAGAACATATGAAAATAAAAAAATATACGCGCAAATATGATAACCTTGTGCATGCTTACACGCGCACACGCAATGCAAATTTACGCAAGTCACGAACAACAACTGAAATACTGAAAATTGAATCGATATACTGACGTAGGAAAATACGCCACTAACTGTGCTTCCGGGTACGCGGTTAGCTAGCGTCAGTGATGCCGCGGCCTCTGTTGTAGACGCTGATCAGCCTCACAAACCGAACTGACTGAATGTGCGCCACATAATATAGCCTGGTTGGCTGACTTGGCTCTGCCGGTAGTGCCGATTGTTGTTGGCAGATCAGTACAAAATAGTCAGTTGAATGATTCTGTTCTTGGCATCCACACGTGTGCGAGATTCCTAAGGCCAATGCCGGCTTTCGGGGTCCTGCTGGTAGTGCGGCTTGCGGTTCAAACTCAGTTCAGACTGTTCACGTGAGTTCGCGGCCGCACAACTGAATCGCTCCGGCACAGACCAGGGACCAGTTGCATGAACGAGCGTAGTCCTGCACGATGCCACTAAGCAAGGTGCGCCGCTATATAGCGGCTCACCTTGCTTAGTGGCTGGTGCAGGACTAAGCTCGCTCATGCAACTGGTCCCAGTTCAGTACTGATTAGGGGTGACATGGACAACGTTCAAGCCGGAAGCTGTGCCGGCGTTGGCAACGGAAACTCTCACACTGTAAGCTACAGGTCATCGGGCTGACGTCCGCCCTCATTGGCCGGTGCACGGGCTAATTGCGGTGGGCTTCGGCCCGATGGCCTTTTGCATACATTGACAAGGACACTGCGCAAAACGGCAAGAGAGGTTTCGGTTAGTGTCTACTTTATTGCTTGTATTTGTTTTACTTTCATAAACGTGTCAGTACACTATGTGTAAAAGATCCCAGGCCAACGTCGGCTATAAGCTGGCCCGTGCACCGCAGCTGTACTACACGGACCAGTTCAGGCGGACGTCGGCCAAGGGATCGTTTGCTTACTTAGGTAATTGCGTAAAACAAACTTGACGTCGGTTGCTTTTTCTTATTCTGTTTTGTTTCATTTGGCATTGTTTTTCCATGACTGACATTTCCACTGTTATCTGCGCAGTTTAAGAATCCAGGGGGGGGGGGGGGCGCGGGGGGGGGGGGGGGGGGAAGACGGGTTTGTTCAGTAGTATGTCCGTTGAAAGGTTCTGGTAAAGCAAAGTGACACAGTTGCAGTGCGCCTGAATTAATCAGTGTTCAGGTCGTACTCCGTGGCCAATAGCTGTCGCTGTTTCCCACAACGAGCCGGTCTGAGGGCCGTCCATTATCACTCCGATACCGCGGATGCTAAATCAACTAAATATTGATCAGTTCATGACTATTCATACATTTCAAAACAACTACTAGGATTTGTTCAGAAATCTGATTCAGGTCACAGAGAGCACCTCAAAGACAAGTTTGACACAGACGCTTTCTTTAACTCATTCAGCCCGACGGCCGTATTTCCCAAATTTTCTTGAATTATCATGGTCGACCCATCTCCTGCTGTGGTGCGTCAGGGCTGAATGAGATAAAAGCGAGGGTTGTACACAGATTCTTCAACTCATTCATAGCCCCCCCTCATCAATACCTGCGAAAGTGTCGCATAGAATTGCCACAGGCAACGTTACGCTGACACTTCCACTCAGCTACCAAATGCGGGGCAACTTGAATGAGTTAAAGTGGCCCGTCACTCTTCCATCGAAATAGCGACGCCCGCTGTTTTAACCCCTTGCCTGCCGCTGTACGTCGGCCTACATCTTGTGTCTGAAACTCTTTGTTCGTCCAACGATGAAGAAGAAAAAAGTCAACACCGTCCAAGAAACATAGATACAAATTGGTCCCAGCAAGAGACACAGATCGCCCATGAGCCCCCCGCAGTCGCGGGGGCTCGTGAGGATCTATGCCTCTTGCATTCGGATTTTGTTCACTTTTCCTCGGCAGTGAAGGGGTTAACAGTATGGGGGCAGTACGGAGGGGGCCATTTTCTGTTGGGTCGTCAAATATTTTGGTTTCATGACATTTTCGTGCTTGTACTGAGACAGTGGTGTCAGACTTAACTCATTCAACTCCGGCACGTCACGGCAAGACGTGGATCGAGCGTGATAGTTCAAGGGTTGTGCCAGAATAGCTTGGCGTCGGCGCCAAGCTATTCTGGCACAACCCTTGAACTATCACGCTCGACCGGTTTCCGGCCAGAAGTGTTACAGTCTTCAGGGGGCAACTTCAAATTTTGCGGATTTCGGTCCTGGGGAAGAATGTGTTAAGCAAACACCCAATCAGTTTAAAAATGTGTTGATGAATGTTGCAAGCCGAAGATATGAATTGTCTACGCGTTCGTCAGTTAATTACAAACCAGCATGACGCCAGACTGGTGCAAACAGATTTTTTTAAAGTCCAGGCCAAAACGATGACTGCCAAGTGCGTGAAAGCAAAGATATTTCCAACAAAGACACACACACACACACACACACACACACACACACACACACACACACACACACACACACACACACACACACCCACACACACACACACACACACACACACACACACACACACACACACACACACACGACATGCTTACAAAGAGCAATTGTATGCATACCAAGGGGAACGACTCAGCGCTGGACAGACAAACAGTTAGATCCCCTGCCCCCACCTATCAGGCACCCAATCGCCAGCCCACAGAGAAATACGCAGGTATAAGACAAGACGATCATCTGCATCTTCAAAAAAGATGCATCAGGTCTCGCTTATAACCCATGTCTTTCTCCAGAACTTAGGGAGTCAATCCCCTTGGTATGCATGCAATTCTGCCAGCGCTAGCCTCACCTCTCTGGTTTGTGAGTACAAAGAGCAAGCCGATAACACAGTGTATTAAGATTGTCGGTTTCAGAATCAATTCATGCAGACTCAGAAAGAACAAGTACATCACTATGTACCAATTTTTCGATTTTAACTCGAAAATTTAATAAGTGTTTTTCACTTTAAGCTCTCTCTAAGCGCGTTTCTTTCTTTGTTGGGAATTTCTTACATGTTTGATGCTATACTTGAAACTCTGCAATACATCTTGAAGCTGTTACACTTTTAAAGGATTAATTTTGGTTATTCTGTCAAGAGGGTGAGCTGTCAACGGTTTGAGTGGGTGGTACTAACCCGTATTCTGACAAAGCGTAGTACCACAGACGGAATTGGCAGTCAGTCTTGCAGTCTGGATTTCATTGACCAAATGACGTCACTTCCCCCCGATCCATGATCACCTGCTGTGGCCAGGCAGCAAAGCTAGACATCAATAGAATCCGCGTTAGAATCTGGCAGCTTGTGCCCCAACCCCCACAACCCCCCACCCCCACCCCACCCCGCCAGCACCCCCCCTCGGATCCTCCATTACACTACACAAACAACCCATAAAGCCCTGACGTCTTATGACAGGATGCGGCTCGACCGTGATAGTTCGTGTTAGTGGTGTCGGAATAGCGTGGCGCCTGTATGCGCCAAGCTATTCCGACACCACCCTTCAACTATCATGGTCAAACTGTCTCCCAGAGCTGTGGCGTAGACCTCAAAGGGTACTGTCTTATGGACCTCGCAGAGGAGGACTCATCCCATAATGGACGGAGTTTCGATGTTGCTATTTGGTATGTGCATATTTGCCTCTAGAAAAAGAACCGAGAGAGTGTGAACACCGAACTCGTGTTTTGTCCAACTTCGCCCAAAAGGCTTTGTACTGAGGCAAGAGGTCCTCGGGCTGACGTGGGCCAGAGGTAAATGAAAAGAAAAGGGGAGACTGCCAGTGCTACTTTACTTTGCTACTCTACTTTACTTTGTAACCTTCCGTGGGCCAGAGGACTTATGGTTCGTTGAGTCAGTACATACATTGAACTGAATGAAACAGAGACTGATCAGGCTAGACGCGAAAGAAATTACCGGCCTATGGTACGTGACGCAGTGACTGGTTGTAGTTGCACAGAGTGAAGTACGGAAATACAAGATGAGATTTATTTTACTCTGGAGTGTTAAAGTTTCAAAGTCAGACATTTCAGAATGAATAGTGTGTTTGCTTTTGTTCAGAAAACTTGACTCCCACGCGGCGTGAAATGTATCCGACATCGTGATGAGGAGAACAAACTGTTCGTTTTTTCCATAATGTTACCACGGATTTCTGTCATTGAGAATAGTCACAGAAAAACCCAGAAGAGCAACAACAACAACAGCAACAATAACAACAACACCAACACTAGGCAACAACAACATCAACAACCAGTCAAAGCGGTGAAGGTGTCAATGCTTCAGGACGTCAACAGTCAACAACGCTTATAATCCACCATATATGACTAAGTTCAATTTTAACGTTACAGGCAATATAGTAGAATTTGTCTGTTTTAGCAATTTAATCATTCGAAATAACTTTACATGTTGCTATTGAACTTGTGCTCCGAGTACAGCGTACTTCAACGTTCCTGCCAGCTGCTTGGTCTCGTAGTAAGATCTTCCACCCTTCAATTTCGGTCGATGACTTGGCAGTTCCCTCAACGACATTACCAACGAACTAGTGGCATAGATTCTCATCAGGCCCTGCATAATGCAGGGGCTCCTGAGAATCTATGCCTCTTGCTTTTTCTGCTGGAGCCCATGGGGATCTGCGCGTCTTTTGGAAGATCTGGGCAGACTGAGGTGCTTTTATGAATTTCTTACCAGTTTTTTTCCAAACACTTCTCCTTCCTGAGCGTGCCATTCAAAAAGCAGGATCGGCAATTTGCAAACGATCCGAGCTGGGAAGGCGGGGGACTTAAAAAGCTGGACCGGAGTTCTCGGAAGAAGCAAACAGCCCTTCTTTTGCTGTGTGAACAACAGCCGAGAAATTGAAATCTGATCGACAGCAGCCACAAGTGGTGGCATTCATAAAAAGAAGGAATGCGAGGAATCGAAAATTAGACTGTGACGGGGAACGTGTTTTAGGGGTTGGCAGGGGACGCGACAGCTTGCACGCA
>BTPG01000001.1:324195362-324380362 GCA_036245525.1 Semisulcospira habei
TTGTAGCTGCAGTTGGTCTGCAACTTGATAATTATGTCAGTCCCACCAGTCACGCAGTGAAGTTTGCCCTAAGAAGACAACATACACTAAATCTTTTTGTGGGTGAAGCAAGACTTTAGTTCAAGGGCGGATCTGACTAAGGGGGGGGGGATAGGGGCTCAAGGGATTCAACCCAGTCTCCCCCACCCACCCACCCACCCTCCCCTCACCACCGCCCACCCCCCACCCCTTTCCCTCTCAAGCCATTTTTTTTTTTTTTTTTCGGCCGGTGGCAAGCAAGGTCTGCCCTCTGAGAGCCATCTGTCGTGACGAACAGGATAAAGCCGCGTATCCGGATGGGATGCAGTTCGACTCGAATGAGTTAAAGGTTGACCCCCCCCCCCCATTCCCCCTCCCCTTCACCACCACCACCAGCACCCCTTGAGAGTTAGCTGATCCACCCTGTATGTAAGGGGCTCGATTTGTACTGAATACAATAAAAAAAATACGCTTTTCACAAAAATACACCTGCTGTCAGTTGCCGCTTCACAGGGCATTAATGTCCTTGTGTAGCAAATCTTTCTAAGTTGTTCAGGCACTACTCGTGAACTCGAGGTCGATTGATAAATAGAGGACGCCCAACCTTCCAACCTCCCATGATCAACTTGCTACATGAGTCAGTGAATCAGGTTTGTGTTGAAACGATTTAATGAGGCCTCGCCCTCACACTGGTTGTCTGGCTGATCAGCGGTAGCGAATCGAGGGAGACAACCAGTGTTAAAACACGCCCGCACAGTGGTAGCGTCGAGCCAGTCACACACTACCCCACACTGGCTGTCTCCCTCTCAATTTGATACATCTGATCAGCGGTAGCGAATCGAGGGCCGAGATAACCAGTGTGACACTACCTTTGATCTATCGCTTTTGATTTATTTACTGCAAGTGAAAAGTTTCCCCTCCTCACTCCCCCCCCCCCCGGCCCCCCGTCGCTCTCCCCGCCCCCACCCCCACCCTACCCCATCCCCCCACCCCCCGCCTCGAATCCCTTCGCTCCCCACCCCCCCCCCCCGCCCACCCCCCACCCCCCCGCCACCAGCATGACCACCATGTCAATTTTCTGCATATTATGCAAGCTACATTATAGTACTTACACTAGATAAGGATACAGAACAATGGCTTTAGTTCAAAGGTGGTGCCAGAATAGCTTGGCGCCTAGTCTGGCACTACCATTGAACTATTTTAGTCTAACTTATTTCACACTCTAAACAGCAATCCACCTCTTTACCACGCGGACTGTTTTTGAAATCTATTTATTCAACATCAGAGATCCCCAGCCGGCAAAATAACGTGAATACAAAATGGTGTCATCAAGAGCCATAGATTTTCATGAGCCCCCGCAATTGCGGGGGCTCATGAAAGTCTATGCCTCTTGATGACACCATTCTATACCTATATTCTATAGAGGATCTATACCTCTTGCAGTTGGGTGGTGGTTCGTTTTTCTCAGGAGTAAACGTGTCAAATACGAATGTACGCGTTATTTGACATGGGCTATATTTAAACGTTGTCACACCGTGTGCTCTGCAGAATAGCGTGAACCTTTTTGCACCGGCCGGCTGTGTACCGGGCAGGGCAGACTATCAGGACATGTGTTAATAATGCACGTTTCCATGGTTACAGTACTACGCAACTAAGCTTTGATTTAACGATAAATGTGTTTTACATCAGGCTCTATGGGCTCACGGTTTAATTAGCTGTATACTGATTAGCTGTACGTGAATGCTTTATTATTATTTTTTCACTACAGTACACTACGATACGATACGATACGATACGATACGATACAATACACAATGCAAAGCATTCTAATGCAATGCAATACACTACATTACGCGAATACTTTATATTTATACCTTCTATCTGCCCACACAACACATGACAAGACATAAAGGTATATTTGTCCCCCATCGTTCATTTATTTATTTAGCATATATTTAGTAACGTGTGTAAATTCCACAAGAAGGTACAGTTGGTCATGTGTGTGTGTGTGTGTGTGTGTGTGTGTGTGTGTGTGTGTGTGTGTGTGTGTGTGTGTGTGTGTGTGTGTGTGTGTGTGTACCTGCGGGTATCAGTGTGTACAGGTGATGATAAACTCCGAATTACTGTGATTTTATAGTTTATTATTAATGTATCTATTTAACAATACTTGTACATTCTGTACAATTATGACTACTGTGACTATCCTTTATTGCGGTTTTAGCATAATGATCCCAACAAAAGAAAATTTGTCGGCCAGACTGACACAATAAAGAAGTTTTGAATCTTGAATCACTACATTTACAAGGGGGACACCAATAGAAATAGCTGAATTAAAAAGTACAGCACATTAAACAACAAAAAATGAATAGAAATAACTTAAATAATTGTTTTTATTATTGCTATTATTATTATTATTGTTCTTGTTGTTGTTAGTAGTAGTAGTAGTAGTAGTAGTAGTAGTAGTAGTAGTAGTAGCAGTAGTAGTTGTTCAAGTGTTGTAGCGGTATTACAACTCAGCGAGGGAGGGGAGATGTGTCTTGAGGATTCATACCTCTACAGCGAGAAACTTTAACTGTACAGTGTATTGTGACAGAATACGTCTATTTCTCTCAACTATAAAAGTGTCGGCTTTCAATAATAGGCGTTTGACAGTTAATCGCTCTAGAGAGGGCATACTTCGCACTCTCACAAGCCCATTGTCATTCCCTCTAGAGGGAATGACATTAGGCTTTTGAAGGTGCAAAGAGGGAGTTTGTTTTTGAGGGTGCAAAGTACGACCGAGAGGGAAGTGGGCCTTTGAGGGTGCGAGGGGTCATTAGTAATGCCTGAGGATTATTGAGGGTGCCATGTTTGACCGCTCTAAAGCTATTAAGAGTGATTAGGAGTGGTGTTTCGTAGGCGCCATCAGTGCGGCGATATGACCACTCTTAATTCCTTCAGTGCCGAGAAAAACTGAACCACACCCAACCGCAAGAGGTATAGATCCTCATGAGCCCCCGCAATTGAGGGGGCTAATGAGGATCTATGCCTCTTACTGAGACCACTTTGTATTCACGTTCCTTGGGCGCCTGTTGCTTTTGGTCGTTGAATACCAAAGGAAGATTTCATAAACGAAATATACTTGAATGAATCAATGAATTGTATTTAATGTCTCTCCATATATTGGTGATTTTAGCACCCTCTAAAAAAATCTTTAAAACTTGAAACTTAATAATATACATGCATTACAAAAGTTTACCTGTACGAGTCTGAAATATGCGTCCAGTGGCAGGGAAGGGGTTAAGCTAAATCACGGGTGAATCCCGTTAGCACTACCTATCACGAGCACTACGTGTCAATAGAACTACGGCCGTTAGAACTACGTGTCAATAGCACTACGGCTCGATAGCATTACGCTCGATAACACTTCGCTCGATAGAACTATGTGTTACCTGAGAAGTTCTGTGAGTTTTTCACTCAGAAAGTAGAGTCTATTCGAGACAAACTGGACTCCCAGTCATCAGTTTCACTTCACAGTCATGACGTACCCTTTGCTGGACAGGTCTTCCATACCTTCAAGAGTTTGTCCGAAGATGTTTGTAAGATCATGACAAAGTGCGCTGCTAAGACGTGTGACCCGTCTGTGACCTGGATCCCATCCCTACCCAACTTCTCTTTGATTGTATTGACATAGTCCTCCCTACCATCACTTCCCTGGTCAATGACTCTTTGTCCTCTGGTATTTTCCCTGCTGTTTACAAATCAGCCATCGTCAAACCCTTGCTTAAAAAGCCCAGTCTTGACCCTGAAAATCTGAAAAACTTCAGGCCTGTCTCATATCTGCCCTTCCTATCCAAGCTCATTGAAAGGATTGTTCTTCCCCAGCTTCTTGACCATGTTTGCCAGTCAGCGTATCGGCCAGGACATTCCACTGAGACTGCTTTCCTCAAGATTGTGATTGGCATGCTTAGGACAATTGATGATGGACATGTCTCTGTTCTAGCCTTGCTCGATCTGACAGCCGCCTTCGATACAATAGACCATGAGATCCTTCTGCATCGACTTCATTCCACGTTTGGCATCACGGGTAGTGTCCTGTCCTGGTTCAGATCTTACCTGGCTGATCGTCACCAGACTGATGCATTAACAGCTACCGGTCGAGTCCTTCTCTACTGCGCTTTGGGGTCCCCCAGGGCTCAGTCCTAGGCCCCATTCTTTTCATTCTCTACATCCCGCCTCTTTTCAGTGTAAATGAGAGATTCTTGGTTTCCCACCATAGCTTTGCCGATGACTTCCAGCTGTACAAGCACGCTACTCCCGACCAAGTCCCTAGCACCATCCTAAGCCTTCAGAACTATAGGCTGTGATGTCAAAGAATGGATGTCATCAAACAAACTTCAACTTAATGATGATAATACTGAGTCTCTTATAATCAAACCCCTCAGATTGGCCAGTTCACTTTCCCTCCCCGCGTCCATGGCCATAGAAACCAGCATCATCAATTTCTCACACACCGCCAAAAATCTTGGAGTAACCTGGACGAAACACTGTCCATGAACCAACAGATTGTCAACACCTGTCGCACAGATTACATGGAGCTCCGTCGCATTTCTTCTATTAGACACTATTTGACCATCGAAGCCACAAAAACCCTCATCTGTGCATTTGTCCTTTCCAAGCTGGATTATTGTAATTCACTGTATGCAGGTTGTCCCAAATATCAGATTGACAGGCTTCAAAAAGTTCAGAATTCTGCTGCGAGGCTCGTCATGAAAAAGCGCAAAACTGATCATATTACACCTGTAGTTAAATCCCTCCACTGGCTCCCTGTGGCTGCAAGAATTCAGTATAAACTTTCTTCTGTCTGCTTCAGCTGCATTTCCACATCAAGCCCCCCGTACCTGTCCTCTCTCCTGCAGTTGTACACTCCCTCAAGACAACTCAGATCCTATGCTGACGGCCGCATTTTGCGTGTACCTTTTGTCCGTACCAAGTCCTTTGGCCACCGGTCTTTTTTATATCTTGGGCCGCCGTACTGGAACGAACTCCCCTCCCATGTCCGCCACAGTGCTCGAAAAGACGTTTTTAAATCTGTGCTAAAAACACACCTTTTCCAACTCCATTACCCCATTGATTAATCATTGACTGCTAAGGATTTTGTTGTAGTTTTGCTGTGGTGCCTGGCATGTGTGTGTGTGCGTGTGTGTGTGTGTGTGTGTGTGTGCGTGCGTGCGTGCGTGCGTGCGTGAGTGTATGTGTGTGTGTGTGTGTATGTGTGTGTGTGTGTGTGTGTGTGTGTGTGTGTGTGTGTGTGTGTGTGTGTGTGTGTGTGTGTGTGTGTGTGTGTGTGTGTGTCTAATAGCCGGCGCTGTTCTTATGGCGACGGGCCCCCAGGTAGCAACTGTGAAAGTATTCGTCTTTTATTTTTTCGTAGTTTTTGTTGTTTGTGTAACTAGTCTCAGCCAAGCAGAAAGTTTAAAAACATTATATTATGTGTTATAGAGGTACTAGGATAGGGCCGTCTTTAGTTTGCTTGTGTTAGGGAGGTTCGGGTCGGGTTGGGGCCGTTGGCGCCGGCAATTAGATGCCTTGGCGACGGGCTTCACCCGTCCCGAGCCATTGTCCATTTGTCTGAAAACTGTTGTGTGAGTGTGTGTGATTGCGAGTTGCACCTGAGGTGGCGAAAAGAATTTCTCTTTTGAGATAATAAAGTTCTCTTATTATTATTAATATTGTGTACAGTTTTTGTAATTGTATTTTGGAAATTTGTAAGTCGCATAAAATTCTACCTGAGGTTAAGCGCCATAGAAATCACCATTATTATTATTATTATCGTAGAGCTATCGACACGTAGTGCCAGCGATCGCAGAGCTAGTGATCGTAGTCCTGTCGACACGTAGGTCTCGTGACACGCAGTGCTAGCAAAAAGCACCCCTAGATCACAGTAGATGGAATGCCAATGAGGTTTTGAGAGTGGGTGGAATGACCTCTAGATAAGAACAAAGGAGATAGTATAATGTCAATGTGTTGGGATTTTTTTTTTTTTTGGGGGGGGGGTTTGTTTTGTTTTGTTTTTTTGAGGGCATGTCCGCCCTACAGCCAGTCATGTTCGGACACCTGCGCTTTCGATCACGGCGCACTCAATTCACTCGTCAGTGTATCGCAATACCCCTTTTTTTATTGGCCTGTTTATAGTCCTATCTCCACAGTTGAAGTGCTTGACACTGACGCTTTGTCTTAGCCTAGTCAGAATGATCCAGGCCGTCCCAGTGCGCAAAAGGCCATCGGGCCGACGTCGGATGCCGTTGGCCTGCCCACGGCTGTGCGCGTGCCAACGGCGGCCGACGGAGGCCGGATGGCCTTTGGCGCACTGAGGTGGTGCCGTTGCGCGGGTCGACTACCGAGTAGCATAATCCAGACCAAAAAGGTGACTGCCAAGCCGGGTGCAAAATGCAGAGAGGAACCCAACGGAGAAAGAAACACGCTTAGAAAAGACAGTTACATAGTATTAATATTTCGGGTAAATGCCCATTTTGTTTTTTAAAAAAAAAAAAGACAAACCAACAAATAGAGATCAGTCGCTACAGTATCTTCATTATCGCAGAAGTTGCCACATTCCTTCTGCGATAATGAAGACTATAAGTAACTGCTGATCTCTAAATATTAATCGGCGATTATAATGATCTCGACATATTAATAAATTGTGTTGTAACTGTCTTTTCTAAGCGTGTTTCTTTCTCCGTTGGGTTCTTCTCTACCGAGTAGGATAGTTTTTCGTTCATACAAACACTATCACCCAACGAGGAAAGGATTTCGCTCAGAAAAGACAGTTACAACACAATATTGTTTGCCCTTTTTTTCAAAACAGACAAACAAACAAGCATACAAGATTTGCTACTTATCTTGTCAGTGCGTGGAGAAAGCACGTCAAACAACCAACCAAAATTCCAAACGAGGATAGGGGTTGTTGATTCTATCACTGAAATACTCAACCAAACGAGTACATTCAAACAAAAGTCGTCCCGCAGTTGTCTTTTGCAAGAGCTGTGCTCTCATTTTCACGTGATCAACGCTCTACAAATGTTAACTCATTCGAGACGTGTTGCATCCGGATAAGCGGCCTGAGGCCGCTTATCCGGATACAACACGTCTCGAATGAGTTTAGTAATCCCCACATGGACGTTGTATGGACTATGTCTAATCTGCGACCGTTGCTGTTCAGTCACACACACACACACGTGTATTTTTGTAATCGGCTCGTCAGACAGCCGAGGGCGATAACCAGTCTAGTTTTATTGAACTCGCCTGCTCTTTCCGTTAACCCGGCCCTTCCCTGCCGCTGTACGTACACTCTACGTACATCCATCCTCGTTTCTGAAATCTGTGTTCTACGTACATCCATCCTCGTTTCTGAAATCTGTGTTCTACGTACATCCATCCTCGTTTCTGAAATCTGTGTTCTACGTACATCCATTCTCGTTTCTGAAATCTGTGTTCTAGGTACATCCATCCTCGTTTCTAAATCTGTGTTCTACGTACATCCATCCTCGTTTTTTTGAAATCTGTGTTCAAGGACATTCAACCACCAAAAAGCCAACACCGTCCAAGAAACATGCATACAAATTGGTCTCAGCAAGAGGCACAGATCCTCCCGAGCCTCCTGCAGTCGAGGGGGCTCATGATGATCTATGCGTCTTGCAGTTGGATCGTGTTCACTTTTTTCTCTTGGAAGTGAAGGGGTTAAAGGTACTGTCACATCCTGAAAGACTTGCGTCAGTTCCCAGCGTTGTTCTAAAAACTATTTTCAACAGATGATGCTGATATGTGTGGTCTCTTGTGCGCTGTCATGTAGCTGTGTTCATACAACTTTTCAAACTGAAACTGTCGAAAATAAACGCGTCCAAGCTTGAAGCAGACGGCGGTTTCAACAATAGCGAGTGCAGCGCAACGTATTACTATCTCCTCTATAATTTGTTTTTAATGTTTGTTTTTGTTTAGTAATATCTTATAATAATTCTGGATGAAAAGGGCTAACATATAACTAATGGTCAACACTTAAGGGCCACTTTTTATTGCAGACGCACCGACAACACCACACAAATAATGTAACAATACTTGGAGTCAGTACTTTGCTAATTTATTCAGTAACAATTTCATTTAAGCTTTGAGTAAATCAAGCAATTGTAACAACAGCAGTACGTTAGAATGTTCACCCACCCCTCATTTGAAAAGTCGCACAAGGCTGGGCCAGTCAGTAGTGAGTGTACCCACCGTTTGCAGCCAAGCATTCAACCAGCGTTCGGAGAACATGTTGTGGGATCGCTTCCCACTCATGATGCAGGAACTGAGTCAGCTGGGGGATGCCATGAGGTGGGGGTGGATGCTGAGTACTCCCCAACGTGTATAACGTGGGGAGTACACGTTGCCCCAGCACGTCCCACAGGTGCTCGATGGGCCAGATCAGGTGAAGGAGCTGGCCACTCCATCCTCACGATGACCCGTTGCTCAAGGTACTCATCCACCACACGGCGCGATGAGGTCGAGCGTTGTCGTCCTGCAGAACGGCATTGTCGCCGTTGGCTTGGAGAGCTGACTGGATGAGAGGCTGCACAATCTTGTCCCGATAGCGCAGTCCAGTCCAGTCGCAGTGCCTCGGATGACGTGGAGGGGGGTCCTGCCTTCCCTGCTTCAGCCTGCCCATACCATGACTGAGCCTCCTCCGTAGCGATCCACCTCTTGGACGCATCCATCCGTAAATCGCTCGCCCTGGCGTCTCCAGACCCTCACCCTGCCGTCGTTGAAGGACACAGTGACACAGTGAACCGTGACTCATCAGTAAACAGAACCTGAGTCCACTGGAGTCTGTTCCACCTCACATGTTGACGACACCAGGCAACCCTTGCTCTGCGATGAGCTGGAGTGAGGAGATTTTTTTCTCACTGCTGCTCTGCATGAAGCCAGGCCAATTTCGCGCAGATGTCGGCAGACTGTGCTTCTGCTGACGTTAACATTTGCGGCTTGCATCAGTTGCTGTCACAGAGTGGTTGACGTGACAGTTCGGTCGCGCATAGCTGCCACACAGAGGTATCTGTCCTCCCTTCTGCTGGTGCAGCGCGGGCGTCCTGAGCAGGGTCGTCGTTCTGCCCTTCTAGTTTCTTGGAATCGTGCCAGCAGCCTCTGGATCACTGAATGGGACACCCCAAGACGTCTCTCAACTTCTCGTCCGGAAATTCCATCCTGCAGCCATCCTAGCGACCGGCCTTGATCTACTGTACTGGCGTTAGGTTTTGTCGTGGTGGCATGGTTATGAAAGTGACAATAATGCCCCTACTCTACCGGTATTTGTAGCGAAACAGAGGTATTCAGTGTTCACGACTGACCCCTTCAGCTCGTGCATCACGACTTTACCGAGTTTTTCCACCTGCCTGCCTTTGGTACGCTTGCCAAAATCGCACAGCTTTTCACAAAAACTGACGATGTTTCACGTGCATTTGACACGTTCGTGGAAATTGATGAATTGTTGTCTATTGTTCCCTGTACAGTGGACTGTCTAAGGTCAACTTTTAACCCATTTGGATCGAAAGAACATTGTATTTTATTAGCGTACTTGCGATGATAAACAATGACACAATAAAGTGTGGTGTCCCTTAAGTTTTGACCATTAGTATATATTATGAAGTTTAGAGAAGATCCCAACGGAGAAAGAAACACGCTTAGAAAAGACAGTTACAATACAATTTAACTCATTCTGCCCGCGACACACTACAGCAAGATATGGCTGGACCATGATAGTTCAAGGGTGGTGGCAGAATAGCTTGGCGCCTATAGGCGCCAAGCTATTCTGCCACCACCCTTGAGCTATCATGGTCGATCTGTCTCCTGAATTTTAATGAAGTCCTCAGAGGATAACCAGAAAATGTGGGTGTTCGTACCTCGGGCACAATGAGTTATTAATACCACATTATTGCCACATTCCTTCTGCGATAAGATAAGCAGCGACTGATCATTACACTTGTTTGTCTATTTTGAAGAAGACTATTTACCCAAAATATTAATAAATTGTCTTGTAACTGTGTTTCTTTCGCCGCTGGGTTCTTCTCTGCATTTTACACGCTTGGCAGTCACCTTTTGGGTCTGGATTATGAAGTTTGAATGTTGTAAAATGAAAGGCTTTTTCTGCCCTTCTTCTTCAGTGCATGCCGGAGAGGTCCTTTCGTTACGCTCAACAGGCAATGGGAAACCTCCGGTGCATGTGCCTACTCACATAGATTGTGACAAAAAGGGTAGAACAGTCTTAGTTGTGGCATGACAGCATTGACCCATCTTTTTCCTGTCTGCTACGAATGACTTTTGTCACAGACCTGCTATGCTGAAGTCATCCTCTATCTCTACCTCTATTAGTGTGTGTGTGTGTGTGTGTGTGTGTGTGTGTGTGTGTGTGTGTGTGTGTGTGTGTGTGTGTGTGTGTGTGTGTGTGTGTGTGTGTGTGTGAGTCCATAAGCGTAGCACCTCTCTTGAATGAATGATATGTATTTTTGAATGGTGACTTTATAGATTGTTGATATGCATTTTTGAACGGTGACTTTGTATTTTATATATATATATATATATATATATATATATATATATATATATATATATATATATATATATATATATATATATATATATATATATATATATATATATATATATTAATTACTTTTCGTAAATTGTTTTTTGTAATTACTTATTTTTGTACAATTAGCTGGCACAACCCTTGAACTATCATGCTCGATCCATGTCTTGCTGTGGTGTGTCGGTGCTGAATGAGGTAACAATGCTTTGAGACTGCCTGTACTAGTACCTTCAGGTATCCCTGCCTCGAGTCAAGGCCCGTAACTCCAATCCACTGTTGTAATGGTCTGCCCGCACCTCTGTGGGACAATCCAGTCCGTCATGGTTTTGTTGACTTCACTAAAGTACACCTTGCCAGTCAAGCGTGGAGGTCATGTGTCCAAACAGAAAATAATACTTAACTATTTTGAAGGCAACCCCGCATCAATACTTGCGGAATTGTCGCATAGAGTTGCCGCAGCTATTGGTGCTGGGGGGGGTGCTTTGAATGACTTATAAGCGATCTGCTCTATGGCAGGCTTTGAGTGCTCAAATTTGCCGATACAACGGGTTTATCAGTGTTGTCTTGCCTCAACTAAGACTTTTCTAACCTTTTTTTTTTTCACAACCCATGTAAGTAGGCACGCGTACCAGAGGTTCTCCACTGCCTTTTGGGCGTAACGGAAGGAACTCCCCTGCGTCCAAAGGAGCAGAAGAGCACAACAGTCTTTGGTTTTACGAATTCAAGACTAATTTAAGTTTAGCCTTTTTGTTCAACATTATTCCATTTAGACTCCTTCGGCAATTACCGTGATCAAGGACTAAACATTATTGTAAGACACCCTATGAACATTTATTATCGAGATACTGCGAACAGTTACAATGCTACTGCCTGGAAGGGGTCGCTTTAACTCATTCGCGGCCAGCCGTATCCGGATGCGCGGCATAAGCCGCGCATCCGGAAACGGCTGGCCGCGAATGAGTTAAGCCTCACTAGCCCATCTGGCAGCAGACAAAAACGTTTAGGGCTTAATGTCTTGTGTCTACCACGAAGGTGTGGAAATTGTGACCCCAGCTGGATTCGAACCCGGGACCTTTCGGACGAGGGTCGAACGCTATACCACCGAGCCACCCAGCGGCTCTCCTGGCAGCAGACAAGGCCAAGGCTAGGCCGTAAGGTTCAAAATAATAATAATAATAATAATAATAATAATAATAATAATAATAATAATAATAATAATTACGGTATTTATAATGCGCTTATCTTATAATAATTATAACTCTAAGCGCGCACTCACAACTCGCGCACGCATGCGCACGCTTTAGAAAATGACTCAGTACCACAAACAGTGAAATACATTACGACGATTGGGGTGGGGAGTTTGGTGATATAGTGCTAAAACTGTTGAAAGAGGTGAGTTTTGAGGGCGGACGAAGGAGGAGAGAGAGTGTTTCTGACGGAGAGAGAGTGGGAGAGTGTTCCAGGTGGATGGACCGTAGACGGAGAAGGAGCGGGGACCGAAAGTGTTAAGTTTGGTACGAGGGATGTGGAGGCGGAGAGGGTCGGAGGCAGAGCGGAGGGAGCGGGAAGGTGTGTATGGGTGAAGTAAGTTGGAGAGATAGGCAGGAGCGCAGTTGTTCAGGGATTTGTAGCAGAGAGACAGAATTTTGTATTGGATGCGTTGGGGGATGGGGAGCCAGTGAAGGAGTTTGAGCAGGGGTGTGATGTGGTCGGATTTTTTCTTTCTGAGGACGAGGCGGGCAGCATTGTTCTGGACGCGTTGGAGAGTGAAAATGGTGGAGTGAGGGAGGCCGGAAAGGAGAGAGTTGCAGTAGTCCCGGATGCGAGATAAGATGAGAGAGACAGCAAGTTTGGTGGCAGTTTCGGTAGTGAGGTATTTTCTGATCTGACTGATGCGGCGGAGGTGGAAATAGCATACCTGGGCCGTGGCGGAGACGAAGCTGGTCATGGACAGAGAGGAATCGAGGATGACGCCGAGGTTCTTGGCCGAGTCAGAGAGGGAGATGGGGGTGCTATCGAGTTGAAGGTGGAGAGAGGGAGGGAGCTGGGAGAGTTTCTGGCGAGTGCCTACCAGCATGGCTTCCGTTTTGTCGTCGTTCAGTTTCAGCTTGTTTGCTGTCATCCAGTTTTTGACGTCTTCATAGCAGTCAGCCGTGCGAGTCAGTAGTGACTGAGTGTTGTCGAGTTTGTTTTGTCTAGCAGTTGTGAGTCGTCAGCGTAGAGGTGGTAGTGTATGCGGTGAGACTGGATGATGTTGGACAGACAACCAATGAAGACACACACAAACCAATGAAGACACTCACAAGATAGAACTCAAAGAGCCGCACACGTTGTTATTGACCCAAGTAAAGCTGATGTAGGTGACTGCAGAGTAAATGGAACAAAAACATGACCTAAAAATACTGTATGACCCATGTAAAGCTGATGTAGGTGACTGCAGAGTAAATGGAACAAAAACATGACCTAAAAAATACTGTATGACCCATGTAAAGCTGATGTAGGTGACTGCAGAGTAAATGGAACAAAAACATGACCTAAAAAATACTGTATGACCCAAGTAAAACTAATGTAGGTGACTGCAGAGTAAATGGAACAAAAACATGACCTAAAAAATACTGTAAGCTATGCAAAATGAAAACAAAGTTCTGTGGCGTAGGAAAGTGTTTCATTAGGAAGGGCCCAGTGTGCCTGGCATGTTGCTTTTCTCTTACTTTCCAGCCTCCAAAGCACACAATTTACTACTTATCTTTTTGTGATGGTACGATGCAACTCATCCCATCAAGAAAAGGTAAGTCAGTTGCAAATTGTGCACGTGTTTGCATGACTATTTTGAAAATGGTTAAAACCATTGTCAGATATGCAAACAAATGTACAGTTTGCAACTTACCTGTCAAACCCCGAAATATTAATAAACTGTATTGTATGTCTTTTCTAAGCGTGTTTCTTTTGTCGTCTTTTTTTTTTTTTTTTTTTTTTTTTTTTTTTTTAGCGCAACAACATCCTGACTCAGTGACGTTATCGCCAGTCGCTAAACTAGTTCACCAACAGGCGATGACCGCTAGTTCACTGGGGCAGAATGTAAGCATTTTTGAGCCGTTCTAGTTTCGCATCAGTGTACATCGATTCTGTTATGAGCAGCACAAGATTGATTGATTGTACATTGCTTAACGTCCCGACAGCAGCAAGGCTTTCTCAGGACGTGCCTGCACTGCTTGTGAAAAAAAAATAAACAGAACATTGAATGTATGTCGCCAGCCGGTCGAATACATTAAATAAACCTAACACATGGGGCCTAAATAAAGCTAAGACCATTTAGCAACACACATCCAATATCAAGAGCTACAGGCAGTGCAGACAGTAGGGAGAGTTTTAAAAAGGCAAATACAGGTGAATGGACCAAGGATAGACAGAAACACATGCGCCAGAATAGAGAGAAAAACCCACCCTGTGGGGCTGACCAGGGTGACCCTGGGAACTAAAAAATACCTAACCCCACCCAAGTCCCCCAGGGCAGACCCGGGTGGGGAAGCAGCACAAGAAATGCGACATTATCGGAACTATCGGATGCAGATTTTATCGTAATGCACGTCTTTAGGCCTCCGTGCAGTTGGCGGTGAACTATAGTAAGCAAAGTGCCCACTGCGGCAGACGTCGGCCCTTGGACTATTGCTTACTTGTAAACGAGTTTACCAGCTGGCGACGACGACAGTCAGCGTGACCGCAGCAACGGCGGGAGTGGCGAGTTAACCACTTAACCCAATCACTGCCACTGTAACGCTGTACACCGCTGAAATCTGTGTCAACCCAGTTCAAGACGAAAGACCTCCAGCCGTCCCATGAACAATAGATACAAAGCGGTTTCAGCATCAGGCACAGATCTTCATGAGCCCCTGCCATTGCGGGGGCTCATGCGGATCTATGCCTCTTGCAGCAGTGTGGTCAAATCCATTTTTTCCCTCGGCATTGAGGGGGTTAACTGCTATTGGAGGGATATTATGTTTTTCATTCCACCCTGGGGATGGAAGTAACAATGAATAGTGTTTTTTTATAACTCATTCGCGGCTAGACACATCTGGATGCGCGGCATAAGCCGCGCATCCGGATGCGGCTGGCCGCGATTGAGTTAAAGATACTTTGAGGTCTACGTCACAGCCCTGGAGACAGGTCGACCGTGATAGTACAAGGGTAGTATCGAAATACTTGGCACCAGAAGGCGCCATTCTATTCCGGCGGACACCGCCCTTAAACTATCATGGTCGATTTACGTCCCGTCGCGTGTCATAGTTGTATAAGTTAATTCAGAGCCATAAACTAGGAGCCCAGCCGTCCAGCAAACGGAATGGATGCAAAATGGAATATATCAGCAAGAGACATAGATCCTCATGAGCCCCAGCAGACGCGGGGGTGCTTGAAGATCTATGTCTCTTACAGTTGGGGGTGCAGTAGTGTACAATTTCCTCCTTGCGTGGACTCCCCCACCCGGGTCTGCCCGGGTTGACTTGGGTGGGATTAACGACTTTTTAGTTCCCAGGGTCACCCTAGTCAGCCCCACAGGGTGGCTTTTCCCCTCTATTCTGGGGCATGTGTTTCTGTCTACCCTTGGTCCATTCACCTGTATTTTCCTTTTTTTTAACTTTCCCTACGGTCTGCGCTGCTTGTAGCCCTTGACTGATATTGGATGTGTGTTGCTAAATGGTCGTTAATTTAGCGTATTGGCCGGCTGGCGTCATACATTCAATATTCTGATGAGTTTCGTTTTTTTTTGTTTTTTTGTTTTTTTTCCACAAGCAGTCCAGGAACGTCCTGAGAAAGCCTTGTTGCTGTCGGGACGTTAAGCAATGTACAACCAACCATCTTTGCGTTGACTAGCTCAGCTGGGGTCATCCCAGGTCAAGTCACTGCAATAAGGTCAGCGGCAGTAAGAGTCCCGGACAAATGCGCGAAAAACACCACCGGGCTGACGTCGGCCCGAATGTCTCTTGCGCACTGGGAGTCTGCTGCATACTGTATGCATTGGTAGCCGTCCCTGTCCTCGCTGGAGTAGATCGCTTTAACCCATTTAGATCCAGGACTGACCCTGCAGCAGGAGATGCCGGAGTTATCATGATAATTCAAGGGTAGTGCCAGATGAGCTTGGCGACTGGCGCCAAGCTCATCTGGCACTACTCTTGAATTATCATGATCAATCCATCTCAGTCCTGCAAATGGTACAACATTTGGGAAATGCACACTTGGGGCCAAAAAGGATTAATGATACACGCATCAATCTTGCTGGAGGGAAGTAACCGGCTTGGCAGCCGCCGCCTGTACCGTGTGGGGTGAACGACCTCTTTGAAAGCGTTGTCAGTTGGCACACGGATACTGCACTCAGGGTCAATCTATGTACATCGTGACCTAAATACCGCTAGAGGGCGGTGAAAAATAACAAATCCACTCACAGCTGGTAAGGCTGCGGAAGATAGGACGATCGATATCTTGCTAGCTCAGTGATTCTTGAAGTGCTTCATGACCCAGAATGTCTGCGGCATGACTGACTGACTTTCGGACTGAACCCTTTGGCTGTCGGTACCGATTTTGTCGCGATGATTCCTACAGGAATAACAACACCCAGACATCCTAAAGAATAACAACACCCAGACATCCTAAAGAATAACAACACCCTGACATCCTACAGGAATAACGACACCCAGACATCCTAAAGAATAACAACACCCAGACATCCTACAGAAATAACAACACCCTGACATCCTAAAGGAATAACAACACCCAGACATCCTACAGAAATAGCAACACCCTGACATCCTAAAGAAATAACAACACCCAGACATCCTACAGGAATAACAACACCCAGACATCCTACAGGAATCATCGCGACAATAAGCGCTACCGATAGCCAGAGGATTAACAATCATAATGATGTTAACTCTTTCGAGCATACGAATGCGGGACAAATGAGTTAGCATCCGACGTGTTGAATATTTGCAACGTGTCTCAAACACTAACCTCATTTTGCGTGTTTCCATTGGAGGCATACCTTGATTGAGTTTCGCCAAGGCTGGAACAGCTTATTTGTAAAAATTTTTACAAAAAAACATTATCTAGAATTGTCTTTTACTTTCTTTAATTTTGAAAATAGATAAGTGTGGTGTGGTGTTAACTAAAAGATGATATAAAAAAGACCTCCAAGAGAAACCGCTTCCGAAACAAACAAGCAGCCAAACAAACCAACAAACAAACAAACAAACGAACGAACGAACGAAAGAACGAACGAACGAAAGAACGAACGAACGAACGAACAAACGAACGAACAAACAGACAAACCACAAAGAACAATGGCAAAAAAACAACCACAACAGCATCAGCATCATCATAACAACAACAACAAAAAACTACCACAACATCATTATCATTATCATCGTCGTCGCCATCATCAACAAGAACAACAATCACAACAAAAACTGAAAAATACTGACGAGCAAAAGAAATACGAAATTTTGAGAATCCTCAGAAGCAGCCTCATGCATGCGTGGTCAATGACACATGGGCTTTTACTTTCAGCGTGTCAATTGGAACAAAATGTTTTTTTAAGCAGTTCACCTCATCCATGTCAATGGTTCAGGGCCAAACGGGTTTGCGTGAAAGTTGAAGTCAGTACGCGTGAACTATCTGCATCATTAACCCTTTCAGCCCTGACGCACTACAGCAGGAGATGCGTCGACCATGATAATTCAAGGGTAGTGCCAGATTAGCTTGGCGCTAATCTGGCACTACCCCCCCCCACCCCCCTTCCCCTTCCCCCTCCCCCCCCCCCCACACACACATCCCCACCACACATCCTATCCCCTTTTCGTGTCCCTCTTGAATTTCTAAGATTGTATTCCATACCTAACGGCATGAAACTCTTCTCATCCAGATTGAAAGCGTGATTATAAATACACCTGTTTATAAAAAAGCCAGTATGTTCTTCTTTTTTGTGTGTGTAACAATGAAAATCTCGCTTTTCTCAAAAATAAACATACTGGGTGTTCACATATATATACTGACGAGCAAAAAAAAATGCGACATTTTTTTAAATGATCGGAAACAATGAGCAAAAGAAAGGCGACATTTTCGAAATGATCGGAAACACTTTAGTGTTTCCGATCATTCCAAAAAGTGTCGCATTTCTTTTGCTCGTCGGTGTATAACGGCACACTTGTAGAGTCAGAGAAGTTTTCCCGAGAATACCCAAGGAAAGTAAAGTCTGGGAACTGCTGGAAGTGAAAATAATGTCGTCTAAACTCCGTGTGGGTCTTCAAAGACGTCTTGACCGCGTACATTCATGTCCAGGTAGCAAATGTCCTTGGCCGACCAGTGCCGTCGTCAGCGAGAGCCGACCCATGCGGCTGGCCGTGGAGATTGTGCTTGAGGGATGGTAGTGGCATGGGTGGGTGGCGCGGTGAGAATGGAATGAAGGGTGGGGGTAGGGGGTACGGGAAAGGACTCGCGGCAATGCCGGCCAGGCACCGGCCAAACCTGACGTGCGCTAATCTGTGCTGTTGGCCGGATCTGCGTTATGTGCTGGTCTGTGATTTTGGACCTTACGGTCTCGACCGTACGGTAAAAAAATCACAGACCAGCACATTTGAATGGGATTCGATCCGAAGAAGCGACCGGCTCAGTTACGCAGAAATGTGTCCGAAATCGACGCCCATCGCACGCTTCCCGAAATCTCTGCCGCCACTCAGCCTCTGGATGTGGACACGCCTCCGCCCCCGCCCTGAGAGATCAGCCCCGAGGGGGGAGGGGCAAGAAAGGTATAAAACTGGAACGCGGGGGGACCGTCACACATTCTTGACACCTCCAGTGTCCAGAGAAATTTGAAGACTTCCGGCCGAAGAGTTCACTGAATTTGAGTGGAAAGCCAGATAGGACAAAAAAAAAACGGTGAATTGTCAAGCGTGTAAGATACAAAGACATAAGCGACCAAGAGAGAAACGCGCTTTGCAGGGGAAAGCACAATATAGATTAGTTAAGAGAAACTATCGCATGCTTGTCCTTTCAAAGCATGTTTCTCTCTTTCTTGGTTATTTGTTTGGAATTCACACTGTCTCTCAATTTCCATCGACCTAGCAGATGATCTTTCAGTGCCGGGTTTGTTTGGTTTTTTTTTGTTGTTTTTTTGTTTGTTTGTTTGTTTGTTTTTTTTTGGGGGGGGTTTGTTTGTTTGTTTGGTTGTTTTTTTTTGTTTTTTTTTTGTTGTTTTTTTTTTTTTGTTTTGTTTGGTTGTTTTTTTTTGGGGAGGGTGTCTTTTCCGCTTGAAGAGCTTAGGCGTTATTGTATGAGAGTTCTAATTCTATTCCTGTTTCGGCATAAGTTATTCGACATAAGTTACTTCTGTTGTCAAAGATGGCTGTAGAAAAAGTTCTGGTGTGTGTGAAAATTGCACTCTTCTCCCAGTTTTTGCGTCAAAAGTTATATTTCTTCAATATCAAGAAAAATCAAATTTTCAAAGACATTCCTGTGTCTACAAGGATTTTAACCGTTAGGTGTCGGCAGCGTTCCTGGACGCGACGATTCCTACAGGAATCATCGTGACAAAAAGCGCTACCGACAGCCAAAGGGTTAACATTGACACAAGTTTTCCCAATGCTCGGTATTCAATATCACTTTGAATCTTGAAAGAGACTGAAAGCACCAGAGGCAGAATATCCACTCAACGCGTCTTTTTACAAGAACCTTCGACGGAAGACGTAAGACGTGAAATAACGAAAGTCCACTTTACTAACTAGGCGTGAGAAAAGACTTTATAACTTCTGACAGATCAGCCTCACTATACTGCGTTGACTGGAAGCTATAAATACAGACTGCGCTATCTATGTTCGCGTTAATGTGCTGCTGAACTTTTAATAAGCTTATTTAAAAAAACGACAAAAGTAAGAAAATACTACTCTGGCCGACTCCAGCCTTAGTTGGCCCGCGTACTTCCGTGCGCCGGACAAACTAAGGCTGGAGTCGGTCAAAGGACATTTCCCTCTTTGTGTATCTTATGGGAAGCCACAGACTGACCTGGTCTCGTTATAGCCGATTTAGGGATATTCTGATGCGCATAACACTTTGGCCGACTTGTACAATATAGTCACTCAACAGACTGTTTTATTTACTGATCTACAGAGGACATCAGAACTGATCCCGGTGACTTAGGATCGGTGTGAGAGAAGAGGGGAGTGTAAAGAAAGGCTTTGAGAGAAGAACAGACCTTACAGGACCTTACAGGAGTCTCTGACGTCGTCCTGTGAGCTGGACCACAAGCATCTAGAAGCCCGGCAGAGTTTTCACACATGCAGGTAAGTTGCATATTAGTAGTTCTGTATAGCATGCCAAAATGACCAACGGGTCAGATCGGCCTGGGGTCAATTTGGTGCTGTACGGCTATTCTACTTTGAGTCGATCTGGCGTGAAAGGTATTTAGTGTGTTACTCTGCTCAGAAAAAGTACTTTGTTTCCGCTCCCTGTTTTATTGAACCGACCCTAAATCTGTTTAGCCGAGATGAAAGAAAGAAAGAAAGAAAGAAGGAAAACACGACCGCTGAGGTAATAAAAAAAAACCTAGCAGGCGACGCAAGGGACATCACTTGTGCCGAAAGCAATTGTTACCCCTGGCTCTCAAGACTATTTCCCGCGCAACTATAATTAAGGTGTATGACGACGCAGTGTACATCAGGTATCGTCGCGATGGCAGCCTGTTCAACCTCAGACGACTGCAAGCCCACACCAAAGCCCTAGACCGACTGATTAGTGAGCTGCTCTTTGCTGATGACGCTGCCCTTGTTGCACACACAGAGAGAGCCTTGCAGCGCATCACGTCCTGCTTCGCAGATGCTGCCCAGCTCTTTGGGCTTGAGGTCAGTCTGAAAAAAACAGAGGTCCTTCATCAGCCGGCACCCAAGGAAGAGCATTGCCCTCCCCACATCACCATCGGCGAGACCGAACTGAAGTCTGTACACCAATTTACCTACCTTGGCTGCATCATCACGTCAGACGCCAAGCTGGACAAGGAGCTGGACAACAGGCTGACAAAAGCGAACAGTGCTTTCGGGCGACTATTCAAGCGGGTGTGGCACAATCAAAAGCTATAAAATGGCACCAAGATCAGCGTGTACAGAGCTGTCGTCCTCACCTCCCTGTTGTATGGTTCCGAGTCCTGGGCCCTCTACCGCAGCCAAATACGACTCCTCGAACGCTTTCACCAGCGCTGCCTGCGTACCATCCTCGGCATTCTCTGGAGTGACTATGTCACCAACGTCGAGGTCCTTGAACAGGCGGAAACTGTGAGCATCGAGGCTTTGTTGCTGCGGACACAACTCAGCTTCGCTGGGCGGGGCACGAATCCAGGATGGAGGATCATCGCCTACCCATCACCCTGTTCGGCGAGCCCGCCACTGGACACCGAGAAAGAGGGGCACCTAAGAAGAGATACAAAGACGGTCTCAAGAAGTCACTTAGTGCCTGCCAAATCGCCCACCACCAGTGGTCTTCGCTTGCTGAGGACCGCGACACCTGGCGCTCCACCATTTAGAAGGCAGCCGTCTCCTTTGAGGACTCTCGCAGAGCTAGCCTTAAGGACAAGCGGCTCAGAAGAAAAAACAGAGATGTCGAAACTCAGAACCCTGGCCAGACCTTCCCCTGCTTCCACTGCGGTCGAACCTGCTTGTCCCGGATTGGCCTCCGCAGCCACGAACATGCCTGCAGACGTCGTGGGCAACCCTTATAAAATCTTCGTTCGCGAAGTCAAGCCAAGATAATTAAGGTGTCGAGTTAGAACTGTTTGTCTGTGCTGCTAAAAAAAAATTTTTTTAAAGACGAAGAACGGATGACGAAGAAGGCCTATTAACTGTATTTTTCCTGACGAAATCAAGAACCACGGCGGTTGTTTGTTTATCTGTTTGTTTGCTTTTTTTTTTTTTTTTTTTTTGGGGGGGGGGGTTGGGCTGTTCGGGGGGGGGGGGGGGGGGGCACGGGGGAGGTGGTCTCAGACCAAATTTGACGCTATTAGCGTGATCCCGAGGCGATCAGCCGTGAAGTCATTTTAGCGTATAGTGTATTCTCCTTACAACACGACTGCACGTCAAAGTGATTCCGGCTCGATCTGGGTGGACTCTGTGAGGACCAGGGCTCAGTTCCATGAGTCAACTTAGGCCTACGCCAGCCATTAAGAAAGGTGCTCCGCTTTAGAGTAACACCTTGCTTAGTGGCTGGCGCAGGCCTAAGCTCATTCATGCAACCGGCCCATGCCCCCCCCCCACCCACCCCCACCCCAGTAAGCAAAGGCTATCGGGTCGAAGGCGGACGCCGTCGGCCCGATGATCTTCTGTTCAAAGGGCATGAGTCGTTACTTCAGGATTGCTATTGAACACACTACCCCACTATTTCCCTCTGTACCACCCCCAACCCTCCCCGGTTTGTCCTCCAAACCAAAAAATATAGAGGTCGTATCCCTATATCAGAAGAATTGTACAAATTACGTGGACTTCAACCATTCCGTGGATTCAACCATCCCGCTTCATCTGCAAGAGGAGTGTATTTTTATGAGGCGTCTATTCTCATGCAAGGAGTTGCCTGTTTGACGTCCACATTTTCAGGTACTTACCGGGTACGCAAAGGCCACCGGGCCGAAATCGGACGGAGTGAGCCCGCGCACGACTGCGCCCGACTTCGATCTGATAGTCTTTAACGTACTGGGTCAGTACTGATCCGGTATTAACATGCCGCAATGATCGGGCCGATGCAGCGGTAAGGTCGCTTTCATCCTGACCGCTATGCAGAGATGCAAAGTACTGTCTTTCCTTTCCTCAACCTTCTCTAAAGTGATTCTGATCTGAAATAACCTCCTAATTTCCCTGGACTTGTCTTCCAAACCGAAACGAATTATGACGAGACTACACCTTGTGATTCTTTCAGTGGACGAACCATGCTCCGGCGTTTCTTCTGACAGCCGCAGCAGGCCTGTTCCAGGAAACGATCTAAGTGAGCAAAAGGTCCTCAGGCGGACGTCAAGTAAGGCAAGGTCCACAGGCCGACGTCACAGGTCAGCTTCGACTGTGACGTCGGCCTGAGGACCTTGTCTTAGTGTGATAGCCAGTTTGGCTTCTACTGTTGTAGGCGTATACGCATGCACAGTCAAGTTCGATATCCGTTTGCGTTGAAAAATCACGCGACAAGTCCGTAAAGTATACTTATCCTATTACTGACACCGAGAAGGTATAATGATGAAACCGAAGCTTTCTCGCCCAGTTTAATAATTTGCACTGACCATACACGTGAACGACTGACATGACATAATGAAGGAACCGATTCCTGATAAACAGTATGAGAACCTGTTTTGAGCGACCACAGTTGTCAGAGACTACCTGTCATTAAAGACCATCATTTAGGTGTTTGCTACAGTACAACCTGTTTTGAGCGTCCACCCGTATGAGAGTTCACCTGTCACTAAACACCATCATTCAGATGGCCGCAGCCACATAAATGGTAACCTTTAATGACAGGTAGCACTTTTTGTCCTTCAAGACTTCTTGAGAGAGCACTGACCTGTCTATTAATTCCACTTTCTCTCTTTCTTGAAAAAAAGTGGTAGTTCAAAACAGGTTATTCTGTACAGCAAAAGAAGCATCGTACATGATATCTTAAGGGTGGTGTTTGACTGACTTGGCACCTTGTGGTTAGTACAAATAATGACGGCTGCTGACAGGGTTTGTTGCGCTACGCAAGCCGCTGCGTAACTGACTTTGACCGCCTGAAAACACACGAAAGCTGTACGTCGCGGAGATGGAGGATGGGTGAGGAGGTCGATCCATCTCTCACGTTGTGACGCATTGGGGCCTAAGGTCGAATTTGGGATATTTGTAAAAACAACATTGCAGTTTAGAAAACACCTCGTACAAAAATGGTGTCAAAATAGCTTGGTTTGTTGTTGTTTTGTTTTTCGTCTGAAGATAACATTGCAGTGACGAAAATAGAATAACGGCCATGGCAGATCAAGAATGGTGCCAGAATAGAAGCCTACCGGCGTCACTCTTAAGCCGTCAAGGTCGATCATGGTAGATCCCTATATTGTTGTAGCGTTGTGTCAGAGTTGAATGAGTAAATTTTAAAAGTTATACTGACGAGCAAGAAAAATGTGATATCATTCAAGTCATCGGAAACACATCTGTGTCACACCTGTGTTTGATGGCCTGAATGATGTCGCATTTCTTTTGCTCGTCATTTTGTATTTTTTCTTCAGCGAGACTGGTCCACCAGCCCCCCAGGTAACGATATGGCTTTCGACTGTAGCGTTTTCTTCAACAAGCTGAAGCGCGGGCTAACCCACGTACACAATACCACCACCACCATCACCAGTAACATCACCAACAACCGCAGCAACAACGACGACGCCAACAAGTCGCAGGACAAACACGACGTGGTGAAGAATCTGAAGGACAACAGAATCGCCGTCTTTTGCAAGAGTCCGGACTGGACCGCATTCGAGGGCGTCAATGCTGGTTGTAAGTAGACATTGCGCCATTTTTAACAGATTTTTTTGTTTTTTAACACAGGTCAGCCTTTGTCTCCATGCAGACCTGTCTAAGGGCTAGGTCTGTAAAACTTTGAAACACGTGACTGACTCCGATGACTGACTGGCCAGAATGCTAGAATGAGAAAACGTTAAACGTTTAGGGCTTAACGTCTTTTGTCCACCGCGAAGGTGATTTCAAAGACGGGGCACCGAAAAGAGATATATACTAATTTTGACCCCAGATAGGTTCGAACCCAAGACCTTTCGGACGAAAGTCGAACGCTCTACCATCGAGCCACCCAGCTCCCACCGGAAAGCTAGAGAGAATTCTAGCTTACTTTGTTCGCTTCGAAATAACGGTGCCATTTTAAGGCTAAACTGCTAGAGGGTTTTCTAGCCTCCTTTATTCACTTCGAAGCGAAATATGTAGGCTACATCGAACGTGGCGGGAATTCCATCACGTCACAGCCGGTTTACCTCATTACAAACTGTTTGTTTGTTCATATGATAAGGTTCATTGTTATTGCAATTATATTTCAAACGTTCTCTATAAATAACTTTCTGAATATGTCATGTTTTTGTTGTTGTTTTTTAATGCTGCGCATCGACTTCCAGGGTCGAACGAAAGGTTAATTTCCACCGACGTCACTTTCCGTTTAGTAAGCGGAGAAATGGCACGATTATTTCGAAGCGAACAAAACAGGCTAGGTCAGCCTTAGAATAACGCTGACTTCGGCCCGAGGACCTGTTGCTCCTTGGGCGTTCGCGGCTTTGAAGCCAGAAAGACCTGTGCCCACAACAACGGATTCCGCCTACTGCCTTTGTAATGCTCGTGAACCACGTGTTTGCGCAATAGCTTCTTTAAAAGTTTTGACACACGTCTTTCAGAGAGAGCCTTTACAGAGACATCACCCCAGTAAGCAAAGATCTCGACCTCACGACGGCCGTCGTGGGCCCGAAAACGCTTTGCTACTGGGGTGACTACATTCACAAGAATGAATGTTGTTTTTCTGGCCGTGTGCGCCCGGCTAAGATAAGATTAGTTAGTTATTTGGGGTTAACGCCGAGCAGGCGACTAAGGCCATCTCACGACGGTCATCTCTCCTATATAAGAGGAGCAAAATCAGAGATTTTCAACAGTTTTTGTAACACACTTCAGTAGTTCCCCTTTAAAGCTCTAGTTCAAATGTTTCCCTTTGCTAAGTGCGCATTTGTATGGGAGACACAGATCACACTCATTTTGTGTGGCTGACGTCTTTGATCGTTGGACTCTTAGTGTACTGACGTATAATAGAAAACCGACATTTTTTGAATCATCGGAAATACTGATTCCAAAATTGTCGCATTTCTTTTCCTAGTCAGAATACTACAATTTTACATATGAGAGGATCAAAAGGTTTATTTTTCAGCTGATTTCTAAGCTAATTTTGTAGCTCACAGTTTCATCTAAATATGTCCTGAGAGCCGGGACGAACAGCAGACTGAAAAAAAAATCAGTCTGGTTTTAATGAAATGATTACTGTCTTTGAAATATTCTGAAAACGTTATTCGTGAGCAATGCAATCGCTCTATATGATACTGATGCTAACAAAAGAACCCGTCACGCGGGCGTTTATATTTTGCCTTCCGTACATTTTCGATGCCCCGTATTCTCCCGTTATATGGCTAAAGCCAGTATGTCCATTTTTGTATTGTTTAACCAGGAAAATCTCGCTTTTCTCAAAGCCATAATACTCGTCGTTATACGTCCAAAGTCCGTATACGGACTTTGGTCGTATAAGGGCAGTATTCTTCAAGCTCTCTCTTGCAAATGGCCGCATCTGTGCAGTAACTAGAGGTTTGTGTAAAAGACCATAAGCGCTCCCAGAGCAGTCTCAACGTTGCATTAAACTGCCTGACAAATATCAACATGATATCAACATAATGTGTATCCTCCTAAGACGAGTCAACAAAAAAAAAATTATCCCACGAAGGGGCAATTCCAGTTTGGACGGGAGCGTTATAAATATATCAATTGAAGTCTAAAAAATAAATGGATAAGACGGACATACGCACACACATGCATTCGTTTCTGTGAGGATTCTGTCATTCCAACTAAGACCGTGAACGTTTTTCCAAACAACAAGCCCTTGGCATCGAAAGAACTGAAAGGGACATTGACACAAAAGGCAAGAGCTTTTGCTAGCGGTGACTTTATTGAGGGCAAAAAAAAAAAACCAGCTTTTTTCACAAAGATGATATGAGATATACTTATCATGTTCCACCTTGTTCAAGAAAAACAGCTTCGTCGATATACAAGTTCAGACTAAATTCTTGGAAAACAAAATTCTCAAACGACATCAAATGCGAGTGCTAAAGCCCCATCTCTGTTAAACATAATCTATGAGTGTCATATTACAATGGATCTGTTGACAAAAAATAACATAACAGTTGAAAAGAAAAGGGGAGACTGCCAGTGCGAATATTTTAGGAAGGTTACAAAGTAAAGTAGGTTATAGCACTGTCAGGGGAGAGAAATGTGCATGATCGACCAGTGATCATAGATCTACTGTGGCCAAAGCACACCCAAAAAAAAAAAGATAGGAAAGAGAGGGGGCGCTAAGAAAGTGACTGGAAGCAATGCATATGAAAGCCCCCCCCCCCCCCCCCCCGAAGGGGGGCGTATCACATATCCCACTGTTCCAGCCACTCAGTGCATGGAAATTTAAATCTAGGTCCCCCAAGGGGGGGTCCAGATATTTAGCCGGTGTGGACAGCTGTTTCGGTCTCGGCGACCTCTTCAGCACACCATCGGCAATACTGGAGGAGGCAGGAATTTCTGCCTACCTGCAAGGACAACCACATTTTACTGTGGTGTCTGCAGGGGCATACATTCCTTGCCACCACCACATCCCTCGCGTCCAACACCATTCCATCAGTCTGGAAACACTCCCTGATCTGCCCAGTTCCCAAGAAACCCAAACCCTCTTTGTTACGTGTTGAGTCGTGGTCGTAGTATGATAAACACACTAGACGCACGCACGTAAGGTTCTTTTAAATAAACTTCATTCATCCGCAACCCGTCACACGTGGCTTAAGGATGTAGACAATACTGGGAGTAACAGTTCCAACAATATTTTAATTCAGCGATGCGATCTCCACACAATGCATTTCCAAAGGCATCAACACTGATACAGTGTCTCTTCTGCAAATGTCCACACTGGCGACACAAAGTTTCTCATACAAAGTACACCACCGTTACGCTGCGTCTCTCACAATGTACACCCTATACGGGCCACGTACCTACGATAAACTGTGTGTCTCTACAACTGACAATGCAAGACAATGTATATACGTGCTTCCCAGCACCAATCTTTTATAGTACAACCAATTTCCAGAATAATCCAAGAAAATCATACAACGCAACCAATCAGAACGAAACACGTAACTGAAACTTATAAATATTAATAAAGAAAGAATTTTCTAGAATAACTACAATAGGCTACAAAATTTCGGCTACTAATTTCAGCCCCAAATCCTAGTGTGTAATTATATCACACAAAAGTATGGAAGGCAGTTCACGATCTAGCCGGAATCTTTTCAGAAGTTTCACAATCTTTAAAAAAAAAAACATACCGACTGGCTGCCAACTTCACGCGCACAGAAAACAACTATGACTATTTGAGCGTCTATAAAACAATGTAGCAAAATGTTACCTATTCCTCTGACGACACACGTACGCGGTCACTAGACAGCGCGACCTGCTCGACGGTTCTAATCTATACTCCGCGAATCTGTACGCAAAACAAAGATCGACCGCTATTCTCCATGCGACCTTGCTAGAAGCTTCCGGTTAAACTTAGCATAATAACAAAGCGAATTCCGCTCTACGCACGAACGAAAGAAAATCTTACTAAAAAGGTACGTGAATCGTAACCATGATAGCTCGAATAAATATCGACTTCCTACGATTAACACAAGCATGCTCTCACAGGACAACACAACCACAATCCTAACACTCTTGCCCTAATGACTATAGACCCATTGCCCTGACATCTATCATCATGAAGTGCCTCGAGAGACTTGTCCTGAGTCGACTACTCAATCAGACGAGCGACCAGCTCGACCCTCTACAGTTCGCATATCGCCACAACAGGGGTGTGGATAATGCAGTCATCACTCTCCTGCACCTAATCCTCACTCACCTGGAGACTCCAAAGTCCTTTGTCAGAGTCCTCTTTGTTGACTTTTCCAGCGCCTTCAACACGCTGAGGCCTCACCTTCTGGCTGACAAGCTGCGCCATATGAATGTCAGCCCTTCTCTGATCCTATGGATCTTGCACTTCCTAGTGGACAGGACGCAGTGTGTTCGCGTAAATAACTTGATGTCCTCCGTCGTCACCACGTCCGTGGGCAGCCCCCAAGGATGTGTGGTCTCGCCTGTCCTTCACATCCTCTTCACAAATGACTGTACCAGCTCCAATGACAGGACTCACTACGTCAAATTTGCAGACGACACAGCAGTTGTAGATCTGTCAAACTCAGATGCTGATTACTTTGCAGAAGTGGGTCATTTCGTCTCATGGTGTCATAACAACCATCTACAATTGAACGTAGGCAAGACTGAGGAGATGGTATTCGACTTTCAGAAGCCTGGCAGTGGGCCAACTTCCGGAGCCAATTTCATCTCCTCAGCCCCTGGTGATTGACGGCACTATTGGCACTCGCACAGATGTTTACAAATACCTAGGGACCTTGACTGATTCCCGGCTATCCTTCACCGACAACACAGACCTCATCTTTAAGAAAGCCCAAGGGAGACTGTATATGCTGTGCAAACTCCGCTCCTTTAATGTGAGCCCCTAAATCCTCAGGCAGTTCTACCTCTGCTTTATAGAAAGCCTTCTCACGTTCTCTTTTGTCTCATGGTTCGGCTCCCTGGGCGAGAAGAACTTGAGGAAGCTGAACAAGATAGTCAGGCTTAGTGAGAAAATCGTTGGGGGGCAGGTTGGAGAGCCTTGACGGCCTCTACAGGACGAGAATGATACGCAAGGGCCTGAGGCTGGCAACTCACACTTCCCACTGCCTTTCTAAGCTCCTTCAAAAGCTCCCGTCTGGCCGTAGGTTCAAGGCTCCTCTTGTTAAAACCAAACGCTACAAGGGCAGCTTTTTACCCTCGGCCACCTGTCTTCTAAATGAGGAGTGCGTTGACTAGCGTATCTCTCTCTCTCTCTCTCTCTCTCTCTCTCCCTGTTGACTCTGTCGAGGAACTTGCACCTCAGAACGTCGCAGTGGCATCTTGCAAGTGGCAGACTTACTTACTATACCACTGACACTGTGGTCATGTAGTAGGTTGTGCGTGTGTGTGTTTCTTTCTTTGTTTATTGTTGTTGTTGTTTTTTTTTTTTTGCTGTTTTTTCTTGTTGTTTTTTTTGTCGCACGAGGGGGTAGGGGTAGGGGGGTGGGAAGAGGGGGAGGGATGATGAGATTCTGAGAAGTGTGTGAGATATTTAATTTTACCATTGTGATAATGTGGCTGAAATCGTACACGCGCATGTGTCTTTCTCTGTTTTAGCATACTGATCCCAACAAAAGAAAAGTTGTCGGCCAGACTGACACAATAAAGTTTTTTTAATCTTAAATCTCGAATACACCCAGGAACACAGGCATCCATGCATGCAGAATTAAGAATTATTCTAATACTGACAGCTATTCTAATACTGACATCTATACTATTACTGACAACTATACCAATACAGACAGCTATGCTAATATTGACATACATTACATGTATTTTAAAAAAGCTATTATCACACAAACCTTACAAGAACAAAACTGGCACTTTCCATCCCCCTCATTGCTCGAGTACAGATGTCACAGTTGAATACATTTAATAAAAGTCAAAAGAACAACAGCGGTGGGAATAAAAGACAACTTCCTTCTGTTTGTCTTACAGCTGTGACATCTGTACCGGCGGGCTGAGGGCAACAGCTCAAATTTTGTATTTAAAATATGGTCTTTTCGGCTAATAATGGACATTGCCTTCTTCACTGTCTGCTGGTCAAAAAAAAAAAAAAAAAAAAAGACTGCATAGTTCTCTGAGGCTCACCTATGATCTTAGAGTAGATTTTCACGGTCCGTTCAAGGCTGTTTTTGTTTTTGGCACTTAAAGGAGCTGAACCAGTAGATAAAAACACGTCAAAAACACTTTCCACAAATGATTTGTAAAAGAGCCTCATAAATGTTCTGTCAACAGAAAAGGAATTTAGCTTCCTGAGGAAGTATAACCTTTGGTTAATTTTTTTCACCACTGCGTCTGTGTTTTCATCCCATCTCAGCTTTTTATCAAAAACTGTACCAAGGTATTTAAACTGGCTAACTATTTCAACCTCTTGGCCATGAATCACAGCGTTCACCAGGACAGGACTAATTCGACTACTCGTCTTAGAAACATTTAGTTCAAGATATGATCTATCACACCAGTCAACAAACTCGTTTAACACAGGACCATGACGAGTGGCTACGGTTGTTATTCCGTACATAACTGCGTGATTACATCACTTAGTGTCCGTTTTACCGCTGCCGGAACTGAAGCGCATGCGCCGCTCAACTCCACCAAACGTCAGAGCCGAGCTATCAGTTTCTTTATAGCACAACTCCTGGTCCATGAGCAAAACAGAACTGAAGTAGCTGGCGATCTAACATAACGGCATTTCATGCTTTCTGGCGTTATATCACAGTCAGATGTCTTAATTAATCTGTCTGTGCGCCATATGTGCAGTTGTGCCCGGAAAACAAGTTTGTATGGTCACCGCGGACGCACAGTTAGTTTAACAGATCATCAAAAACAAAGCGCGCGAATATACTGGAAACGGATCGTTCTATAAACCAAGTCATTCCTTTCCAACGGACGCATATAAACAAGTGACGCCGCGACAACAACAAAAAATTGGACATTCGCAATGACGAGTTTGTCTCGTCAGAAAAAGGCAGAAGGTCATTCAGAGGTCATAGCATGTTCGGCACAAGTGTCGTGAGCCTGTGCCATGACCACACATCCATGAGCCGTTGATTAGCCGCGATTGTCATACATAATCAAAGAGAGAGTTTCACTGGCATCCTCTTTTCTGCGTAGTTATACAGCCTGTCGTGCCGCAGTTTATTGATTAGCGCTATTTCTGATGTCGATGACATCCAGCCCCGCGATCGAACTTCCTGCATTTGGGAGCTGTGCTATCAGTGAAGATCTCTGACGACTTCAAACCTGCTCGAACATCAAACCATGATATTTAAAGGGTGCCAACCTATTCTGGCACCACCCTTGCAATATCATGATCGATCTATCTCTTTTTGTAACGCATCAGAACTGAATGAAATAACTGAATCAAAGCTAGTCGATCAACTGAATGGCCATGCCTATTTGAGTATTTCCTTTCGTCTAGCTCATCCCACTGATGTTGACTTCCGTCCGAGGAAAAGACACATACCGTTGTGGTAGTACTGTGTCTGTCGTCAGAAAGTCTTTGTATCAGGTCCCCCCCCCCCCCTCCACTCCCCTCCTCCCCCCCCCCCAAAAAAAAAAAATAATAATAATAATAATAATAATAATAATAATAAAATAATAATAATACAATAAAAAATAAAAATAAATATATAAATAAAATTAACAATTTTTTTTTAAATCCAGCAACAAGAAACAAACAAACAAGTTTGGTATCAGTTTCAGCCCACAATCAAATTTCAAATACAAACGATTTTGAATTTCCAAAAACTACAGTAGCTCGCTTGAGCTTGCCCTTAGCACCACGTGAATGTTCTGTGTATATGTACAGTGTGTGAGTGAATGCGCGTGATTCACGTAAGCGTGCTTGTTGGGTTTAGTTCGCGGCGGCGCTTTGAGCCGATTTTCAATTGGGATAAAGCGCCTATTTAATGCGCTTATTATTATTATTATTATTATTATTATTATTATTATTATTATTATTATTATTATTATTAAGTTTGGACTCCCTCCCCCCCCCCCCCCCCCAGGTAACTGATCTGCCCCTGTCTACACTGTGGTCCCGAGATCCTCCAGGCTGGTATACAATAATTTTGTCTTTCAGAAGGCTGATCAATTAGTCCGCACTGCAACTGTGCCACTTTGATCTACCAGGACTTTAAACTGACGGACATACTATGTGAACAAGCCCGTTGCCGGTTTTGCCTGGACTTTCATAATGGTTCAAGGCTGATCTCATAGTGTAATAAGACTTTACTGACTCCAAAATTAGGAGTAGGCTGGTCAGAATGTGCGCAGAGTTCGACCATTCCGTGATTTAGCCAACGCGCTTCATTGATTTGCGAGAGTCCCGCTATGAGTAACTTCGAGCAGAGACGCGTCTGCCGTTCGAGCGACAAAACCGCTAGTCGGGGCCGGATGTCGATCTGCGCATATTATGTTCTGACGCAACATAACTCCACATCCGTTTGAATCCCGGCATTTAGCGCCAGGACCCTGCAGCAGGAGATGGATTGACCATGATAATTCAAGGGTAGTGCCAGATAAGCTTGGCGCTGAAGGCGCCCAGCTCATCTGGCACTACCATTGAATTATCATGATCAATCCACCTCCTGCAAATCGCTCAGTAAGGCACTTCCAAAATTTGGGAAAAGCAACCGTGGGGCTAACAGGGTTAATGAAATATTTCTAGGAAAAGCTGCATCGAAAAACGCAGACGTTTTATAGGCTTATTACAAAAATATAATAATAATAATAATAATAATAATAATAATAATAATAATAATAATAATAATAATAATTTGTTTTTAAAAGGCCTATTTTGCCCGCCATGGTGTTGTGTCGCCGGCGCGGCACAGGCCGCAAGCCGCATGGCGATACGCTTACAATAATACGGACATAGAATTAATTATGCGCTGTGTCACGATAGCTAACTGCCTTCCTTGTCGCTTATTGGCTGTGCTACGTAGTGGCGCCTGTAACAGCGAGTTATGTGTGTAACAGTAAATGCGCATGAGTATATTGAGTCAAATGATAGTATGCGCATGAATTTCCACATCTGGTTGAATCCAGACCAGACCGGACTAAGATATTTTTGTCCTTATTGATTTCTGTGTCTTGAAGCCCTGAGTGCCGGTATTGGCCACACTGTGACGACTGAAGAAAGAACCCGTTCAGTCCGGCCTCCGGGTACACGTACAACTATTCAGTTCGTCTGTTTGTAGACTACTAGTTCGTGTGGTTGTAGTTTAACACACTGATTTAAGTTAAAGGGACCTGCTCCAGGTGATAAAGGGTTAATCAGTTTCGCAATATCTTCCTAATGAATGTTCTCGTTGATATATCATCCTTGCGCGGCAATAATGCTGAACAAAAGGGCTCACTTAACTCATTCAGCCCGACGGCCATATTTCCCAAATTTTGGAGGCGCCATCTAATGAATATGCACCAGTTGCAGGAGATGGATCGACCATGATAATTCAAGGGTAGTGCCAGATTAGCTTGGCGCCTGTCGGCGCCAAGCTAATCTGGCACTACCCTTGAATTATCATGGTCTACCCATCTCCTGCAGTAGTGAGTCAGGGCTGAATGGGTAAACGCGTTCAACCACCGTTTAATTTCTTTATCATGTAAAGAAAAGGGGAGACTGCCAGTGCTAATATTTTAGGAAGGTTACAGCACTGTCGGGGAGAGAAATGTGCATGATCGACCAGTGATCATAGATCTACTGTGGCCAAAGCACAAAACAAAAAAGAGATAGGAAAGAGAGGGGGCGCTAAGAAAGTGACTGAAAGCAATGCATATGGAAGCCCCCCCCACCCCCCACCCCCAAGGGGGGGCGTATCACATATTGTTACGTGGTGGAGTTGTAGTCGAAGTATGATAAACACACCAGACACACACGCACGTAGAGATCTTTTAAATAGACCTCATTCAGCTGCAATCCGTCAACCGTGGCTTAAGGATGTAGACAAAACTGGAGTAACAGTTCCAACAATATTTAATTCAGCGATGCGATATCCTCACAGTAATGCACTCTCAAATGCACAAACTACTGAATACAAAGTCTCTTCTGTGATGTCCTCACTACCACTCAAAGTTTCTCATACACAGCGTCTCTCGCAATAAACTGCGTATCTCTACAACTGACAAAGCAAGACAATGTACTCACCCCAGCGCCCTCCTTATATACACTATCAAAATCTAGAATCTTCTACGGAAATCATGAACTCAAACAACCAGAACGAAACGGGCAGCCGAAACTCATTAACATAAACTTTCCAGAAACAATATATCAGGCTAGAAAAACACGGCTGCTCACTTCAGCTCTAAATTCTAACATATAATTAAGACACATAAAAGTATGGTATCCCTATCTATGATAGCTCAAAAAGGTACGAGAACATTCCAAACAAAATAAAAGCTGCTCACTACACGCGCACAGGAAAAGTAGCGAAAATGTAGCGATGTCACCTAACCGACGTGACACTTACGAGGCCACTAGACAGTGCGACCCTTCTACACCGCTCCGGACTAAACAAAACGAAAACGGCTCTACTCACGAACAAAAGAAAATCTTACTAAAAAAAAACACGGTAAACGTAACCGTGATAGCTCAAATAAACAACATATCATTACCTACGAATAACACATGTACGCTCTCACAGGATAACACAACCACAATCGTAACATTACCCCCCCTCTAAAGAATGAAATTTCACAAAAAAATTCTTCTCAAATTCAAAAATACGGTTGTGGCTGTGTAAACCTACACAAAATGAAAAATCCTAAACAAAGATAACTACACATCAAAAATCGAATTTAAAAAAAAAAAGTCTCACAGTTCCTGTAAACAGTCCTGAGCATCGAAATGTTTCATACAAAAGTTCTGGACACAGAATTGTTCATTTAAACTGCTCTGCTCAGGTAATCTGCTCCGAAGTTCTGCGAACCCTTGATAGACTGTAGTTTAATGTCAAAATTCTGCAAGAACATCGCCCATCTCATAATACGAGAATTAGTAAACATTGCAGAGTTTAGATAGTTCAAGGGCTGATGGTCTGTTTGGAGAACAAATGGCACTCCCAGAAGGTACAGTTCGAATCGCCTTACTCCCCAAATGATGGCTAGGCACTCCTTCTCGATGGTCGAGTAGTTTCTCTCAGCTCTGGTCAACTTTCTGCTGGCGTAGCTCACTGGGTGGAGTTTTCCGTTATCTTCTTGCATCAAGACAGCACCTACTCCTTCGTTGGAGGCGTCTTTTCTCAGGAAGAACGTTTTCAACGGGTCAGGAAGGTGTAGAATAGGCTTCTCGGTTAGGATGTCTCGAACCGCCTGGAATGCTCGCTCTTGGGCATCTTCCCACTTCACTATGTTAGGTTGTCCTTTCCTCAGCAAATCAGTCAGGGGTGCTGTAACTGCCGCAAAGTTTGGTATGAACTCCCGGTAGTAGTTCGCCAAGCTCATAAATGAGCGGACTTGCGTCTTGGTCGTAGGTCGCGGGGCATCCCTGATCTTCTGTACGTTGGCATCGTGTAGCCCCTTTAAACCTTCGCTCAATTTATGTCCAATGAAGTCTATGTTGTCAGCCTCAAGAATACACTTGCTTGGACGGATGGTGAAATTCGCATCTGACAGTCTTTGGAACAGTTCTCGGAGGGCTTTGAGGTGGTCCTCCCAAGTTTTGGTATGGATCAAAATGTCATCCCAGTAAAAGACCACATTTTGCATATCTTTTAGGATCTTTTTCAGTCCTCTCTTTAATGTGGCACCACTGTTCACCATACCAAAAGGCATCTTCAGGAACTCCCAATGACGGTCGGGTGTCACGAACGCTGTCTTGGGGATATCTTTTTCTGCAACCTTGATTTGCCAATACCCTTTGCTTAGGTCAATTTTGGAGAAAAATCGGTCTCCGCTGACCTTCTGGAACAGTTCTTCTGCTGTGGGCATAGGCTCTAGATCAAAGATTGTTAGTTTATTGAGTCTGCGATAGTCCACACACACTCGGTTGGATCCATCTGGTTTCTTCACGATGACAACTGGGGACGCATAGGGTGACTTGGACTCTCTGATGACATTCAGACTCAGCATTTCCTTGATATCCTTTTTCAATTCTTCTCGTGTTATAAGGAAGACGATAAGGTTTGCTGCGAACTGGCTCGTTTGACGTCAGGTTTACCTCGTGCAGGATGGTGTCTGTTGTCCCTGGGTCAGGTGTAAACCGATGTTCGAACTCTTGAGTCAGGACGCACAGTTCTTCACGTTGAGTCTGGGTCAGATTCTGACCGAACTGGATATCTTCTACATTCTCTTTGTGTCGGAGTTCATTAAGGTCAAACAGGTTCTCGTCGTCTAGTCTTTCGTCATCAGCAAGACACACCGATTCTGCCAATTTTGGTTTGTCTTGACCTCTCTGTAGCTCCACCAGCCTGTCTTTATTTACCACTGCTGCTTCCGTGTTGTCCGCCAGTTTTAGAGGGATGGTCTGGTGACTCTTCTCTGCTTGACTTCTCGTGGTAACAGAACATATTTCAGGTCTCCACTCTGGATCTGGATCGTCTGCGTTTCTGGCACCATCAATGTTCCCGATGATGAGGTCGTAGACTGGCGTCTTCACGCACAACGCCTTCACCTCTCCTGTCATGTATGGGGTGTCGACACTGACTTTGGCAAGGGGGATAATCCTTACAGTTCCGTCAGCCAAAATGAGGGTGGTCCACTCCTGTAGCTTCTGGTCTTCATCTACTAGGTCCTCTCTCACGATGATGCAGCTACAACCAGTGTCTCTCAACACTCTCACTGGTGTGTCGCCGACGAATCCTGACACCACCGGCATGTTCGGCACTTCATTCTCAGGCAGCGCGATGTTTGAGACTGGTAAAAATGTAGTCCCATCTCCTACTGGGATGCGTCCATTCTTTCTGAAAGATTCTATCAGTTCTGGTGTCGCTCGCTTTTCTCTGGATTCAAAGTCATTGGATGACGTCACATCATTGACAGCGGCAGCTCTGTGTTGAGACGTGGTACTGCTTCTGCCTGCTATCCCACGATCTTGGTTGGATCTTCTGATGTTGTCACCTCGGGGAACATCTTTAGAAGGACACCGTATCGCTTTGTGACCTTTCTTTCCACAGAGAAAACATGTCAGGTTCTCCACCGGCTTGTATCTCGGGGTGTCTATGACATTATGGATTTCCTCTGCTGGTGTAGACACACGCTGTGGCTTACTGGACCCGAACTTCATGTTGTGAGCGTCAAGGTATCTTTGAGCGAAGTCGGCCAGGGCCTTTAGTGACTGGTCTCTTTGCTCTCTAAGGTGGGCGGCCAGGTCCTTAGAACATGCACTGAAAACTTGTTCTTTGATGATGAGGTCGCACAGGTCTTGATACTCTCTGTTTAGACCAGCCAGCTCTATCCATTTCTCCAGGTAGCTTCTGATTCTCTCAATGAATAGGCCGGGTGTTTCTCCTTCTTCAGGCTTGCAGTTCCGAAATCGTCGCCTGTAACCTTCTTCAGTGAAGTCGTACTGTCTCAACACGGCGGCTTTCAACTGTGTATAATCTTCGGCTTCTTCTCTTGGTAAGCGGGTGTAACATTCAAGCGCTTTGCCAGTTAGAAGTGCGCTCAGTTTAATAGGCCAAGTCCGCCTCTTGTTTCCAATGGTTGCTATTTGCGAAGCGCTCGAATCGCTCCAGATAAGCGTCCATCTTATCTGAATTTTCAATGAAAGGTGGAAGTTTTGGCGCACGGGCTGTTTGTTCTCTGCTCGCTAATGCTGTTGCTACATTAGTTCTCTGGCTCTGTGCCTCAATCTCCATCTGCTTTAGATGAATTTCGTGTTGACGCTGCCTCTCCGCCTCTTTTCTCTCCTCTTCTCGTTGTTTCTCTGCCTCTCTTCGCCGTTTCTCTGCTTCTTCTGCTTGGATTTCGAGTCTTGTTCAGATGTCCGCCGTGAGATAACCTTAGTCGCCTGCACGGTGTTAACTCATTCAGTCATTCAGCCCGACGCACGTATTTCCCAAATTTTTGAAGCGTCATCTAAGGACTATGCACCTGTTGCAGGAGATGGATCGACCATGATAATTCAAAGGTAGTGCCAGATCAGCTTGGCGCCGACAGGCGACAAGCTAATCTGGCACTACCCATGAATTATCATGGTCGACCCATCTCCTGCGGTAGTGCGTCAGGGCTGAATGGGTTAACACGTTCAACCGTTTAATTTCTTTATCATGTGTTCGACGGTTGTTTCATACGTTCTGAAACAACCGCCACAGAAATTAAACAGTTGAACCATTTACAAACTGTTCGGAATGCCGAGTAAATATTGTTACGTTGATCAGTGTTTGTTTGGGATTCCTCTGTGGGATTGCATCGTATTTATTATGAGGAAATAATGCAGTTTTGGCTATTGTTTTACGCCACTATTGGCGTTTTCTTGTTTGGATTCAAAACACAAAAACGGCCCTAACTGTCGCAGGATTCAAAGGGGTGTCAGCAAGAGGTATAGATCCTCATGAGCCCCCGCAACTGCGGATGCTCATGAGGATCTATACCTCTTGCGGTAGGGTGGTGTTCACATTTTTAACGACACAGAATGGGTTAACTGCTAATGTCTGAATGTCGTAAAATAAAAGATTTTTCTTCACTTCACTGACTCTCCTTTGCGCGTTGCGGAAGCCGAGTTCTCCCTTCCGCACAAGGAGCAGTGGCACACTTGTGTTTCATGTGCCGCCTGCGTGTAAGGAACTTAAAGAGGAATGTGGAAAAATCAGTCGCTCAGTTGAGGCAAGGCAACATTTACAACCCGTTGTATCACGAGCATTTTAGCAGTCATAGACCGCCACAAGGCAGATCAGTCGGCGCTTTCAGCCAATTGAGTTAGTCCTTTTGTCCAGCATTAATGTAAAGAATACAGCAGAAACTATGAATAATAATAATAATAATGATGATAATAATAATAATAATAATAATAATAATAATAATAATAATAATAATAATAATAATAATAATAATAATAATAATAATTAATACATAATTTTTTTTATCGTGCCCTTCCCCACAGACAGCAAACTCGGAGCGCTTTACAGCACATAAACATACTAGAATTTTAAAAGGAGTAAACGGAACAAAATAAACACGCACTCACTCTTTAAATAAACACTGACCAGCTCGCACCACGTACCACGTAATCACATTCCCTAACACGAAACACACACGCACATACACAAACAAATACACGCGCGCGCGCACACACACACACATACACACGACACACACACACACACACACACACACACACACACACACACACACACACACGCAATCTACATACATGGGCTACACATATAAGACAACAGCCAACATTTCAAGGCAGCACATCCAGACTAAGCTAATCCTGATATGCTACTTGGAAAAGATGGGTCTTTAAATTTGTTTTGAAAGTCATCAGGGTAGAGATAGACGGACATGCAGTGGCAGTGAGTTCCAGACGTGAGGGCTCTGATAACCGAAAGAATGTGCACCATATAACTATTCACATATGAAAAGAAAAGGGGAGACTGCCGATAGTGTGCTGAAGAGGTCGCCAAGACCAAAACAGCTGTCCACACCGGCTAAATATCTGAACCCCCCCCCCCCCCCCCTTGGGGGACCTAGATTTGAATTTCCATGCACTGAGTGGCTGGAACAGTGGATATGTGATACGCCCCCTTCGGGGGGGGGGGGGGGGGCTTCCATATGCATTGCTTTCAGTCACTTTCTTAGCGCCCCCTCTCTTTCCTTTTTTTTTTTTTTTTTTTTTTTTGTGTGTGCTTTGGCCACAGTAGATCTATGATCACTGGTCGATCATGCACATTTCTCTCCCCTGACAGTGCTATAACCTACTTTACTTTGTAACCCAACTATTCACATATATTAGCTAGAGAAGGTCCCTTTAAATTGTTTTTTATTTTCGCAAATACGCCCATCCCTTCAATACCATCCCTTTCTCATAGTGCGGGGAACATTAGCCCTTGTCATCCCGATTTACTACTGCGTGAAATAAACTTGACTATGATAGTTCACGGGTGATGCCAGAATAGCTTGACGCCTCATGCGCCAAGCTATTCTGGCATCACCCGTGAACTAAAATGGTTGATTTGTCTCCTAATCTGTAACGGACAATGAACTTTCAAAAAAAATAATAAAATATAAATAAATAAATAAATAAAAACAGCCTCAGGATGTCATGGGTTAAGAACTCAAACTGACAACGGACGAAACAATCGCCGTGACATCTCCTGCATCTGACAAGCATAACACCTATTTTTATTTAGCAATTCGCGTCATTTAACCCCTTCGCTGAACAGATTATCTTGACAGTATCATGCTGCAAGAGACATGGATTCCCATGAGCCCCCGCAACTGCGGGGGCTCATGAGAATCTATGCCTCTTGCTGGCATCACTTTGTATCCATGTTCCTTGGCTCTTTGGGACTGCATTAACTAAAAGGTTTTAGACCAGCAACAATCTGGCGGTGAACGGGTCAAGTAATTTATGTATCAAAAATAATTTATGGGACGAAACACTGTTTAATTACATGATACATGCTGCGCTGACATCAGCAGTCTACGTATCATATTTTGCTGAAAACGGCACACAATTGCGTCATCATTGGCAGCTGTCAACTCATTACTATTCGATGAACACCGGGTGCTATGACATCAACAGGCCAATGAAATGTGTTGCCTTCACAGATGGGAGCAGTGCTGATGAATTACACGGATAGATGTTGAAAACCTGCGCCATGTTTTTATGGTTTTTTTTTTCTGGTTTTTTTTTTTTTTTGGGGGGGGTAATGAATCGGCATAGAAATAAGCAACCTGTCGTACTAAATAAATGCGTATTACAATCAGTTGTCACCAAACTGAAGTCATGCACCAGTTACGCCTGGGACGAGTGTATTGATGTAATGCACATGTCCAACTCATATATTATCTATTATTTGTTTCTGTATTATGTTAAATGGCGCACATTAACGTTTCTTTTTTTTTTTAAACTGATTTGTTGGTGTTGTCGTTGTTTACTATCATCTAAGTGCAAACAGATATAGATAAACTGTGATGAAAGTGTGATCTTTTTTCATGTATCACGTCAAAGAGATGCCTTTGGATGAAAAGCCATATCGCTGACAGAAATGTGTTTGCCCAAAAATACTGTGACATGTATTGTACTTTACAGCATATGCGCACATCATGTGTATGAGAGGTCATGTATGTGGAGCATGCATGACCCATAACGTCTCTTCCGTCCATAACTGTCCATGAGTGAAGAAAAGCTAGTGTCCCGTGTGTGTGTGTGTGTGTGTGTGTGTGTGTGTGTGTGTGTGTGTGTGTGCGCGCGCGCGCGCGTGTGTGTGCCGGTGTGTGTGTGTGTGTGTGTGTGTGTGTGTGTGTGTGTGTGTGTGCCGGTGTGTGTGTGTGTGTGTGTGTGTGTGCCGGTGTGTGTGTGTGTGTGTGTGTGTGTGTGTGCCGGTGTGTGTGTGCCGGTGTGTGTGTGTGTGTGTGTGTGTGTGTGTGTGTGGTGTGTGTGTGTGTGTGTGTGTGTGTGTGTGTGTGTGTGTGTGTGTGTGTGTGTGTGTGTGCCGGTGTGTGTGTGTGTGTTTTGTTTTTGTTTCAGTCTTTGTTTTTTAACCACATGCGTTTCAACTTTGGTCGGTAAATTGCTTGTGAGCGGTTGTGTGACCTCTTCGTGATGCATTTGGTATTGCCGAGACGAGAATGACCGTTTAAAGGTGCTTGATCGGTTTTATGACAGTTCTCTACCGACTTACCGTTAGTTGAACAGTAGTTGCTTGCGGGCAGGTAACACTATAGAAAATGCACCACCCAAGAGGATTAACCCCTTCCCTGTCACAGCCGGGTACGTAAACTGTACGTAAATTTTTGTTTCTGAAATCTTGGTTCATTCAACGACCAATAGTGGCCAACACCATCCAAGAAACATGGATATAAATTGATCTCAGCAAGAGGCATAGATTCTCATGAGCCCCTGCAGTCGCGGGGGCTCATGAGGATTTATGTCTCTTGCAGTTGGGGCATGTTCAGTCTCGGCAGTGAAGCGGTTAACTCCGGCACTTGATCAATTTTTTGACAGCTCAGTGTCTACGGCGACTTACCGTTAGTATCAGTTAGTTTGCTAGGTCGGTAACACTATATATTTTCAGACTTCTCGCCTTTGTTCTTGTACAGGGTGATAACGACTGCATCACGGAGATCTTTTGGTAGTGTTCCTTCCTCCCAGCAGCAGAGAAAGAGGTCATGGAGCCTGTTGTGCAGTGCTGTGCCTCCATGTTTCCAGATCTCTGGCGGTATTCCATCAATGCCTGCTGCTTTGCCACTCTTGAGCTGGTGGATGGCTGTGAGGGTCTCTTCAGCGGTGGGCGGTTCGTCCAATTCAACCCTCACTGGGAGGTGTGGGATTTGTAGGACGACTGCTTCTTGAAAAGTGCGCTCAGCGCTGAAGAGGCTCTGAAAGTATTCCGACCAGCGGTTCAAGATGGAGGTATTATCTGTGAGGAGTGCCTGGCCATTCGCGATTCGCAGGGGACTTTGTACCAGGTGCCTGGGGCCATACACTGCTTTCAGTGCTTTGTAGAAGCCCCTGTAGTCACCATTGTCAGCGCAAAGCTGGGTCCTCTGTGCAAGTCTGGTCCACCACTCATTCTGGAGATCTCTGAGCTTGCGCTGGAGACTGCTGCAGACGAGGCGGAAGGCAGACTTCTTCACAGGGCAGGAAGGCTGGGCTAGGTGGGCCTGATGGGCGGCTCTTTTTTTTGCTAGGTGTTCCTGGATCTCTACATCGTTTTCGTCAAACCAGTCTTTGTTCTTCTTTCTGGCGAAACCCAAGACTTCTGCAGAGCAATAGCAGTTTTCAGTTGTTCCCAAAGTGTTTCAGGGGAGGAGTCTACTGGGTCCGCTGTGTCTTTGAGCCTGCGCTGTAAATCTGTCTGAAAGGCAGCTTTCACATCGTCACGCTGAAGGCTGGCAACATCAAGCTTTTTCTTGGGGGGCCCCCATTTCTTGGGTTTTGGCTTGAAGTGGAGCCTGAGTTTGCAGCGAACAAGGCGGTGGTCAGTGTGGCACTCTGCGCTGGGCATCACTCTGGTGAGGAGGACGTCACTGCGGTCCCTCTGACGCACTAGGACATAGTCGATAAGGTGCCAGTGTTTGGAGCGAGGATGCATCCAGGTGGTCTTTCGACTGTCCTTTTGCTGAAAAGTAGTGTTGGTGATGACCAGTTGCTGCTCCGCACAGAACTCCAACAGTAGGCGGCCATTGTCATTGCAGTTCCCCACGCCATGCTTGCCGAGGACTTCTTTCCAGGCTTCAGATTCCTGGCCCACTCTGGCGTTGAAGTCGCCAAGGATGATGACTTTGTCGTCTGCAGGGGTACTCTGTAGGAGGCTGCGCAGGTCAGTGTAAAACTTGTCCTTTTCAGCAGGCTCTGCCAGGAGGGTTGGGGAGTACACACTGAGAAGGGTGACGTGTTGCTGATGTCTCAGTGGGAGGCGCATGTACATGATGCGGTCTGAGTGGCCCGTTGGTAGGTTTTCCAGCTTAGTCGCAATGGATGTCTTGACCATGAAACCCACGCCTGAGAGCCGTCTTTCTGATGCAGGCCTGCCTGACCAGTAGAGGGTGTACCCAGCACCAAGTTCTTGGAGGCTGCCTTCGTCAACTATCGGGGAATTACCCTGCTGTCCATTGCTGGGAAAATCCTTGCAAGGCTGCTCCTGAATCGGCTGGTACCTGCCATCGCTGAAGACCAACTCCCAGAGGGCCAGTGTGGCTTCAGAGCAAACAGGAGCACCACCGATATGGTCTTTGTGGTGAGACAGCTACAGGAGAAGTGCCGCGAGCAAAACAAAGGGCTGTAGGTAACATTTGTCGACCTAACAAAAGCGTTCGACACTGTGAGCAGGCAAGGCATGTGGCAGATCCTGGAGCGACTTGGCTGTCCCCCAAAGTTCCTCAACATGATTGTCCAGCTACACGAGGACCAGCAAGGCTAGGTCAGACTCAACAATGACCTCTCAGAACCATTCCCTATTCTCAACGGCGTAAAGCAGGGCTGCGTGCTGGCACCGACCCTCTTCACCATCTTTTTTAGCATGATGTTGAAGCAGGCCACAGTGGACCTCGATGATGACGATGCAGTGTACATCAGGTATCGTCTCGATGGCAACCTGTTCAACCTCAGACGACTGCAGGCCCACACGAAAACCCTAGACCAACTGATTCGTGAGCTGCTTTTCGCTGATGATGCTGCCCTCGTTGCACACACAGAGAGAGCCCTGCAGCGCATCACGTCTTGCTTCGCAGATGCTGCCCAGCTCTTTGGACTCGAGGTCAGTCTGAAAAATACAGAGGTCCTCCATCAGCCGGCACCCAAGACAGTGTATCGCCCTCCTCACATCACCATTGGCGAGTCTGAACTAAAGTCAGTGCACCAGTTTACCTACCTTGGCTGCATTATCACGTCGGACGCCAAGCTGGACAAGGAGCTTGACAGCAGGCTGGCAAAAGCGAACAGCCCTTTCGGGCGACTTTTCAAGCGGGTGTGGCACAATCAACAGCTGAAAACAGGCACCAAGATCAGCGTGTACAGAGCTGTCGTCCTCACCACCCTGCTGTATGGTTCCGAGTCCTGGGCCCTCTACCGCAGCCAACTACGACTCCTCGAACGCTTCCACCAGCGCTGCCTGCGTACCATCCTGGGCATTCTCTGGAGTGACTATGTCACCAACGTCGAGGTCCTTGAACAGGCTGAAACTGTGAGCATCGAGGCTTTGCTGCTGCGGACACAGCTCCGCTGGGCGGGGCATGTCTCCAGGATGGAGGATCATCGCCTACCAAAGATCACCCTGTTCGGCGAGCTTGCTACTGGACACCGTGACAGAGGGGCACCAAAGAAGAGATACAAAGACTGTCTCAAGAAGTCACTTAGTGCCTGCCAAATCGACCACCACCAGTGGTCTTCGCTTGCTGCGGACCGTGATACCTGGCGCTCCACCATTTACAAGGCAGCTGTCTCCTTTCAACTGAGGACTCTCACAGAGCTAGCCTTAAGGACAAGCGGCTCAGGAGAAAAAACAGACATGCCGCAGCTCAGAACCCTGGCCATACCTTCCCCTGCAGCCACTGCGGTCGAACCTGCCTGTCTCGGATTGGCCTCCGCAGCCACGAACAAGCCTGCAGACGTCGTGAACTCCTATAAAATCTTCGTTCGCGAAGTCAAGCCAAGATGATATATATATAATTCTCGAATCAAGAAGATTAAAGAATATGTGTGCAGGAGCCCGCAGTTGAGCTTAAATCCTGCGTATGTCTAATGGCACGCACGCGGGATTTCACTGGCTCACTCTTTGAGAATCGTAAAAACTTGTGAAAATATATTCCGCATCGACTCACGCGGATCTCTCAGTCTGCAGGGCTTCTGAGGATATATCAGAGTTTATCAGCTCCTCAGTGAAGATCGATCATGGTGCATATGCTAAATTTTGCTCGAGTTGATTTCCTAACATGGTCGAGTGTGACACTGGGCGAGTTGGTTTCAGGACGTATTGAGCGCCGAAATCACGCCACTCAGAAGGGGGAGCTGGGTGGCTCGGTGGTAAAAGCGTTTGCCTCCAGACCAAAAGGTCCCGGGTTCGAATCCAGCTTGGGTCAAAATTTGCTCAGACCCTTTTTCGTTGTCCCCGTCTTTGAAATCACCCTCGTGGTGGACAAAAGACGTTAAGCCCTAAACATTTAACATTTAACATTTTAGCCACTCAGAAACACTGGGTACATTTGCACTGGCATACTCTGGATACATTGAATCGCGATGTAAGGCAGCCCAGCCGCCTTCCAAAAGCAGCGATTCAAACTAAAATCGTGAGCCTGGTGTCCTACACCAGTCTATACCGGCTCAACGTTCCACTGACACTGGCGCCGCCCTTCAAGGGTGTGTTGCACCGGCATTGGGAGACAACCAGTATATAAGCCAGTGCATTTGATAGATGGGAAATGCCAATCCAATTTTTACCTCAGTCGCCCATTAATTCATTTACCCCCAAGGCCGCCACATTTCAATCATTGCAGTCAGAGGCTATCCCGTACCAGTTCCAAGACGATGGATCAACCATGATAATTCAAAGCGGGTAGGGCGCTAAGCCAATCTGGCACTACCCTTGAATTATATGGTCGATCCATCACCTGCTGTGTGAGGACGTCGGGAGTGGGCGTGTAGTAGTCGCAGAACAATAGGCAATTTTTTTTTTAATCAGCCTCAGGATGTTATGGGTTAAAGTCAATACTCGTACATTGATCATTGATGCGCCGTCTGACGGATGACTTTTGACTCAGTGCATCAGTGGTTCACTCCACACACTAGCCTTAGAGAGCAGGCCGGCCGGTTGGCGTAGCAATGTGTGCAACGTGCATCACCTTCAGCGGAGTAAAATGTGCAACATCAACTCTGCCAATTTTGGGGGCACACTTTCAGTCTAAATAATATCGCCGGCAAATGACTTGGCGTACAGGCCTTGGCCGTGACACTGACAGCACTCGACACCGTTTTTCTTCCTCGATTTCTTGCCGCGAATCAGTGCCGGTAGCGAATGGAGCAGACAGCCAGTGTGAGGAAAGTGATTTCTCACTACTACTCCACTTCTCATCTGGTATAAACCGGTTTCGGTAACCCTCTCGGCGGTCTCGTGACATTGCAAATCGTACGTGTGCCGAGCAGAAAAAAACAAAGACTGCGCCGGCTGTAACACCGGCGCTGGTTCGAGTCCGTGAGCAAGAGGCATACATTCTCATGAGTCCTTGTACAACTGTAAGGGTGCATGAGAATCTATGCCTCTTGTTAAATAATTATATCTTGCTGAAAAGAACTCAGAGAGAGAAAGAGAGAGATGGGCGGGTTATAAAATATTACAGTAAAAACTGCCGAACGCATAGCTTTTGAGCAGCAAGAAGACTTCACGACGAGCCCTCCGGTTGGTCAGATTCGAACGTACGACTGAGTTTGCTACTGGTCGATTGCACAAGTAGGGTGCACAATTTTGAGGATCAAGGCCAAAAAGCATTTCGTGAAACTATATAGTTACTCAGTGTCGGTAGCTGGAACGTCTTCTAGTCATGTCTAGTTTCTCCACGAGAGATGAGCATCATGAGCTCCCGAAATTTGCGGAGGACAGATGTATGCCATGTTCTATTTATACCTCAGTCAGCGAACCTCTCAGTGACTTGTAACGAATTTCAGTGTTTCACAGACGAGACCGGCTACTGACCCGGCATACGAAGTCGAATCTCTAATTACGACCCAAGTCCCAACGAAACTGCCAAAAGGCTACGGTCCAAAACTACTGGACACGTCTTGTCAAAATAAATTCAGATCTTAGCTCTTTCTATTCCTGTCCTCAGGAATGGTTCGCACCAAAGGCGCTGAACCAATTCCGCGGCGGCACCAAGATAGTTTCAAAACTTCTAACCCGAAGTGATACACCGGCCAATAGGAGCCATACACTCTCCATAACGGCTTTTAATAAAGCTGAAGTGGTTGCGGAGTCAGTTATGGCATTTAAAATGTGACGAACATGGAAACTTTTGCAGCAGATCATCTTTAGTATTGCTGCGACAAAAATTCTTGATTTTTATTTTTAATAAATTTCTTGGTATGCACAATCTGGCCTATTTGACGAGTTGTTATGATTATTTTAGAGTGTAACAAATCTCATGTTCGATTTTGGTGTCACCGGCCAGCACTCGCAGCGGAATCATTAATAAATCGTGCCTGTTGCTAATTTCCTGGTACAAAGCTGGAAGCATTCACGGAAGCATTGAGTCATACGCTTATTTCAGTGCAGTCACCTTACAAGTTTGGCCGTTTAGGATATAATTTTTTTTTTTTTTTTAAAGAATACTCAGTGAGACGTGTCGTGTGACGGCAATTAGACCAAACCGACCTGTAGCTGGCACTGAGGCGGTCCTGTAAGCAAAAGGTATTCGGGGCCGACGATAGTCGTAGTTGGCGGCCCGTACCCGCAACCGTGACTGTGCCAGGTATGGCCGTCGCTGGCCGCGGATTCGGTAGTCAGTTTCCCGCTCACCCGCTGTATCTCAGTTTCTGAGAGTCACTGACCTACGTCAGTCAGTTTGCGAGACTGAACTACCTAAACTACCTAACTACTTTTTTTTTAAAAAGAGAGAGAGAGAGAAAAAAAAAGACTGAAAAGAACACATATCCCAGTTGCATGAGCGAGCTTAGTAATTGCTTAGTCTTACGTTAGCCGGCACAAAGCATGGTGCCGCCGGATCCGCTATACTTGCACCATGCCTTGCTTAGTGGCTGGCTGAGCCTGAAGCTCGCCCCCCACCCGGGTCTGCGGGCCCTGGGGGACTTGGGTGGGGTTAGGTACTTTTTAGTTCCCAGGGTCACCCTGGTCAGCCCCACAGGGTGGGTTTTTCTCTCTATTCTGGGGCATGTGTTTCTGTCTACCCTTTGTCCATTCACCTGTATTTGCACTTAACACTCTTCCTACTGTCTGCACTGCCTGTAGCTCTTGATATTGGATGTGTGTTGCTAAATGGTCTTAGCTTTATTTAGGCCCCATGTGTTAGGTTTATTTAATGTATTTGACCGGCTGGCGACGTACATTCAATGCCTTTAGGTTTTTTTTCACAAGCAGTGCAGGCACGTCCTGAGAAAGCCTTGTTGCTGTCGGGACGTTAAGCAATGTACAATCAATCAATCAATCTGAAGCTCGCCATGCTCATGTAACCGGTCGGCCTTCAGCGGGGACCAGAACTGATATGCCGAAAAAAACGCTGACGACAGCCGGTTTTAGCCTGTGGAACTTCGGCTGAATGACATTGTTTATTCCTTTATTCAGGCTCAGCTATGGAACGCCGCCAAGTCACGTTTGAATTTGTCCGTGAAAGGCGCGTCAGTTTTTGCATAGACCATAAATAACCGGACCGCTCTCTCTCCTGCTTCCGGTCTCTGCACTCGTCGCGCAACTATTCTTGCGCATCAGTCAACTCATTATTCCGGTTCAGTACATCGGAGAGCTTTTCACGTGGATTGTTTCTATGATTTTGGTTAGTGGTGCAGTTTGTAAAGTGTCTTTTGTCTTGCATTATGCCTGGTGCAAGTTGTACGATTGTGGGCTGTGGTGCATGCAACGGAAAGCACAAGGGGCTGTCGTTTTTCTCCATTCGCCAACCAAAGGACTTGAAGTGGGAGAGAGAGCTTGTTCACGCCGTGAATCGTGCAGACAGCAATTTTAACAAAGACACTGCAAAGATTTGTTCTAGACACTTTCGACAGGAATGCGTGAAGTTGGGTAAGTAGTATTTACCTAGAATATAAGCTCGTTCTAATCATATTAAGTTCAATTCACTATACAAAAGTTTTATCCTGCGATTTATTCGGGACTCTTGCATGATGTTAATATCGTAAGCAAAAGTAGCAGTACTCCCCAGTAGCACACGTGTGTACTTTCACTTTCAGTAAGTATTCAGTTCTGAGTCTTATTCGGTTTGCTACTTCATGCAGAGGAACGATAGAACGGAATAGAAATCACAGGAGTATAATTAACTGTCAATTTTGTTTATGGTTGATCACTATATAATTTGTGTCTTTGCAAATTTCTTATTTTTCTGGTATTATGTTGCTGTAGGTCCTGGTGGGAAAAAACGGTATCTTCTACCCGGGAGCCTTCCAACAGAGTGTATACTTTTCAAGTCCATTGTCACAAGGCAACCTCCTCCAAGAAAAGAACCTGTAAGTGTCTATTTATCTTATAAAATCCTGTTGACAGTGTTGTATGACATTTGATAACATCCCATGGAGCAGTAGATCCATATCCGATGAACAGTTGTGCACTTGCCCATGCAGTTATGTCGATTTTGTACTTTAGACTTGGGCATTCATTTCTCCATTGTGGCATAAATCTGGTTTTGCCTTTGGCATTGATTTCTCCAGGGTTTATGATCAAATTGCAATAAAATTAATTTATGACTATATTAAGAGGATAGTCCTGTAACTTTCCCAGGGCATGTGCAGTGCGCATAACTCTGTTTAAAGGGGTCACACAATTACATGGAAATGTCACATGTTTATATAAAATATATTTCCATTGGATTGAGGTCAAATTTAAAATTTGGTGTATAGTGACCTTATGAGGTGGTATTGTCAGTGCAATAATTCAGACTAGGCCAGTAGGGGCTAAACTGTTTAACAAAAGTGTGCTCATATCCTCAGTGCTTTTGGACCGATTTCATGGACATTTCACTTGAAGTGGCCACGACAACGTTTGTCACCCAGGTCATGGCCACAGGGTCAAGATGACTGAATTTCTTTGTACTGTCACATGAAGGCAAATTTGTTTTATTGGCAGTACACTTTTCGCAGACAGCAATTATGTCTCTTGTGCATAAAAGGATGCTATGGGGTGGGGATGTAATTTTTGTTTATTGGCAAAACCTGTTATAATAATAATAATGATATAATAGAATATTATTGTTATCTATTTGGTAACATTATGCATCATAATACAACTTCACACTTTTTAAAGGGATTACTCTGATACCTGAATTTCTTTGTGTGTATTTCAGGTAGCACGTGAACCACCTCTGGTGCCTGTCAAGGTTGTCTACAATAACTTCAGTGATGTTAGAAAAGCTGCATCAAAATTGCAAGCTCCATGGTGTGTAGTTCTGCACTCCGATGCCCAAGTTGTAGCTGTTTCACTAACGCCAACTGGTATTGGACATCTGCAAGTTAGCATCACCCCAGATCTATCCGCAGTGGTTTCTGTTTTTGGACTGCAAGCACCCCACCTGACGGCCAATATTGAATCAACTCACCTCTCTAAACATCTAACAGCTTTGATTGGTCTGCATGTATGTCCAGGTGTAGTGGACCATGCCCTGCAGAAATTTGCCGAGCTCCCAACTGGACAGGATCTATATTACAGACATGTACTCTATGTCTCAGAGACTTCTTCTATAACACATTCTTCTACTGCTCGATCAAGTACCTGTCATTTGCTGGTGAAAGAATCCTCCAAGATCTGTAACGACTGCCTTGAAGTAAAGAACTTACTACTGCGAAAACAGGCAAGAGCACATGCAAACGAAAAGACGCCAATTCTAAACAACAATCCATTGGTGTCAGTGTCACACAAAAAGCTGAAGCAAGCGTTCAAGACCATTCGCAAGCAAGCTGCTACGCTGAAACTACAACTGGAAAACTTCAAAAAATCTCTGAAGACGGACTCCGTTATAGTGAGCGACACCTTGCATGAGTCTTTGATCAGTGCCATAAGTTGAATTTGAGCAACCATGACGTTTTTTGATTTCTTATCAAACATCAAAAGAATTACTCATTTTTTTGCCATTCCAAAACAAAGGGAAGTAATGAAGTATGAATTATAAATAAAATAATAAACCGACCAACGCTTCTTATTTTTTGAGGGGGAGGGGTGGTCATGTCACCCTTAATACAATATTTTGTTTTTATTTGGCCTAACAGTGAAAGCATTTGTGTCATTTGTCGCACAGTAAGCAGACTGCTAATTATTTAGACCACAAGCACTTTTCAGTGAAAATCAGAGGTATATTATTTGCTTTTATGTTCATATAACTTATAATTTTTTTGGGTGGTAAAAGTTTTGGTTCTCTTAATTAAAATTGACTAAAGCGAACTGTTCTGGCTCTAATACTGCACGTTCATATTTAGATTCATTGTGTGTTAACAATAGTTTATGTTGTAGCTATGTTGTAAACTTGTATGTTACAGTTGGAATGGTGTTGGAAGAATACATTATATATATTTTAATTCTGTCTTTCATTTTGGTGTGTTGTTCCTCTAATGTTCTCTGCTTAACTCATTCTACCCCGGACACACCACAGCAAGATAAAGATCGACCATGATAGTTCAAGGGTGATGCCAGAATAGCTTGGCGCCTATGGGCGCCAAGCTATTCTGGCATCACCCTTGAACTATCATGGTCGATCTGTGTCCTGCGCTACGCTAGAGTCTTCAGAAGACAACAGCAAAATGTGGGGATTTCGGTGTTGGGGTAGAATGGGTTAACATGCACTAATACACCATAAAACAAGAGCACCCAATACGAGACATATTCAAACGAGTCATGCTTTCTAACACTGGTGGGACAGGTACTAGAAACATTTATTGTATAAATATCAATACATTGTAGAAATACAATACAATATAACTTTATTGTCTGATGTTCATCACATACAGAAATTTGTCTTTGGCTCGTCGTTCGCAAGAAGCATGCAATAATGCCAATAATTATATCCTTTTTATATACACAATCAGCAGAGACACATTCATTTCTAATGACACAGCAGCAACCCTAAATTCCAATCGAATACATTCATAATCTAAACCCCACATCAATAATAACTAATAATTTTACATTCATGCAGAAAAAGCACACGCACACACACCCACACACAACATAATCTAATAACAGCACAAGTTAAGTGTTGTCTTAAACTATACATATCACGGCCTATACATGATTATAATGGCAGTGCTTAAAAGGTAGAGGCATGACTAGAACATTCTACATTTACCTATACATAGACAGTCAACAAGCAATTACATAATACAGTGCAGTAACAACATTCTTAAAACATTAGTAATAAAAAACACAGCAAAGACACAACTGAGCCTTTCTCATAACTAGATTAAATTTAAGAGTACCATAACAATGGTTAGGATCATTAAAATAACAAGATACATGTTATGTGACTAGAACAAGTTCATTCAATCTACTAATTAAGAATGTCATAGCTCAGCAAATTACATCCAAGCATTCGTGACAATTATGATGTTAAGTAAAATGAATATATATATATGTCATACTGCTATACAACATTCACCCATTACCCCATCGCTTACCCCCCACTCCCACCCACACAGTCTACATTGGCACACCCTATGGATGCAGCACATACAAAAGCAACGCTGCACGTTCACGCCTATAATAATAATAAATTCATGGAAAGCATCAAAAACACTAAAACTTAGGTATGCTCAATGCAGCGCACAAAAGCAAGGCAATAATGCACTCACATGATTGAGAAAAAATTCTGTTGCGAAGATGATTGGTTGAGTAAAATTGTTAAAACACCTAAAAGCTGTTGGGGGGAAAAAAAAGGTCGGAATAATGGTTCCTGATGGATTTGGGGGAACTACTTAAGCTGTTTACGGATACCCTTTGCTTTTTTTGTTGTCTTAGTTCTTCGCCTAAACGAGTCCATGATTGTCTTGCATTTGTGATACATCCTCACCTTGAAATAGAGGTGAACAACATCTTCCAAGATCTTTTCTTTCGTACTGTCTGACACATCAGTCTTGCATAAAATATCATACAAGCAAGTAGACACAGACTCTGACTGACTGCATCTTTCAAGATATGTTTTAAATGAAGCATTCACACTTGATGCATCTCCAAACAACTCCCTGAAACACATTTCAAGACCCAGAAAAATCTGAACGCTATTTGGTTTCAGTTGGATCAAACCACCTCTGTCGAGAATGCTTGTCAGTGTCTTTCTGGTACCTGCAGTAGCATCAATTCCAGTTTTAGTAGTACTGTCACCATCACTGCATGTTAGTTTTTCCAGGCACTTGATGATCCTTGCCCCAACATCTTTATCTTGGAGTCTTCTTGCCTTTTGTCTGAGTTTTTGGATTACAAAACCACCAATGTACTCGACAATGTCATGCTCAGTGTCAAGAAGGGGCATGCTTATTTCAGAACACACTTGTTCAGGTTCATATTGAAGCTGAATTAACAGCTCAAATGTTTTCAGACACAACCATGGGGCTACAATTTCTGATGATCTTTCTGCAACAGTGGACATGTTTTCTGTGCACATTTGATGAAACTTGGTGTAGGCACGTTCCTTTGCTGTATTTTTAAATTTGTGTCGTGGTACCAAGCAGTTGTTCAGGAACTGGAGAACAGGCAGCATCACACTGCCTAAAAAAAACCCAACAACAACATCGTATTAGAGAACAGGTTGACATTCACTTTGCAGCAACAGTAAAACCAATTTCTTGTTCCTTTTATAATGTAAGCTCTTGCTCAAATAGAAAGATATTAAAATAATGCCTGTTTCTATCAGAATCAAAATGCTTTTTGGATACCACACAGGAATCAATTGATAATTAATTAAAATAGACAGCAATAGCACTGTCACATGGCTAAAATGTAAAAAGACATCCTGATCACACACAATTCATACACCTACACCACATTTACAATAACATTTTAATAAATATATACTGCACAATATTATGTATCCACACTAATATAATTATCAAGTACTAAAACTCATTCAGACAAATTACAGCAAGCACATTCACTTCGATTTTCATTAAATAAAATAAAAAATGCAACAGTCAAAAAGGGATTATAAGAGTCATCACAGAACACATCTCACTACAGAACAATGAAAAATGGTAACAAAAATAAAAACAATGCTTGCACTACTCACACTCACATTGTGCATGTGAGTGTGAGTACTGCAAGCATTGTTTTTATTTAATGCTTTGTGAACCAGTACATCCACACCAATAGTAGATATTTAGATGTGCATTTTGTGTCATCCCACTGATTTCTGAACACTGTAGAAAGGTGAAAGGCAGGGATAATGGGGGAACATATGATGGTACGTACTGTCTAAGTTTTTGCAGATTTCACGAACGCTCTCTGGCATACAGTCATCTCTTTGCAGCTCTCCGCAAGCCTGGTTAACAATATTCACCGTCAGCTAGGAAAAAAAAAGGTTAACAGCGCCATTAATACATTAGGCAATTAAAGAGAATGCGACATGTATACCCATTGATTAAAAAACAGGCACAGACTAAGTTAAACCAAGAACAATTAAAATGTTAGCCTTCATGCTCCCTGACAATTTATTTAGTTCTTTTGTGTTGTATAGTTATTTTATTTTTTTGTTGAGGGGGAAGGGAGGAGGAACGTACGTGTTACTTTAACCAAAAGTTTGTCACTTTCCCTCAACCCTTACTGTTGTACACGTGAGAGATTAAAAATCAGTTCTTTGTAATGGTACAAATATTATTGATTAATACTTTTTGCACTAATATGTACCTTGACAACGTTGGAAGTGGCGGGTAACGCCGAACTGGCAGCATGCAGACACTCTCCAACATCTTGGTCCTGATCGAATTCCTGGTTTAGATATTATAAGAATGTTAATACAGCTCGGCAGAATTATAGTGGAAAGAATAATTACAGATCTGTCTAGATAGAAGCTACAGACTAATTTATGACAGATTTACAATACAGTCAATTATATTTCAACAGTTTCCATCTCGTGTAAACGTGAAACTAATACTAGAACACTTCACTTGATCTACTCCAGCAGCCTATCACGTGTGACACAAATAAACGATAGAATGCACAAAGGAAGACTTCAATCGAAATATAAACCGTCAAAAAACAAAAAAAGGCTACCATGTATGCCCCTATTTATTGAATAAGTGTTCAAGGTAGAAAATCTTGGGAATGTTTGCTCCTCTTTACCTGCAAAACAGTGTCGATCTCCATCTGTTGTTGTGTGTGGAAACAAAAGCGGATGCGTAGGATGACTAAATCAATTGACGCATGCGCGACGGGAGTTCGGCCTGCGGTTCGTCTGTTTCTCGGCAAAGAGATGCTTGTCCGGTTATTGTGGTCTATGGTTTTTGCCACGCCGGGTTCAAGGCCGGCGCGGTCTCACGGCAGTCGTGTCTACGCGGTCTAACGCGGTGTCCTTCGCCGGGTGCATTCTTGTTCGCGACCAAGGCTAGTCGGCGTAACTTCAGTTGTTTTATTTTTTTTTATTAGTAGTAACGCTTGCCTGAGGCACGCCTGCACATGTGGCATTCACAGCGGCAATACCCGGTACTTGTATCTGTGGCGCTAAAAATGATCAGTCAGATCATGAGCAGTGACGCCGGGTGTCAGTGGGCCGACGGACAGGCGACTAGGCCTCACTGACCGTACTGCACTGATGTGACAAAGGCGGCCGGTTCGTAGTGGTTTGACAGCACGCGACAGAAACGGGTATTTCCATACTATGCCGATTGTCTTGGCAGAGTTTTGTAAACAGCGTCTAAACAATGCGGATAGACTAGTTTGACTGAGACTATCGTGGAACTGATCACTTTAGGCTGATTGGCCAAACTGAGCGTCTGACGTGATACCGCGTCAGTGCTAACCGATTTCATTAGCATACGATCGGTCGTTTGACAGCCTAGAGGACGTAATCTTTCTGACGGCAATGACGCAAGACTAACTGCTTCGGTGTCAAGACTGATATGACCAGTTGCATGCTTATTCTTTGGCGGCGAAAAAAACCGCTACCGACAGCTGAAGGGTGAATCCATTCAGTCTTGACGTGCAGAAGGATATAGACGCAGCACCTCGCCAATGTGTTCAACACTGAACGGCAATAAACACAATAGCCAACAGTGGCATTAACCCATTACATACTGAGGCTGATTTTATAAAATTTGCTCATTGGCCTATAGTGAAGGCTGCATTACAGATGGATGTTTTAGTTCCAGGGTAGTGCCATAATAGCTTGGCGCCTAAGGCGCCAAGCTGCTTCTGGTACCACTCTTGAACCATCAGTCAAATTTATTTCAAGCCCTGGGTGTATTAGGATGAAACGGGTTAATACAGGTGTTTTCCCTCAATACTGAATACACGTGGGAGGGGTTTACCGGTGAAAGACTGATGACTGTAAACCCAAATACATGTATAGTCCGACTGAGGAAAGCTTTCCTCGTCAGTCAGTGTTTCTTGCAAAAGTTACTTTTCAGTCAGTGTCAGTAGATGAGTTTCAAGACAACTCTCAGAAGAAAAGATGATTAACAACCTTGGGACCTATTATTCTGATCTTCCCTTAGTCAGTCCTGACAAAAAAAGCCGCGGGTTTAGCCGTGAAATTTTGAGCATGACCTATTCAAACATGCTAAAAATGATATACCAGCTCGATTGAGCCGAACTCAACGCTGACACATATTTATTCCTGTAAACTTAACGTTCCCCATGTTGAATGTTTAGTTCGATGGCTTCAGTCTTGCAAGGCGTCTGATCCGATTGGTTTAACGTCCAAGGCACCGAAGTGATAATGGACTCTGTCGCGAGGATTCCTACAGGAATCATCAGATAGCGACACTAAAAAACCGCTACCGACACGCCCAGAAGGTTAAGAAGACGAAAAACATCTCACTGCGCAGCCTACCAGACAGACGCCCCTACGTGACTGACAAAACTGGCCAAATCTTAACTCATTTGCTAGGTGCCGGCCCGCGCCTCTGGATACGCGGCATAAGCCGCGTATCCGGAGGCGGCACGTCTCGAATTTGAGTCTCGAGTCAGTTGAACTTTAATTCCGACAGTCAGTCGACCGTTCAGTACAGGGCAAAAGCTAGTATTCCTTTTTTATATATATGTATTTTTAAGCGAGATGTTCATTGTCTATCAATCCAAATCTTGCTTTTCCCAAAATGCCAAAAATGGACTCAGTGGTGGTCATCAGTGTTTCAGAAAAGCGGGATTGTCATTGTGTAACAATGAAAATCTCGCTTTTGTATATATTATTTAAAAACAAATCGACGTATATTAGCTTTTGCCGTATGTGACGCCAGCAAACGAAATGGCGTCGTAAAGGGGAGAAAAAATCTGACGGACTATAAGACCCTATAAATCATCTCATAGACCCGGTCACCTGTGACGCCGTTACTGACCCATTTAGTTAGTGTGTAAGGGATCGAGTGACCGACTTAACCCCTTCCCTGCCAATGGACGTACATTTTGTTTCTGAACTCTGTTCGTTCAACGACCAAAAGCCGCCACAACCGTCCAAGGAACATAAACATAAATAAGGATATGAAACTGTCTCGGCAAGAGTCGGCAAGAGGCATAGATCCTCATGAGCCCCCGCAGTTGCGGGGGCTCATGAGGATCTATGCCTCTTGCAGTTGCCGGGTGGTGTTCACGTTTTCTTGGCTGTCAAAGGGTTAACCTATTGTTCCCTGATCTAGACTGACACATTTTGGAGTTGTCATCTGAACTTTAGTGCAGTCTAACTGCAATACAATCCGACCATGATAGTTCAAGCGGAGCGGTGCCAGGATAGCGGCTTGGCACCTACAAGCGCCAAGTTAGTCTCGCGATGGTGTGTCGGGGCTACATGAGATAAGTCAGTAGTGTGAGGTCAATGCTTGGGAAACTGACTGACAACTCAGTGTATCTGCCGGCACCTCAAATAAGCGGGCGGCAGTACGGCGAGATCGGCGGACTACCGCGTTGCCGCTGACCAACAGTCAGTCAGCGCCAGAGGTCAATCATAGCTTGCTCAGTCCGGCCATAGACCAATTGGTCCGGCCTTGGCGCACTCGGCACACCGTCGCTATCAAAGATCTACTTAGGATCTTTGATGCTATCGGTTGCATTGCAGCCGCCTGTAATTCACAGGCGGCTGAGGACGACTGCTCAGCTAGAGACTCTTCTTTTCACCCGTCCCATGTCATTGTCCATTTCGTAATGATAAGGCAGTGCCTGCGAAATGAACGAGTGAGTGAATGTGAGCCGCAGCCGGCACCTGCGGTGGCCTCCAGACAATGTTTGCTAATGCTATGTATGATTAATTTCTACTACATCAACAATAAAGTCATCTTGAACTGAAGTCTTGAACAACGGTAGGCTACTTTTTGTTGTGCTCGGCCGCGTGTTCTAGCGCGCCTCGGCTGCACTAGTGATGGTCGAATTGCACGCAATTTCAGTTTTCAACTAGCGAGTACCTGCCTAGTTCCGAAGGGCGTTGCTATTTGAGATAATTTTAGCTCCTGACGGCCACAATTTTGGTCAGTGCAATGCAGTCTGGTTGGCAGTTTCTGGCTTTCAAAAAATTCCCGACTCTCATTTCTTGATATTTTTGTTCAAATGATTCTCATACCACAACGAATTGAGATAACTTTAGTGCCAGGGAGACAGTGGCCACTGAACCCGATTTAAGTGTTTTTCTTTTTCCCTTTTATTCGTGGGGGGGGGGGGGGGGGAGGGCCGGGCCGGAGGGGAGATGGTGCAAGGCACGCTCAGACCACAAAGGCAGTATTTTTTTTTCTTTCTTTCTTTTTTTTTAATAATAAAAACAGCCTTTGAAAAATATATGTCCATTAATGTTGGAATCAGATATCTGAAGTTCTTGAGCAAACCCGCGTGAGATCTGTGACGGTGTGAAACAGTAGCGTATGTCACTTCAACTCAGTCCAGCGGCCTCCAGTGGTGGTGGGGGGAGGGAGGAGGGGGGGGGGTGGAGGGTCGACGAACAGACGATATATCATGCAGCCTCTGCAGATCTACTCTGCAACATTCCACCCTCCGCGAATAATCAAGCAAACGGGTTTGGGGATGGAGGGGTGGTGAGGTGGTTCAAACTGGAGAATAGCGAACTATCTAGTGGGGACACTGAAAATAAAATAAAAAAACAATAGCTGGAACTGTCAATACGTAGGACTATATCAGTTGAGACGTAGGACTATCTTAGTATATAGTAAATCGTAGGACCAGCGACCCCAGAACTTTTATCGATGCACCGCGGGACTAATGATACGTAGGACTATCTTATACATCCTCGGCCAGATCCCGCAACCCCGATAAGAAATAACCGGCCCATTGCATCATCATGTTCTCGTCATTCGTAAACACAACAAACCTGGTCGAAGCTGACTAGGCGCGTCTTCAAGTTATCTCTACGGGATTTTGGGAATACCCGGTGCACACAGAGATACATGAGCAGAAAGTCTGTTCACGCTTTTTTCAGGTGTCCATGAGCATCTTTGACCTACATCACGTTCATTACCCCAACACTGTCAAGGTCAAGTACGTTTTGCTTTCCCCGGCCGGTTCTAGCACGAGATGAAATTCCAATTGTAACAGTGAAGCGGCGAACATTTAGATGTGTTCTGCGGAAATGAATCACGAACGCGAAATTCGGTGTACATGTATTTTGTTTTGTTAGTTTGTTGTCTTGCGTCTGATCAAACGTGTACACGTGCTGAGTCACTACATCCAGCCCGACCCAGTTTTGGCGTTTCGATCGATCCAGGCGCGCTAGCGTACCGGTATCATCCAGTCCACTCCCACCAGATCTTTCCTAGTTGCTCAGCCAATCCACAACTCCCGCTCGCCAAGCACACGAGGCAAGGGTGCGTTCGCAAACAAACATGGCGGCCAAACATCGTCTGCTCGAGGAGCCTGTTAAAAGAAAATTGAAGGATACAACTTCACTATTTTCAAGATATTAGGAGGTTCTGTTGTGTATTATAAGACTTTCCAATTAGTTCATATGAAATTTTGGGGCGCACGATAGCCTTAAATGTAGAAACTCCAGTTATTAAAAAAAAATCAATGCGGGCGGCAGCCAGCTTCAGTGCGATATGCTTGCGCCAACTCTTCTTTACCAATCTCCTTTCTTTGAGGAGCAAATGCGTCAACTATTTGCTATAATTCTCACGAGCCCTAGCACATAAAGTGGGTTTTTGAAAATCTATGCCTCTTGCAGATAGAGCGGTATAGTTGAATGTCAGCTTGGTTGAAAACTGACGAGCGGTCGGTGCCTCACGGAGCAGACGTTGAACCGGCGCAGACCAGAGCGGTTTTGAACAGGACTATATAAAGCATCGAATGCCCGGCAGATGTTAGTAAACACCGGTCGCTTGACGAAGAAGCTTCACAGCTAATAAGCTCTCTTGCGAGCTCCGATCTTTTGATCTGCGCCTGCCGCGGAATACAGATCATCACAGTGAAAATGTGGTTACCCAAAATGTTCATGCAGGTAAGTGTTGCAGTTCATTTGTTTTTTTCTTTTTCGGGGGTGCCGTGTCATATTGTTTTCTTTTGTATTTCTCTGATTTTGTCATGTGTAAAAAAAAAAAAGTAGATCAGGGCACACAGTTTGACATGCCGCAACCAGCTTGATTTTTTTAAATTTTTTTTTTATTTTTAATATGCATTGACAGAAATCTTTTTCATGATAGAAAATTGCGATCAGGGAAGCGCACATATTTCTACGCAATGTTTTACTGTCGTGTTAGTCTGATCTAAGGAAAAAAATTGTTTGACAGCTGTTAAATTTGTAAAAGTGCATGAATTATGTTAATGACCGATGCAAAACTTCATCACCAAGGCCTATGGGTGGTATCATTTTAATGTACATGACTTATCTACAAGTAGAAAGATGTTCTTTTAATGTCAGTATCGATGCGTCATATTCAGTTTTTCTTTCTTTCTATTTCCGCAGGGCTCTAGCCCCGTGCACACCCACCTATTCTCGATGTCTAACGGGAAAGATTACCTCTTGAGTGATCTCCTGTTCAAAGACAGCTTGCTGGCAGTCACTGGAAAGTAAGTACATTACTAACCCATTCAGCCATGACACATAACAGCAAGAGATGGGTCGACCATGATAATTCAAGGGTAGTGCCAGATTAGCTAATCTGACACGGCGCTTGAATTATCATGGTCGATCCATCTCCTGCAAGTGGTGCATAGTCATTAGATGACGCCTCCAAAATTTGGGAAATACGGCCAGGGAGCTGAATGAGTTAATCTATCATTCAAATTGCATCATTTTCTTGTCTGTGACCTTGGATCTTGCGGCCATAGGTCCAAAATACACTACCAAAAGCCTTTTATTTAATCGGCCCGACTATCATTCAGTTGAAGATTGCAAGGAAGTTGATTTTTTCTCTCTATTTGTTGGTTGTTGTTTTTTCTTGCATGTGTGGTTTGTCTGATAACTTTTTAAAATATAATTTACCTGTACCAGCATCTTTACCCTTGAAATAAGATTTTTCTTGTTTTAATTCCCCCAGACACCAGACGTCATTCTGCCAGAGATTTGCGGATCTCTCAGACAATCGGCAATCGTTCAACGAAGTCTGCATGTCGCCCAACTCTCAGTCTAGCGGGAGTGTGTCGGAAGCACTCGTTCAGACCACTACAACCACGACAACTGAGGAAGAAGCCGACGAACCACCTATAGGGGTTGACGGTAAGATTGTTTGGATTTTTGCTTGTGCAAATTTTGTTTTGTTGTCAGTTAGTGTTATCTTTTAACCCTTTGTCAGTCAGTAGCACTTTTTGTCGCCTTGATTCCAGCAGGAATCACCACTGCAAGAAAGGCTTCCGACAGCCAAAGGATTCACCACCTCATGCATGCAGCCACTGGTACTGTATACAATATGTGTGTGGGCTGCATGTACAGTGTGGTTAACTCATTCAGCCCGACGGCCGTATTTCCCAAATTTTGGAGGCGTCGTCTAACGACTATGCACCAGTTGCAGGAGATGGATAAGCTGATCTGGCACTACCCTTGAATTATCATGGTCGAATCATCTCCTGCTGTAGGGCGTCAGGGCTGAATGGGTTATGAATCTGAGTTTAAAATGTTCAAAATTAAAAACAGTTTTGTTACTAACCCTTTTCATCCTGTTACACTATTTCAAGAAATGTATTTGACTATTATAATTATAGTTCAAGGGTGGTGCCAGTATAGCTTGGCGCCTGAGGCGTCGAGCTATTGTGACACCACCCTTGAACTAAAATGGTTAATCTGTCTTACTGTCATGTAGCTTTCATAGATCAGTAAGCAATTTTTTTTTTTTTATCAGCCTCAGGATGTAATGGGTTAAATTTGAAACTATAAGAGGATGATTTGTTTGTATGATCTGGACTTAACTGTAATTGTGAATCTTAATTGTGATAAAGCAGACTTGTAAAATATCATTTGTTTATGCATGTGTTGCAAAATAAAATTCTTTTCAAAATGTACTCTGGTGTTGATTGTGTGCGTGTCTATATATCATTAAAAATGGTAAGCTGTATTCCTTACTTTTGCACTATAAGTATGTCATTAGTTTGAATTGGCGCTTTGCATAGATGGCTGATATCATTCGTAGGAAGAGTGTTTGCTAGCGTATGAATTATGATTGGCTAGTCTGAATCTGTTTGTCGCAACTGGCTGTTGATTTTGTCATTGATCCAGTTCTGATTTGCATATTTTGCTGAACCCATCATCATATTTGACAGTGTGCCATTTCTGTATCATGGATGAGATCACAAAGTACCGGTAATAGTACTTCTACTAGTACTAGTAGGTGTACTAGCAATATGAATTATATGCTAATTTTGGTCTTTCAGCTCTTTATCTCCAGCTGTCATGGATTAATAGGGAAATACACTGCATGCTGTGTGATTTGCTACATTTTGTATGGTTAAAAAAAAAATCGCAGACGAGCACACAACACCATTTATTTTTTTTAATGTGTTTTCTTCCATCCAGTTTTAGCACTCTGACTCTGTGTTGGCCGCTTTCCAGAAATACACATGTTTTGACGTTGAAATCGGTGCTTAATTGTGCCTTTTTCATTTTTCTCTCAGCGTTTTATACCCCTGGCGGTGAAGCAAAAGCGACTCAATTTCTGACGGAACTCTCCCAAATCCTTCTGAACTACTATGTGAAACAACTGGACCGGAACACCAAGGTGGTTGACTTCCACCACCCCCACCAGCTGCGCGAGATGATGGCACACTGTCTTGACATTGACCACTCTCCTCGTGACCTTGAGCAGCTCCTCAGTGACTGCAAAGAGACTCTGAAATACTGCGTGAAAACCGGTTAGTCTGCGATTGCCTGCCTGTTTACCTTGCCTTGGGTTGGATCGATCTATGTTGACATTCAAAAGAAATGCAACATTTTGTTATCATTAGAAACACTTTCGTGTTTCCGATGACTTGCGTGTTTCTGATGACAAAAATTTCACACTTTTTGCTCATCAGCTTTTTTTTTTATTGTAGTCATCCATTTTCCTCTGTGATATTTTTGAGTATTTGGCTTCAGCATCAGTGTTTCTGTTGATACAGATTGTATATATTTTAAAAAATAAATCTGTCACTACCTTTGAATTATCATGGTCAACCCATCTCCTGCAACAGGTGCATAGTTATTAGATGATGCCTCTAAAATTTGGGAAATACATGCGTCGGGATGAATAAGTTAAAATTCTTTTAAATTTCAGGACATGCCCATTTCTTCAACCAGCTGTCAACAGGCCTGGATGTGATTGGAGTGGCTGGCGAGTGGCTGACAGCCATGTCAAACACCAACATGTGAGTTGACATTACCCATGGTGTGATCCGATCTTTACGATCGCTTGATCACGGTTTGCTGTGCTGTAATGGCGAGACAATGGGCAAGATGGCAGACCAGCCTTGTCCCGGACTGACAATGTGAGTGGCATAATCTAGTTCCGTGTTCAATGCACGCAGGTTGTCCCTTTGTCATGTTTGTGTAGCGGTAACAATAATGTATAAAACATTAACTCATTGGAGACATGCTTTGTACATGGCAAGTAGCCGCATATTTGTATTTAGTGAGTCTTGAATGAGTTACTTTAACCCCCTTGTACATGCGGGCACTTACCAGTGGCTGCTTGTACAAGGGATTTAACCCTTCGTCAGCAGCTTTTTTTTTGTCACACTGATTTCTACAGGAATCATCTTGACAGAAAGTGCTGACAGCCAAAGGGTTAAAAAAAATAAGAGGTCAAATCTGGTCCGTCTTTTCTGATGATTGGCACACACACAAAAATTGTCAAAATTGCTTTGAAGGGGCACTCTGTGTTTGAATGTGGCACGGAAACGGCCGCTTGTCTTTGTCCATTGTGCCGTCTATTTGTTGTAATTTGGGAGCAGTTTGGTTGATAAGGTGGGTATATCAGTAACAATGAACGGCCATGTCCAGAATTATATGTAGTGGTGTGTCATTTTTGCTATGGATTCAAGCGTGGGGTCAGGTGATTAGCAGTTGCGAAGGTGGGTATGTAGGAAAGAACTTGTTACAGTTGCTAACTAGGGTGGGCATGGTTAGTGAAATGACCAGACATCAGGACCACAAATTATCTGAAGGTTTTTGATCAGATTTTTTTGTGCAAAAAGGTTGAAGCTTTTCAACAATTTGAAATTTTATAATCCACACAGTTGTGAAATTTGCAATGCTCGCTGACGTCTGATCATTCGAAAGTCACTAATATAATTAAGATTAATTTTAATTCATTAAGATTAATTTGATAATTGGTTACTTTGCTGACGTGTGACAGGTAAGTTACAACTTTATATAAGTCTGTGAACTCATTTCACTCTGACTGGCGCAGTTTTCACAATTGGTGGTTGCTTTCTGAAGACTACATATCAGTTCAGGAGATAAATCGACGATGATAGTTCAAGGGTGGTGGCAGAATTGCTTGGCGCCTGCGCCAAGAAGCTCTGACACCATCCTTGACCTGTCATGCTTGATTTACCTCCTAGTCGGTGTTGGGGCTGAATGTGTTGATAGTGCGCCACTGACAGATGTTATGAACAGTGGTTCTTTTCATTCACAGGTTCACATACGAGGTTGCCCCTGTCTTTACTCTGATGGAGGAGGTGGTGCTGAATCGCATGCTGGCAAAAGTCGGCTGGGAAGGTGGTGATGGCATCTTCGCTCCAGGTAACAGTCTTTGACTTTGTGAAAAGTTGTTAAATTGCACAATGATGCTAAAGGTAGAAATCTGCACTCTCAAGAAAATTGTACACATGTATTTGTACCAAGAAAAAGACAACATATGTCATCTGTAGCTTTTTGGCACACGTGTGAAGCAAAAGTGAGTCTTATGTTTTGTGCCAGCTGTTGTCCGTGGTAAACTTTAACATTGGCATTTTCTCCGAGACTATTCAAGCCAGATTCTTCAAACTTGGCCCAAGGATACTTTGTGGCAAGACTTTTCTAAACATACCAGTTTGAGTGACCTCTCACAAGGTCAAGGTGACAGGGATCAGGAAATATGTCAAAAATAGCTATATATTAACATAATTTATTTTTTCTAAAATACTATTCACAGCTTCAAACCCAAACTTGGTACAAAGATACATGATGGTAAGATCTTTCTATTCATACTAATTTGGTTGATCCCCCAGAAAGGTCAAGGGTCACAAGAGCTCAGGAAATATGTGAAAAATAGCCATATTTTGACAAAAGACGTTTTTTTTTTCTCAAATACTATTCACAGCTTCAAACCCACATTTGGTACAAATAGATACCTGATGGTAAGACCTATCTATGCATACTAATTTGGATTACCCCTCGGAAAGGTCAAGGGTCACGAAGGGCTCAGGAAATAGGTCTGAAATGGCCATATTTTGACAAAAGATGTTTTTTCTCAAATACTATTCACAACTTTAAACCCAAACCCAAACTTGCTACAGAGATACCTGATGGGAAGACCTTTCTATGCACACTAAATTGGTTGATCCCTCAGAAAGGTCAAGGGTCATGAGAGCTCAGGAAATAGGTACAAAATAGCCATATTTTGACAAAAGATGTTCTTTCTCAAATACTTTTGTTTTAGAAGTCCATTGCTTAGTCATTCGTTGATTGCTGTTTCTTAATTTTACTTGAATATTTTTGAAGCAAACTTCCTGAATGAAACTGACACTGAAGTTTGATGCAAAATAAATATTCAAATATATTTTTTCTGTGTAGGTGGTGCCATCTCTAACCTGTATGGTGTGCTGCTGGCTCGCCACCATGCTTTCCCTCAGGCCAAGTCCGAGGGTATGCCTTTTGGCACCAGACCTGTTGTCTTTACATCTGAACATGTGAGTTGGCTTAAATTCTATGAATAAATTCCATTTTAAGATCAGAAGGAAGACACAAGTTGTCCAGCATCTGTCCTACATGTAGATGGGGAAACAAATTCAAATTGTTGAGACGACTTCAAGACTGCATGCTTTGAAAATCTTCGTATCAAGTGGAAAAAGAGTGGTCAGATCATTTTGAAATATCCAATTAATTTTAATGTTATTTGATAGGAAAAAGTGTAGAAATCAATTAACCCATTACATCCTGAGGCTGATTTTGTATAATTTGCATATTGTCCTATGAAGGCTACATTACAGATTAGGAAATAGATCAACTGTTTTAGTTCAAGTGTGGTGTTAAATAGCTTGGTGCCTCAGGCGCCAAGCTATTCTGGCACCACCCTTGAACTATCACTTAGCAGTCAAATTCATTTCAAGCAATGGGTATATCAGGATGATAAGGGTTAAAATTATTAGATGCATGAGGAAAACGGCCGGGGAAGGATGTTTATTTTATTTTTGTATTATTTCAGAGTCACTACTCCATCCGTCGTGCATGTGCCATTCTGGGCATAGGCACCAACAACTGCGTCAAGGTGCCTTGTGACTACAGGTAAGAAATGTTTATTCCTGTCTCGTTTTAAACGATTGACCATGCAAGTTCAAGGATAGTGTCTAATTCCAAGCTGTTTTGGCATCACCCTTGAAATAACCCTTTGCGTGTTGTCAGTGCTTTTAGTCGCAATGGTTCCTGTAGGGATCATCACGACTAAAACCGCTACCAACACCCAAAGGGCCAACATGGTTCATCTGTCTTCTAAACCTGGATGCGGTCATCAAATTTTCTATAATTATTATGATTTCCAGAAATCAGGAAATAGTAACAGTTAATTGCATGTGTTTTGACAAAAAAAAAGTGTCCAGCTTTTTGATGTTCCATCATTCCTGTGTTCATAATAAAAAAAAATGTTTTTATTTTTCAGAGGCAAGATGATTTTGTCCGAGTTGGAAAGACTGATCGTGGAGACAAAAGCTGCAGGCAAGACCCCCATCATGGTTAATGCCATGGCTGGCACAACTGTCCTTGGTGCTTATGACAACCTTGAAGGTATCGCTGACATCTGTGAAAAGCAGGGCCTCTGGATGCACGTTGATGTGAGTACCAGTTTAAAGCAGTTTAGATTTTGACTCAGAAAAGTGTGTATGAGAAATCCAGAGTTGGTGTGCATAGCAATTCAGAAAAAAATGTGAAAAATGGACGTTAAAAAATCTCCCTTTTGACACTAAAATAATGAAGAATTTGATGCGAGTTGAGGTCATACTTGAATATTGTCTCTCATCCTTATTTTTCTATTTTTTTTTTTTTTATGCACACTTCCTGCAGACATATCCCAAGTTATGTTAGTTTTGATTTGTGTTTTCAGCACAAATTGTTTTTGCCTGTCCATGTCCACACATGAATGTGTTTCAACTTGGGAACTGTCAGTTTTCTTGACACACTTGTTCTGATGTCTTTTAATGTATTCTTCCGCATAAATTGTTTGAATAAATGTGTGTAAATCAGAAGTGGACCAAATTGCATGTGTTTTGGTAGAAACGGTGGATGAAACCTCGGGGATTAACATGCAGTGTCATATGTTTGCTCAGGCTTTTAATCCACTGTTTTTGTTGAAGCATTATTCACCTACTTCTACTTGGAAATCAATTTGTTTTCATTATGTGTTCATCTAAATATGTGTGGAAAAGAGGGAGATCGTAGTAGCAAAACATCTTTTGGCTCACAACAGCCGCAGTGGGCCACTGCAGCCATCGTGGGTGCGAGGACCTTTGCTGACTGGGGACATGCATGGGTAGAAGGGAGGCAGAGAGAGAGAGAGAGAGTTGTCTAGATTGATGTGTTTTTAAATATTTAAATGACATAAAACCATGAATTCATTTTCTCACACATTTTGCTTCTGTTTGTCTCAGAATTGTGTGTAACCGTAGTGACATACCTGCACCTGACTTAATTTACTTTGTCAACAATTCCTCGTTAAAGATTTTCAAAAATGAATTCTGCCTACTATGTTGGTCCATAGGTTGTGACATTTTTTTTTTTTTTTTCATTTATTGCTTTTTCTTAGTGTGAACTGCGATGTACATGTTCAACCAGCAAATATGTGCCTACTGTTTGTTTTTTAAAATATTTAGCAATTTTTTTAATTTTACTGGAGTTGTGCGTTTTTGTACTGATAGATGTTTGCTGATGATTTTGTCAATTTATGTGTACTGCAGCCTTTAGGCAGCATAAAATGTTGCAGACGATTACACTTTTATAGGAAGGCATTTTCTTTTGTTAAACAGAGGTTTTGTATTATTTTGAAGTGTTCATATTTTTGGCCTGGGTTAGATTTTTTGTGTAGGCACTTGATTTTGAAGAGTACTTTTGCGCTGTATGTCACTGTTGAAACTTGTGAGTGACGTGCATCTTATTTAGTAGCATTTTCCCCGCTCTTAGGGTCAAAAGAGGCGGTCTGCTCCATTTTCATTCCACACCTTCGCTTGATTACACCACATTTTGAATATATATATATATATATCTCATATTGTCAGATTATTGATGTTAAATGTGCAATCTGTTAACATGCCAAACATGCTGCACTGACAATTGACATACACGTACAGCATTATGGAGCACAACACTGCATTACAACAATGGTTCACACACAGCATACTTGCAAACACTGGAACAAGTGAAACAAGAATATTCTAATTTGCCTCATCTACACTGGGTCGTGTGCTCGTCTGCTATATGGGCCTTTCAGCACAAATAATGAACTATGCCACAGATTCACATACAAACTTCATCTCGTACATCAACACATAAAACTTCATCACATCAAATAACATACACCTGATCAACGATTGATGGACACTATTGAGTCCCACTTTGTCCTTACCATGAAGGTCCATTTTGCTTTCAGGGTGCTTGGGGTGGCTCTGTCCTAATGTCTCAGGACTACCGCCATTTGTGTAAAGGAATTGACAGGTGTGTTGTGGTTACAACCATTTTCAACCAGTGTCTAGCTGAACTGACTTCAGCACTTTAGTTGAATTGACTTTGCATCAACTCGGATCTAATTAACCCATTGCATCCTGAGGATCAATTTTTTAAAATAGTAATTTGTTTATTGTCCTATGAATGTTTGCATTACATATTAGGAGATACACGTAGATCAGCCATTTCAGTTCAAGGATGGTGCCAGAATAGCTTGGCACCTGAGGTGCCAAGCTATTCTGCCACCACCCTTGAACTATCAAATTGATTTCAAGCAATAGAGTATCAGGATGAAAAGGGTTAGCACTGTTTGGTTATTTTGTGTGTTATTAGCATCTAACAACATTAATAACTCCACATTAAGTCTATTAAAGTTACTGGAAACTAAGGAATTTTGTCTTCCTTCGCTTAAGGTATTAAAGTTGAGGACTTTGTTAATACACATAAAATTTCCTTAAAGTTGAAATCAGTCTTTCTTACATTATGTGTGCACTGTTTCTTAACCCCTGTGTAATGAACTAAATCTCAGCACTATAATTATGGTATTGTTAAAACACTCTGATTTTATTAATTTATGGTATCAGTAATCTTAACTTTAATCAGTAACATTTTAACTTAGTTTACAATTTAGTGAAAATAATTAATTCTTTGCTATATTATTTGGTAGATTACACAAGTAATTTAAACTAGAAATAAATATAATGAAGGCATTGAAAATTAAAATTTATGGAACTGCAGATTATTTTTTGTACCCGTAGAAATGACATTTTTGCTGATATATACATACAGGTATTAAAAATTAGTATGTTTGGGTTTTTCTTTTGCCTATTGCAGTGCATTGAAGACAAGACAAATGTTTTGTTGATGGTCACAAATGCATCACAAGTTTGTCTTTCATTATGATGTGTTTGTGCATGTATGGTAATACCTTTGTATGCTCACAAAGGGATTGTAATTTCAGCACTGCAGCAGGTTTGTAACCAAAGGGCGTATCTATAACTGTGTTTGATTTGTTTTCAGGGCTGACTCCATGACTTGGAATCCCCACAAGATGATGGGTACACCCCTTCAGTGCAGTGCCATCCTCAGCAGACATAAGGTACAGTTTAGAGCTACTTACTTTTTGCATTTTTCATAATTTTTTTTTTTTTTTTTTTTTTTTGCTTAAGCAATTTGACTTTCAGGAATATGAATTGAATTGTAAAAGGTGCATACTGAACAAAATCACATACTAGGTTTGTCCATGTACGTTTTTGCTATGAAACAAAAACAGTTTTAAAAAATTAAATTGACATCTTAGCATCTTTCTTTTAATTGTATTACCTACCAACTTCACCAGATCTGATTATGTCATACTTAATGGATGTCATTTTAACCATTACTTACATTTCTTTTCTTTTTCCTTTTCCTCAGGGCTCTCTGCAGAGCGCCAACCAGATGTGTGCTGACTATCTCTTCCAACCAGACAAGAACTACGACACCAGCTATGACACTGGTGACAAGACCATCCAGTGTGGCCGCCACAATGACATCTTCAAAATCTGGCTCATGTGGAGGGCCAAGGGTGACGAGGGCTTCCAGAATCAGATCAACCACAACTTTGAAATGGCCAAATACCTCAGGGACTCAATCCGCGATCATGAGGGCTTCCATCTCTGTAATGAGGATGTGAGTACATTTGTGAAGTCATTAAGATGCCAAGTAACAGTGGTACAAAGTGGTGTTAGCAAGAGACATAGATCCTCATGAGCCCCTGCACATGCGAGCGCGCTGAGGATCTATGTCTCTTGCACTTGGGTGATGTCTATGTGTAATTTGTTTGAAAATCTAATAAGGTATTATTATGGTCTTTACTTGGTTGCTTATTTGTACTTTTATGTATGCAGTTTGAAGGCCCGAACATCTGCTTCTGGTACATCCCCCCTGCGTGGCGTCACATTCCATTCCAGCAGATTCCAAGAGAAAAAATGACAAAGGTCAGTCCAGCTTATTTTCACACATTTTATTTCATTGTTTTCTGATATTTCACATATTTATAGCATTGGAGGGACGAATGTTGGCTATGCGGTGAAGGTTTGTAAAAGGGAAGTAATATAAATATTGTTGCAGAGTTTGTGTATAGTTACCTCCCTTCAATAGTTTTCTGGAAGTTATGTCCCATGCAGTTTGTGACTATTCAGTGTTTGGAAGTCAAAAGTTGGTTAAACTTGATTGTGTTTTGATGCAACAAAGGATTACAAGTTCTGACAAACAAGCGATGTTGCAGGTTTGTCCGGCTTTTAATCCACTGTTTACATCAAAAGATGCAATTTTTTCACCTATTAACCCTTCTCATCCTGATACACATGATTGCTTGAAATAAACTTGACTATGATAGTTCAAGGGTGGTGCCAGAATACCTGGCACCTGAGGCACCAAGCTATTCTGGCGCCACCCTTGAACTAAAATGGTTGATCTATCTCCTAATCTGTAAAATAGCCTTCATGGGACAATAAGTAACTTTTAAACGTCAACCTCAGGATGTAATGGGTTAAAATATTGATTTTTTTTTTTTTTTTTCAATACTGATGAGCAAAAGAAATGCGAAAATTTTGGAATTGTCGGAAACACTGTTTCTGATGATTCCAAGAATGTCACATTTCTATTGCTGTTCAGTATGCTATGCAGACAAATCTCTTGACCATTCTTCTTAATCTTACCCTCTTTTCTATAGGTGGCGCCAACAATCAAGGGCCGCATGATGGAAGCTGGCACCACCATGGTCCAGTACCAGCCGCTTGGTGACCTCCCCAACCTTTTCCGTGTGGCCCTGTCGAATCCAATCGTCACTACCGCAGACATTGACTTTTTGGTCAATGAGATCGATCGTCTCGGACGCGACATCGAGTAATCCGTAACTTATTTCTGCCCTATGGGCAGCAGATCTCAGAATTATTGAAGTCGGGCACTGACTTTACTGTGAATCAAAACTTTTGTTTTTGTTTGTCCTCTTCCATGTGAACTTGGAACTTCAAAGAGGCTCAGCAAGCAGAACGGTTGTGGGGCTGATGTCTGTCACGATTGGCTTGCACACAGTTGTGCATGAGGCCAGTTGTGTCGGGTGTCAGCTTCATGACCATTAGCACGCTGGAGGTGCAGCTGTGATTAATATGTATTTATGATAATCAATGAATTTGTGAATGATGATGATAAAGGTTTGTGAACCCTTTAACTTTGCAATGAAATGACCTTAGATGACTTGTCCCTTGTCTGTCAGTAGCGGTTTTTGTTGGCATGATTCCTGTAGGAATCATAGTGACAAAAATCACTACTGACAGCCACAGGCTGAAGAACTTCAACGCCACTCAGAACGCCTTTTTTTTTTTTTTTTTTTTGGTTGAATGACCTTGTAGTGAAATATGCTCTCATCAAGCTGCCAGCTTCACCCATGATATTTTCTTCTCAGGATTCTGTTCACCTGGAAGAAAGTGCTCTCATAAAAGTAACATCAAACCACAATTACTTTGTGCCATGCTTCGCATATGAAAATTATACTCAGGGCTCCCTGTTTTGGTGTTTAATGTCGTGTGTACGCTTTTGGAGTAAGAATGTAATGATGCTCTCAAGGTCGGCACAAAGACCTAACACTTGATAAGATGCCAGTGTATACATCTGCACAATGACTTGTATCATCCCTTTTTGTCACGTGTATCCCCCCCCCCCCCCCCCCCCCCCCAAAAAAAAAAAAAAAAGAAAAAGACGGACACATCTTAAAGCAATCATAGATTGTAGAAGTGAAATTTGCGTACATGTAGAGCATCGGCAGAACTCAAGTATTGTATCGGTTTCCGGTTAGCGTAAGCTTGTACTCCGAGTTATAGGGACTTGCTTGCTTATCCATGGCATGTACTATTTCCCGAGTGAGAGAATGTTTCATATACAACGTCCCACCTGTCCTTTCAAGAGAGGCATTGATTCTCAGAGCCCCTGGACTGCATCTGCAAGATGCGTCAGTTTTCATGAACCCCTGCGGCCGCAGGGGTTCATGAAAATTGACGCATCTTGCAAATTGAGACTGTACTATGCCAACCAAGATTTGTCTTGATGTCGGGCCCTGATGTGGAGGGTGGCAGGGTTTAAATTTAAAGTGTGCGAGTGTCCAAAATGTGCCTGTATAACACTTGTGTATGTTCAACAGTATTGGATGGATTGTGATGAAAGTGCAATACCATTTGTGTTGGGTGCTCGTATGGTACTGAAACGGTGAAAGGTCCGCCCCTCCCCCTCTGTATGACTGTGCCATACTTTGTGCTATGAGGTGTAAATGTGTCACGTTTTTGGCGTCTTTTTGTACCAATATTCATGTAGTGTGTGTATTTCTGCTGTGTACATCGACATCTGCTGTACATGTATTTGTCCGTTGTGCATACATGTTATGTATGTGTAGTGTTGGATGTAATTTTTTCATCACATTTATGTGCATTAATTGTCAGTCTCCCATGATATTGACATGTCTTTTTTCACAGGATGCTAAAAAGCATTACCCAGTGGAGAGTTTGATTCAAATGTTCACTGTCCATGAGATCAGAATATTTTGTGTGAGAGCTTCAGATCTTTCACCCCTTTGTAAATGGTGCCGGTGGCTGCATGCGCAATGGGGTTAACCCTTTGGCTGTAGATAGCACTGCTGGAATCACCGCGACAAAAAGCGCTACTGACGGCCTATGGCTTAACAATTTAGGTGGTCGTTATCACAGTCATGCTATTTTATTATGCATCAGATGTGTTCACATTCATTTGGTATGCCTGTGTATGAGTGATCTTGTGGATTACAAATGGCCAGTGGATTCCACAGTGTAACAAATGTCTTTGAATTGTCATGAATGCTCTTCCACCCCAGAATGCATTTTCTGTCTGAAAGTTCACCTTGAAAACAGTTGTCTTCATTTTTAAACACCCGTTGTGCATGCAGCCACCAGTGCTGTCTATAGTACCAGCAGCTGTGTGGACAAGGGGTTTAAATAACATTTACAAAAAAAATGTAAAAAAAGACAATGTTTTGCAGGTCAGAATTCTTTCATACATTGTGTGTAGGATTTTGATAGTGAAAAGTACTAAGAATCAACATGGCAACATCTGTATGTAAAAAAAAAAAAAAAAAGACCAAAAAAATTTCAATCATGTGTATGAACAAAATACAAATGAACAACAAAAAAGTTCCATCATGTGTGCACAGTTTATATCATGAGAATATGTTGAGCTCCACTGTACATTTTAAGATCTCCAATGACTTGCACGGCTGTGCATGGGCTACCTGGCGTTGATGTCATCCTATGGAGCTTTTGCTAACTAGCACGGTTCTTACACCATAGAGCTAAATGTACTGCCCTAAATCGTATGTGTTAAACTATTTACTGTGTGAATCTTCAAGGGTTTTTAACTCGCGAGCAACAGCAGAGGTGAGCTTGCGTACACATTGCTCAAAAACCATGAATGAATTCTGTATAGAATACTGTGTTGTCACCGTAGCCCGAAAAGATCTTAGTCATGTGCTTTAGTCACCACGGTGTGGACTATGATAGAGTTAATGTGCATTGATATTTGTCCTGCTCTGTAGCTGAGACAAACCTGATGGGGTACAGATTGATCAATAAAGAATCTCAAAAAACAAAAAGCAAAATTGTTTGTCCTATTATTCGTATCCTCAAAGTGTGATTGTGCTTTTCTTTACACGTTTGTTTCTTTCAACAAGCCTGCGTTCAGACATGGTCAGCTTTCACAAAATAATCCATTCAACACTTGCACATTGCAACAAGGGAATTTACGGTTCAAGCGTCCTGCCAGAATAGCTTGGCTCTTATAGGTGTCGAGCTATTCTGGCACCACCTTTGAACTAAGCTTATATTTCAGTAAAGCTGCATTCAGACAGCTTCGACACTAATCCACTTAACGCCGTGAGATGGCCTTGGTTGCCTGCTCGGCGTTAAACCCAAATAACTAATCCATTTAATGCGTGCACACTACAACGAAACAAGAGAATTAATCGTGATGGATCAAGGGTGGTGCCAGAATAGCGTGCCGCCTATTGAATTAAGCTTATAATTAACTGCAATAAAGCCCACATTGAGACAGTTTCGACACAAATCCAGTAGTCAATGCTTACGCACTACAAAAGACGTGAATCGAATTTAGTAATCATTATGGTGATGGTACCAGAATAGCTTGGCGCTAAACTGTTTTGACACCACCCTTGAACTATCATGGTTGATCCATAATCTGTCAGTGTGTCGCTTTGTATTGTCGACTAGAGCTGCGCTCGACAAACTTCTTCAAAATCACACACACACTGTCACATAAGAGTCCGGGAGTCACTCGGTCGTGAAATCGGTGCTGACAGAAGGGAGGTAAATGGCCATGGACTATTTGATTACATCACACGAGTGGTCGCCCAAACGAGTGCGTCAGTCCCGCGGGTCTTTTCTCTTCAATGGAGGTCACACACGGGTTATTCAAACTGCGTGGGTCTGTTGCCCGCGGGCAACCCAATCTCACCACCGATGAAAAGAATATAGGTGTACAGGGGCCGGATGCTGGAGTCGAAGATAATTTGACTCCAAGCTAGCGTCTTAACCCGGACTAGTTATCGCGAGGATTGCGGCGATGCTTGAGCGCAATGCACAAGTCGAAGTTAGAGCGCGCAATAGCTAACTCGGAAATCTATTTTAAGAGTAGGAATCCCCCCTGCGTTGCGCATGCTCCTCTACAAAAATGTAACTACCGGTGTAAACTTCCTGTCGAGCACGCGGATTTTGATACTCACGTTTTTGCAATAGTAGAACGAAGAAAACACCGAGAAGCGGGCTAGAACGAAGAACTTCTCCGACCAATGGACGGAGGTGAAGCAAAAGTTCCAAAAGATGAGGACTGACGTCCTAAACCGCCAGAGGGAGATGAGGAAACGGTGAAAAACCACCGTCGCCCATACCATTTGAAGATTTGATTCTGCCGCAGATCATCGGGGCAGAGTCAAACCTCATCCATGGCATCACTGGAAGTGAGTTCAGTTTTCACATTTTTAATTTTCGTATCTAGTTGCTGTATTTAGACCTCTTTCAGACTCATGTCTCAAATGCCGAATACTGTGAACTTATAAAGCAGTAGAGCACTTCCATAAATTCTTTCGGTACTGTTGTGTCTGTAGCATGCATTACGAGGTTGCATAGTAATAGTATGCAAGGTGTGTTTTTATTTTGATTGCTGCGTGTAAATGGCCCTTGTATTTAAAATCAAAATAACTTTTCATTGTTAATATAGTGAAACATCTTTTTTTTTTTTTCAGTGAACGTTCTGACAGACAGCTTACACTCAGCTTGAAAAGAAGAATGGCTCCTGTAGTAAAAAACCCTCATGCTGTACCTCGCGTAAGCCATTTGATTAAGCTCCTAATAGTTATGTATAACTGTGTGTATGTCATTGTTGTATTCACTCATGTTAAACTGCACTTTTAATGACCTTAATTATGAAAAGTCATTTTTTTCCAATGGGGATGGCAGTTTACTGTGTAATGCACATTCAGCTTTGCACATAGGTAGAGTTCCCAGCAACCCATCAACAGACCTGTTTAGAGCCACATTTCACTGCCCGCTGACCTGACAAACAGATAATCGTCATGTAATACACGCTAAAAATGTTCATTTTTCATATACATTTAAGACATCCATCAGTTTGCATCATCAGTATGCAAACAAATATGACTAAGAGATAGTATTGGTTTGCTGGGTATTACAGATTCACTGGGGTTTGTAAAAACTGCATCTAAATCTAACCTACTACACAATACTACTACTGTGCAGTCAATGCCGAAGACTTGCATCTTTCGATCAATGCTAAAGGCACTAGGAGTACAGGCACGGATAAAGCCTTCCATGACTAAAAGTTTTTCCTTACTTTCTTCATACTAATAATCAGCCACACACACACACAAACACACACATGGCACATGTTTAGAGGCAGTAGATAATGACACACCTTTTATTTCATACTATTTACTAGTTGAACTTGAAATGCCTGTTACAATATTTACATAATTATTTTCCAGTGAATAGCACTATTATTTCCTGTGTGGATGACAGACACATTAGCCGTGGACTTGACAGCTAATGTCAGTACCATATTATATTAGTAAATATACTTAAATATTTGCTTTTAAAAGTAAATATGTGAATATGCACAGTGTCAAGACTCGATGCACAATACTTCTCAGTCGTATTAAACCTCTGTTTATATGCAGCCATTGGTACTGTTTAATCACTGGTGGCTGTGTGCACAAACGGGTTTAAATCCGTTTTATGCTTGAGCGCACGTATTACGTGTGGACCAATATCTTTGAGGTTGCAAGTCATCTTTCTTGCAACATAATTAAACTTAGTTGAAATTGCCTGCTACTGTGCCAGCAACCAATGACCTCAAGCCACTGACTGCATCACCAAGAAAAAAACTGATTCCAAATTCTCTCTGAATCCGATCTAGATGTACACTTTGCTCAAAGTTGACTCAACAGAACACACACATAGTCCTTTTGACTGTGTGCCTGTTATACCTATTTTAACCCGATTTTCCATGCAGCCACTGGTACTGTTTATTGTACAAGTGGTTGCATGTACAAGGTATTAAATAAACATTGTTTATTTCATTCAGCTCCATTACCCGTATGCGAGACTCAAGGACAAGAGATGATGCCAGACTCAGAGTTCATGCAGTTTGATGAGGATCTGTTCACACAGAACAGTGCCATCATCTCCATTACCTCGCCCAAAGGCTAGTACTATGTATTTTTTTCTTGCTGTTAAATGTCTTTGCATAGCAATTGTCATATAACTTTTAAACTTTAAAGCGAAGTTGCTAGTTACAACAGCCGAGGGCTTCGCACTGTACCTGTATACCGACATCACTACCTGCTCGAATTCATCTGCTCGGGATGAGCGCGCATCAAAATGTCACCCTCCAGTCAGTAAATTTGGGGTACCATGAGGGTTATGAGGGGAAAGATGTAAACTCGCAGATTTGAATCAGCATTGGAGGCTTTTAGGCCCAAATGGCATCAGACTTGCCTTGCCCTCGTGAACTGCGTGTTGTGTTTGTGGTGTCTCTGTGCTGGAAATTGGGGAATGCTGTTATATGTGTGATAATTTTTGGTCAAAAGGGTCTAACCACTCCCTATTATGCGTTATATTGATGTTTCAGTGACCCATAGACAGCCGAAAGAGCGCCAGCAGACTTCTGTGACCACTATCACTCTGCCAGTCACCATTCCACAAGGTATGCTTTTTCAGTTGAATATAATTGTGAACTGCATTTGTTTCTGAAATCTGTTAACTGACGACCAAAAGCCACAGCTGTCCAAAGAACATGGACACAATGTGGCCTAAATCAATGAAAGAGGCATAGATCCTCATGAGCCCCTGCAGTTACTGGGCTCATGAGGATCTATGCCTCTAGCATTTAGACGGGGTTCACCTTTTCTCAGCTCTCACTGTACATCTTACAGCATTTTGATAGCCATCAAAATGCCCATTCAAGTACAGCATAACTCTGCTGTGTTATTTTTGTCCATAATTATGCTAATTCTCATCATTTCATGTTGTGAGCATAATGTATATATATGTTACAAGTAGTGTCCATCACAGTACATTTTCTGTGCCATCTTACAAATTTGTTCAACATCATATTTCAGGAACCACATCAACTTCTTGTAGTTGTATTGCTCCTGTGCGACCAAAGGAGCCTCCAGCTGCCACAACACTGCACCAAAGGACGAAGTCATCAGCTGTGAACATCAGGAACTGAGGAAGGAACTTGGCAATATCAAGAAGAGGCGACAACAGGCAACCAACTTGTGAGATGTAGTCACAGATACTGGTGCCGAAGATGATCAAGAGACATGGAACTGCTATCTGCAAAGTGAAATACGGAAAAATGAGTCGAAAGTCAAAATGATGGATGCAAAGACTTTGTACTATGAGACATTGACCAAAACGTTGAAGATAGCGCTTGAGAAAACGCAGGAAGTGTAAGTACGTGTGCACCAAGTATTTGGTGTGGTGAAATACTGCTAGTGCAGTGTGCAAAAACTGTGCTTTCCTAGTCAATTTCAATCTTTGGTGTTTGATGGTGAACATTAATGACATTCTTTTTATAAGCATCATACTTTTATAGTGCTTGTGTGCTCTTGTGGCAGATGGTATTTAACCCCCTTGTGCATGCAGATACCTGCCGTAGACTGTAGCAGTCGCTTCATGCACAAAGGGGTTCAACACTAAACATTGTTATTCTGCAAGTCACTAGTGCTATGATGGTGTTTTTTCGCGAACACATCACTATAACACTGCCAAAATGTATTACAATGCTGTCTCATTTGTGCACCCCAAAGGCAAACAGTGAAGAGAATGATCATGAGCACAATGCACATTTTGATGACAGGACACATATGGTAGCTTTTTTTCCTGGAAGACTCCATAAGTGATCTATGCATGTGTCAAGTGGTGTGTTGTAGATGGTGGTTCAGAGTGAAGTGATAAATCTTTGGATCTCTCAGTCAGAACTTTATATTATGAGCGTGTGCTGTAGCAAGCTTTGTGACAATGTGATAATCAAGAAGGTAGTAGACCCACTTTGGAGGATCTGTGTACTTCATAGTAAAATCTGTCGTTGACTCAAAGCATGTAGAGTCTCACAAACTTTTTGACAATTGTTACAAGTTCGTGAAGACACATTGAGCAGTGCGACAACCTAAAAATGTGCAGTTCTCACAAAAATATGTTACGACTACTAGGACTGTCCACGAGCATTGTGAGTGTTATGTATCAGCACAAAGCTTCTTACAAGGTGTGATCAACCAAGCCAGTGAACACACACAGAACAATTAATCTTTCTTCAACTAAAAATGCCAGTCTTGCAGGACTTAGTCATTTACCCTTTTGCTCTCAGTAACGCTACTTGTGTCACAACTCTTGCACTAAAAGCGCTACCGACAGCTAAAGGGTTAATCGTTTAACCTTTTGTTAACTGTCATCATTCAATGTACATACTTTTGTCCGTCAGCTTTTTTCCCCCCACTTTTCATTTTTGTATTCAAGTGTAATAAAATTATTTCTCATGTTACTTTGTGTTCTATGTTACTAGTGTACATGCCCTTCAGAAAATGAGATAAAGTATGGAGTGCTAGTATACCATGTTGTTAGGAATGAGAATCTGACTTCAAAGAGATTATTATTTCTTTACTATATAATGTCAGGTCAGTTCATCAGAAAGTTTTAGACTCAGTTTGAATTGAAGATCAATTCAAAGGGGGTCTGAATTTTTCTGATGTAAATTTCAGTTATGTTTACTCCCTGTTCAGCACCAGGACCAAAGGTCACACACAAAGCTGTTAATACTGTAGCAGCAAGACATTATATAGTAAAGAAATAATAATCTCTTTTCATTTCACTATACTGGGAGGTGGGATTTGTATACTTACTCATCTGTGTGGTGGAAAAAAGTCGCGTACATATCTTTGCCTGGTAGCTTTCCCTGCATCTGTCCGCACACGCTCGGAGAGGTGGTAGTTTCCAGGTCGATCATCATCAGTCATATGACTCTGAGTTGCCGTTGTCTGCATCATCATCGTCTTCACTCTCATCATCAGATTCTGAATTGGAGGGAACTTCAAGATTCATATATCTGGCTTGGTTATGCAGCATTACACACACCATGATCACTTTGCATGCTTTCAGTGGTTCGAGACGAAGTTTTACTTGGTGAATTTATGTCTTATGTACACAATGTTCTGTGTGTTGTTGTTGTTGGTCACATCTTAGGCACACTTTAGGAAATCTTTGGTGGCTGTTGGGGAACCAAGGTCAGTGTACTATAGGGACATATTTTGCAGCCTAAAACAGAAACAACTATCAGAAAAAAATTAATCAGAGTAGTACACTATAAAAGAAAGTCCCAATGTGTCGCCTTCATTAAGCTATGTACAACCAAGCAACCAACCATCAAAGTCTTGGAAAAGACGTGACTCCCTCAGAATGTGCGCATCATGAACACTGTTAGGCCACTGTGCCACACCGTTGAAGAACATCAAATCAGCATCACAGACCACCTGAAAAAAAAAACAAAAGAATTTTATTAAGCATTTTGTGTTTGTCAAGACAAGCCTAGTCAGGTTTAGGATATTAAAACAAAAGATAAGTTTCACCGCCTTGTGCATATAGCCAAACATTAACAGTACTAGTCGCTGCATGCACTTGAGGAGTCTTAAGTGAAATATTTATTAGTGGTTGTGACACTATACCCACCACCCATACACACTGACTGGTCGTTTGAGGTTATTAGTGGTTGTGACACTATACCCACCACCCATACACACTGACTGGTCGTTTGAGGTTACACTTCTTTCACACATTCTTTCTAATGCAATCCAAACTGATAGTAATACTGTGCCATATATTTCATCCCATGAGTTAAGATTACTTGATGAGTTTGCATACATGTAACTGACAATTGGCATGAGTTATTATGTAAACAACTGTGATAATTTGGGTTTAACGCCGAGCAGGCAACTAAGGCCATCTCACGGCAGTGTGATAATTTGAGACAAAAGGATCCCAGGTACACAGGCACAACATGGTAGTGACTGATTTGCCTTCATATTCAGATAATGTCAACTTGTAATCAGTAATCATGGCACAACATGGCAGTGACTGATTTGCCTTCATATTCAGATAATGTCAACTTGTAATCAGTAATATTACATAACTTATATGACAATTGTACTTACTTGAACGTTGATCGAGTGGTAATTCTTCCTGTTCACGTGTTCGTGCATACTCTGAGGGCGTCTGGATGCGGATTTGGGTGCCGTCAATACACCTAAACACATTTCAGTGGGGTTCCGTGACGCTGAAAAATTTTTTGCTTTGACTCCTCAGCTTTTTGTTGAAGGGGCATCTTTGACTCCTCAGCTTCTTGTTGAAAGTGCGGCACACGTTCGACTGGTCAATGCCGATTAGTTCACCCACCATGTCTTGACTGAAAGGCCCCACTTACGTAAACGCGTAACGAAACTAGGACCAGTTTTGTTAAGAGCGGGGTGAGAGCCCCGCGTCGATTCAAAAGTTCAACGTCGTCTGCTATGCTGTCGGTGATAGCAAGAATCTCCTCGCGGTGAAAGCGAAACTTCTTGAAAATTTTGTCATCTTCAAACACGTCAAAAGAGTTGTTGCGGTCACGGAAGATGCGGTTTCTCCGAAGGAATCGTCTGGTACATCCGAATTCTAATCGCCGCCATCTTGGTTCCAGCCGCTAACCCGGCCTAGGGTTAGCAGACTTATCAGCACCAAATTGGCCGGATAGTTTGACCCCCGACTTTAGCGCCAGGATAGGCCTAACTCGGACTCGTGCATACGAACTTTTTAACCCTAGAGCTAAATTAGATCGAGGATAGGCTTTATCCTGGGATAAATCCACTAACTTCGACACCAGCATACAGCCCCTGGTCTGTGATGATTTTGAACCTTACGGCTCAAGACAGTAAGGTTCAAAATCACAGCCCAGTAGTGACAGTACGTGACACTCAGACCAGTATAATAATAATAAATAATAATTACGGTATTTATAATGTGCTTATCTTATAATAATTATAACTCTAAGCGCGCACTCACAACTCGCACACGCATGCGCACGCTTTAGACAATGACTCACGTATCACAGATAGTGAAAAAACATTACGACGCGGTCAGCTTGGGGTGGGGAGTGTGGTGATATAGTGCTAGAACTGTTGAAAGAGGTGAGTTTTGAGGGCGGACTGGAAGGAGGAGAGAGAGTGTTTCTGACGGAGGGAGAGTGTTCCAGGTGGATGGACCGTAGACGGAGAAGGAGCGAGGGCCGAAAGTGCTGAGTTTGGTGCGGGGAATGAGGAGGCGGAGAGGGTCGGAGGCGGAGCGGAGGGAGCGAGAAGGAGTGTGGGGGTGAAGTAAGTTGGAGAGATAGGTAGGAGTATAGTAGTTCAGGGATTTGTTGCAGAGAGACAGAATCTTGTTTTGGATGCGTTGGGGGATGGGGAGCCAGTGAAGAAGCTTGAACAGGGGAGTGATGTGGTCTGATTTTTTCTTTCTGAGGACAAGGCGGGCAGCATTGTTCTGGACGCGCTGGAGAGTGAGAGTGGTAGAGTGAGGAAGGCCGGAAAGGAGAGAGTTGCAGTAGTCGATGCGAGATAAGATGAGAGAGACAGCGAGTTTGGTGGCAGCTTCGGTAGAGAGTTTTTTTCTGATCTGACTGATGCGTCGGAGGTGGAAGTAACATGCCTGGGCCGAGAGGAGTCGAGGATAACGCCGAGGTTCTTGACTGAGTCAGAGAGGGAGATGGGGGTGCTGTCAAGCTGAAGGTGGAGAGATGGAGGGAGCTGGGAAAGTTTCTGGCGAGTGCCTACCAGCATGGCTTCCGTTTTGTCGTCGTTCAGTTTGAGTTTGTTTGCTGTCATCCAGGTTTTCACGTCTTCGTAGCAGTCAGCCGTGCGAGTCAGTTGTGACTGAGTGTTGTCGAGTTTGTCTTTGTCTAGTAGTTGTGAGTCGTCAGCCGCGTAGAGGTGGTGGTGTATGTGCTGAGACTGGATGATGTTGGACAGGGGAGAGGTGTAGAGTGTGAAAAGGACCGGGCCCAGGACGGACCCCTGTGGAACGCCGCTGGAGAGCCTGACTGGGTTGGAGGAGACGCCGTCGATGGTGACGGACTGCTGTCTGTCGGAGAGGTAGGAGAGAAACCAGGAGTGAGCAGAGTCAGTGATGCCAAAGGAGTGGTGAAGGCGGTGGAGGAGGATAGAGTGGTCTATGGTGTCGAAGGCGGCAGAGAGATCGAGTAGCGTAAGATGGGAGATGTTGCCCGAGTCGGTGGAGAGAAGCAGGTCGTTTAGGATATGTAGAAGGGCTGTTTAAGTGCTAGCTGTGATGTTTGCGATAGGCAGACTGGAAGGGACTGAGGAGGTTGTTGTTGGCGAGGTGGAGGTTGAGCTGGTTGAGGACAACCTTCTCAAGAAGCTTGGACAGGAAAGAGAGATTGGAGACTGGGCGGTAGTTCTTGAGTTCGTTTGGGTCGAGGTTGTGGTTTTTGAGGAGAGGACGGACAATGGCGGACTTGAAGATATCGGGGACGAAGCCATTCTCTAGAGATGTGTTGATGATGTCGGTGATGAAGGGCAAAAGGTTTGGAAGGCCGTCCCAGTAGAGAGATGCTGGGAGGGGGTCTAGTTCGCAGGTTTTGAAAGGCATGGACTTTATGGTCTTGAGGACTTCATCCTGAGAGACGGCGCGGAAGGACCAGAGGGGAGTGCCGGAAAAGGTGGGGGGGGGGGGGGGGGGGTCAGGAAGGCAAGGCGGAGAAGGCAGAGTGTCGAGTGTGTTGCGCAGAGTTTGGATTTTGTCGGAGAAATAGGTGGAAAAAGCGGACGGGAGTTCTTCTTTGCTGTGTGTGTTGGGAAGAGGAGAGTCTTTAGAAGTGCCTAGGAGTGTGTTCATGGTAGCGTAGAGGGTTTTGGAAGAAGTGGATTCCAGGATTTTGTTTTGAAGATGTTTTCGTTTGGATTAGGAGATCATTCTGCAGACTTTGGATCTGGTGGTTTGGAAGATCTGTCTGTGAACGGTGAGGTCAGATGAGCGCCAGCGGCGTTCCGCTTGTCGGCGCTCGCGCTTGGCCTCAGCTATGTCGTCAGTGAGCCAGGGGTCGGGGAGTCGGTTGGGTATGGAGCTGGTGGTGACAGGGGCATGGCTGTCTAGAAGTTTTCGAAGGGAGGAATCAAAATGGGATGCAAGATCGGGAGAGGCGGCGGGGTCCAAGAGAAGGTCAACAGCTTCGTCGAAGAAGCTCTCTCGTTTGACAGATTTTAGTTTGCGACGAGAGACAAAGAGCTTAGTTTTTTTGGGGGGGAGGTAGGTTGAGGGCGACGAGAATAGCGAGGTGGTCAGAGGGAAGCACAGAAGAGGTGTCAGAGTCGAGGAAGAGTTGATCGGAGGTGCGGGTGATGATCCAGTCGAGGGTGTGGCCGAGTCGGTGGGTGGGTTTAGTGATGTGTAAGATTGTGGTTTGAAAGTGACGTGCAAAGGCGTTTTGTGTCAGGGTGGTCGGGTTTGTCGAAGTGGAAGTTGAAGTCGCCAAGAAGGATGTGTTTTTCGGGCCGTGTGCTGTAGTGGTCGCGGAGGAGGTCGAACTCGGTGAGGAACATGGAGTTTGTGAGTTTGTTTTGAGAGCTTGGAGGGGGGCGATAGATACATGAGAAGATGAGGAACTGGCCAGGGAGTGTTGCTACGGCCTCGACAGATTCAAAGGACGGATGAGCAAAAGGGAGAGACTGAGAGAAGAAGAAGTGAGCAGAAAGACAGTCCCTGTAGATGATGGCAATGCCACCCCCCCTCTGGAAGCACGCGGGAAGGAGGCCAGGCGGTAGCCACTCGGAGTGACGCTGGCGATGATGGGTTCATCGCCAGCTGAGCGGAGCCACGTTTCGGTGATCACGACAACATCTAGGTCATTGTCTAGGATGAAATCTGAAATCACGTCGGCTTTGCCATCTTTGCAGACAGACTGTGCGTTGAACAGACACAGTTTTAGGTTGGATGAGCCAGAAGAGGAAGAGGGGGAAGAAACGGACGAAGAAGAGGACAAAGGAAGAGGAGGGTGGGGAGTGGGGAAAGAGGATGGAGGGGGAGGAGGAAAAGACGGGGAAGGAGAACCTGGCAAGAAAGAGGATGCGAGTGGAGGGGGGGGGAGGAGGAGGAAGATGAGTAGGAAAAGCTGAGGTAGAGTGAGGGGAAGGGCGAAGGGGAGGAGAAAGGGGGGAGAGGGGACGAGGAGGAAAGAGTAGGCGAAGGAGGAGGGGGTGAGGGGAGGAAGGGGAAGGAGGGCGGGGTGGGAGGAGGCGGCCGAGGAGAGCAGGGAGCGATAGATGAGGAAGAGAGGAAAAGAAATGGGAGAAGAAGGAAGGGAGGTGGAGAAATCGATGAGGCGGGGGGAGGCGGAAGGGGTGGAAGGGCACAGGAAAAGAGGAAGAAGTGTGTGGTTGTGTTTGTTGTGGCGAGTCCCGCCTTTTGCTAATTCCGCCTCTGCGGCCTCTCTTTCGCGATCGGATGCCGCGTAAGGCATCTGTAACACGGTCAGCGGCAGCGCAGTAGGTGGCGTGGCGACGTAGAGATAGCAGTTGTTGGCGTGTGTATCTGATGAGCATGATTGTTTGTGAGGACAAGAAAGAGGAAGACGAGAAGAGGGTTCAGTAGGGAGTGTGTGTGTGTGTGTGTGTGTGTGTGTGTATGTGTGTGTGTGTGTGTGTGTGTGTGTGTGTGTGTGTGTGTGTGTGTGTGTGTGTGTGCCGGTGTGTGTGTGAGCGGTGTGGTAGGGGAGCGACCTGATTTCCGGTCGGTCAGCGGCGAGATCGTGCAATGGCGCCGAAAGTGGGGAGGGCGAGATGTCGACGGGAGAGCACACGTAAACCTATAGAACGGTAGGAACACGAACGAGTTTACAACAACTACCAACAACAACCAAGCAACAGATGCAACCGCGGGTGGCAACAGACTCACACATTAAACACTTCACACACTAGCGCGCAGCACATGAAAACAGGGCGGCAGAACTGAAGGCCCGGCGAAACCCACGCTGCGGAAGAAGCAAAATGGCGACGTAAACAAAATTCAAATGACAGACACAATTCAATACGATACCACCCAAACAGCAACCAGATCCGACGAAACACAAGCATAGTCCTCATCAGCGCACTCTTATACGATACTCAGCAGACTTTCAGCACACGAAACACAGTACATCCAACGAAAACCCACTAAAACACTGGGAGCGAAAAAAACACGTGGTAGGTCGCACAAACAAGATGGCGCCCAAGAAAACTAAACTAGTCAGACTCCGTGTTTCCAATTCAGAATCAGATGAAAGACATAATTATGTTGAGACCCTTTATAGTTTGGTGGTTGTGCTTTTTTTTTAAAGACAGTAAGACGCAACCCTTTATAGTAAAGACTATAAAAACTTGAAGGGCGGACCCCTGGCGTTTTGCTGCACATGATTAGACCCTGATCACCGTGGTCTCGGTGCCGAGGGCCTTAACCCCTTCTCTGTCACTGCACTGCGGACGTACATGTTTGTCTCTTAATTGTCCATTCAGCAACCAAAAGCCAAAACCGTCCAAGAAACATGGATGCAACTGATTTGTTCTCAGCAAGAGGCACAGATCCTAATGAGCCCCTGCAGTCGCGGGGGATAGGGAGAATGCGTGTGTTAAGACTTTCACCATTCGCCACTGAAATATCAAACAACGGGGAGGGGGAGGGGGGGAGAGGGGTTTTCAAACATCCCCAATAAGGACTTTGTTATAGCATTTTAAAGAATTTTGGATCTGGAATGGGGGGGGGGGACCCCTAGTATCTCCCCCCCCCGATCCGCTCCTGCGCTGGATCGTTGACCCGATCAGTGACTGCCGCACGGTACCGCGTCCTCGTCTGATTAGCAACCTGTCGCACTGTTAACTCTTTGCGTGTCGGTAGCAAGAATCATCGCGACTAGAACCGCTACAGACACGCAAAGGGTTAGTACTGGATAGGTACCTCGAACTGTGGATGTCAAAGAGGCAACTCACTGAGAGCACTCGCCTGGCATGTATGTTGCAGATGCAGTGGATGGCTGGATCAGTTAGCTCATAGTATGGGTTCTAACTATTTGTTTAGGACCTTCAAATGTCACAGTTTAAAGGACTCTCGACGCCAGACCGGCCTTGCTTCCCACTGGCACCGTGAAAAAAAAAATCAAAAGAGTGTGTGTCAGTGTGTGTGTGTGTGTGTGTGTGTGTGTGTGTGTGTGTGTGCGCACAAAACCCCTGAAATGGGTGACTTTCTTTACCATCCTTATGGAAAATGGGTTTGTGTAAAATTCTGGGTGACCAAGTCAGGCACCCATTTTTTCTGAGGGTTGTTTCTGCATTATCTTTCATTCAAAAGTCAGAAAAAAATATCAAAATAGGATGTCCCCATTTTCGGAGATTTACTTCATGTTGTGTTTCTGAGACGCACTGGGCCTGTGTGTTCACACAGAACCGAGTGTTTTGAGATCAACTTGATGATCGCTGATTGGTCAAGATGCGCAGTGACACTGATGAACTGAGTTGTTTCCCTTTTCCTTTCGTCCCCGCCGGCCATTCTTTCCGTTTGCAGAGGTACCAGCTTTATGCAATATTTCTTAGTTAAGAGCTCGCCCAAATGTACTTGTTCAGTGCAGTTATTTAACTGAGAGATGCTCCCAATCCGATAAAATTGCACAGTCAGCCAATACTGACCCGTTTGGCTCAGAAAACTGAGGCGTCTGCTTCGGCCTTGGGTCGACGGTCGGTGTCTGGCTCAGTCTTGTAGTAAAGGATAACAGAACCCCACGATTTTAACAAAAGCTTTCTTCTTCAATAAAAGAAATTCGTTCAATAACACCATTACAAGGTCAATCTGTCACGCGATTTTGTTGCTTTTTTCTGACATGTGTGATTGTGATCGAAAAGTAAATTGACACATGCATGCACTATGACTTTTTTTTAAAAAATGGCGCCAGATTTCAATCCTCGTAAGCAAAACTGCCTCGCGATTCGAAGAACAGACTTCCAGGAACAGGTTTTTCGGATTGTGCAACTGAAGTGTTGCTTTTTACTGTATTACCAGTTATTGTTCGTAGGGGGCTGGGGGTACTGCAGTAATTATGTATATATCTGATTCAAAATGTCAATGGTTTACATGGTTGTATTTGACATGTTTACAGCAACACCGTTTTGGTCACACTCAGCACTTTCTGCACACACCCAGCGCCGGATGGCAGCAGGATGTCCAAACCCATCGGGATCTATGGAAGTGGACAAGCACGCCCCTTCCAAGACCCGTGGCAAAATTAGTCCGCTGCAGCATTATAGCCCCCCAGCCTCTACCACAGGTAGGAGGGTGCATAGGCGGCAGGGGAATGCCCCCAATTACAAACTGATAAGTGATTCTATGATCATCTTCATTTTATTGGCTCGCGTGCGAAGCAAAAGTGAGTTTATGTTCTGGGCCACTGGTCGCCCCGTCCATGGTAAACTTTAACTCATTCTACCCCAACACCAAAATCTTTAAATTTTGCCCCTGTCCTCTCAAGACTGCATTGCAGTGCAGGGCACAGATCGACCATGATAGTTCAAGGGTGATGCCAGAATAGCTTGGCGCCCGTAGGAGCCAAGCTATTCTGGCATCACCCTTGAACTATCATGGTGGATCCTTATCCTGCTGTGGTGTGTCTGGGGTAGAATGAGTTAACGGTGGCATTTTCTTGGAGACTATTCAAGCCACATTCTTCAAGCTTGGCCCAAGGATACTTTGTGGCAAGACCTTTTTAAACATACCAATTTGAGTGACCTCTCTCAAAGGGTCACGCGTGGTTGACATATGTGTGAAAACTGCTTGCATTTTCAGAAAACGTGGATTTTGCTGCTGCAGAAGCCAGCCCTCGTCACCGAGGTCACACATATGTAAATCGGTCATACACGGGATTACTCTTTTTATTCTTGTGCAAGGCCCCTTAACCAAAATTGGGCTGTTTCTATCCTAATGCACCTTTTGTTTCTTTCTCCAGTTGGCAAATGGAGCCTGGGATGGACCCGAGACTGAGAGTGCAAGCGCATCGCAACACAAGTACAGTGATGACGAGGAGTTTGTTCCTGGCTCGAGCTCACCGGATTCAGACGGTGTGTCGGCCTCAATCGCTGGGATCTCTGACACAGACAGTATTGTATTGACTATGTTAGATTTCATCAAAGTGGCAGGTTCAGAGTGGGCAGGTGTACCAGCAAGGTGCAGTGTGCGTTAGGGGGTGAATTAGGGGGGTGGCATTGAGAATGTGGATAGGCAGAAGGAACATGATGTTGGGGGTAGGGAAAGAGCACTTGCAGAAGAAACAGGTGTGCACGTGTCGCAGAGAGGAAAAGGAAAGTACAAATGGGACAAGAAACATGCATGCAAATTGTGTGCACGCTTGTCTTGAAAATGAGCACACACTTACAAGATGTCCATGCAGATGAGGCAGACGTTGCTAAAATTTTGTTGATGAAAAAAGGGACAAAGCAGAGACGTCGAGCATGGATCAGACTACAAGATGAGGGTGATTACATGCATAACGTTGCTGTTCTTGAAAACAAGTCAGGATGTTTGATTCCTAAGCATCGCACAAAAACTAGTAAGGTAGACGACCTTCTCGCCTGTAGCCATTGCAAAGGGCTCTATCAAAAAAAGCTGATCTTTGTACACTCAAAACGTTGCTGTTAGAAAACAGGAGGGTTTCAGATCGCTAAGAGAGGTGAGGCAGCACGCCGTGGTCGGCTAATGCTTCCAATACCCTTAGACATTGAATTTTCCTTCTATCATAAGGTATTAGCCAGGTAGAGAGATGATGAGATAAGCCGTCTCATCAGAACTGACCCTTTGCTTCTTGTGTATGGAAAGAGATTATTTGACCGCAGGGACATTGAAGAACACACGGCTGGACAAATCAGCTCCAGGATGCGGGAGTTAGGGAGACTATTAAAGATTATCAGAGTGAGGTCAGAAATGAAAATCGCAAGTTTAAATGCTGTGATCAATTCAGCTAGCTTTGATCATGTTGTACTGGCTGTAAAAGAGCTAGCAGATTTTGATGAGGACACATATCAGTTCAAAAAAGGCAATCTCGCAATGCGCATAGGCCATGCTTTGAAAAATTGTTCACAGATCAAACAGTCACAGGCATCCAAACAGCTTGGGCAGGGTTCAGATGACAGGTAGCGACAGGAGCTCTCTGAGGCGCAGCGGTTTGACTCTGTCTTCAACGGGGACTGGTATGATTGTGTGTCTGCTACAGCAGCCCAGTCGGTCGGGAAAATGACCATGAACAAACCCAATCTGATCCCATCATGTGAAGATGTGAGGAAGGTCCAACAGTTTCTTGAGACAAGGATGGTTTCAAAGATTATCCGACAGTGGTTAAAGCAACTCTTTGTGCTGTATCACATTTCAACCGAAAACGAGGGGGAGAAGTTCAGAGAATGAAGGTGTTAGACTTCCAGAATGCTAAGATTGGATCGATCACCAATCAAGATATCTTGAAAGGTCTCACAGAGGTTGAGAAGAAAATGGTGAATCATTTTCAGCGAGTAGAAATCAGAGGCAAGTTTAATAGGAGTGTTCCCGTTTTGCTGACGAAGAAGATGATGACAAGTGTGGACAGAATCCTTCAAATGAGGCAATCAGTGCCAGCTATCGCTGGTTCCCAGTACATCTTTGCCACACCTTCTGGTCAGAGGCCTTACAGAAGCCATGATGTTCTGAAGGCCCATTCCCTAGAAGCATGGGTGTCATACACAGCCATTTTCACAGGTTGCAACTTTGGCTCAGTCAATGGCCATCTTGGAGTTAGACCAGGATCAGCTGGCAGACTTCCTTGGTCATGATATCCGGATACATCGCCATATCTACCGCCAACCTCAAGACGTCCTTCAAAAGGCAAAAATGGCAAAGATTCTTCTGTCAGTTAACAATGGGATGACAGATTTTGAGAGTTGCATTAGAGCTGAGTTGGGCGATGATGAAGAGATTGACTTTGACAATGAAGACACATCAGAAACTCGCAGAGAGGTCTCGAGGGAAACAGCACCTGTGAATGAAGCAAGCAGCAAGTCAACAACACAGGAATCAATGAGCATGACAGAGAAAAGATGTCCAGAGCCTGATGACAATATAGATAGTTTTGATGATGACAGTACTGTGTCAGCTCCTGTTCGAAAGAAAGCTAGATTTACAAGGAAACCATGGGGGAAAGCTGAAGAGAAAGCTGTTCAAACTCGTTTCAAGACACACCTCGTCATGAACAAACTTCCTGGAAAGGCCGAGATACAGCAAGCAATCTGCAGATGAGCCCGCACTTAGACATAGGCGCTGGACAAACATTAAGGATTACGTCCGCAACAGACTGAAAAAGTTACAAAAGTTACAAAAGAAATGAATTGAGCATTTTCGTTTTCATACAGATTTATTACAAGAGTGTTATCATTGGGGTGGTTTCAGCATGTATAGCCTGCTTTTTTATCTGATGGACGCCTGGATCATTTTGTATACTGCATAAAATTTAAAACTCTGCAAACGGAAAAATGGTTGGGGACGAAAGACAATAATAAGGGGTAAGAAAACCATTATCAACATACAGATTTATTACAAGAGTGCTACTATGGGGGCTGGTCTGCCTGGATCATTTTGTATACTGCGTAACATTTAAAACTCTGCAAACGGAAGAATGGTTGGGGATGAAAGACAATAATAAAGGGTAAGAAAACCATTGTCAACATAAAGATTTATTACAAGAGTGCTACTATGGGGGCTGGTCTGCCTGGATCATTTTGTATACTGCATAACATTCGAACGTATGCAAAACTCTGCAAACGGAAGAATGGTTGGGGATGAAAGACAATAATAAAGGGTAAGAAAACCATTGTCAACATAAAGATTTATTACAAGAGTGCTACTATGGGGGCTGGTCTGCCTGGATCATTTTGTATACTGCATAACATTCGTGCTATTGATCGCCTGGCTTTCAAAGCTGATTTGCATGAATATCTTAGCAAACACCCTGATCCCTCTGCGGGACAGTTGAACTCGGGTCTGAGATCACTACTTGACAAGCATGCTCCATCTACTCGCCGTAAAGTGTCATGTCGGACATCCTCACCATGGTTCAGCGCCGTGGGAGGCAAGCTTCTCGCTGCAAAGAGAGAGCGACGACAAGCTGAGAGACTATGGCTGTCCACGGGACTTAACGTACACAAGCAGATTTTCAGCGCTGCTAAGAAATATGTAACTCGTCTGGTACTCGTGGCGAAGACAGCTTTCTTCAATGCCAAGATTGCAGCGTGCACCACCAGCAAGCAGCTTTATAATGTAACCAACAAACTGACTGCTAGAAGGGATCCATCTCTACTCCCGACCATTTTCTCACCATTAGAGTTGCCTGATCAGTTCTCAAATTTCTTTAATGAAAAAGTTCAGAACATTCGTGATAGACTTGATGGACTTATTTCACAGTCTCCATCGCAGTATGACGTTCCCTTTTCTGGTCAGTGTCTCTCGTCCTTCAGACCTGTCAGTGATCAGGAACTTCATGCTGTGCCAGCGACGTAGCGGGCATGAGAAAAGTAGTCCGGCGGTTTCGGAAAGTCGGAAACTATTTGAGGGACGATGGCGACCAGACGCTTATTTATTGATACTAAAATGTTAACTCTATTTTACTAAGAAACAACATTCACATCCAAAGACAGACGTACCTATGATATGCTGGCTTGGAATCAAGAATTGGGAAATGTCACAATTGTTTAAATCCTTCATGTCAGTGGTCATGGGGAAACCAATCAATTAGTAAACAAACTCGCCTTTCTGTAGAGAAGATTACACTGTGACATGTCAGAGTTGAAGATCGTTTGTTGTAGATGAGATTTGCGAAACAAAATTTAAAAAGAGATATAATACATGAAGAAATATTCATCACAAAAGCTTTGCATCTCCTGAATCAACTTTGACAGCAGACGTTTGTGTTGCACGGGATTTTTGAAGCACATTGGTTCTTAATAATAATAATAATAATGGCTACTTATATAGCACTTATACTAAAATAAGCTCTTAGCGCTTTACAAATAAAGAGTGGGAGTGGAGGGGGTCATAAAGCCAGAGGAACAAATGATTCTGCAATACACACGCACGCACACACACACACACACACACACACACACACACACACACACACACACACACACACACACACACACCAGACGGACAAACACACAGGTACATCAACGGCCACTGACGAAGAACTGCGCGCGAGCTACATTGGGGTATCGAATAGGTGGGTCTTAAGGGGAGATTTAAAGGCAGTGAATGAGGGAGAATGTCTAATATCTATGGGTAGAGAGTTCCAGACAACACTGAGGTCCAACGTGCTCAAAACAACGGTCACCTCTGCCGTTTGCAGAGCGGGACTCTGAGAAGGCGCGCCGTGTCACTACTTGAACGGAGGGAGTGGGAGGGAGTGTATAATGAGTTGAAGAAGATCAGCGAGATAGGCAGGGGTATAGTAGTTAATAGTTTTGTAGCACAGACAGGCGATTTTGTACGAGACTCGTTGTTTGACTGGCAGCCAATGAAGTTGTCTCAGGATAGGAGTGATGGGCTGATGCTGTCAAGCGTGGACGATAAGACGTGCAGCACAATTCTGAATTCACTGCAATTTCTGAATGAGAGACCGAGGGAGGCCAGCTAAGTAATCAATTGCAGTAATCAATGCGGGACAAGACTAAAAAGACGACCAGTTTGGTGGCAGATTCAGTGGTGAGGTAATGACGGATAGAACTGATACGTCTTAATTCCAGAAAAGCAATTTTGCAGACATGATTTACATGGTCCTTCATTTGAAGATCTTTATGAAGAAAAACGCCAAGATTGCGAACTGAATAAGAAAATGGAATAGGTGCGTCACAAATGCGCATTGAGTCAGGAGAAATGGGCAGCAGTCGAGAGTCACCGATAAGAAGAGTTTCTGTCTTGCCCTCGTTTAACTGGAGTTTATTTTCACACATCCAGGATTTACTATCTGAGATACAGTTCTGAACATCTAAAATAGCCTGACTGGAGCTGTTTGGAGGTGCAGATTTCGGAAGTTGTGTATCATCCGCATACATGTGATCAGATGATCGGTTGAATGCGATGCGATAACCTGAGACAGAGGCTGAGTGTACAGCGTAAATAGAATGGGGCCCAGGACAGAGCCCTGGGGGACCCCAAACTCTAGCGCAGCAGCTTCAGAAAGAGCGTTCTTGACAGAGACGTTAATCTGACGGGAAGACAGATAAGAGTAGAACTTACCAGAAATACCAAAGTAGTTTCCTAGACTCTGGAGCCAGATGGAGTGGAGCTGATAGGTCTAACAGGGCAAGAACTGAGCTCAGGTTTTCATCATAGGCATTTAGGAGGCCATTAACGACACAGAGGAGAACTGTGCTCAGCACGTTAAGCGGCAGACTGAAGCGGATGGACGAGATTGTTTGACTGTAGATATTTAGTGAGCTATGTCAGAACGTGACTCTCTCAAGATGACTTTGGACAGAAAGGGTAGGTTTGAAACGGGGCGATAGTTCTTTAGCTGGTTGGGGTCAAGATTCGACTTTTTCAGGAGAGGTTTCACAACGGCTGATTTGAATTCTGACAGAAAGACGCCTCACTCGGGGGACTGATTTAAGAAAAAGAGTACTTTATTATCTCGAAAAGAGAAATTCGCTTGTGGTACATTTATCAGTAACAAATAGTACAAACAAGACATAAAAACATTATAGCATAATTATGAACATTTTCTCCCTGCACTTGCACAGCTACAAATTCCAAATGGATATAAAGTAAACACTACAAAATCTTTACACATAACTCTTACACATCTCACACAAACATCTTTTATGGACTGAACTGAGCGGCACTTATACATTCACACCCACCTCTACATATGCATACATAATACGCGTGTTTCAACCTAGTCCTAACCCTCACTACTTATTATACAAACATCTCAGTACATTATTACACATTATTACACAAGCTGCATAATTAAAGTCTACCATAGTAAAATAATTAGTGGGTAAACACTCAGTAACAACAATCCCAGTATGTCCATGTTCACCACCAAATGAAACGCAATATAATCACTTCTCTAAAATCAACAAGCTCCATTCCTACTGATTGCACAGGTAAAGGGGGATAGGGGGAGGAGTTAGGTTTGGGTATGCGTGGATGTACCTACAGATTGCTTAGAGTGATGGATTTGGGGATGAAACTGTGCTGTAGTCTAAGTGTTCTAGCTTTGTGCGTGCGGAGTCTGCGGCCAGAGGGGAGGAGTTCATAGAGGTGGGCAAGGACATGGGATCTGTCTGAAGCTATCCGCCTACCCTTTCTCACCACACGCTGTTCATACAGGGACTCCACACTATTTTGCTTACTGCCAGTCACTTTGCTGCAGATGTTTACCATTCGTGCCAGGGTGTTCTTGTTCTTCACACTCAGACCTCCATACCAGCACACAGAACCGAAAGTGATGACAGACTCAATAAAAGAGCAGTAAAAAGTTTGAAGGACAGAGGGGTTCACATTCAGCTTCCTGAGTTTCTGGAGGCAGTAGATGCGTGACTGACATTTCTTGTGTATGAGGGAGGTGTTTGCGTTAAAGGACAACTTATCATCTATGACTGTTCCAAGATACTTATACTCAGTCACACGCTCAACAGACACATCGTCGATCATCAGAACAGGGACAGGGGCAGGGTTTCTTCGAAAGTCTATCAGTAGTTCCTTGGTCTTACTCACATTTAGGTCTAGAAAATTATCTTTACACCAAACACTAAAACGTTCTACTTCTGCAAAGTAAGTCGCATCATTATTGGAGAGATCTTCTAAGGCAGTGTCATCCGAGTATTTTATAAGAAGGGTAGAGTCAGTGCCACTACAATCGTTAGTGTACAGTGTGAACAGCACAGGGGAGAGAACTGTACCTTGAGGGGCGCCTATGGAAGTGGACCTAAGGGATGAGAGAGCTGTTTGAAAGCGAACTGACTGGGTCCTATTTACAAGGAAGTTGACAATCCATAGGATAAGCCTTGGCGTTACATTGTAACAGAGAAGTTTTTGAGCTATGAGATAGGGTTGTATAGTGTTGAAGGCTGAAGAAAAGTCTATAAAAAGAATGCGTACAAAAGAGCCAGGTTTTTCTAAATGTGTGTATGCATGGTGCAGGAGTGTGAGTGTGGCGTCGTCTGTACATCTGTTTTGCTTGTATGCAAACTGGAAAGGATCTTGATAGGGCTTGACCTGATCGAGCAGTCTAGAAAGGACAACACGCTCAAAGCACTTCATTACTATAGAGGTGAGAGCTACAGGGCGATAGTCATTGAGTGTCTTGGGCTTGTTGTTCTTGGGGACAGGGCAGACAGTAGATGTTTTCCAGAGCCTAGGTACAGTGCAATCCTTCAGAGACCAGCTAAACAAACGGCTATAAACAACAGACAATTGACTGGCACATACTCTCAAAACTCTACCGCAAATATCAGGGCCTACTGCTTTCTTAACATTCAGTTTGCTAAAAAGCTTCTCAACCGCCTTGCCATGGATCTCAAAGTCTTCATCAACATTGCCTGCCACATTTACTTCAAGCTGGGAAATCATGTTATCTAAATCATCCTTCAGATCATCTTTCTCAAATCTACAATAGAACTCATTCAGTTTTTCAGAAAATTCAGTTTGTTCTTTCATTGGCATGCTACTGCTACTGAATTTTGATTTATTGTGGCCTGATAAAGTTTTAAGTCCTTTCCATGCATCTGCTAAGCTACCTGATTCAAACTGTGACTCTACTTTCTCTTTATACTTTTTCTTAGCGTCTAAAATCTGCTTCCTCAATTTATTCTGTACTGCTTTCCTTTCTACTCTGTCTCCAGTCTGAAATGCAACTTTTTTCTCATTCAGTGTGGTTTTGAGAGACTTAGAAATCCATGGTTTGTTGTTGGGATACAATTTCACTGTCTTAGATGGGATAATCATATCTTTACAGAAATTCACATAGTCAGAAGTTACTTCAGTAGCTTCGTCTACACTGGCACTAGAATCAAGAAACACGTCCCAATCTGTACACTCAAAACACCCCTGCAACTGTTCTACACTATCCTTAGACCACACCTTAACTAACTTCTTCACTATGGGCTCTGTCTGGATTTTGGGTTTGTATGCTGGGACAAGAAACACAGTATTGTGGTCAGAGTTACCTACGGGAGGGAGGACGAACGATCGGTATGCATTGGGGACGTTTCCATACACTAAATCTAACGTCTTGTTCTTGCGAGTGGGGACAGTCACGTACTGGTGAAAAGTCGGTAAGCTCGTGCGTAAGTCACAGTCGTTAAAGTCACCTGCAATAAAGTTGGGGGCGTCAGGGGAGATAAGCTGTAACTCTCTAATCACATCTGCTATCTGGGCTGAGGCGTGGGAGGGGTTGGAGTGAGGGGGGGTGTAGATGACCGTTACAAAGATCTGACCAAACTCACGGGGAAGATAACGGGGTCTGAGTGAAACTGACAATAAGTCTACATCACGTGTTGTAAGCTGTTTCCTAACCATTACGCTTGACTTGCTACACCACCGTTCATTAACATACAGGCCTACTCCGCCACCCCACCCACGGTTTCCCACTAATCTTACAATCTCTATCAGTTCTAAACGGCGTACCAAAACCGTCGATCGCAACACTATCATCACTCACATCTTCGCTCCACCAAGTTTCAGAAAAGCACATCAAACACACATTCTTATACTCGCTCGTCAAGCGCACATTCGCTACCAGTTCCTCAAAGTTCATATTATCGCTCTTGGGTCGAATAGAACGCACATTCGCCATGATCATGGATGGTAATGGAGGCCTGTTCTTGTTTCTTCTCAGTCGTCGCATCAACCCCCCTCTCTGTCCTCTCTTTCTCTTTTTCACGCTGCTCTTGCACTCGGCGTCATCGCTCGGCAACACAGTTCTTCTCATCTCGTCAGGCAAATCGCACGCACAACGGCTACTGCCACTCAAAGCTCTCAGCAGCAGCAGGGACTCCCGAGTATTTTGAATCCTGCCACGCGCGTTGCTGCCGCCGCCATCTTGGTCTGAAAGACTCGCTACACAGACACCCTTCAACACGCAGATACACGCCAACACAGTCAAAAACATCTTAGAAATGTCCACAGTTTTCATCCTGAAGCCTTCACACAGCACTCTGACATATACAAACGTGAACAGTTGCTCTCTAAAACAAGGTAAATCGACAAAAAGACAGAGACGATGCACCACAGCGTCGCCCTATGCGGAGCGCCACGTATGATTTATGATTTTATGATTGGTTTCTTGACACTTCCAGCTCAGAAAATGTCCTAAAAACTGTTTGCCTGCGTGCTGCAGAAGCCACAATTAAAGTTGTTGGCAACACGAATGAAGTTGAGTGAGTCAGTTTTAGACTTGTGGACGTGGTTCATTCGAGCCTCGTGCATACGTGATCTTTTTTTTTGGGGGGTACATCGCACACCACCGTGTGATGGCTTGACTGTGACCAGCCGTATACCCATATGACAATTCACAAATCAGTCACTGACGTTTTCGGTTAGCTGTCAGGTGTATTTCGGACATGTTTAAGCCTTTATTGGCTAAGGGCTGCCCTCCATCAGCGTGCTGACCCTTTTGTTTTTGTTGACTGAGTAAACCTTTGTTGTTAGGTTTTATGGTAGTTTGTTTTGTGGTTTATTTTGTATTGTTCAAGAGGATGTACTCTCGCTCACACTATAACTTGGAAAGGCTAGTGGAGAGTGGTGGTGTGTTCTTTTCATGTCGTGTCCTTAGTTTTGATTGTTGGTGGGACAATTAATTCCGTGGTTGTCTGTGGTGTTTCGGGGGTTCAGTATGAACTATTCGAGCGCCCGTTGATCAATGACGTCGTAGGCGTACAAGGCTTTGCTGTATCTGCCCTCATTAAAGTATACGAAGAGGTATTCTAGTTGTTTCCTTGCTCCCTTGTCTCTGCAAAGGCCCATGAAGTCGACCCATTCAAAGAATATCGTAGGGTTCAGTCCATTGGAAAAGATGAATGCGGCTAGTCGGGATTGTTTGAAAGTGTGGGAGGTTTTTCGTCCTCCTGTATTTTCTTTTTTTCCCCGCCCATTTGTGTGCTGGTCCTATGATGATTTCATAGTTCAAAAGTCTGGCGGTTTTTCTATTTCTGGTTCATTCCGTTTTCTTTTCCCCGTTGTTTGGGGTGGGGGGGGGGGGGGTGGGGGGGTGGGGGTGACCTTGTATTGGTTGCGGTGTGGCGCGTAGGAATAAGATATTTCCAATGCCAGTTGGTTCAAGTTCTTATTGGGAGGTCGTTCTGCTTCGTTTAATGTGTCATGACTTGAGGCTGTTACCGTTTGAAGCCGGCGTTCGGCTTTTGCTAGTGGTGCCTCATGTCCTACTTATTTCTGTTTTTTACCACTGCTAAATTGGTGGAGCTAGTGGTGCAGAAGTCTGTTGTGTTGATGCACTTCGGCCAGTAGCTTTCGTTATTGGGCCGGCGATTTTGACATTTTTCTGTTTACCAGCCACTGCTATTGGCGCAAACATGCCATTTTTGGTAATCCAGACCAAAAAGGTGACTGCCAAGCGTGTAAAATGCAAAGAAGTACCCAACGGAGAAAGAAACACGCTTAGAAAAGACGGGTACAACACAATAATTATTTATTAATATTTCGGGTAAATATCCTTTGTCAAAATAGACAAACAAACAGAGAGATTAGCCGCTACTTATCTTCATTCGCAGAAGGAATGTGGCAACATTTTTGGTAAACATGAATACACTTGCGAAGTTTTGACACCACGACAGGTTTGCTCTCTCTCTCTCGCTCTTTTTTTTTTTTTTTTTGTCCAAAAAGTACTCCGGCGGTCGCCGGAGCGCCGGAGTGGCCCGCTACGTCCTTGTGTGCTGAAGAGAACTGCACAAAAAACTTGTAGTTTAGACCCACTTCCTACTACATTGCTGTACGAGTGTATTGATGTTGTGCTTCCAGTCATGACCAACATTGTCAACGAGTCCCTGAGGTCTGGTATTTTTCCGTCGGATTTCAAGTCCGCCATTGTTAAACCTTTGCTAAAAAAGCCCTCTCTAGACCCTAACAATCTACAGAATTACCGCCCTGTCTCAAACCTCCCTTTTCTCTCTAAGATCGTTGAGAAGGTTGTGTTGTCGCAACTTCTCGACCATCTGAACCTGAATCATCTTCTTAGTCCCAATCAGTCTGCTTACCGTGCAGGTCATTCCACTGAAACTGCGCTTGCAAAAATTCTTAATGACCTCCTCGAGGCTCTTGATGATGGCAAAGTATCTGTTCTCGCACTGTTAGACCTATCTGCTGCCTTTGATACGATTGACCATGACATTTTGCTACAACGTCTCTATTCTGTGTATGGCATTCATGAAACTGCTTTATCGTGGTTTAGATCATATCTGACTGACAGAACTCAGTGCATAGTTGTTAATGATAAACTATCCAGCCCATCCACCGTGCGCTTTGGCGTCCCACAAGGTTCAGTTCTTGGACCAGTCCTCTTTACCCTGTATGTTCAGCCACTGGCCAGTGTCTTTAACCGTTTCTCTATATCACATCATGCATTTGCAGATGATACTCAACTCCATGACTCATGTTCACCTGATCAGATTATGGACACAATCGAGATCCTTCAGGAGTGCGTCTTGGATACTAAGATGTGGATGACTTCAAACAAATTACAGTTGAATGACGGAAAAACTGAGGCCATGATAATTGCTTCCCCGAGGTTGACGAAGACGCTGACACTCCCCCCGTCATTACAAATCTGTGGTGCCACTGTCCCCTTCTCCCCCCATGTAAAAAATCTGGGTGTCACACTTGATAGTAGCCTGTCCATGCGCCTTAATGTGAACAACGTTTGCAGATCCGCCTATACTGAACTGCGACGTATTGCTTCAGTCCGCCACTATCTGACACCTGAAGCAACTAAAGTACTTGTCTGCGCTTTTGTTTTGTCTAAATTAGACTATTGCAATGCTCTTTTGGCTGGCTGTTCCCAGTGTCTGATTGGCAAACTCCAGAAAATTCAAAACTCAGCTGCTAGGTTGATTCTTAGAGTCCCTAGATCAGATCATATCACACCCCATCTGTCTGCCCTACACTGGTTACCTGTAACGGCTAGGATTCAGTACAAAATTTCATGCATGACTCACAGTTGTATTACCTGTTCCTGCCCACACTACCTTGCCTCTCTTCTCCAGCTGTATACGCCCTTGAGACAGAATTTGCGCTCTGCTGCCGACTCTCGAGTTTTACGTATCCCTCTTGTCAAAACAAAGTCGTTTGGTGGGAGGTCATTCAGATACCAGAGCCCAGTTGTTTGGAATGATCTCCCACGCGAACTGAGATACGTGGATTCGAGAGAGGCATTCAAGCGTGCCCTAAAGACCCATATGTTTTCTGTCAGCTACAAATGACTTTGTCACACACCTGTCATGTTAAAGTCATCTCTATCTATTTATAGAAGTAGTGTGTGTGTGGGTGTGTGTGTGAATGCCAGTATGAGTCCATGAGCGTAGCACTTTTGAATGGTGACTTCATAGCTTGTTTACAGAGTGCGTTGTATTTTGTTTTTGTACTTTTTGTTAATTCCATTTTTGTAATTAGTTATTTTTTGTACATTAGTTTTTGTTAAGCGCCTAGAGCTCTAATCTGAGGTTAGGCGCTATACAAGTACTCATTATTATTATTATTATATTAAAACTCTGCAAACGGAAGAATAGTTGGGGATGAAAGACAATAATAAGGGGTAAGAAAACTATTGTCAACATAAGACTTATCACAAGAGCGTTATTATTTGGTTGTTTTCAGCGTGTATAGCTTTGTTTTTATCTGATGTACACCTGGTTCATTTTGCATACTGTGTAACATTAACCTTACTTTGCAACTAAACAGTGGCCCCCACCCAGGTCTGCCCTGGGGGACTTGGGTGGGGTTAACTACTTTTTAGTTCTTAGGGTCACCCTGCTCAGCCCCACAGGGTGGGTTTTCCTCTCAATTCTGGGGCATGTGTTTCTGTCTACCCTTGGTCCATTAACTTGTATTTTTCTTTTTTATGCTCTCCCCACTGTCTGCGCTGCCTTTATCTCTTGAAAAGAAGTGCCCAACGGAGAAATAAACACGCTTAGAAAAGACGGATCGCCCCAAAACTAGATTTATCTCACACTGCAAGCAAACAAATAGCGTCATAGTTTGGCTGCACGTCCTGCATAGGACACGACTCACTCACTATTTATGTTTAGCGTTCTGCGGCACTGGATGTGACCAAGGACGAGTAGCCACTCGCGGCTAGGTTTTGTTGGTATACCGCACACGTGTAACCCGGCTAGCAGCAAGCTATCGGGCTGAGGTCGGCCGCAGTGGGCCCGCGCGGGCCCCGCCCACTGCGGCCGACTTCGTCCCGATGACCTTGTGCTTACTGGTGGTGAGAGGATGGCTACTCTCCCACGGATGACCAGTAATCGTTTGTTGACTGTTAAGACACTGCCACATCAGGCGAAAAATACATTAGTCGGGTCCGAACGTTGGGAGTCGCTCTAAAGTCGATGTTCGCTGCAATCATTCAGTGTGCGAGGTACGAACTGTACAGCCGGGATTGATTCTGCGAAAGCCGGTTATGCCCCCTGTGAGTCAGTAGTTCTATACCCCTCGTCAATAGTTATACAGGTGAGTCTACTTCGTTTATGACCAGGTTGGATATATGGCCTTAGTCACCTGCACGGCGTTAACTCATTCAGTCATTCAGCCCGACGAAGGTATTTCCCAAATTTTTTAGGCGTCATCTAACAACTATGCACCTGTTGCAGGAGATGGATCGACCATGATAATTCAAGGGTAGGTACCCTTGAATTATCATGGTCGACCCATCTCCTGCTGTAGTGCGTCAGGCTGAATGGATTAAACCCAAATCACTAATTAATTGTTCAGATGCTCAGACAGTTTCTCCTCTGTAAACTTGTGCAGTTGATTACTTCGGACTTCGGCTCAAAACGAACTCGTAACTTTTTATGTTGCAATACTACTTTTGAACAATGTTACTTGTGGTATGTGTGATGATGTTATGCATGGGTACGTGTGAATGACAACATCAAACCACTTTCCTCTCTCACTGACATATGACAATAAAAGCGCTATCGGTATCGTTATAACTTTGAATATAACACCATTTCTTATATCCGCAGTTTACTTATTTTATGCTATTGACGCTCGTAGGCGGTCACGTGACAAAACCCCTTCCTTCCTCAGTTTTTCACGTCAAACGGACACATGATGTATTTATTGATATTGTTTGGTTGTTGTGGGTTTTTTTTTTTTTTTTTCTTTTTTTTTTTTTTTTCTTTTTTTTTTTTTTTGGGGGGGGGGGGGGGTTTAATGACTTCAGTGTAAGATGTAGGTATGCTGTCAGGTTCCTTTGCTACAAAATTACTGCTAAAAAAATAAAAATAAAACCTTTATGATTTTGTAAGCCAGTACGCAAAATATAATGACGTCACTATGAAAAATGATTTGCTAACCACAAGAATTTCTGTCGTTTTCTGAAGTTGTTACGTATCAGTTTTAAACCTGAATGGCGTTCTCAGAATTATGAGAGGGGAGGGGGGAAGGAGGGGGAGGGGGGATTTTAAATAAAAACTATATTATTTTGTAAGCCAGTACGATGACGTCACTGTGAAAAATGACTGGCTAACCCAAAGAATTTCTGTCGTTTTCTGAAGGTGTTACGTATCAGTTTTAAACCTGAATGACTTTCTCAGAATTATGAAAACACATTGTAACAGCAAGTGGCACAGATTCTCATGAGTCCCTGCTGCCTCAAGGCTGCAGGGACTCATGAGGATTTATGCCACTTATAGAAGGAAATGTTTGAGGGTCTAGTCTATGATAATAGCAATTTATGTAAAACATCCCGTTTTGTCGTGACCACGCATGGCTTAAAAGTTAGTGTTTCTGGGACCGTAGATACTATTCACAGGTCGGGTGGCTTACGGCGGGTGGGAGGTTTGTCACTTGTCAGCTTCCATCACGTGCCCCAGGTTACCGGGGAGCTGAAGTATGCTTAGCTGAGTCAGCACTATAACCTCGGTACTTCTCTTCGCTCCAGCACAGGACACCGTCAAAGCCAACGTGCAGGTACTTTAAAAAAAAAACTTTTTTGTATTTCGTATAGTACGTGGGCGCCATTATATTATATTGAGTAACATTTTGCTTGATACAATGCCGATGATAACAGGCGGATGTGATTACGAGACCCGAATCAAAATGTCCGAGTCGTAAGATATTAATTGCATAATTGACCTACCTCCCTTCCCCCCTCCCACGATACTTGAAAATAGACTAATAATAATAGAAAATAATGTTTGCTAACTTTGGAATGCAAGCTTGTTCGGTTTGTTTTGGTTCCCCTTCCCATACTTTTGCTTACGTATTCTGAAGGGGTTGCAGCGGGATAGGAACCGGAGATGAGGGGGGGGGGGGGAGCCCTTCCCCATCCCCCATTCCCTAATGTAGGGGGGAAAATCCAGTATCCCCTCCACATCCCCCCAGCCCCAATGAAAATGTAGTAGCGGGGGGTATGGGGAAGGGGATAGCTCCCCCCTCCCCCCGTCAATTGGAGGCAAAAATAAACATAAGATCGATAGTATTTTTATGCGTTGTTTGCAGAACTTTAAAAAAAGGAGTTCGATATTGCTCAGCCCTTCCCCCCCCCCCCCTCGCCCTCCCCGCCCCCTCCCCCTCAAAAAAATTAAAATAAAATAAAATAATCTTCCTACGCCACTGGATGTAACGCGTTAACCCCTTCACTGCCGAGAAAAGTGAACACGATGTAACTGCAAGAGACATAAATCCTCATGAGCCCCCGGACCTGCGGGTGTTCATGAAGATCTATGCCTCTTGCTGAAACCACGTTCAATCCATGCTCCTGGGGCCACTAGTTGTGTGTGTGTGCGCGTGCGCGTGCGCGTGCGTGCGTGTGTGTGTGTGTGTGTGTGTGTGTGTGTGTGTGTGTGTGTGTGTGTGTGTGTGTGTGTGTGTGTGTGTTGAATTAACGAACATTACGGAATCACAGTCTGCTTCAACTGGCAATGAACGGGTTAAAATAATGCAAGATAAAGTGACTTAATTTTACAGAACTAATTGTTATCTGATTGCGTTATGCGATAGCAAGCGAAAGGACGCGTTGGAAACAATGACAGGCTAAAAGCCACTGACCGATAACAATATGGTACTCGTCGACCCAACGACCCGGCAGAGATATGCATAAGATCTTTGCTAACGTCTTCCCGGTAAGCAAAGGTCTTCGGGCTGACTACGGCTGCAGTGGGCCCGCACACATAATGTGCGTGTGCCCACTGCGGCCGTCCCACCCCTTGAAGGCGTTTTGCTACTGGCGTTAAGGCAAAAATCAGGACGCACTGACATTCAGACTTCACGAATTTTTTTATATAACAAAAGTGAAGTTAGTCCTTTTTGGGGGAGGGGCGGGGAAGGGGAGGGGTTGAGGGGGGGAGGGAGGGGGGTTCGGGGGGTGGGGGATGGGGCCTGATTCCAGCATTTTGTTTGGGACATTAACCCCTTCCCTGCCACTGCACGTAAATTCTGTTTGTATTTTCTAAAATCTTTGTTCATTCCAACGACCAAAAGTGAAAACCGTCCAAGAAACATGGATGCAAATTGGTCTCGGCAAGAGGCATAGATCCTCATGAGCCCCCGCATTCGCGGGGGTTCATGAGGATATGTGCTTCTTGCAGCTGGATTGCTTTGACTTTTTGTCAGTGAAGGCAGTGAAGGGCTTGAGATGAAACAGAAGGCGCCATGGAGCCGTGCATTGCTTTCCACTGGCCGAAACACCGAAAAGCAAAAGGGGAACCGAATGGGGGTTGGGGGGGGGGGGGAGGGGGGAGGGGGAGGGAAGTGGGGAGGGGGTGTAGGAGGGGGAGGGGGAGAGGGGAATGAATACAACTGGCGGACATATTTTTACAGGTATGGTGTAGGGTGGGTTCCAAATTCAGCATAATGCACTCTGATATAGCATTTTAACGTTTTGTTTTGTTTTGTTTCTTGGTTTTTTTATTTGTAGTTTTGTGTGTTGTTGTCGGTGTTTTCTTGTTGTTGTTTTTTGTTCTTGTTTTGTTTTGTTTTTGTTGTTGTTGTTTTTGTTTGTTTGTTTTTCTTGGGGGGGAGGGGGCGACAGAAGGAGGGTTCCGACCTCCCCCCTCCCTCCCTCCCCCCCCTTCCCTTTCTCCCCAAAACGGCCACCACCACCACCACCACCTCCCTCCAGATCCGCCTCTGCTTTTATACAAAACTGTTGTAAAACTTGCCAAGAACGTTCACGAAGGCAATAATATTAACTATGAACCAACTTTAGCTTGAAGACAACTTTAGCAGTTCTTGAGGGGTATATGGCTTTAATGTGACCGGGTTATCGGAACAGCAAGGAGTGCAGATTACGCGACACAGAGCCAGTTTGGCGTACGCGGGATCTGCTACGCCAAAATGACCCATTGTCCTGTGTGTTGCACTATAGAGTGTTCCGTAACACTACTTCTCCCACATACGATGGCCAAGGGAGCGAACTGGTAAGAGATAGAGTGTTCCGTAACACTACTTCTCCCGGTCTTCTTTATCATCCCCACCTCCACCCCACTCTCCGTCTCGCCCCCACCCCCTCCCCCTCCTTTACCCCTACACTTCTCCACCCCTTTCTTCCGTCTTTCTTGCTGGCCTGTTCACGCAGATCTCGAATCACACATGCTACTCGTGATCAACAAGGAGACACTCAGGCAGCCATCGGCTCGAATTCAGTGCTGCTGGTGTCTCGTTGCGATCATAGACATAGACATATACCTGATACGTGAAGAAGACTACGCAGCGTGTCTTAAAAGATTACTTTGCTCACCAAGTGAGCTGATATCTTTAGAAAGATTTATTAGAAGTCGTGGCGGATGGACTGACCATGACAAAACCCTGACCCTGGATCAACGCTTCGAATATATAAGCTGAGGTAGGTATCACGCAAGAATTTATCGTTTTAGACTCGTGACTGCAGTTTCGCAATAGTGAGGTTTCGGTTCCAGCGAGCGACTCCTAACACCGAACGAGAGCGAAATGTACGGAGGTATGCGACATAATTGTCCATGGATGACAGTGTTTGCGTGCGTGTGTCTGTAGCGGCGTTCGAGCGTGTGAGCATGTACAAGGTTATCATATTTGCACGTATGTTTATTATTTTCATATGTTCTTCTGCCTGTACTATTAGCGTAGACAACACTCCAAACATCGCCAAGAGGCATAGATCCTCATGAGCCCGAAGGGCTCATGAGGATCTATGCCTCTTGGCGATGTTTGGAGTGTTGTTTATGCTTATGGTACAAGCTGGTTTCCACCGTGACTTTGCTCTCGTTCGTTGTTGAGAGTCGTCCGAGGTAGACGCAGCCTCAGCTCTCTAATATTGCCGATCATGATACTGATCTGCCCCGTAACGACAAAAACAGCAAGTCCATTTTTGTGAACAGCGAGATTTTCGTTGTACTACAATGAAAATCTCGCTGTTCACAATAATGGACTTAATGTCTTTTGCCTTCACAGGTCTGATTTATTGCCTTCACTTGGGAATTATTGTGCTATGCTATGCTATTTTTAAATTTTTAAAGGACACGGACTTCCAGCTCTCACTGATTTCGTCCAGGGGGGGGGGGGGGGGGGGGTTGGGGGGAGGGGGTACGTTCTGACTGTTTGTCTCCGATGTGAGCGCATCGCTTTTTGGTCAATCCTCCGTCATGTCCGTCCGCGCCTTGGGAGGCCGGGTCGTTGAGGGGAGAGCTGTTGTTCCCTTCTTTGTTCTTTGGTGGTGTCTGGCTCCTGCTTCCTCCTTTGGGGTCACAGTCCAAGGCCCGGTCTTTAGGTCCGCACCCTACTTCCCCTTACTGTTTGAGGGGGGTTGATTTTTATTAACCCCCCTATAAGTGTTTTTGTATTTCTCTGGAGGGGGGTGTTGTACCCTCCATTGCCCAGGGAGTGCATGGACGAAGGATGCTAAACCTCCCTGGGTACCCTATTTATTTTGATGGGTGGTGACCGTACGCAGGCGAGCGGGGAGTCACGCGGTGTCGGAGTGCCCCCTAGGTTGGCAATCCCCCTATAAAATGGAGAGAGAAATATAATACTGAGTTCTAGCAAGTGCGACAATAAAGTTTAGCCGAGTTGGTATACCTCGTCCAGTGCCTAGGTTAAATGCACCAGTGGTGCCAATGTTGCTATATTGGCAACAGACCGGTCGCTCGGACCGGTCTGGTGCACCCGATCGGTTTAGAGCGTGTGCTTTCTGCACCTTTAATGGGCAACCTCGGAGAAAGAATCACGTGAGCTTCGTTTGACTGCTGCAAAATGACATGAATAAAGAATAAACCCTTTCTCATATATGCAATCCAGCAATTATGCATCCATCCTTATGCTAGCACCACAAAACATTACGCGATTTGGCAGATTTTTAAAAATAGCTTTTTAAAATCCTCAATGGAGGTGATTTTTGCGACATCTGTGTCGTTTGCGGCAGAAAGCACCGTCAAAGTTGAAGTTCGAGAAATTCGCGCACTACATGTACAATAGACTTGATTCAGTGGTGTTGGGCATGGACTCAAGCCTCCGCCATCTCAACACAAAACTGGCGTGTTCGAGGAGATAAAAGGCTACAAGTTAAAACCGCAAACGAACCTTTTTTTTTCGACTGCGATCACAATCTTCTGCGTGAACGTACGAGACCACACTACAAGTGCACAGGCCAACCTGCGCGCGCAGTTCTGGTGCACATGACAGGTCCGAGCGACCGGTCTGGTGCGAAAATAGCAACAATGGCACCGCTGGTGCGTTTAACCTAGGTAGAGGGCGAGGTATACCAACTCAGCTAAGGTTTATGCTTCCTGTGACTTTAGAAACAATGCACAATAAGCAAAGTGTACTTTATAGTAACCCCCCAAAAAAGTTACAGACATTTCCAAAATGATCCAGGCTATACACACTGAAAAAAATAACACTCTTGTAATAAATGTTTATCATGTTGACAATGGTTTTCTTATCTTATTATTGTCTTTCGTCCCGATTGGTTGTACATTGCTGAACGTCCGGACGTGCCAGCACTGATAATGAAGGGGAAAAAAATAAATAAAATAATGAACAGAATATTGAATGTATGTCGCCAGCCAGTCTAATACTCTAAATAAACTTAAGATCATTTAGCAACACACATCCATAATCAAGAGAGATACACCACCACCACCACCACCACCCCCCCCCCCCACCAAAAAAAAAACAAACAAAACAAACAAAAAAAAAACACAAAAAAACAAAACAAACAACAACAAACAAACAAACAAATTATTCAGACCCAAAAGGTGACTGCCAATCATGTAAAATGCAAAGAAAAGAAGTGCCCAACAGAGAAAGAAACAAGCTTAGAAAAGACGGTTACAACACAATTCAGTAAGATTTCGGGTAAATCCGCCTTGTCAAAACAGACAAACAAACAGAGAGATCAGTCGCTACTTATCTTTGTTCGCAGAAGGAATGTGCTGCACATTCCTTCTGCCAATGAAGATAAGTAGCGGCTAATCTCTCTGTTTGTTTGTCTATTTTGACAAAGGGTATTTACCCGAAATATTAATAAATTGTGTTGTACCCGGCTTTTCTAAGCGTGTTTCTTTCTCCGTTGGGTACTTCTTTAATGTTACACAGCATACAAAATGATCCAGGTGTACATCAGATAAAAACAGAGCTATACACGCTGAAAACAACCGAATAATAACGTTCTTGTAATAAGTCTTTATGTTGACAATGTTTGTTTCTTTTTGTCTTATTATTGTCTTTCGTCCCCAACCGCCGTTTCATCAGCAGTTCCATTTTCAAAGTTTTACATCTTATATACAATATACAAAATGATGCAGGTGCACCAACCCCATAGTAGCACTCTTGTACGAAATCTTTATGTTGACAATGGTTTTCTTACTCCTTATTTTTGTCTCTCGTCCCCAAGCGCCGTTCCATCAGCAGTTCCATTTTCAAAGTTTTACATGTTATATACAGTATACAAAATGATGCAGGCGCACCAACCCCATAGTAGCACTCTTGTAATAAATCTTTATGTTGACAATGGTTTTCTTACTCCTTATTATTGTCTCTCGTCCCCAAGCGCCGTTCCATCAGCAGTTCCATTTTCAAAGTTTTACATGTTATATACAGTATACAAAATGATGCAGGCGCACCAACCCCATAGTAGCACTCTTGTAATAAATCTTTATGTTGACAATGGTTTTCTTACTCCTTATTATTGTCTCTCGTCCCCAAGCGTCGTTCCATTTGCAGTTCCATTGACAAAAACAAGCTAGACATGCTGAAACCAACCCAATAATAATGAACACTCTTGTAATAAATCTGTATGAAAAGGAAAATGACGCGAGTGTCGGAGAATCTCAATTCATTTCTTTTGTAACTTTTTCAGTCTGTTGCGGATGTAATCCTTAATGTTTGTCCAGCGCCTATGTCTAAGTGCGTGCTCTTCTGCAATTGCCTGCTGTATCTCGGCCTTTCCAGGAAGTTTGTTCACGACGAGGTGTGTCTTGAAACGAGTTTCAACAGCTTTCTCTTCAGCTTTCCCCCATGGTTTCCTTGTAAATCTAGCTTTCTTTCGAACAGGAGCTGACGCAGAACTGTCATCATCAAAACTATCTAGTTTGTCATCAGGCTCTGGACGTCTTTTCTCGGTCATGCTCATTGATTCCTGTGTTGTTGACTTGCTAATTGCTTCATTCACAGGTGCTGTTTCCCCAGAGACCTCTCTGCGAGTTTCTGATGTGTTTTCATTGTCAAAGTCAAGCTCTTCATCATCGCCCAGTTCAGCTCTAATGCAACTCTCAAAATCTGTCATCCCATTGTTAACTGACAGAAGAATCTTTGCCACTTTTGCCTTTTGAAGGACGTCTTGAGGTTGGTGGTAGATATGGCGATGTATCCGAATATCATGACCAAGGAAGTCTGCCAGCTGATCCTGGTCTAACTCCGAGATGGCCATGGACTGAGCCAAAGTTGCAACCTGCTTCTGTAACTGAGTAAATGTGAACATGGCTGGGTTTGACACTTGCGCTTGTAGTGCATGTCCCTTCAGAACATCATGGCTTCTGTAAGGCCTCTGACCAGAAGGTGTGGCAAAGATGTACTGGGAACCGGCGAGAGCTGGCACTGATTGCCTCATTTGAAGGATTCTGTCCACAGTTGTCATCATCTTCTTCGTCAGCAAAATAGGAACACTCCTATTAAACTTGCCCCTGATTTCCACTCGCTGAAAATGATTCACCATTTTCTTCTCAACCTCTGTGAGACCTTTCAAGATATCTTGATTGGTGATCGATCCAATCTTGGCATTCTGGAAGTCTGACACCTTCATTCTCTGAACTTCTCCCCCTCGTTTTCGGTTGAAAAGTGATACAGCACAAAGAGTTGCTTTAACCACTGTCGGATAATCTTCCAAAACCATCCTTGTCTCAAGAAGCTGTTGGACCTTCCTCACATCTTCACATGATGGGATCAGCTTGGGTTTGTTCATGGTCATTTTCCCGACCGACTGGGCTGCTGTAGCGGACACACAATCATACCAGTCCCCGTTAAAGACAGAGTCAAACCGCTGCGCCTCAGAGAGCTCCTGTCGCCACCTGTCGTCTGAACCCTGCCCAAGCTGTTTGGATGCCTGTGACTGTTTGATCTGTGAACACTTTTTCAAAGCATGGCCTATGAGCATTGCGAGATTGCCTTTTTTGAACTGATGTGTGTCCTCATCAAAATCTGCTAGCTCTTTTACAGCCAGGACAACATGATCAAAGCTAGCTGAATTGATCACAGCATTTAAACTTGCGATTTTCATTTCTGACCTCACTCTGATAATCTTTAATAGTCTCCCTAACTCCCGCATCCTGGAGCTGATTTGTCCAGCCGTGTATTCTTCAATGTCCCTGCGGTCAAATAATCTCTTTCCATACTCAAGAAGCAAGGGGTCAGTTCTGATGAGACGGCTTATCTCATCATCTCTCTGCCTGGCCAAGACCTTGTGATAGAAGGAAAATTCAACGTCTAAGGGTATTGGAAGCATTAGCCGACCACGGCGCGCCGCCTCCCCTCTCTGAGTGATCTGAAACCCTCCTGGTTTCTGACAGCAACGTTTTGAGTGTACAGGGATCAGCTTTTTTTGATAGAGCCCTTTGCAATGGTTACAGGCGAGAAGGTCGTCTACCTTACTAGTTTTGGTGCGATACTTAGGAATCAAACATCCTGATTTCTTTTCAAGAACTGCAACATTATGTATTTAATCACCCTCATCTTGTATTCTGATCCATGCTGGACGTCTCTGCTTAGTCCCTTTTTTATCATCAAAATTTTAGCAAGGTCTGCCTCATCTGCATGGACATCGTGTAAGTGCGTGCTCATTTTCAAAACAAGCTTGCCACAAAATTTGCATGCATGTTTCTTTGTCCCATTTGTACTTTCCTTTCCCTCTCTGCAACACGTGCACACCCGTTTCTTTGGTAAGCGCTCTTTCCCCACCCCCAACATCATGTTCCTTCTGCCTATCCACATTGTCATTGCCACCCCCTAATTCATCCCCTAACGCACACTGCACCTTGCTGGTACTTGCTTCACTGACACCTGCCCACCCTGAAACAGCCACTTTGAAATCTAACATATTCAATACAATACTGTCTGTGTCAGAGACCTCAGAGATTGATGGCGACACACCGTCTGAATCCTGTGAGCTCGAGCCAGGAACAAACTCCTCATCATCACTGTCCTTGTATTGCGATGCGCTTGCAGTCTCAGTCTCAGACCCATCCCAGGCCCATTTGCCAACTGGAAAAGGAAAGAAAGAAAGAAAGCTGCATTAGTACAAAAGCAGCCCAATTTCGGTTTAAGGGGCCTTGCACAAGAAAGCAAAATCCATGTTTTCTAAAATGTAAGCAGTTTTCCACACATCTGTCAACCCCGCGTGACCCTTTGAGAGAGGTCACTCAAATTGATATGTTTACAAAGATTTTGCCACAAAGTATCCTTGGGCCAAGCTTGAAGAATGTGGCTTGAAAAGTCTCCGAGAAAATGCCACTGTTAACGTTTACCATGGACGCGGACGGACAGACGACCAGTGGCCCAGAACATAAACTCACTTTTGCTTTGCACGCGAGCCAATAAAATGAAGATGATCATAGAATCACTTACCAGTTTGTAATTGGGGGCATTCCGCTGCCGTCTATGCACCCTCCTACCAGACGCACCCTCTGCGACAGACGACGCTGGGCCATCATGCTGCTGCTGACTAATTTTGCCATGGGCCTTGGTCATGTGCCAGGAAGGGGCGTGCTTGTCCACTTCCATAAATCCCGATGGGTTTGGACATCCTGCTGCCATCCGGCGCTGGATGTGTGCAGAAAGTGCTGAGTGTGACCAAAACGGTGTTGCTGCAAACATGTCAAATACAACCATGTAAGCCATTGACATTTTAAATCAGATATATACATAATTACAGCAGTACCCCCTGCCCCTATGAACAATAACTGGTAATACAGTAAAATGCGACACGTCAGTTGCAAAATCTGAAAACAAACTATTCGTGGAAGTCTGTTCTTCGAATCGCGAGGTAGTTTTGCGTACGAGGATTCAAATCTGGCGCCATCTTGTTTCAACAGTGCATGCATACATTACATTTCAAGTTACATTTCGATCACAATCACACATGTCACGAAAAAAAAAGCAACCCAATCGCGTGACAGATCGACCTTGTAATGTGTTATTGAACGAATTCCTTTCATTGAAGAAGAAAGCTTTTGTTAAATTCGTGGGGTTCTATTATCTGTTACTACAAGACTGACTGAGCAGCGGGTCGTAGCAGATGGCGTCTCAGTTTTCTCGGCCAAACGGGTCCATATAGGCTACTGTGCAATTGTATCTGACTGGGAACATCTCACTTAAATAACTGCGCTGAAGAAGTACACTTGGGCGTGTTTTTAACTAAGAAATATTGCATAAAAACAATCTTACCTGATGGAACGACGCGGTTGGTGGGATGAGAGACAATAGAAGGGGAAACAACTCAGTTCACTCTGCACAGGCCGAACGATGCTCGCTTCCGTGGTAACACACTGGCCCAGTGCATTTAAAACACACAACATTAGGTAAACCTGCAAAAATGGGACATCCAATTTCTTTTTTCTTCTGACTTTTGAATGAAAGATAATACAGAAACAACCCTCAGAGAAAATGGGTGTCTGACTTGTCCGCCCAGAATTTTACACACACCCATTTTCCAGAAGGATGGTGCTTTTGTGCACGCACACACACACACACACCATCACACACACACACACACACACTCACACTTCCATTCGATCTACGCCAGCACATAATAACCACTTTTGACCTACATGTAAAATGCGGTATCCAAATCCAGGCCACAGCCGTGTACTACACAGACCAGGTCGGAGTAAGAACCACAGTTTGCACGTGGAATCATACAAGCATGCTGCTACGGAGTTTAAATGCATGAAATACAAATCTTGCTAAATCGGCAATAGACTGCGGGTTGGTAGTGTCTAGGATACACAATTCTTTCTTTTTGAGTTCCATAAGGACAAACTTACATAGGTATTCACGCAGTTCATCGTAGAATGGACAGTAAAACATAAAGTGAATTTCATCTTCCACAGCCTTGGCACACAATGGACACACTTTCGTTACAGCATTGAGAGTACTATATCTTTGTTTGTTACTTTGCAATTAGGTTATGCCAAGTCTAAATTTAATGTATAGATTTTTGACATAGGTTGGCTTAACCAGTTTAAAATAATTTTCTTGGACAAGTGTATGTTTAAAACTACGATACACAGTAAAACGTTCACTCTCAGAAAGCTTCGATGACCAGTTTTGTTTGGAACAATCAACCATCCTTTGTTTAAACTTGTTTATAAAAGCATTCCTGTTTCCAACACCTTGTGAAATCCATACATGACCAAACCCATTTCGAAAAAGCAAAGTCTTTATCTTTGAGACCCATGTTTCTTTCCCTTTATCGTCTAAATCCTTAAGCATATGATAAGCCATATTTGCAAATCTAGTAACAGTTAAATCAGAGATAGACAAGTAGACACTTGATGCCCACCTAATCAATAATCGATCAATTTATTTGATCCTCTCGGTAATTAGACAAGCCCACGCCAGCTAATACAACCAACAGCTTTATCTGCCTAGCGTAGTAGTTCCATTCCGGAAATCATTCAAGCTATGTTTTTTGATCAGCTGTCAACCCGCGATTATTAAGGCAGATCACCCACCCCATCTAAATAAATAATGCTGTCATTGACTTCTTTAAACAAAATTATTATATTACATTATAAAATGAATCAAGACGAATTGCTACTTTTAAACAATATCTGTGCTGTAGATAACAAATATTTAGACTCTAAAAAACAACGCCTTCTCTCTGTTGTTGTTTCTGGAAAATCAAAAGCTTTTCTTGGTAAACAATACATGAATCTGTCACCACTGATGAGCTAATCAAACTACATTCAAAATATGAAAATCACATTAGTTCACTAATGACACATGATTTGAGTCAATCTCTTGTCTGCCTATATACAAAAGCTGTGAGTCACTTCCTACCTGTTGATAGTGACAGCCTGTCACATGATCTAGAAAGCAACCCCATAGTTTCAAGTTCAATAGGCAAATTAGCATGCCTTATGTTTTACAAGTTTGGGAATTACCTTACACCTGTGGTAACCTTACTTGTTACTAGTAGGCATATTGATTTTTCTAAAATAAATTTTAAATTAGAAGAAAATGGACGAGACCCAGACAACTCTACAACAGAGTCCTGTCTTGACACAGGTTCAAATGGTGATTAAGGCTAAAAGCCAAGTAGGGTTGATGCTAGTAAAAAATTAGCCGAAAGGAACAGGCAAAAGAAATTACAGCTTCAGGCGTTAACAGAAAAGGCTCATATATCTGACCCACCAATCCCAACACCAACACCTTCACCACCTCAACAAAGTGATAGACAAACAACTGAGTCTAAACCCGAAACAACAAAATATATAGTTGCTGGATTTGTTGTTGGATTTGGTTACGTAGGTTACCAATTATACAAAAAAAACAAACCACAGACTCGAACAGTGTCCAAAAAATCAAGCACTCCAAAAATAAAAGAAGTAGTTGCCACATTACCAGCAACACCCAAAGCCATGGACCCATTTTACATGCAGTAAATAAATTTATTATTTTAAATTTTTTGTATAAGAAAATGAGCGACACAAAGAACATAATGAACCTCGTCTATCACTCTGCCGTAATAAGAGGGCTAACAGTTGCTTATTCTATGCTGGGAAAAAAGTCTTCTCAAAATGAAATCAGCAGACTTGAGTAGATTAGACTTCGAAGACAGTGCTAAGCTAGTAGCTGTTGTAACAGCATCAATTGCAACAAAAGACTTTCTAGTCAAGCAAGGAATTATTCCAGAAAATGTTTCTAAGTAAATAAAAAAATATGGCAACTATAGCTATTATGATTGGTGGAGCCGTTGTTAACGCACTTGCATTTAGTGGATCAAACTATCTCTTCTCATAAATGGGTAGAGAAGAATCAGCAGAAGAAATGAAGCGTCACAATGAGGCATCTGAAAAACTGGCACAAGCTCAACAGGATTATGAGAAGCAAAGAATTGAGAAACTTGATTTTATCAATGAAAAACTCAGGCTTGAATGTCACGCACAACATACATTTTCAAATGTTGATGACAAGCGATCAAAGAATATTTTCTTGTTACGGGCGAAGACATGACCATCTCACAACCAAAACTTAGTGACTATTACCAACCAAGCCCAGAACAAAGAAATGGAGAAATAATATTTGTTCTAGTGGGAATGACATTTGTATATTTTACTGGAGTTTTTATTGCTAGAAAAAATGATCGACGTCAGAGCTAAACTATCAAAAATATATTACTCTCCTGTTGGTTACTGGAAAGAAAAAACCGCAATAGAAAAATTACATGCTGCTGTGGGTGGGGATGTCACACTCGAACAAATAAAACAGTGGCTACAAAAACAAGCAATTTGGCAAATTTATTTACCTGCTCCAAGAAAAATAACAAGACCTCATTTTGTAAATACTATCCCTAATGACACCCATCAAATGGATCTTCTGTTCTTGCCACATGATACAATAAGAAAGAAACGATACAAGTATGCATTAACTGTTGTCGACATAGCTTCAAGGTACAAGGATGCTGAACCAATAACTGACAAGAATGCTACCACGGTAGCCACTGCGTTAACAAAAATATATAGTCGAGGCCATTTAAAATTTCCCAGGCTTGTTCAAGTCGATGACGGAAGTGAATTTAAAGGGGCTGTTAATCAATTATTTGCAAAGCATGGAGTGCTAGTGCGGCGAGGCATACCAGGCGTACATAGATCACAGGCAATTGTTGAAAACTTTAACAAGCAATTATCGGAGAGACTTTTCAGCTATCAGTATTCTAAGGAACTCATGCATGATGGACGTAACACTGAGTGGGTTAAGAGATTACCATCTATGATAAAAGCAATGAATAATGAGGGTCATTTAAAACCTGCTGATGCTATTAAATTAAAAACAATGCCATCAGGGTCAGAAATAAAAACAACACCTACAGACACAAGCTTGTTTACAAAACAGATAAGATATCTATATCAACCTGGCGAGGCCGAGAATGACGTCAGATGCAGGGCAACTGATCCAATATGGTCTACGTCTGTCCACAATATAAAAAAATAGTTCCTGGCGCTAATGCATCGATTTATTATCTGTATGAGCCTGCACCCACAGAGGGCATTTGTTAGAGAAGAATTACAGATTATTCCCCCAGACACTGTTACGCATTTTTAACCATTTCATCAAATAATTCATCAATTAGTTCATCAACCAGTTCATCAGCTATTTCTTCAGATAACTTAAGCGCATAATGCCCAGGTGCATAAGCCATTTCCTGAGTGTGAAACACTCGTTTTGTGTCTCCAACTGCAAGTGACTTCTTATGTGTTTGGATCATTTCAATATTGTGTCTATTTGACCTCAGTGTCTTGTTTGGATAATCAGGCATTAGTTCTCCATCTAATACTTGCTTGTAATGTTCATGTCGAATCTCTTTATTTTTTATCGCTGTTTTCTTGATACCTTTGGCTTTGGACGGACTACCTTTTTGGTGCAGTATGGAATACATTTTTGACCTCAGTCCAACGTACTCAAATATTGGCACACCATTCAGTTCATCTTTAAATTTTCCCAGCACTTTTTTGTTTTGTGCGCTGTACAGTGGATGGTCCTTAGGATAATCAGACGTGTCATACATGTGTAACTCTGTTTTCATGTCTTCATAAAAGTCTTCAGTAGGCACATCAATGATCATAGAGTCAGTGTCAGTGTATAGCAGACAACATTCAGGATACTTTGTCTTGAAGTAATCATAATAAAATTCAAGCATTATTAGTTTTGTTAACTCAAGAATTGCCATACCAATGAATACTGGCTTGTCCAGTTTAACAATCTTTTTTTTTTTTTTTTTTTTGAGTGACACTGCACACTGCATACAATGATGGATGAAATTCTTTATACCCTGTGTACTGTGGCTTACCCATAAGTTTAATTGCACCTGATTCAGTTGTGACCAGTCTCACATCTTTGCGGTGATGAGGATTTTACATCGTCTTACCAAAACAGGCATTGTTCATAAGCTTAAAGAAGTCTTTGTCAAATGCAGGGTTGCCATCTTTTGCACGCAATGTTGTGTTCTTCATTATGTAATCTTTCATAAAAGCACTTTGTTCAAATTTAATACCTCTGTGTACTTTCTTTAGTATTACCCCATGCCTGATGTAAAACTGCAGCAAGCGATAGTGACAAACGTAATTGAATTTGTCATTCAAATTTGGCACAAGTTTAGTGTCTTCTTTTTTTCCCGTCAAACTCATTTTCTCAACTGCTAATGGATAATCATTGTGGTAATCATGTAGGTGGTGTGGGTACTCCAGGTCAACTTCAAAGATCCAACCCTTTTTGTGATTCCGATCATAATTCATAATTTCGTTTGTTAATTTGTTTATATCACACTGTGACAAATCATGTAGACGAAAGTTTTTCAAGGGCAATAACTCACACATCGCAAATCCGTACAAATTGTTAGCGTCCACGTAGGTAATGAATGACCTTGACTTTGAGGGGTCAAAGTCGTCAAGATATTTGTTGTTGGCTTTGGCATAATTGTTTGTGGCTATGTTATGCCTCCCCTTAATCCGCGTTCCACCATTTCACCCATCGTACGATCAGACAACAAGTCTATAGATATCTTACTAGATTTCAAAAATGCATCCCATGTCATGCCAGGACTAGTTATGTAGCAAGCTGGGTCAAGACTGTAGTGTAACAAACCCTTTTCTCGGTAACTTTCAAATATGTCTGCTAGCAAGCAAACGTCAGCTTTCAAGTATTGGTCATGGTAATCACCAATCGTTTCACACCCTAGTTTACCCCATGCATCAAGAGCATGCTGGTAATCAGAGTCAGAAATACCTTTGCCAGTTAGTGTAGAATAAAATTTCTCTTTTGGTGGCAGTCTCCTTTCCTCAAACACAACCCAGTGATCAATGTTCTCATAGGGATAGACACCTTTCTTGATTAACTCTGGCTCAAAATATTTACTTGTTATTGGAAACTCAGTCAGTCCTCCTGCCAGACTAGCAAGCCCTAAAGACAAATGTTGCATGGAGTCATAAAATGCTAATTTGTCCAACCTAAAAGTCAAGTATTTTCCAGTTGTCTGGGTAATATAACTAATTTTTTTGAAAGACTCATCCACAGCCTGCATGATAATATGTGAATCATACCCCTTGAGATTGTGGAAAAAGATAGGCAACTTATATGCCTTGGGATCAATTTTTAGCTTCAAGTTGCAATCACTATGTGCAGCACCTCTGTAATGTCCAGTTATGTGGTCATGGTCGCGAACTTTATCACCCTTACAAAGTTGTTCACAACCTCCCAGAGGTTGTTCACAAATCCAACAAATCTCCGCCATAACAAAATTTTGTTTATCTTCTTCTGTCATTACCAAAGGCATCTGACACTTTTCCAAATACTGTACTACCTGACTATACAATTGTCTCATTTCTGTTAAAAACTCAGCTGCTGCATTTTCACCCCTGTAGATAACAGGTTCTTCGTGCACACCGTCTGACCTAACAAGAATGTATCCTAAAGAACACACCACTTGGTCACTCAACTTTATTGTCTTTGGTAATGATTCTGGAACAGGACCATCATATGGAACAACCAGTGATTCAAAATCAGCATAAACTACAAACAACAGCTTTTGCTGATTCCCATAGTTCTTAAAATATACTTTGCTACCAAGACCTGGATACCTCAGTATTGCTTGAATGTCATCAGGTGACCTACAGTGCTGGACATGTTTGTGTGAAAGGAAAACCTCTGTAAGCATTTTTTTTTTTTACAAAATTCCTGTTTACCATCATGTTTTGTTGTATGATGAATTAGTCTTGACATACTTCTGATAATTGTGTAGTGAAAGTTATCACCAGAGCTTATTAGTAACATGTCAACATGCTTATCTTCTGACTGTGTGTAGGTTGGGGCAATTGGTGATACTCTAATTGGTTGTAACTTGTTCTCAGACTCATTATCCCATACATACACATTCACAGATATACCAGGATTTATTTTTTCAAACAAACCTATGTCCTCCACCTTAACAGGAAAATCTATGCCACTGAAGATGAGTTCATTTACAAATTTGGTATTGTTAGATACACGCTCAGGTTTTGTTTTTACAAAGTGTAGTTTAGCAAGCACACAAAACATAAAACAGAAATTATCATTATTCTGAATATTGACTACAGCCTTTTTGTTTGCAACCTCAGTTGGTAGTGGCAGCCATGATTTGCCTAATATAGGATGATATCTTGACTGCTTCAGTTGTAGTTCATGTACACGACCTTCATGCCAACCAGACCCCTGCATTTTTGCTCTGTCAATTGCTTCTAGAAAGTCAGGTAACAGTCTTTCTCTAAACACGTTTTCCAATTCCCTTCTCGAATTAACTGTGTGTTGTCTTGTTGAGATATATGAAACAATAACTTCACCATCTACCCTAGTAAATTATATTGTCGCAATCTGAATCTTTACACTACCAGAAAGAAGATTATCTTGTATGACTGAAAAAGACCTTTCTATCGATTTATAGACACTAAGTGTTGGATATAGGCAAATCTGTTGTGTGAAACACGTTTCTTAAGCCGGACTAGCTTTGGGCATTGTCCGTCATTTTTATTTGTCCGACAAAATAATAAATAGAAAAATTACACATTGTGTAATACCACTTTATTGACAGTAACCTCTAGAAAACAAAAACAAATTACTGCTGGCTCTGTATGTGTAATACAATTTTATTAACTGTAACACATTCAATATGAACATTTAGTTTACATAGCTGTTTAAATATGTTATAACCCAGGGTATCAATCCAGCTGCAGCTTGCATCATTAACTTTAAAGTTATTTGTTTTATTATCAACAGTCATACACTCCATGACTGAATGTTCGTCAACATAATCTAAAGTCACATTATATGACAAATATATCCCCGCTGGTACTGAGAGTCTTATGTCAGGCTGTTTGGGAGATGTTATTAAGTCAGTAAAGTGTAGAACATCTCTGAAGCAGTCAGTGACATCAATAGCTTTCTTTGTTTGCATGGTTTGTCTGTCTGCCATTTTTATGGACAAAACAAAAGGCTAAATTAATTCACTAACCCATACCCTGTGGGCTGATCTGTCTTTAAAATAAGCTTTAGATGCTTATTTGATTTGACCCCCACCCGGGTCTGCCCTGGGGGACTTGGGTGGGGTTAGGTATTTTTTAGTTCCCAGGGTCACCCTGGTCAGCCCCACAGGGTGGGTTTTTCTCTCTATTCTGGGGCATGTGTTTCTGTCTACCCTTTGTCCATTCACCTCTATTTGCCTTTTTAAAACTCTCCCTACTGTCTGCACTGCCTGTAGCTCTTGATGTTGGATGTGTGTTGCTAAATGGTCTTAGCTTTATTTATGCCCCATGTTGTAGGTTTATTTAATGTATTTGACCGGCTGGCGATTCAATTTTCTGTTTAGTTTTTTTTCACAAGCAGTGCAGGCACGTCCTGAGAAAGCCTTGTTGCTGTCGGGACGTTAAGCAATGTACAATCAATCAATCAATTATTTGATTTGAGTTTGTTTTTCACACCATCTCGTTCATGTTTATTGGGGATGACATCGTTTTCTCTGAGACAGTCTTCAAAGCTGTCACGATCCTTACAGTAAAACAAACAAATGAACGTTAACTGCTCACGAAAATCTTTCAGTACAGCATTATATTTCTGAGTGAGAATCCATACACTGATGTTTGCGTGTCTGCCACTAAAGGCAAGTTCTGCTAGAGTGTTACTCTTCTTAACAATATCTTTTTCTGCAGAGCAGTCATCAACTATGAACAGGGTTGGCTGTCCTTCAAATTGCTTGTAAAAATACTGCAGGTAGCCATTCAGTTTTTTCTCAGGGTCGACTAAGTAGATGTTATGATCAATCCAAATGAATAAATGGTTGTGATAAGCTTTGTTGTGTTTGATAGTAGGACAAAATATCACAATGTTTTCAAAATGATAGATGTATCTTGTTTGTAAGAGATTAAGAACAAATTCAGTTTTTCCACAGCCTGTGGCACCGCAAAATAAGCCACAGTGTGGGTCGAGTGTCATCAAGTTCATTTTAATACTAATTATAATTTTAATACAAATGAGCACTCAGCCTGCTTTCTGCAATATTGAGTTGTGCATCATAAATCAGATACAAATATATATTTATTGCTCCAGCGGTTTCAACCTTTTTTGTATTTGGATTGTGATCCTATCACTGCCGTTTTCAACAGTATGGCCTGACCCATGTAGGTAGTCGTCGTCTGTACTACGCAGGTCTAGCCACAGTGCGTACTTGTCTGTCAGGTATTGAGCAATTCTTACGTCATACAGATGCAGATCTTTAGATGCCATGTTTGCTGGGTTTTCTCTAAGCCTTCCACCTGCAAAATATTTTGTGATCTCGTCATAGTGCTGATAAGGTAGCATACCCGAAGCATACACTTGATTAGGATGGCCTTCAATAGTACAGGACAAATGAGTAATCTTTGGATTATAGAATTTTTCTGAATCCCGTCGATATGGACTCGCTGGTTTAACAAACAACATAAGAATGCCTTTCAGTGACCTAGCAGGTGTGTTCAAGTTGATGTTCCACATTGGATCGCTTTTGTCTTTATGCATTAAACTGTGCCTCATCACACGGTCATAATAAATCGGCAGTCTTGACTGGTACTGATTTTGAATTAGAGTAGCTAAATGAGCATGTGTGACAACTTCATATTCCAAAGAGATGTTAGAGATCTTGTATGTTGCGTCTGTGTCAGTTGATTTAATAACTTTGGAGTAGTCATTAAAGATTAGTTCGAAACTCAGACGGTCATTCAGTGCTCCTTGATAATAAGGTAAATGCGCTGTTAGGATTTCAAATTCCTATTTCCATATGTTTCTGCCACAATAACGTCCTTGACTTCTGTTGTTGATTTATCTGCTGCATTGATTCTGAGTTTGGCAACATTATCAGACTGTATGCCTTGATAAATACGGTCTTCTCTTTCTTCACCTGTGAGCCACAGATCTTTGTAACAGTAGAATACATCAGCATGGTCAAGACTAAACACTTCCTGGCCTTCAAGTTTAACTTTAATAGTCTTAATAATTGCTCTACCTATGTTGCCAACTAGTGTTCTTTTGTCATCTGTGTCTGATGAAAGTTCAATATTAAATGCAAGACGAGCAGTACCAGGAACAATAACGACACTGGGGCCTAGGTTTGGAAACTTGACAGTAAGAATTTGGTTTTGATCTATGGAGCTAGGATTGTTAGTGACGACAATTGATTGTCTAATGCCCTTAACACCTAGAGGTTCACGTAGTTTTCTGTATGGGTCTACCCCCACCCGGGTCTGCCCTGGGGGACTTGGGTGGGGTTAGGTATTTTTTAATTCCCAGTGTCATCCTGGTCAGCCCCACAGGGTGGGTTTTTCTTTCTATTCTGGGGCAAGTGTTTCTGTCTACCCTTTGTCCATTCACCTGTATTTGCATTTTTAAAACTCTCCCTACTGCCTGCACTGCCTGTAGCTCTTGATATTGGATGTTTGTTGCTAAATGGTCTTAGCTTTATTTAGCCCCATGTGTTAGGTTTATTTAATGTATTTGACCGGCTGGCGACATACATTCAATGTTCTGTTTTTTTTTTTTTTTCACAAGCAGTGCAGGCACATCCTGAGAAAGCCTTGTTGCTGTTGGGACGTTAAGCAATGTACAATCAATCAATCAATCAATGTATGGGTCTAACTTCGATCTGTAGGACGATGTCATTTTATTATACACAAATAAAAAAAAATTAATTAATAAAAACAATGGCAGCGGGAGGATTTGGACATGAAGATTTTGAAGTGGACATGAATGACTATGATACTAGCGCAACAGATATGACTGGAATGGCGAATACTTCTAGTATGTATCACGAACTCCTAAAAGATAAGTAAACTCATTTTATGATAGTGTTGGTGCCCATCCAGATGAAATAGATCCTAATCAGTTTGAATATGATAAAGGTCATTTATTTGTAAATACAGACAAAGGAAAAGTACAATTGATCCTGCAAAGTTTAGAGCTTTAAGTACAATCAAAACTGATGTTGGTGGTGAGGCATCACTGCAGCGTTACCTTGGTGTTGGTAGTAAAAAGTTACCACCACAAATTGTTACTGCCCTTCATGACGTGCAAACAAGACTGCTGACTGGACAAGAAATTGAGATGACAGAAGTAAAAAGCCTGCCAGAAATGGCAGACAAGGCAATACAAGAAACTTCATTTACAGAAGGGCAAATAAATGAGGCTATGAAAACAATGGGTGACTCTCCTTTGACAATGCGGGAGTTAGTAGGGTTGGATAAAACACTGCAGTCAATCAGAGGTGAGCTTGTGAATAATGTAGCCAAACTAGGGAAGCTTGATAATCACATAGAAAGAGAAAAAGAAAAATTAGCTAAAGCTGATGATGAGAATTATGACACAGAAATGAAAGAAAGAATACAACACAGATTAAATGATTTGCAGATAGAAAGATCAGCACGACTAGAAGTGATTGAAATAGGAAAAGAAAAACTGAAAACACAGGTCAACAGGATTAGAGAAACTATTCAGAAAATACTTCATGAAGACACAACTTTGGCTGAGAGATTGAAAACACTTTTCAGAGAGCAGGGTATCACTATTGCAAGTTTAATTACTGCTCTTGGATTTATTATCAGTACTGTTGTATTAGCTGTAACATGTGGTGGTAGCAGTCCAGCTCCACCTACCCCTCCAGCTCCATCAGACCCAAAAGATTTACAGGCGTGGGTAAAAAAACAGTTGTCTCATATATCAGACTTGCTTCAGAAATTGGCAGTGAAAGCAATGGATGCTTTGCCTGGCATAATAGGGAGTGTTGTCAGTTGGCTGATCAGTACAGCAGCAAAGGTAGTAGGGTTTATGGCAGAGCATGTGTGGGTCTTTTTTGGTGACAGTAGGAGGGTTAATCATAGGATATTTAATGAAACAGGTAAAGAAATAATATCCCTAATCCAGTAAGGCCTATTACCAATGCAGTTCTCTCTGACTCATGTGTTTACTGGGGTTTCTGGCTGTACTGGTGCTGGTCCCAGTGAAGGAGTTGGTGCCGATGCTGGGGCTGTTACTGACATTACTGGTGTTAATGTCTGTAATGTGATGATGATGTTACTAACTTTTCTGGTGATATTAATGCTTTTAATGACTCTTGATGTGTGGTTGTTAGGCTCAAGTTTACAGATTGATTGAGGCCTAATTTCTGATCACGCCCTGCAACAATTATTTCATTATTATAATTTGTTATTGTCCCCATTTGGAGTTGAAGGTCAGATGGTAACATGTATAACCCAATGCCAACTACAAAGTCAACTTTCGATCTGGCATATCTGAGAACGTCTTGGTAGTGTTGTATGCTTGATAGGAGATCAACAACTGAGTTTATTGAGTCTTCCAGGTTTGCCAAAAATTGTTTTTGTGCTTCAAATTTGCCACTTCCGTTTAAGATGTTTGATTTTGTTTGAGCTTGTACTCCTAGTATACACCACACATACGTTTTGATAGACTCATTGATGCGTTCAACTCCTGCTTGAGTAAACCCGTCACTCCTGTCTAAGACAAATGTGGTCCAGGCATTAGGCTGTTTTTGTTCTATTGAGCCTAACCACACTTCAGATTTTTGTGTAAATGAAGTGTAACCAGGGTAGTAATCTTGGTGGTATTGTCTGTGACTCATAGCATAATATAATGTTCCCATACCTTTGTGATCAAATTTTTGAGTAAAATCATACCCTGTGCTGATGTTAAATTCATTACATATGCGTTCAAATGCTTTCATGTCCATGGGGTTGTTAAAGTGGTTAAAACTAGATTCAGTGGGCAATGGGGTATGCAGTTCTGACAGTATTCTTCTTTTAAGCTGGTAATATGTGTGGAAATGATAGACAGACTTAATCAGTTTGTTCGGGTGATTCAAATGGTCTGTAAAAGAAACGCCACAGCCAGTAGTTGAGCATAGTATAGCAAAGTTAAGTTGGTTTTGGAACATCTGTAGTGGGCTTGAGGACCACTTTCTTGCAGTTGCATCATCTGTTATTGGAGGGTTTAGGTAATGATCATAAGGATTCGGCACTTTCACTTGAAATAACTCACCTTCGGACAAAGCTATATCGAGCTGATTTAGTTGAATTATTTTCTGATCATAAGTTGGTGCGACATTGTACTTGGCATCCACGTTAAATTGAAATGCATTTACAGTGGCAATTGTTGGTGATTTAAATTCCATTCTTTTTATGTGATAATAAAAATGTTTATAACCTTATCAAATATTGACACAAGCAAACCAGTGTGGTTAACTAATGGAATCGATAATTGAGATGGTAGCAAGGCTGTAGCTATTCATGAAATATTCTACACTGTAAAGTGGTTTAATGTAACAGATGATAAAAATTATTCTGTAAGTGGAACTCTTGAAGGTTTAGAGAAGGGAGATATTTTATGAGCTGGATATTATGACTTTTGTACTTTAGCTGAATGGCTTCAAAATGAATTTAAAATTAAAGCAACTTTAAATCCGGCTAATTTACTTGTTACAATTGAATTTCTGAAAATGGGTCAGTTTTCTTTATCAATTAGTCTTTTATTATTACTTGCTTTTTTTAGGTAAAAAAATAACACATCCAGACGAAGATTGGACACCATCAGACGGACGTCTATTATCACCAAAAAAATCAAGAATAACTGGCAGATATCCTGTTCATTTGTCAGTACACACAGTGCTAAATGTTCATTTGAAAGAACTAAGCACTACTGATAATCTTCACAATGGAAAGCCTTCATCTTTGTTGAAATGTGTGTCGACTGGAACTGCTCCTTATTGCGAAAATGTAGTTGTAAGATTTCCTAATTCACAGTTTAAAAAATTAGGCTCCAGTTTCTTTGAATCATTGTGTATATCTGTAACTAATCAGGATGACAAACCAGTTGTAATGCATGATTTTTATGTTGTGTTGGAAGTTAAATAAATTTTATTTTTGCTAAAATAAAAATTGAGCGGTCTTGGTCCAAAGCCGAGAATTGTACCAGTTGCATGTCCATCAATAGAGTTGAAAGATTTGGCTGACGTGCAAGATTTTGATAAAGAAGGTGAGGTAGGAGAGGTGTATGGTCTTGAACTTGTTTCCCTTGGATTGTACAAACGAAAGGTAATTGATGATGTAAAAGATGCTGCAGAAAAAAAGGTATCCCAAACGTAGTGAAATTCGTGATGTTACTGTTCCTACTCCTGTAAGTAATGTGCTCTACAGCTTAAAACATGTGGCTAATAAGTGGGTAATTATTCCTACCCCTGTTCCGCTTGCACCTATCCCCATTGTATGGGATGTAAAGTTTGTTTTTATCAGTCCTTATGTTTATTTTACTGATGAAGGAGCCTTAGTATTTAGAAAAGTTGTTAACTCTGAGCCAATGCTTGTAAGTCTTGTGCCAAGCTATTTCGCAGAAACCAATAGCAGAGAAAAACTAAAACTTCAAGAGTATGGAAAACGAAGGTATTTTTTACAAATAGAAAGGGTAGAACAGATACTTCTATTTCGTTTGTACCAGCAAATTTTACCATAGGTAGAGAAGCAACAATAGTTTTTGAAATTCTCATGAGATCTGTGGATGCTGTGAAAGAAGCAGATATCGCACAGGGAATCAAACTTACATGGAATAGCTCAGTAGCAGAGTCAACAAAGGTTGTTATTGCTATTAGAAAAATCAATACAGATTTTGAAAGTTTCAAGTAGTATTCCCGCTGTTAAGGTAGTGATCGATAAACAAATTTTTGTTCGTCTAAGTTTCATAAACCTGGAACACATAGATCTTGTTTCATTTTATTACGCTAGCAAATTGTATACCTTTGAAGAGTTGCAAAATAAATTAGAAGATTAAATAAAATTTAAAAAATTTGCCATACAAAATGACACCACTGTATCCACAAATACCACCTGAGCCACCTGAGCCTATTGTGCGTGATGAAAGATTACAGGCAGACTCATTCTGCTTAATGAATATTACAGAAGCGTTGAAGTATTTGGAAGGAGAACAGGCAAAATACTCCAGGTGCAAAAGACGATATAAAACAGTTTTCAATTCTGTACACAACACATCAATGGTTGTGGGCGTGGTTTCAGCTGGATTATCTGTAGGAGGTATAGCCCTGTTTGCGACGGGAGTGGGAAGTGTCATAGGAATTGCTGTTGAAGGTGTTGGCCTTGCCACAAGCCTGGCATGCTTTGGTATGGAAGCCCTTAACAAAAGATTTCATACAAAGTTGCAGAAGCATGAAGCATTGAGTACGCTTGCTGGAGCTAAGCTGAGCAGTACGAAACTTATTATCAGTAAGGCTTTAGACGTTAATAAAATTGACGATCACAAATTTAAGAGAGTGCAGGATGATTTGGCCAATTACAAACAACAGAAATCCGAAATACAGAATAAGATGCGTAATCAGCCCATAAATATTGAAGAACTAAAGAAATCTTTTTTTAGAAAAAGGGAAAAAGATAGGGGTGGAAGAAACTATGAAAAAAGTTCAAGGACTTATAAACAAGTAACGATAGGTTTTGGTAATCCATTATTTTTGTCATACTCTTCGCAAAGAGATGTCATGCCTTTCAGGCCTGCCCATTTGACACCATCCGCCCCACCGCCAGGGTACTATTGAGAAAAAAAGTTTTTTTTATTGTCCTTGTAACTTGGAAATTCTGTCCTAGTAAGTTGTGACTTGGGTCCAAAAACTTGTAAGTTCTTATGTTTAGGTTCTTATAAATTCTTATTTTAAGTCACTTATAAGAACTTATGTCATCTATTTGATAAGAACATGTGAAGATAACTTTGAAGTTACTTACTAGTTGAAAGTTACTCATAGGTTACCTTATGATGTACTTGTAATTTACTTATTTTTCAGTCGTGGGGTGTTTTGGTTTATAAAGAAGACATAATTAATCCCTAGAAATGCATTGTGATTAAGATGAGGCACGGTGATTGATGTTTTGGCAGTAAAAGAAATTGGAGACTGGGTTAGAAGCCACACTTTCTCTATCTCTTAAAAAAAATTAATCTGACTTGGGAGTACCAATCTTTCTATCTATGAAATTAAAAAGTACACAACAAAATGACATAGCAGATTTTGGCAAGGGACATAACTGCTGCTGGCTTCATTCTTGTCACACGGGAACCAGTGTGACAAGAATGTTTTTCTAGGTCAAACCTAAACTACTGTGACAAAATATTTTGCCTGTGACCAACTCTCTTGCTCTGTGACGAACCAAAATAGAATAAAGTGAGTTAATCGAAGTAAAAATTATTTTGTTTGCTGTGACTGATTTGTCTATGACGTGTGCCGCACATGCCGCGTGCGCCACGTATGTCATGTATTTTGAGTATAGTGAGTGTGCCGCGTGTGTGCCGCGTATGTTGTGTCTTTTGAGTATGGCGAGTGTGCCGCGTGTGCCGCGTATTTTGAGTATGGCGAGTGTGCCGCTTGTGACGCATGTGCTGCGTATGTCGTGTGTGCTGCGTATGTCATGTATTTTGAGTATGGCGAGTGTGCCGCGAGAGTGCCGCGTATGTCGTGTGTGCCGCGTATGTCGTGTGTATTATTTCCCCCACCCGGGTCTGCCCTGGGGGACTTGGGTGGGGTTAGGTATTTTTTAGTTCCCAGGGTCACCCTGGTCAGCCCCACAGGGTGGGTTTTTCTCTCTATTCTGGGGCATGTGTTTCTGTCTACCCTTTGTCCATTCACCTGTATTTGCCTTTTTAAAACTCTCCCTACTGTCTGCACTGCCTGTAGCTCTTGATGTTGGATGTGTGTTGCTAAATGGTCTTAGCTTTATTTAGGCCCCATGTGTTAGGTTTATTTAATGTATTTGACCAGCTGGCGACATACATTCAATGTTCTGTTTATTTATTTATTTTTTTCACAAGCAGTGCAGGCACGTCCTGAGAAAGCCTTGTTGCTGTCGGGACGTTAAGCAATGTACAATCAATCAATCGTGTGTATTTGAGTGTGCCTGTCTAAACAAAGACAGGTTTAGCTGTATTGGAAAGTGCAACCTACCCTGTAAAAAGACCTGAATGAGAGCAATGACACAGACATTCCAAGGGGTCGGGTGGCCGACTAGCCTTGTGTGTTATGTTTAGGTATCAGTTGTGTAAGTTGTGTTGTGTGTGTGCAGTAAGGGATTACATTTAAGACGGTAAGGCTGTCACTGTTGAGATTTTAATCAGCCTTTGTTTAAAGAAGTCAATGACAGCATTATTTATTTAGATGGGGTGTGGAATCTGCCTTAATAATTGCGGGTTGACAGCTGATCAAAAAACGTAGCTTGAATGATTTCCGGAATGGAACTACTACGCTAGGCAGATAAAGCTGTTGGTTGTATTAGCTGGCGTGGGCTTGTCTAATTACCGAGAGGATCAAATAAATTGATCGATTATTGATTAGGTGGGCATCAAGTGTCTACTTATCTATCTCTAAAGCACAGAGTCGAAGCCAGTAGGAAACACATCTTACTGACGTTAATACTGACAGGGGATATCGACGAAGTTCACCATAAACCATCAGGTTCGGTGTGCGGAAGTTGACATTAAGAAAACGTTTACATGCAAATGTATGGACTCTTTTAATTTCGGCACACTCGTTTATACCCCAAATTTCCGAGGCTTACAGCAAAATTGGGACAACCTGCGCATCAAACAGCTTGAAAAAAACATCAGGACTAGCGCAGTTGATTTTCTTCAACATACAGAAAATATCGATTACACATTTTTTTGCCTTAGTGACTAAGTCATCGACGGATGTGTTTAAACTCAAACGTGTGGTAAAGTTTAACCCAAGGTACTTATACATATTGACAACTTCTACCCTCGTTCCCCTGTAAATCCATTTTTCATATTTTGACAAATACCCACCATTTCCAAACACAATTATTTTTGTCTTGTCTAGGTTAACAGACAAACCAAGTTTAGATGCTTCTTTGTATAAATTGTTCAGCTGAGTCTGAAGGCCATTGGGGGTTGATGAAAACAAAGCAATGTCATCTGCAAACATCAACAAAAACAGTTCTGCTGCATCGGCTTTTAGTTGGAAACCATGTTTACCATTTTCAATAATGTACACAGCAAGCTCGTTAATCAAAAAGGAGAACAATGTCGGCGATGCTAAACATCCTTGTTTTAAACCTTGGAAACACTCAAAAAAACGCTGTACAATTCAGGCTGTCTCTAACACAAAATTTCACTGAGTCATACATTGCCTTCATAGCTGAAAGCATTTTGCCGCACACTCCAACCTTCAGTAAAATATTCCAAAGCACACCTCTTTTAACAGTATCGAAGGCTTTGCGGAAGTCAACAAAAGCCACATAAACTTTCTTATTTTGTAAAAGTTGTTTTTGAACAATAGCATAAAGTATAAATATATGGTCAACAGTAGAATAGGATTTCCTAAACCCGGCTTGTGTTTCAGACAGAATATTAATATGTTCCTCAGCCCAGTCTGTTAACCTTCTATTCAAAATATAGGTATACAGTTTACTAACACAGCTAATCAGAGCAATACCACGATAATTATCTGGATTATTTACATCTCCTTTCTTGTGGAGTGGGAAAATAATAGCTTTAGACCATTCGCTTGGGAACAACCCTTTGTTGAATAAAGCATTAAAATACTTAGTGAGAAAGGAGATGATAGCTGGGTTGGAGACTTTAAGAACTTCATTTATAATTCCATCAGGCCCGGGGGCCTTTCCTGCTTTGGCATGTTTTAAAGCAGCAATAACTTCTTCTTCTTCTATGTTAATATCTAGGTCATGAAATAAGGCTTCATCGGACTCAGAGTCTTCTGAAAAAAAAATACATCATCATTATTCTCTTGCTGTGCTATGTTTTCATTTAGAATGCTAGAGAAGTGATCAAACAACTGCTTCTTTGTTATATTGTTTCTTAAACGACGTTTTCTTTTCCATTTCTTTATTTCCTTCCAAAATGCCTGAGAGTTATGTCTATACTCAAGAATTTTGTCAACAGTTTCCCTCTTGAAATTAACTTCTTTAGCTCTAAGTAATCTCTTGTATTGTTTTCTGTCATTAACAAACGTTGCTTTATTTTCCATGGTTTTCTTCTTTGTGTATGTACGTAAGGCTTTACGCGTTCGCATTTTTGCATTTCTGCATTCCTGGTCAAACCAAGGGTGACTAGCGGTGTTTGTTTTGTGTGTGTTGCCTGTGGAGGAATTAAATTGTTTTGTCATGCAACTAGCAGCGTCTTTGATAGCACATGTGAAAATGTCTAATGCACTATTAATATAATCATCAATCTCAGCAGTAGCAGCTACTAGAGCATCCTGGAATGCAGGAGTAGCTAAACTGTCGCTGAGCGTTTGGGCCTTAGCAGGTTCCCAGATAATCTTATCAAATGAAAAACACTGCGTATGCTCATCAGAAACATCGTTATGGGGTGATACACGTACACAAGACACAGTAAGGACCAGCGGCATGTGCACAGACTCTACCCTCTCGCCAACTTCAAGTTTGTCACACAAACAAATAAAGTCAGGAGATGCAACAAAATAATCATTAATACTACAACCAGTGGGTGAGATAAATGTCAGGTGCTTTGACAGATCGGGGCTACAGAACCCATTCAAAATCATCAGTTCAAAACATGCACACAAATCTAATAGTTTTCTTCCAAATGTATTTACAGTCATATCTTCAGTAAATCGTGAAGTTTCAAATAGAGCGGTATTAGTTAGTAGCGTTTCATCAGGATCAAGCTGAAACAAATATGGATTAGGCTGCAAATCCCCAGTTCTACCATTAAAATCACCACACATTAGGAAATGAATGTCTCCAAATTGCTCGAGGGCACTAGCAAGACACTGTTCTAATTCTTCTAACAAGCAGTCAATCGGTAATTGTCTATAAAATGGTGAATCCTTGGGCGGAACGTAGCACGCGACCAAAAGCACATCGCATTCAGTACCAAACAATGATCTGTCAAGTTTGAGAAAGACACTTTGAGCGCATGCCATATTCACTTTGAAAACAAACTTGGCATACACATTTTTTACTAACACAACACCACCTCCCGAGCTTCTTTCTTGACGTGACAGTTTGACTGCAGGTAAGGAAAAACACGTGAAATCAGACCAGCAGTCAGGCGGGACGAAAGCATGGTCTAAAAATGTTTCAAACAAACACACAATGTCATAATTACTTACATATTGTAGAAAGTCTGGGTCAGATAGCTTGCTCCACAGTCCATCAACATTCCATGACAGAAAGGTAAGTGTATGCGTTCGGCATCCTGTCTCGGAAGACAATGGATAATGCGCTTGCTGGGTCAGTCACTGGAGTGACCTCTCCAGTGCGCAAGCCTGGGCGAAGTGTATGGAGATCCTGGGATGCCCAGTCGTCAAGATCCCGCTCTCGGCCTCGCTGATGTATCCAAAGGAATGCAAAGCAGTAAGTTTGGCGCCAGTTTGGCTGCAGGAGCTGCCAGAACAGCGCGTGAATACAGGCAGCTGTCTGCCTTCGGGGCTCCACTCCTGATTTGAAGGGTTTACTCCCCCACATTTGGCCGTTGGATCCAACCTGATCTCCGTCCTCTAGCCGTTGGCTGTCAGAAACAGCTCATCCGCCTTGTGGTGCAATGTGAACACCACCCCCTCACGTGGTTTAGCCCACCAGCTGAGGTGGTTTGCCAGGGTGTGGCGCTTGGAGCCAGCACGTGAGAGATTAAGGAGATGGATGAGGACCAGTGATGCCCGTCCGTCCTATGTAGGACGCAGCTGCCGAACAGCAAAGGTACTACACCTCTATCCAGAGCCCCCTACACACTATGCAACACACTATCTACTGGCTGCTCTACAACACACGCGCATATCGGTTACACATCCCGTGCAATTGAGGTGGGAGACGCGGCTTGGCCGACATATCATGCGTCACTGGATTCGTCCCCGACCTCAATTGTAGGGGAACTGTGTGGCCGGCGCCGTTTCGCTGGTTTAGGTGGAGGCTGTAGCGGGGATACCGAGCCGTATGACGCACGTGCCGGTGTTGCGTTGACCTACTGACCTGTAGCTGCGGCGGCACCGAGTCCTTGGATACGGTTGTCCGGTCTTCTGTTGACGCTGTTGTCTGTTGCATGGCGGCGGCCGAAGTTGTCGGTGTCGTAGTTCCGTTCTAGGGGTCCAGCGACGACCAGCTTGTTCCCCTTGTAGTACGCCCGCATGCCTTTCTCCCGGTGCAGTCTGATCTGTTCGTGTTGCCGGTTGGTTAAGTCGCCAGCAACGTTGACCCCCTTTTGCTTGAGAGCAGCACGACCCTTGGTCAGGACGTCCATCTTGTCCCTCCATCTCGCGAACTTCACGATCATGGGGCGGGGCTTGTTGTTGGCTCTGGCACGGTTGGCTGCTACAGAAGCAAAGTCCGGTTTGTTCCCCACCCGGTGTGCGCGTACCAAATCGTCCTCAGTCCAGGTTTTATCTGGCACTGTGCCCTGCAGACATTCCAGTACTTTGGTGGCACAGGAATCAAAGGTCTCGCCTGGCGTTTCCACGATTCCAAAAAGTCGCAGATTGTCCCTGCGTGAGAACGCCTCTAGCTTGTCTAGCTCTTCCTCGTAGCGTTTCCGCAGATCTTCCATGTCCTCCTGCAAGTCTTCTACAGACTCGGAAACCTCCTCCTGCTTCTCAGTCAGTTCCTTGCAGGTGTCCTCCAGGCTGCGAGCGCGTTGCTTTAAGTCAGCAATGTCGGTGCCAATCGCCTGTATAGAGGTCAACACACCACAAAGGTCAGCACGAAGAGACCCCAGTTTCTCGTCAATCACCTGTGTCTGCTTGTCGATTATACGCTGAATGTCACTGACAGTAACTAAAGGTGATGTAGTTCCAGAGACCTCGAGTGGATCTGCGGATAGAGCTTCTTTGTCTGCCATCTTAGCACAGTTCGATTGACACAACAGTACTACACAGTACACGTAGCTGGCAGTGTTGTACTAACAGTCACCCCCACGATCGCCGTACTCAGTTCAATGGCGATATAGGAAAACCAGTCAGATGGCAGAAGTCTGTGGTCGCACAAAGTCCAAATTTACACCGTTATGATCAGCGTAGATAGGCCAAGACACTGGTGGTAAAATCCGAACAGTAGAAGCTTGATTAGCGACGAAATCGCCTAATTTTGCATCGCTAATTGACTCTGAACTTTTTTTGGTGTGCTACATTCGTGAAGAGAGAGAGAGAGAGGGAGGGAGGGAGGGAAAGAGGGAGAGAGAGAGAGAGAGAGGGATGGGCCGGGAAGGGAGAAAGAGATTCACGAATGGCTTTGCTTTTAGGACAATCAGAAGTTAGTATCTACTCAGACGGTGGGCTTATATATACTTAACTCATTGTGCCCGAGGTAGGAAATACCCACATTTTGGAGTTATCCTCTGAGGACTGCATTACAATACAGGAGACAGATCGACCATGATAATTCAAGGATGGTGGGGGAATAGCATGGCGCCTATAGGCGCAAGCTATTCTGCCGCCACCTTTGAACTATCATGGTCGAGCCATATCTTCCTGTGGTGTGTTGAGGGCAGAATGAGTTAAACCTTTTTCTCTTTTCGTCGTGAAGTGAGCAGACAACATAACCCGCATGACTTGTGTCACTGAAAAAGTAATTAACGCTGCAAGGGTTGTCACCCGTGTCGAGGTATTTGTCTTTGACCCTCTCAGTCGCTTTAGCTGCTTGAAAAAAATCAATTGCCTTTTTTTAAACAGCAAAACCAGAAGAGAATCTTTTTTTCAACCCCTTCGCTTTCGAGACAGGGTGGACCCGATCACGAGACAGATCCACATGAGCCCCCGCAGTTGCGCGGGCTCATGAGGATCAGTGCCTCTTGCTGACATCACTGCCGGTGTATCCATGTTCCATCGGCAGCTGGAGCTCTTTGGCGTTGAATATAACAAAGATTTCAGCATCATAATTTGTTTCCACTGGCATTCTTTTCAAAACGGTTAACCCTTTGGGTATTGGTAGCGGTAGTTTAGTCGCGATGATTCCTGCAGGATGTTGTTACTCCTTGTAACGCACGCAGACTTGCCCACAGTCGCACGTACAGACTCTCACGCAACAGACGCATACACCGCCACTGACTCAGACGGGCGCATTCATGCGGTAAAACTCAACACACGGGCTCCCTTTCTAAGTGACTTTTATACAATATAAAAGAAAAGAAACGCTTAAAAGACTATCAAACTATACAGACTTCTCTACTAATATCCGAACATCATACACACAATTCACAATATCTCGCCAGGCTAGGTGTTAGTTCTCAATCTCCAACCTGTTTGATGTTATCGGGTTACGTTGGTCCTTCTCACGTCTAGGCGTGCAAGTCCGTTGTATGCTCTTTCCTGTCGTCCTGTCTGTAACACGGACGTCCTTGTACTCACACCGTAGCGCAGTTCTCGCTGTGATCCGGGTATCTTGGTCCCGATCAGACTCACTCTGAGCGAAGAGCTGGAGGGATGACCTCACGTTAGGTCCCACCTGTGACTGACGTCTCGGCGTCCGTCGTTCCACTCTTTACAAGCACTCTAAACACAACAACAAGGATCCAAACGTAACGCTTGCTAAACACACAACATATTGGATCAATGAGAAACGTCACGTAACCTGGCTGATACAAATAACTCACACGTTCATTCACACACACACACACGTGCTTCATAAACTGTCTACTTCCGTAACACCCCCATATCTCTGTCACTATCTTGAAACAGACTATAGCCTAACACTCTTGCTATCCACTACTCTATACACTGGAAAAGACTATGCTTACTATCACGTACTATCTTCATAGCGGCTTAGACATACACACCTCACATTCCTTTAGTTATCTATCGCGGTAAACAACTGTATACAAAAACACCGGTTACTTCACTGAATTCTAAACCAACATAACTAAACCAAACCGGTCAACACTATACGAGCAAATTACTCTTACCAGCGCATACTGTCTTTAACTAAGCAACTATCAATACTACATATATAGAAACATACCTGAATTCTAGGCTTCAGAGTCTTGGAATGCGGGCTAAGGTATCTCGCATAACGTCTGTCCAGAATGACAGTCAAGCCCCGCACTACCGTCTCTAAACCTCTGACAGACTAACTTTCGCCTAGAACTCACTAAACAGAACTCACTAAAACTCCCCGTGTTAACCGTGTCTTAAAGATTTCACGTGAGCAACGGGCCACACGGACTATCGGCACAAAACAAACCGTTAACAAAAACCGTACCGCATTTAACCTAATGTGTGAGCACTATGTACGAGCATAGAGCTTCATCACAATTCCCCCTTCCTCGGGAAAAAAAGAAATGACCGAGTTTCTTTTTAAGACTACTCGACGTACTACACTATCCTAAAACACGAAGTGACTAACTCTGTCTAACTAGATAACAAAGCAAAAATAGAATAGCCTGCAGCCTCAACGCACATTCTCGGATCGCACTGCATACACAAAAACAGAACCAACGCGCTAAAACCTCCAGAAATGAAATCGATCCAACGATTGCCCACACGATCGCGAGACCCCAGTCTCCGACCTACCTACAATCGCGAGACCCTAGTCTCCGATCTACCTACAATCGCGAGACCCCAGTCTCCGACTTACCTAAATATTGGGTGCTGAGCGGCATTTCTGTCCGCAACAGAAGTATGCCGTCTCCAGCCAACCCGACTATTGGGCCACACCCGCTGACCGATCCCCTGATTCTGGACGGAAATAACACGATCTCTCTGTTCCCAACTACGCTTACTTCGAGCTCTCGTCGCCACTGATGCGACTACACTGCGATTAACCTGAGCTCGCTTAACCGTCTCGACTCTACTAATGACTGGCTGCACACCCTTCATGTTACCTAGGACTAAATCAACTACCGGCTCGTCGATGACACACGAAACCAGATCACCTGTGAAAAACTCGGTGTCAATCTATCTTAGCTAACTGAAAAACTTCTATCTTGCTTCGAAACGAAACTACTTTCTGCGTCTCCCCTATGAACTGATCTTCCCTAACTAGACTACGTCTGACCCCCGCGGTCGTTGTACCCGAGTCACGGAGAACAGAAGCAAGACATCCATTAACAACCCCGTCCACCAGCGGTAGGCAACCACCTCCGTCAGCTGAACACACTCCGCCCAGCTGTGGTTCCTCCCCGACTGGGACTGCAAAACTGGCTACGTGAGTGGGCCGCTCCGTCCCCGCTACCATACCAGTACTGTTAGGACATTGATGAGCCAGATGGCCGTATCCCTGACAGGTGAAACACTGAGCCCCTGAACTACTGCTAGGACAGTCATGACTAAAATGACCGTATGCATGACACGCAAAACACTGAGTGTCCGAATTTGCCATCTGTCCACGACCATACCCACGACCAGATGTTTCTCCTCGTGCGTACGGATCGCGACCGCTACTGCTGATACCTCGACCACCGCGTCGGAAACGCAAAGTACCTCTTCCGTTAACCAGCTGGGCTCCACGTAAGGTATTGATGCCCCGGTAACCCCCAGTCGTGTTAGCAGCGACCAACCCGACTGGCGGTGTCTCGGTCCTACGCGCGAGGTTTTTCGTAGGATGCGCCATCCGAAAAGCCTTTGCGTTCTGTACTAACTCGTCCGTAGTCTTGAGGTTACGCTCCCTCAAGAATACCGCTAGATCCTTGGAAACGCTACCAAAGAACTGTTCAGCCAACATGAGATCGAACAATGCTTCGTACGTGTGGTCGATCTTTGACAGTTCGACCCAACGTACGAGCAAATGGGACAATCGTTTGCCAAACGACACAAACGATTCCCCTGTGTAACGCACGCAGACTTGCCCACAGTCGCACGTACAGACTCTCACGCAGCAGACGCATACACCGCCACTGACTAGACGGGCGCATTCATGCGGTAAAACACACGGGTTCCCTTTCTAAAGTGACTTTTATACAATATAAATATACCCAAAAAACGCTCACACTATCAAGCTATATACATCACATACACATCACAATATCTTTGCCAGGCTAGGTTTTAGTTTCACACTGTCTCCAACCTGTTTGATGTTATTGCCTGGTTACGTTGGTCCTTCTCACGTCTAGGCGTGAAAGTTCTTCGTCGTACGCTTCTTCTTGCCGTCCTGTCTCTTTGGCACGGACGTCCTCGTTCTCGTACGGTAGCGCAGTTCTCGCTTTGACTCGGGCGTCTTGGTCCCGGTCAGACTCACTCTGAGTGAAGAGCTGGAGGGATGACCTCACGTTAGGTCCCACCTGTGACTCGACGTCTCGGCGTCCGTCGTTCCACTCTTTACAAGAACTCTGAATAGACAACAAAAGTCCCAACGTAACACTTGCTAAACACACCACATATTGGATAAATGAGAAACGTCACTAACCTGGCTGATACAAATAACTCACACGTTCGTTCACACACACACACGTGCTTCATAAACTGTCTACTTCCGTAACACCCCCATATCTCTGTCACTATCTTGAAACAGACTATAGCCTAACACTCTTGCTATACACTACTCTATACACTGGAAAAGACTATGCTTAACCATCCACGTACTACCTTCATAGCGACTTAGACATACACACCTCACATTCTTTTAGTTATCCATCTCGGTAAATAACTGTATACCAAAACACCGGTTACTTCACTGAATTCTAAACCAACATAACTGAACCAAAACCGGTCAACACTATACAAGCAAATTACTCTTAGCAACGCATACTGTCTTTAACTAAGCAACTATCAATACTACATATATAGAAACATACCTGAAATCTAGGCTTCAGAGTCTTGGAATACGGGCTAGGTATCTCAAACACAACCGTTCCATACGACAAGACAGCCCGTACTACCGATCTAGACCTCTGACAGACACAGCTTCCGCCTAGAACTCACTAAACAGAACTCACCAAAACTCCGTGCTAACCATGTCTTAGAGATCTCACGTAGACAGCAGGCCCCACGGACTATCGGCACAAACAAACCGTTAACAAAACCCGTACCGTACTAATCCTACGGTGTGAGCACTATGCACGAGCATAGAGCTTCATCACACCTGTCTCTGGCCGACAAGCTCTCAAGCGTTCTCTAAAACCTTCCGCATTACACTGGAACTGCTGTAAGAGACACTCTTTCAAAGTCTCGTAATCTATGTTCCCCGAAACGTTCAAGCTATGGTAAAGACTCAAAGCCTGACCCTCTAGCACAGACGAAAGTAAAACGGGCCAGTTGGCAGAAGGCCAACTCAACGCCTGCGCATGAGACTCGAAACGACACAAAAAAGCGTCAATAGAGACCACGGACTCTTTAAACATCGACAGTCTAGGAAAATTCCGTATGCCCCGGCCTACTGAATCACTATCTGCTCTAGACCCCGCATCCCGAGCTAACTGTAGTTGCACCTCTCTATCCCTCTCCTTTTCTTCTCTCCGATAGTCTAGTTCCTTCTCTCTTAACGCATGTTCCCTCTCGTCCTTCTCTCTCTGAAACGCTAGAGACTTCTCGTCCTTCTCTCTCTGAAACGCTAGAGACCTCGTCTTTCTCTCTGAAACGCTCTCTCTCTCTCGCTCTCTCTCTCTCTCTCTCTCTCTCTCTCTCTCTCTCTCTCTCTCTCTCTCTCTCTCTCTCTCTCTCTCTCTCTCTCTCTCTCTCTCTCTCTCTCTGTACTTCTAACTCTTTCTCCTTTAAGACTCTTTCTTTCTCTTCTCTCTCTCTCTGAACTTCTAACTCTTTCTCCGTTAAGACTCTTTCTTTCTCTTCTCTCTCTCTGAACTTCCCTTTCTCTCGCCCTATCCTCCCTCTCCCTACATTTCTCGACATAATCAAAAAGTTTCTCGTCCTTAAGACCTAGCCTTTCGCCTTGCTTAATAAAAGCCTCTACCGGGTCTGACTCCATACTTACTGCAACAATTTCCCACACTTGAAAACGTAAATATACAAATACCACTACCAAATGAACGGCAAAAACTTAAAATGCAAACTCACAACAATATCAACTACCTACGTAGAAAACAGTGACCTACTTTGACGTCCAGATGGACCGAAATATAAGAACGATAGAAAGAAGAGCAAGGAAAAAGAACACTACCTATACAAAAGGAAGAAACAAGAACTAGCTCCTCGTAAGATCCAGAAAACTACAGAAATAACGGATCTTACAACCTAGAATCGGAGAGGGGAATCTAACACATCAATATGCAAATAGCAACAAAACGTTACCCTAACTCCACTACCGCCCGCAGCTACTCTAACCTACCGCTAAAACAGGGTCACCACTGTAACCCACGCCGCAGACTCGCCCACAGTCGCACTACAGACTCTCACGCAACAGACGCATACACCGCCACTGACTCAGACGGGCGCATTCATGCGGTAAAACTCAACACACGGGCTCCCTTTCTAAAGTGACTTTTATACAATATAAAAGAAAAGAAACGCTTAAAAGACTATCAAACTATACAGACTTCTCTACTAACATCCGAACATCATACACACACAATTCACAATATCTCGCCAGGCTAGGTGTTAGTTCTCAATCTCCAACCTGTTTGGTGTTATTGCCTGGTTACGTTGGTCCTTCTCACGTCTAGGCGTGCAAGTCCGTTGTATGCTCTTTCCTGTCGTCATGTCTGTAACACGGACGTCCTTGTACTCGCACCGTAGCGCAGTTCTCGCTGTGATCCGGGTATCTTGGTCCCGATCAGATTCACTCTGAGCGAAGAGCTGGAGGGATGACCTCACGTTAGGTCCCACCTGTGACTGACGTCTCGGCGTCCGTCGCTCCACTCTTTACAAGCACTCTAAACACAACAACAAGGATCCAAACGTAACGCTTGCTAAACACACAACATACTGGATCAATGAGAAACGTCACGTAACCTGGCTGATACAAATAACTCGCACGTTCATTCACACACACACACACGTGCTTCATAAACTGTCTACTTCCGTAACACCCCCATATCTCTATCACTATCTTGAAACAGACTATAGCCTAACACTCTTGCTATCCACTACTCTATACACTGGAAAAGACTATGCTTAACCAACCACGTACTATCTTCATAGCGGCTTAGACATACACACCTCACATTCCTTTAGTTATCTATCGCGGTAAACAACTGTATACAAAAACACCGGTTACTTCACTGAATTCTAAACCAACATAACTAAACCAAACCGGTCAACACTATACGAGCAAATTACTCTTACCAGCGCATACTGTCTTTAACTAAGCAACTATCAATACTACATATATAGAAACATACCTGAATTCTAGGCTTCAGAGTCTTGGAATGCGGGCTAAGGTATCTCGCGTAACGTCTGTTCAGAATGACAGTCAAGCCCGCACTACCATCTCTAAACCTCTGACAGACTAACTTTCGCCTAGAACTCACTAAACAGAACTCACTAAAACTCCCCGTGTTAACTTCACGTGAGCAACGGGCCACACGGACTATCGGCACAAAACAAACCGTTAACAAAAACCGTACCGTATTTAACCTAATGTGTGAGCACTATGTACGAGCATAGAGCTTCATCACACTCCTGCAGGAATCATCAAAACTAAAATCGCTACTGACACCCACAGGGTTAGGGCTCTACGTTATACGTTGGATAGGGGTCTGCTTTGCGGGTCGTTGAAAACATAATAATGAGCGACCCACTTTCAACATAAACATTTGCTGTGGTTGCAACTTCACGACTCAGATGATCTGAATACGATACGTGAAGGCCAGGAAACTCACACAAGCTAAGTCCCCTAGCCGCGGCTATTACCTTTGGTACTTATTTCAGACGTAAATGAGGCACAAAATTAAATCCAGAACGTCTATATATGACTTTATTTGGCTCCCGCGGGGTCCGGGATACCTGTATACTTATATTAAAGATTAGGGGATAGATCAACCAGTTTAGTTCAAGGGTGGTGCCAGAATAGCTTGGCGCCTCAGGCGCCAAGTAGTATTTTGACACAACCCTTGAACTATCATAGTCAAATTTATTTCAAGCACTAGTGTATCGGGATGAAAAGGATTAGTATTTGTTTTGGACTAAAAAGCTCGGTCAGTGGACATAACTTGGTGTTTATTTCAGACGTACAACCGCGGTCAGGGGACATATCCTAGTATTCTATGTATTTGAGACAGTGCGGTCAGAGGACTTAATCTGCTATTTCCTGCATGAAGGGCTACCAGGGGACTTAATTTTGTATTTATTTAAGACATAAGGGCGCCGCGGGTCAAGGGACATAATCTGGATTTTATTTCATGTATGAATCGCGACCAGCGGACTCATAATTTGGTACCTCTGTCAGCCGTAAGAAGGGCGACTGATCAGGGCACTTACCGTAGTATTGAATTCAAAAATAGGAAGAGCAACCAGGGATTTTAACTTTGTACTTTTAACTGACATTCAGTTAAATCGGTGCATATTTCTGACGTAAGAAGACGGCGCGGCCGGTCAATGGACTTAATTCATTCCGGTTCCTTATCCGTAATACAAACTATTGAACACCGCAGTATGTGATATAACTCGCACAGGTGTCTAGGTCGTGTTGCGCGTACTTTTGGATAACCCTCCCTACCTATTTTTAGTCCCACACAAAAATCTTGCATTGCACGGGGACAGTTGGTTGGCAGTTATACTGGCTTGGAAAAGTTTTCTGCAGCTAGATTCCACGGGAGATACTCGGTGAGCAGAAAGCTCCTCGGGCCGACGACAGACTTAGCTGGCCCGCGCACGAACGTGCGCAGGCCAGCTAAAGCTGACGTCGGCTCGATGACCTTTTGCTCATCAAGCGTTGTGTTCCCCCCTCCCCCTAAAAAATAAAATAAAAAAATATATTAAAAAAAAAAAAATTAAATCCAGCACGTCGATATATGACTTTATTTGGCTCCCGCGGGTTCCGGGATATGCTGGGGTTGACCTGTATACTTATTTAACTCGGTATTTACGACTGATTTTTTTTTTTTTTTTTTTTTTTTTTTTTAAAATAGCGCGTTCCCTGATGAGACCTATCTAACTAGTGTTGGTTTCCAGGTCATGTTGTCACACCCGAGATTTTGTCAAGTGTTACTGTGAGTGCTGTAAAAAGAAAACCGCCTCAAACCGACACAGCACAGTTTATGGCGTACGGTCATCGCACACACGACGGAAGACAAAATGTACTGCTGTTACTGACTACTGCTTGTCAGTTTGGGCAAGTAAGCTTTATGCTTGTTCTCAGTGGTCTGTAATTTGGGAGCGTACGGCTTCCAGACTTAAAGTCGAACGTCACAGCTTGTTTACCTTCTGCTGTTGTGGTTTATTCAGCTCCTTCAGTCACGCAGGTTGTTGTTGTTGTTTTTGTTTTTAAATGATTGTAATTATTTGTAAATTCAACGCCAAAGATCGAGCCGTCAAAGGCACATAGGCTACTAAAAGTGGTTTCAGCGAGAGGTGTAGATCATCATGAGCGCGTCCTATTTCAGGCCGCTCAACCGGTACAACGTGACGCTCCTTCCCTGTCAGTGCACGCAGACTGTGCCGATTGTGAAATCGTCGTAAATTCAGCGCCACTGAAGGAAGGTGGACAGGCTACAGAGCAAGAGGCATAGATCCTTACGATCCTTATGAGGATCTATACCACTTACAGCTGAGTGGCTTTCAGTCTGTCTCGGCAGCCAAAGGGTTACCAGGGACGTAGCGGGCATGAGAAAAGTAGTCCGGCGGTTTCGGAAAGTCGGAAACTATTTGAGGGACGATGGCGACCAGACGCTTATTTATTGATACTAAAATGTTAACTCTATTTTACTAAGAAACAACATTCACATCCAAAGACAGACGTACCTATGATATGCTGGCTTGGAATCAAGAATTGGGAAATGTCACAATTGTTTAAATCCTTCATGTCAGTGGTCATGGGGAAACCAATCAATTAGTAAACAAACTCGCCTTTCTGTAGAGAAGATTACACTGTGACATGTCAGAGTTGAAGATCGTTTGTTGTAGATGAGATTTGCGAAACAAAATTTAAAAAGAGATATAATACATGAAGAAATATTCATCACAAAAGCTTTGCATCTCCTGAATCAACTTTGACAGCAGACGTTTGTGTTGCACGGGATTTTTGAAGCACATTGGTTCTTAATAATAATAATAATAATGGCTACTTATATAGCACTTATACTAAAATAAGCTCTTAGCGCTTTACAAATAAAGAGTGGGAGTGGAGGGGGTCATAAAGCCAGAGGAACAAATGATTCTGCAATACACACGCACGCACACACACACACACACACACACACACACACACACACCAGACGGACAAACACACAGGTACATCAACGGCCACTGACGAAGAACTGCGCGCGAGCTACATTGGGGTATCGAATAGGTGGGTCTTAAGGGGAGATTTAAAGGCAGTGAATGAGGGAGAATGTCTAATATCTATGGGTAGGGAGTTCCAGACAACACTGAGGTCCAACGTGCTCAAAACAACGGTCACCTCTGCCGTTTGCAGAGCGGGACTCTGAGAAGGCGCGCCGTGTCACTACTTGAACGGAGGGAGTGGGAGGGAGTGTATAATGAGTTGAAGAAGATCAGCGAGATAGGCAGGGGTATAGTAGTTAATAGTTTTGTAGCACAGACAGGCGATTTTGTACGAGACTCGTTGTTTGACTGGCAGCCAATGAAGTTGTCTCAGGATAGGAGTGATGGGCTGATGCTGTCAAGCGTGGACGATAAGACGTGCAGCACAATTCTGAATTCACTGCAATTTCTGAATGAGAGACCGAGGGAGGCCAGCTAAGTAATCAATTGCAGTAATCAATGCGGGACAAGACTAAAAAGACGACCAGTTTGGTGGCAGATTCAGTGGTGAGGTAATGACGGATAGAACTGATACGTCTTAATTCCAGAAAAGCAATTTTGCAGACATGATTTACATGGTCCTTCATTTGAAGATCTTTATGAAGAAAAACGCCAAGATTGCGAACTGAATAAGAAAATGGAATAGGTGCGTCACAAATGCGCATTGAGTCAGGAGAAATGGGCAGCAGTCGAGAGTCACCGATAAGAAGAGTTTCTGTCTTGCCCTCGTTTAACTGGAGTTTATTTTCACACATCCAGGATTTACTATCTGAGATACAGTTCTGAACATCTAAAATAGCCTGACTGGAGCTGTTTGGAGGTGCAGATTTCGGAAGTTGTGTATCATCCGCATACATGTGATCAGATGATCGGTTGAATGCGATGCGATAACCTGAGACAGAGGCTGAGTGTACAGCGTAAATAGAATGGGGCCCAGGACAGAGCCCTGGGGGACCCCAAACTCTAGCGCAGCAGCTTCAGAAAGAGCGTTCTTGACAGAGACGTTAATCTGACGGGAAGACAGATAAGAGTAGAACTTACCAGAAATACCAAAGTAGTTTCCTAGACTCTGGAGCCAGATGGAGTGGAGCTGATAGGTCTAACAGGGCAAGAACTGAGCTCAGGTTTTCATCATAGGCATTTAGGAGGCCATTAACGACACAGAGGAGAGCAGTTTCAGTACTGTGCTCAGCACGTTAAGCGGCAGACTGAAGCGGATGGACGAGATTGTTTGACTGTAGATATTTAGTGAGCTATGTCAGAACGTGACTCTCTCAAGATGACTTTGGACAGAAAGGGTAGGTATGAAACGGGGCGATAGTTCTTTAGCTGGTTGGGGTCAAGATTCGACTTTTTCAGGAGAGGTTTCACAACGGCTGATTTGAATTCTGACAGAAAGACGCCTCACTCGGGGGACTGATTTAAGAAAAAGAGTACTTTATTATCTCGAAAAGAGAAATTCGCTTGTGGTACATTTATCAGTAACAAATAGTACAAACAAGACATAAAAACATTATAGCATAATTATGAACATTTTTTCCCTGCACTTGCACAGCTACAAATTCCAAATGGATATAAAGTAAACACTACAAAATCTTTACACATAACTCTTACACATCTCACACAAACATCTTTTATGGACTGAACTGAGCGGCACTTATACATTCACACCCACCTCTACATATGCATACATAATACGCGTGTTTCAACCTAGTCCTAACCCTCACTACGTATTATACAAACATCTCAGTACATTATTACACATTATTACACAAGCTGCATAATTAAAGTCTACCATAGTAAAATAATTAGTGGGTAAACACTCAGTAACAACAATCCCAGTATGTCCATGTTCACCACCAAATGAAACGCAATATAATCACTTCTCTAAAATCAACAAGCTCCATTCCTACTGATTGCACAGGTAAAGGGGGATAGAGGGGGAGGAGTTAGGTTTGGGTATGCGTGGATGTACCTACAGATTGCTTAGAGTGATGGATTTGGGGATGAAACTGTGCTGTAGTCTAAGTGTTCTAGCTTTGTGCGTGCGGAGTCTGCGGCCAGAGGGGAGGAGTTCATAGAGGTGGGCAAGGACATGGGATCTGTCTGAAGCTATCCGCCTACCCTTTCTCACCACACGCTGTTCATACAGGGACTCCACACTGTTTTGCTTACTGCCAGTCACTTTGCTGCAGATGTTTACCATTCGTGCCAGGGTGTTCTTGTTCTTCACACTCAGACCTCCATACCAGCACACAGAACCGAAAGTGATGACAGACTCAATAAAAGAGCAGTAAAAAGTTTGAAGGACAGAGGGGTTCACATTCAGCTTCCTGAGTTTCTGGAGGCAGTAGATGCGTGACTGACATTTCTTGTGTATGAGGGAGGTGTTTGCGTTAAAGGACAACTTATCATCTATGACTGTTCCAAGATACTTATACTCAGTCACACGCTCAACAGACACATCATCGATCATCAGAACAGGGACAGGGGCAGGGTTTCTTCGAAAGTCTATCAGTAGTTCCTTGGTCTTACTCACATTTAGGTCTAGAAAATTATCTTTACACCAAACACTAAAACGTTCTACTTCTGCAAAGTAAGTCGCATCATTATTGGAGAGATCTTCTAAGGCAGTGTCATCCGAGTATTTTATAAGAAGGGTAGAGTCAGTGCCACTACAATCGTTAGTGTACAGTGTGAACAGCACAGGGGAGAGAACTGTACCTTGAGGGGCGCCTATGGAAGTGGACCTAAGGGATGAGAGAGCTGTTTGAAAGCGAACTGACTGGGTCCTATTTACAAGGAAGTTGACAATCCATAGGATAAGCCTTGGCGTTACATTGTAACAGAGAAGTTTTTGAGCTATGAGATAGGGTTGTATAGTGTTGAAGGCTGAAGAAAAGTCTATAAAAAGAATGCGTACAAAAGAGCCAGGTTTTTCTAAATGTGTGTATGCATGGTGCAGGAGTGTGAGTGTGGCGTCGTCTGTACATCTGTTTTGCTTGTATGCAAACTGGAAAGGATCTTGATAGGGCTTGACCTGATCGAGCAGTCTAGAAAGGACAACACGCTCAAAGCACTTCATTACTATAGAGGTGAGAGCTACAGGGCGATAGTCATTGAGTGTCTTGGGCTTGTTGTTCTTGGGGACAGGGCAGACTGTAGATGTTTTCCAGAGCCTAGGTACAGTGCAATCCTTCAGAGACCAGCTAAACAAACGGCTATAAACAACAGACAATTGACTGGCACATACTCTCAAAACTCTACCGCAAATATCAGGGCCTACTGCTTTCTTAACATTCAGTTTGCTAAAAAGCTTCTCAACCGCCTTGCCATGGATCTCAAAGTCTTCATCAACATTGCCTGCCACATTTACTTCAAGCTGGGAAATCATGTTATCTAAATCATCCTTCAGATCATCTTTCTCAAATCTACAATAGAACTCATTCAGTTTTTCAGAAAATTCAGTTTGTTCTTTCATTGGCATGCTACTGCTACTGAATTTTGATTTATTGTGGCCTGATAAAGTTTTAAGTCCTTTCCATGCATCTGCTAAGCTACCTGATTCAAACTGTGACTCTACTTTCTCTTTATACTTTTTCATAGCGTCTAAAATCTGCTTCCTCAATTTATTCTGTACTGCTTTCCTTTCTACTCTGTCTCCAGTCTGAAATGCAACTTTTTTCTCATTCAGTGTGGTTTTGAGAGACTTAGAAATCCATGGTTTGTTGTTGGGATACAATTTCACTGTCTTAGATGGGATAATCATATCTTTACAGAAATTCACATAGTCAGAAGTTACTTCAGTAGCTTCGTCTACACTGGCACTAGAATCAAGAAACACGTCCCAATCTGTACACTCAAAACACCCCTGCAACTGTTCTACACTATCCTTAGACCACACCTTAACTAACTTCTTCACTATGGGCTCTGTCTGGATTTTGGGTTTGTATGCTGGGACAAGAAACACAGTATTGTGGTCAGAGTTACCTACGGGAGGGAGGACGAACGATCGGTATGCATTGGGGACGTTTCCATACACTAAATCTAACGTCTTGTTCTTGCGAGTGGGGACAGTCACGTACTGGTGAAAAGTCGGTAAGCTCGTGCGTAAGTCACAGTCGTTAAAGTCACCTGCAATAAAGTTGGGGGCGTCAGGGGAGATAAGCTGTAACTCTCTAATCACATCTGCTATCTGGGCTGAGGCGTGGGAGGGGTTGGAGTGAGGGGGGGTGTAGATGACCGTTACAAAGATCTGACCAAACTCACGGGGAAGATAACGGGGTCTGAGTGAAACTGACAATAAGTCTACATCACGTGTTGTAAGCTGTTTCCTAACCATTACGCTTGACTTGCTACACCACCGTTCATTAACATACAGGCCTACTCCGCCACCCCACCCACGGTTTCCCACTAATCTTACAATCTCTATCAGTTCTAAACGGCGTACCAAAACCGTCGATCGCAACACTATCATCACTCACATCTTCGCTCCACCAAGTTTCAGAAAAGCACATCAAACACACATTCTTATACTCGCTCGTCAAGCGCACATTCGCTACCAGTTCCTCAAAGTTCATATTATCGCTCTTGGGTCGAATAGAACGCACATTCGCCATGATCATGGATGGTAATGGAGGCCTGTTCTTGTTTCTTCTCAGTCGTCGCATCAACCCCCCTCTCTGTCCTCTCTTTCTCTTTTTCACGCTGCTCTTGCACTCGGCGTCATCGCTCGGCAACACAGTTCTTCTCATCTCGTCAGGCAAATCGCACGCACAACGGCTACTGCCACTCAAAGCTCTCAGCAGCAGCAGGGACTCCCGAGTATTTTGAATCCTGCCACGCGCGTTGCTGCCGCCGCCATCTTGGTCTGAAAGACTCGCTACACAGACACCCTTCAACACGCAGATACACGCCAACACAGTCAAAAACATCTTAGAAATGTCCACAGTTTTCATCCTGAAGCCTTCACACAGCACTCTGACATATACAAACGTGAACAGTTGCTCTCTAAAACAAGGTAAATCGACAAAAAGACAGAGACGATGCACCACAGCGTCGCCCTATGCGGAGCGCCACGTATGATTTATGATTTTATGATTGGTTTCTTGACACTTCCAGCTCAGAAAATGTCCTAAAAACTGTTTGCCTGCGTGCTGCAGAAGCCACAATTAAAGTTGTTGGCAACACGAATGAAGTTGAGTGAGTCAGTTTTAGACTTGTGGACGTGGTTCATTCGAGCCTCGTGCATACGTGATCTTTTTTTTGGGGGGGTACATCGCACACCACCGTGTGATGGCTTGACTGTGACCAGCCGTATACCCATATGACAATTCACAAATCAGTCACTGACGTTTTCGGTTAGCTGTCAGGTGTATTTCGGACATGTTTAAGCCTTTATTGGCTAAGGGCTGCCTTCATCAGCGTGCTGACCCTTTTGTTTTTGTTGACTGAGTAAACCTTTGTTGTTAGGTTTTATGGTAGTTTGTTTTGTGGTTTATTTTGTATTGTTCAAGAGGATGTACTCTCGCTCACACTATAACTTGGAAAGGCTAGTGGAGAGTGGTGGTGTGTTCTTTTCATGTCGTGTCCTTAGTTTTGATTGTTGGTGGGACAATTAATTCCGTGGTTGTCTGTGGTGTTTCGGGGGTTCAGTATAACTATTCGAGCGCCCGTTGATCAATGATGTCGTAGGCGTACAAGGCTTTGCTGTATCTGCCCTCATTAAAGTATACGAAGAGGTATTCTAGTTGTTTCCTTGCTCCCTTGTCTCTGCAAAGGCCCATGAAGTCGACCCATTCAAAGAATATCGTAGGGTTCAGTCCATTGGAAAAGATGAATGCGGCTAGTCGGGATTGTTTGAAAGTGTGGGAGGTTTTTCGTCCTCCTGTATTTTCTTTTTTTCCCCGCCCATTTGTGTGCTGGTCCTATGATGATTTCATAGTTCAAAAGTCTGGCGGTTTTTCTATTTCTGGTTCATTCCGTTTTCTTTTCCCCGTTGTTTGGGGTGGGGGGGGGTGGGGTGGGGGTGGGGGGGTGACCTTGTATTGGTTGCGGTGTGGCGCGTAGGAATAAGATATTTCCAATGCCAGTTGGTTCAAGTTCTTATTGGGAGGTCGTTCTGCTTCGTTTAATGTGTCATGACTTGAGGCTGTTACCGTTTGGAGCCGGCGTTCGGCTTTTGCTAGTGGTGCCTCATGTCCTACTTATTTCTGTTTTTTACCACTGCTAAATTGGTGGAGCTAGTGGTGCAGAAGTCTGTTGTGTTGATGCACTTCGGCCAGTAGCTTTCGTTATTGGGCCGGCGATTTTGACATTTTTCTGTTTACCAGCCACTGCTATTGGCGCAAACATGCCATTTTTGGTAATCCAGACCAAAAAGGTGACTGCCAAGCGTGTAAAATGCAAAGAAGTACCCAACGGAGAAAGAAACACGCTTAGAAAAGACGGGTACAACACAATAATTATTTATTAATATTTCGGGTAAATATCCTTTGTCAAAATAGACAAACAAACAGAGAGATTAGCCGCTACTTATCTTCATTCGCAGAAGGAATGTGGCAACATTTTTGGTAAACATGAATACACTTGCGAAGTTTTGACACCACGACAGGTTTGCTCTCTCTCTCTCGCTCTTTTTTTTTTTTTTTTTTTTTTGTCCAAAAAGTACTCCGGCGGTCGCCGGAGCGCCGGAGTGGCCCGCTACGTCCTTGGTTACAGTTACCCGTGACCATTTTACTACTAGTCAAGTGGTGAATACCGACTGACATAGCTGAGTACGACGCACAGCTGTCTTGGCGAAGTAAACACACACTGGGGGTACCCAACGCGTTACAGGCCATCGGGCCGACGTCGGCAGCCGTTTGCCCGCGCACGCTCGTGCGCGGGCCAATGGCGGCCGACGACGGCCCGATGGCATTTTGCGCATGGGGGCCGGTTTAGAGTTGCGTTTTCACGACGTCAGTGTAGCCGCAATGTGCAGTGTGTATTTCTTCTTTATTATGCAAGTCTTGCTTCACATGTGTTGCGGTGATAGGAGAAATTGATCTTGTAAACTGATACACGTCGTGGACAGCCTGTGGCGGAGAGGGGGGCGGGTTGGTTGAGAGGTCAGTGGTGGGTATGCCTTAAACTGAATCGTGATGCGTGATTCGTTTTTTCGGTTCTCGTGATTCGTGATTGCATTTTTAAAAAAAGAGTTGACGTGAAACGTGAACGTTACTATACGATTTTCGGTTCTCGTGATTCGTCAGTGACTGCATTTTTTTTAGTAAAAAATTTATAAAGGAGTGAAAGGTGAAAGTCAGTATACGACCTCCGTGATCCTTGAAAACTTCGTGAAACATGTGTTGTCACGTTGGAAATTCTACTTGGACTTAACCCCCCCCCCCACCCCCCCCACCACCCACCCCACCCCACCCCACCCCACCCCCTTTCGCCCCACGAATCGCAAAATAAATATTCATGATGGTCTCTCGATTGCTACGCTGATCAGCGGAGCGAATCGAGAGAAATAATCAGTCCAGGTACACCTCCCTGCCCCCTCTCCCAAAGCCCATCGTAAAATGGCATTTCTCTTCTCAACCGCAGCCTACTGATGGAAGGACTATATCCGTAATACACTAAGGGTAGTAGTGCCTGATTATCACAAAGTACTCACAAACCAGATAGGTGAGGCTAGCGCTGCGGGTAGAACTGTACACATACCAAGGAGAATTACTCGGCGCTGGACAGACAGAGTATGACTGGCGCACTCAACATCATTTCAAAGGTCCATGGAGTAACGCACCACATCAAAAGCTATTATGGTCCATCTATCAACCGCGTTTGGCCATGCAAAGTGAACGAGTCGACTGAACAGCAGTTTCCGTACACTACAGGTAGGACTCGGTAAATATTACGCGCCAGTAGTTCCGCTATAGACCGCGGTATCTGATACAACGCCGCCGAAAACTCTGGCTCCCACGAGGGGTGCCCGGTGAGTGAAAGGTCATCGGGCCGACTTCGGTCTTAGCTGGCCCGCGCACGGCCGTGCGCGGGTTAGCTAAAGCTGATGTCGGCCCGAGGACCTTTCGCTACCAAGCGGGATTTTTCTCTTATTTTTGTCTACCGTATTGAAAATACGGTAGACTTTGAAATGGGGCTGGTCGGAGCACATTCCGGAGCATGCACATGACGTTCTTGGCGTGCGGGCCAGAAATTCCGGAAAATAAGTAACAAGATAAAAATGACGTCCGTCTAGCTACGCAAACCTTGCCGCGAGAGAACGTCTTTTTGGCACCAAAGCGCCACGTGCGTGCGTGCGTGCGTGCGCGCGTGTGCGTGTGCGTGTGCGTGTGCGTGTGTGAGTGTGTGTGTGTGTGTGAGAGAGAGAGAGAGAGAGAGAGAGAGAGAGAGAGAGAGAGAGAGAGAGAGAGAGAGAGAGAGACTATAGCCCGCGTTTGAGGACGGATAAGCTTGACATTGTACGATATTGTCCCTAAAAGAATAATCTCGAGAGATTTTTTTCCTTTTTTTTTTTTTTTTATTAAGATGTTCATTGGCGAGAAAATGACCGTTTCACAGAAACCGGTTGATCCACACTGGAGTCCGTAATTTTTATTATTTTTACTAAATATTTTGCGTATAGCTAGATAAAAGGGAGATATTGAATGAGTTCGTTAACCAGCATTGTACCTCTAGAACTTTTGAGTAATAATTAAATATTTATATATATATATATATATATATATATATATATATATATATATATATATATATATATATATATATATATATATATATATATATATATATATATATATATATATATATATATATATATATATATATATATATATATATATATATATTCACGTTTTGGGGATTAATTTCACGAATTATATGGGTTAATCTTAAAACAGTTGAATCTTTTTTTTACGAAAAAAACTTCTCATTAATAATCGCATGATTTTTCATATACGGTATTTACATAACCTACAGTTTATCTCGGCTGTATGGTACGATTAGGTCAATTGTGACCTGTATGCCCTAGGGTGAAAATCAGACAATTTTCTGCACCACTTTTGCAGTCATTTGTAAAACAGCTGAAATAACTAATTTTTCTCTTACGAAATAAACTATCTTGTCATTAATACCCACATAAATTTTCATAAACAGTGTTTGCATAAGCCTGCTGTTTGCCCCGGCCATGGGGTAGGTTTAGGTCAAATTGTGACCTGTACGCTTTTTACGCCAGAAAATCAGCAAGAAAATTGCAAAGGTGATCCTCTGATACGTCAAATGTTTGTACTGCGATGAGTGGCGGATAACATCGAGTCGTCACTATGAACACGGAGTCGTGGGACTAATGATGTCATGACGTGAAGCTTGAAGTGACGTCATTTCGCTGCTGGTGCTATTATTTTTCTTCCAAATAGCTATGCTACGCCAGACCACAGAGCTTACGAATGGCGGGAATCGCCGTGTGTCCGTCTTTATTTGTGTGTGCCAGTGTGTGTGGATCATAGGGTGGGTTAGAATAGAAGGAGATGGATTCCTGTCGCTATTCTTTTAGAGATATCTAAAATATTTCAAGCTTGTCCGTCCTCAAACGCGGGCTCTAGTCGCTGACACACACACACACACACACACGCACACGCACACGCGCACGCACACACACGCACACACACAAACACACACAAATACACAAACACACACACACATATATACATACATACATACATACATACATACATACATACATACGTCGCTCTGGCGCCAAAAAGACGTTCTCTAGCTAGGTTTGCGCAGCTTGACGTGACGTCATTTTTATCTTGTTACTTCTTTGCCAGACTTGCTGCCCCGCACGCCAAAAACGTCATGTGCATGCGTCATGTGCTTTTCAAAGTCTACCGTATTTTCAATATGGTAGACAAAAATATGAACAACTCTGAATGTTCCTAAAAGATACACGCATCTGAGCTCCAAACAATATGGTAGACTTTGGGATGTAATCCTTACCTTGTTTGTTCTTCAAAAGCCTTTGTCTATTCAGCACTACAATAACGTGATCGCGAATAATGCTGCCTGGGCTTTTTGCCTGTCCTGTATCGCGATATACTGAAGCTGACCTGCTTATAAAAGAGGCCAGAGGGGTTGACTGCCAGTGCTTGTAATTTAGAAGAAACTATCAAGTCAGTAGGAAAAAGCACTGTCAGGTGATAGGATAGAATTGTGCATTATCGACCAATGATCATAGATTTACTATTTTTTGGCACAATAAATCACTCATAGTATGTTAATCGTGTCACATGATCGTACTTTTGTCTCTTTTCAGCTGACGTAAGGAAGGCTCTTGGCATCTGAATCTGCTTGCATCGCAACACAAGCCCATGACGATTGGCCTGAGGCGGATTTATTAAACAGTTTCTGATTGGTCAGTGTGTCCACGATACACCGCGAGGAAAAAGTGTGCAATGGAAGGTTCTTGGCTCAGTCGTCTGAGGATGTTAAATCTGCGAACTGCTATCACTTGTGCCTGTTGGATATCGTTGACGATGTCAACATCGACTCTGTGGACGGCAACTGCCCACGCGACACCACAGACTCCGTTACCTGCTGAACTTGTCAGAGATACAGCCGCTAAAGCGCAGGATTTCAAAAAGACACTGAGAACAGAAATCAAGAGGGCACCGTCAAGCAACCGCAAGGACAAACCAGGAAACCTCTTGCAAGGTCAACACCTCGCCCAATCGGATTCCTTGACGCAAAACACATCATGGCACGCGCATCTCCATTTGAACCAATTGTTCAATACGACAGCTGATCTTAACAGCATCGCTTACTTCGAGAGCGAGTTTTTCATCCGGAAGATTTTCTTCAAGTATGGCACGCTGTCGACCCTGCCTCTGGATGGACTGGAATCGCTTATGACAAGCCTTGGTCTCGCGTCTCACCGTGAAGATGGGGCTATGGAATACGGTTCCAGCCAAAATGGCACGATCGTGGACAAAAAAGGCGTCCGAAAGCGGGCTGTTACCCACGTACACACGGATCACTCAAGTGTGAGTATTGCGTTAATGTGCTGGTCTGTGATTTTGGATTTTACGCCCTAAAGCCGTAACATCCAAAATCACAGATCAGCACACGTTCAAGGGATTACATTTTCATAAAATATAAATGTCCCCGTGAGATTTTCTTCTCCTTTTGCCCTTTAAAGTTATATTGCCCAGGATCAAGCATCTCAACACAGCCAGAAAACCGTGTTTGCAACAGATACTGCTGACAATATGTGTATGGGTCCTTTGTGTCCTATCTTAGAGCTTTATGATGTAAGTACAATGCCAAATGTCGAAATTCATCGTTTGCAGGGTGTATTGTTTTTGTACCCGAGTCGCCGGATTTATCGTCTGCATGGGCCTGGTTTTGAATTAATATGCATATTTATAAGCCTAGGACACAAGGCCGCAGAACCCGGCCGACTATCAGTGTATTGCAATACTGCAGGTTACGAGGTCATCGGTGTGGTGTACACACGTGTCAGTGTACACGTGTACTGATGTCCTCCGGCATACCTTTGACGTAATTTTCCACGAGAATGTATAATAAACCTTCCATACTCGCTATGATGTCAAAATCATAATGCGAGTTCCGCTTGACCTGCTAGTATTTACTATACTAATAACGATCGTGCTGCATCGTGCACCGAGGGCGTGGCTTGTTCGACTCTCCTCGCAAAGCGACTGATCGAGCATCCACGGTGCCTAGTTTGACCTTTGATTCTTTATCCCTCGAAACACGAAACAAAACATTGGTATTTATACCCACTTTCTGCACAGCAGTCAATTTCACATCTCGCACATCGAAGTCTACGTAACTGAAACTAAAGCATCATTGGAAACGACAAATGCACCATCGCAGCAGAAACACTACCTCTGTGAATTGAGTGAATGAGAGCGCGAACAGACAAAATCGTGTCACGACCAGCGATGTGCAACTGTGACACCCACCGTAGTTTTCAGATCCTTGCAGCATAAAATCTGATAACTACCTCGGTTTAAAATTCTTGCGAAATCAGTAAGCGATAAATTCTACTGAAGATCATGAATTCTGAAAATCACTAGCGCTCGCGGAAATATAGGAAGATCGACAAAGACCGTAGATTACTTACTGATTCACAGAGCAGGAAAGCGAGAAATTCCGGATGGGCGGTCAAGCCGGCCAGGCTCTTGCTTTACGTGTTGCCACATGTCTATATTCCCTTGTCCGATGTCAATTGTACTTAGGGGTATCTTGTCTCTCTTCCTCTTTCTTCTCTTCAATTCCGAGTCTGCCATTGTTGGCGCGAGTCGATGATACTTTCTTCAATTTTTTCTTCGCTGGTTCATCTGCCATTTTGTCTCTGATTGGTTATAATTATGCATATGACCTAAGGTCGAATAGAATAATTATGACGTCAGCTACCATCGCCTATCAGGAGCAATCTTTTCACGGTACCCGTCACAAGATTCCGTTGGGCCTCTTTTCGCTTTGAACGGACGAAAGAAAGCATTTGGTGGGACAATAGGGTGGTCACTGTCTAAGTGGCTATGTATACTGAAGCCTAGTAAAAGCTTTTTGCGAACTGAAGCCTTCAAAAAGTTTAGTTGTGCCCCTTTAAAACCACAGATTGCGTCAAATGCGTGATTTGTAACCCCTCCACGTTTGCTGAATGCACAATTAAACCTTTGAAAGCAGGGCAATTAAATCAACACGGAGATAAATAATTCCATCAAAACAAGGAACGCGACATGAATAGGACCAGCAAGAGACAAAGTACCTCACGCGTGAACCCCCGCAGGTGTGTGTGTGTGTGTGTGTGTGTGTGTGTGTGTGTGTGTGTGTGTGTGTGTGTGTGTGTGTGTGTGTGTGTGTGTGTGTGTGTGCGTGTGTGTGTGTCTGGGAAGGGGGGGGGGGGGGGGCTCATAAGGTTTTTTGCTTCTTGCTTAATTGCCCCAGCAGCAAAACGTCTCCGGACCCACGTCGGCTGCAGTGGACCAGAGGACCTTTGTTTACTGGCTGGGTGGTGTTTGCTTTTCTTTCTTTTTTTGCCTGTCCAGCTTCTGTCAAAAAATCCTCTGTCAGCTCACATTTCGCTTATATCCATGCATGTATATAGCGAGCCAGCTACGGCTGATGTCGGCCCTAGGCTGTTTTGTTTAACACATGTTTTCTTCACACGTCTGTACAAATGCTGCACTACAAGAATGCGATCGCGAATAACGATGTTTGATTATACGGCTCGGCCAGGGTACCGCGATAGATCTCGAACCTGGTCCAGTAATATATAGGTGGTGGTAGAATAGCTTGGCAACTTTCAGCGTCGTTAGGCGCCGAACTTTGCAGTCACTTGAACTTGAACTATCATGGTAGACCTGTCTCCAGAAATGCTTTGTCATCAGAGGACAGCTCTAAAATGTAAGGGTTTTGATTTGCAGGCGCAATGTGTTGTAGCCAAATCTATATTGTAAAACGAACGGTCATAATTCCGTCCGTCCCCCGTCGGCTGGGAGGTCATTTGATTTGCCCGTCAGTTTAGTATTGTAAATTACACGTTTTATTCTTTGCAGTGCCACAGCCCTAGCGAACTACTGGCGGCATTCCATTTCGAGCAGCTGCCCAAACTGGGCGCCAAGCACTTTCTCCTCCTCTGTCCTGCCCTGCTCGACCAGCTGGACAACTCCGGGTGCCATCCTCAGCATCATCAACACCACCAAAATCATCATAGCAACGAACGCGACGACGATCATGCTCATGATGATAATAACTCCACGGATGTTGGTGTGACGCAGGCAAAGGTTAAGTCCGCGCTTAGGACGTTCAGAGACATTCCGCCCATTGGTAAGTGGTTAACTCATTCGAGACGTGCCGCCTTAGGATATGCGGCTTATGCCTCGTATCCGGAGGCGGCACAGCTCGAATGAGTTAAGGGCATGCCGTCATGTGAAGGTAAAAGACAGTAAGTACTCTTCTTGTGAAAAGCGAGATTCTCATTGTACTACTGTGAAAAATCGTGCTGTTCACAAAAATGGACTTAGTGGGTGCTTTTTTAACACCTTCAATGTCACTGGACGCAGATTGTTTTGTTGTTGTTTTTTTGGTTGTTGTTTTTGTTTGTTTGTTTGTTTTTAAATCGTAAATTCAGCGTCAAAGATGTCCACCCGTTAAAGGAACATGGGTACAAAATGATTTCAGGAAGAGCCATAGAGCCTCACGAGCCCCCGCAAATGCGGGGGCTCATGAGGGTCTATACCTCTTGCGGCTGGGTTGTGTTCAGTTTTTCTCGGCAGTGAACGGGTTAATTGCCTTTACAGAGCAGAATGGGGTTTGGGGTCACGATCACTCTTTTTCAGCCAGTAGATCGGTTGCTTGGTTTTGTTGCAACTGGTTTGTAATTTTTTTTATTTTTTTTTTTTTTTTTTTTTAGGCGAGGGGGTGGGGTGGGGGGTGGGGGGGGGTGGGGGGGGGGGGCGTGGGAATGATGGACAGTTAGATACATGCAGTGACCTAGCGGTGGCTTGGCTTCATTGAGATACATGTACCGATCACGTGGTGTAGACCAGCTCCTTAACTGATACATTCATTTATTGATTTCCTCTTTTAATATATCTTTTTATTTCCATTTTCAGTGTGGCTGTACAGCAGTATTGCCGTACTGATTATCTCTCTTGTGGGTCTGCTGGGTGTCGCTGCTATCCCGCTGATCCGCAAACTGTTCTACAAGAGTCTGCTGCAGTTTTTGGTAGCTTTAGCTATTGGGGCCCTGTCAGGGGACGCTCTGCTCCATCTCCTACCTCACGTGAGTTCTTCCATTGTTTTGGTAGTGCCAATTAATGAATATACTCTTCCCCATTCTGTTGACAGCGCTACTGTGGGGCACGTTAATTTATTTTACAATATTTCTGCCGTTGTTTGGAAAAAGCTAGTATGTATGTCCTCCTGTCTAAATTCTCATTGTTATAGATGACAATTTCGCTTTTCTTCACCAATGGACGTACCTGTTACTGACAAATAACGGCAGATTTGAGAACTTTGCAAATACGAAAAATTGTCATCTAGGCAGTCATTGATCTAAGCTTTCCTGCATTAAAAGACATTAACACAGGACGTGCTGCTTTTGGATCCGGCGGATATATGTCGTGCATCCAGATGACCTTAACGCCGCATTCACGGGGCCCCGCATAAATAGCTGCGGAAAATATAGTATAGCGCTGATGCCGACAAGGCTACACGACACTTTCGCAGCTGTTGATGCAAGGCTTCTTGAATGCGTTAAGCCGTGCAACCCCGACAAGATTAACCACTAACCCGCCAGTGATCACTAGTTGCCCGTCTGACACGACTGCACATACCGACCATCTTTCGGGCAAAAAACACATATGTATTATCTCTTGGCTTGACTTCGCGAACGAAGATTTTATAGGAGTTGACCACGACGTCTGCAGGCTTGTTCGTGGCTGCGGAGGCCAATCCGAGACAGGCAGGTTCGACCGCAGTGGCTGCAGGGGAAGGTATGGCCAGGGTTCTGAGCTGCGGCATCTCTGTTTTTTCTCCTGAGCCGCTTGTCCTTAAGGCTAGCTCTGTGAGAGTCCTCAAAGGAGACAGCTGCCTTGTAAATGGTGGAGCGCCAGGTGTCACGGTCCGCAGCAAGCGAAGACCACTGGTGGTGGTCGATTTGGCAGGCACTAAGTGACTTCTTGAGACAGTCTTTGTATCTCTTCTTTGGTGCCCCTCTGTCACGGTGTGCAGTAGCAAGCTCGCCGAACAGTGTGATCTTTGGTAGGCGATGATCCTCCATCCTGGAGACATGCCCCGCCCAGCGGAGCTGTGTCCGCAGCAGCAAAGCCTCGATGCTCACAGTTTCAGCCTGTTCAAGGACCTCGACGTTGGTGACATAGTCACTCCAGTGAATGCCCAGGATGGTACGCAGGCAGCGCTGGTGGAAGCGTTCGAGGAGTCGTAGTTGGCTGCGGTAGAGGGCCCAGGACTCGGAACCATACAGCAGGGTGGTATTATATGTATTATATGTGACAAAATATAGGCACAAAGAACATCTATTGGATATGTGACAAAATATAGGCACAAAGAACATCTATTGGATATGTGACAAAATATAGGCACAAAGAACATCTATTGGATATGTGACAAAATATAGGCACAAAGAACATCTATTGGATATGTGACAAAATATAGGCACAAAGAACATCTATTGGATATGTGACAAAATATAGGCACGAAGAACATCTATTGGATATGTGACAAAATATAGACACAAAGAACATCTATTGGATATGTGACAAAATATAGGCACAAAGAACATCTATTGGATATGTGACAAAATATAGGCACAAAGAACATCTATTGGGGTATGTGACAAAATATAGGCACAAAGAACATCTATTGGATATGTGACAAAATATAGGCACAAAGAACATCTATTGGGGTATGTGACAAAATATAGGCACAAAGAACATCTATTGGATATGTGACAAAATATAGGCACAAAGAACATCTATCGGGGTATGTGACAAAATATAGGCACAAAGAACATCCATTGGATATGTGACAAAATATAGGCACAAATAACATCTATTGGGGTATGTGACAAAATATAGGCACAAAGAACATCTATTGGATATGTGACAAAATATAGGCACAAAGAACATCTATTGGGGTATGTGACAAAATATAGGCACAAAGAACATCTATTGGATATGTGACAAAATATAGGCACAAAGAACATCTATTGGGGTATGTGACAAAAATATAGGCACAAAGAACATATATTGGATACGTGACAAAATATAGGCACAAGAACATCTATTGGATATGTGACAAAATATAGGCACAAAGAACATCTATTGGGGTATGTGACAAAATATAGGCACAAAGAACATCTATTGGATTTACAAGAGACATCAACCCTATCATGAGCCCCCGCGACTGCGGGGGCTCACGAGGGTTAATGTCTCTTGCAGCTGGGTAGCGTTCACCTTGTCCCGGCAGTTAATGGGTTAAGTTCAAGGGTGGGGAATTTCAACCGTTGGGCTCAGTGCTTGTTCGGAAATCGGAAGTGGGTCAACATTGTACGTGTTTGACAGACGTAACAGTGGATTAAAAGCCAGGACGAAACATGCGATATCGCACGTTTGTCCGGGCTTTGTAATCCGCTGTTGTCGTGGAAACACGTGCAATTTGGACTTAATTCTGATTTTTGGAAATCGTTCATTGATGCAAAGCTTACTCATGTCTTGACAATGAGCCATCCACTGCTAAAGAACTATAGGGGCGGCCAAAAATGTGTCTATTCCGGCCTTCTGATTATTAACCCTTATCATTCGGAATACACCAGTGTGTGAAAAATGTTTGACTAAAATAGTTCAAGGGTAGTGCCAGAATAGCTAGGCGCCAAGCTATTCTGGCACCACCCTTGAACTAAAGCCATTGGTCTATATCCTTATCTGTAAGTACTATAATGTAGCTTGCATATGGCAGTGTACAAATTTGAAGCTTTTAGCCGCTCAGTATGATATGGGTTAACCCCTTCATTGTCGAGAAAAAATGGACACAACACTACTGCAAGAGGTATAGATCCTCATGAGCCCCCGCTATTGCGGGGGCTCATGAGGATCTATCCCTCTTTGCTGAAACCACTTTGTATCCATTGTTCATGGGACGGCTGGAGGTCTTTCGCGTTGATTTCAGACGTACAATTTACGTACAGTGGCAGTGACACTGAATTTTTTTTAATATTTTTAAAAAATCTTTCTGTATTAGGCAATCAGTTCAGACCGCGCTCAAGATACGCATGCAACGGAAACACGACACACAGACACTCACAACCACACGGGCGTCAACAGCAGCAGCCACGACAGCGGTGATGACCACAGCAGTGGTGGGCACAGCGACCATAGACAGACAGTTTGGAAAGGGTTGGTGGCTCTGATGGGACTACTTTTCTTCTTCGTGGCGGAGCGAGTCCTAACTATCGTGACTTCATTCCGATCTAAGAAAAAAGAGAAGGTGAGAATCACAGGCGTTTTAATTTTGAATCTAATAGCAGGCAAACTCCCTAAACTGATTTGAGATGTGCTGCTTTCGCGCGACAACCTCCCTAACTGATTCTAGACGTGCTGCTTTCGGAAGACAACCACCTTAACTGATTCGAAACGTGCTGCTTTCAGCAGACAACCACCTAGCCTTAGACGTGCTTTTTGTGGCCGACAACCTCCCTAACTGATTCGAGACGAGCTGTTTTCGGCAGACTAACTGATTCGAGGCGAGTTGCTTTCGGCAGACAACTTCCTTAACTGATTGGAGACGTGCTGTTTTCAAAAGTCAACATCCTAAACTGATCCGAGACATGCTGCTTTCAGCATACAACTTACTTAACTGATTCGAATATTGTAATTGTGGACGTTTACTTATATATTCTTTTTTGCAGAAATCGCTTCGTCTGAAGGAGGACAGACTGACACAGACAACGAGCCACGGGCAGAACGGTAGAAGTGACTTGGACGTTGAAGAACCTTTAGTGTACTTTCCACTATCAGGTTAGCTTAATACACCATAGACTGCGCAGATAAATCAATCTAGTCATGCACACACCCTTTCAGGTGAAGCCGAGCCAAATTGCAAGAGGCATTGATCCTCATGAGCCCCCACCTATGCCTCTTGATGACACCACGTTGTGACTTAAATGGACGGCTTAGGCTTTTTAGCGTTGAATTAACAGAAGTTTCAGAAACACCGTCTTCGTCCTCTGACAGCGATCGGGTTCAATCTCTACCTTGTGCTAGTAGTTGAACGGTAGTGTTCGGTTAGCTGGGAGAGGGAGGGTGGGGGGTGGGGGGGGGGGGTGCAGGCTGACTCTAGGGGCAGCCTTCGCTAACAGTACTGCGGGGGTCATCAGCACCACTAACGCTGTTTTCTGGGGAGCTGGGTGACTCGCTGGACTAGAGCGTTTGTCCAAAAGGTGGTGGGTTCGCACCCAGCTCTGGTCAAAATGTGTACAGGCCTCTTTTCAGTGCCCCGTCTTTCAAATCACCTTCTTGGTGGACAAAAAAAAACCCAAAAAACGATAAGCCTTAAACGTTTTAACTATCGCTGTTTTCTGGGGTAAACTGTCGCACGAAAAGGTCCGTTTTCCTCGCGAAATACATCAGGTTTTACCGAAAACTCCAGTAGCAAAACGTCAGTCTTCGGGCCCACGACGGCAGCAATTGACCCGCGCACAGATGTGCGCGGGCCAACTGCAGCCGTCGTGGGCCCGAGGACGGTTTGCTACTGGGAACAGGTCAGTTTTCACTGGAAATAGGCCAGCTTCTACCCCATAGATTGGCCTGATAAACCTAAAGGGGTATCACTCGATGCTGGACAAACTATCTATCTGTCTGTCTGTCTGTCCTGTCTGTCCTGTCTGTTCTGTCTGTTCTGTCTGTTCTGTCTGTCTGTCTGTCTGTCTGTCTGTATGTCTGTCTATATCCCGTAGTCTTGCCGACCGTTGGGGCACCACTGATGACTTGGCAACCAGCTCCCTCCATTCCTCTCTGTTCTCTGCCATTCTCAGCGTATCGCCCAGCTTCAGTCCTGTCCACTCTGAGATATTGTCCTCCCATCTTTTCCTCTGTCTTCTCTCCTTCGTCCTCCTTGCACAGTGCCTTGCATGATTGTTTTGGCAAGCCCTGCTGAACGCGTGACATGCCCATACCACTTCAGTTTGCGTTTTCTCGCAATGGCTAATAAGTCTTCATAGGGCCCGATGGCTTGCCTGATTCTGCTTCCCACTTCCTCGTTTGTGATGTGATCTCTGTGTGAGATGCCAAGCAGCCTTCGAAAACATCTCATTTCAGTGGCTTGTATCCTCCTTTCAAGGTCTGCTGTGAGGGTCCATGACTCGCAGGCATACAAGAACACTGAGATGACTAAGGAGCGCATCAGTCTGATCTTGGAGCAGAGTGTGATGTTTCTGTCCTTCCATGTGGTCTTCAATCTTGTCAGTGCTGTTGTTGTCTGCGCAATCCTGGACAGTATTTCTGGTTTTGATCCCTCATCTGTCACAAATGCTCCTAAGTATTTGAATTTCTTAACTGTTTCCAGTTTTTGGCATCCAACCATGATTTCAGTGCCAATGCCACTGGGTTTATTGGTCATCAGTTTGGTCTTCTCTGCACTGATTTCCATCCCATATGCAATGGCTGTACTATCCAGCTTTTCCACCAGCTGAGCTAGCTCCTTCTCTGTTCCTGCAAGGCCATCAATGTCGTCCGCAAAGCGCAAGTTCATGATTGTTCTGCCTCCAATACTGACAGTTCCTTCATGATCTTTCAGAGCGTCCGTCATGATTCTTTCCAGGAAGATGTTGACAATGAGTAGGTGAGAGCAAGCTTTGTCTGACTCCAACTGTAGTCCTAAACCAGTTTCCTATTTTGCCGTTGAAGCAGACTGCGCTAGTGGCCTTGTTGTAAAGTTTGCTATGACTTTGATCAGGTTGGAATTGATGTTGTATAGCTTCATGGTGGACCAAAGGGCTGCATGCCACACCCTGTCAAATGCTTTCTTAAAATCCACAAAGACATGATAGAGGTCCTGCTGGTGCTGGAGGTATCTCTCACATAGAACTCTCAGGTTGAAGATCTGCTCAGTTGTGGTCTGCCCTGATCTGAAGCCTGCCTGTTCCTCAGCTATGATTTCCTCTGCCTGTGGCTTCAGCCTGTTCAGTAGGATCTTTAACATGACTTTGCTTGGGTGGCATATAAGACTGATCGTGCGATAGTTCTGGCATTGATGTAAGTTGCCTTTTTGGGGGAGAGTTATTATAAGTGATTGGGTCCATGGTGTCGGCCAATCCCCTGACTGCCAGATCTTATTGTAGATTGTTACTAAGGCGCTTATCGTGTCTTCTCCCCCTTCTTGGACTAGCTCTGCAGAAATGTTGTCTGCTCCTGCTGCCTTCCCTTTTTTTCAGCGACTTCACTGCAGCCTCTACTTCTTCTCGGAGGATGGGATAGTTGCCATTGTTGGTCACGGGTGGGTTGACAAGTATGCCTGGGTCCCCTGCAGCTCGGTGGTTGTACAAATCTGAGCAGTAATCTGTCCATCTCTTCAGTATGTCTTGGTCTTCCGTAAGACAGTTAGTTCCCTTTACTATCTTGAATGATCGAGGAGCGTCCTTGTTTTTCACTGGTCAGTCTTTCACCAGCTGGTATGCTTTTTTGCTATTATTTTTGTTCAGATTTTCTTCTACATGTTTACACTGATCTTCAATCCACTTATTCTTTGCCTTTTTCATGCAAACATAAAGAGAAAGAATTAGATCCCTTTGATCATTTTAATCGCCAACCCACAACAAAGCATTAACATTAACACATATCATACTGAGGCTAAAAGCTTCAAATTTGTATACTGCCATATGCAACAGATAGGGGACCAATGGCATTTGTTTAAGGGTGGTGCCAGAATAGCTTGGCGCCTGGAGGCGCCAAGCTATTCTGGCACTACCCTTGAGCTATTTTAGTCAAACTTATTTCACACACTGGTCGAATGATAAGGGTTAACTCATTGTGTCCCAGGTACATTTGGGAGTTGTCCTCTGAGGAGTGCATTACAAATTAGGAGACATATCGACCATGATAGTTCAGGGGTGGTGCCAGAATAGCTTGGCGCCTATAGGCGCCAAGCTATTCTGGCACCACTCTTGAACTATCATGGTCGAGCCATATCTTTGCTGTTGTGTGTCGGGACTGAATGTAAAAAAACAACAACATTACACCCTCAGGTCAGCCTAACATGTACGATCGCAGCTGGACATCCACGTATATGAATCAGCCCTGCTCCTGAATAAGAATCAGGTCAATGGAAGAAAGCAGAGCCCCTTTAAAGCGAGGGAAATACAAGCAGCACACGGGTACCGTCACGATGGATGATAAACTGAAAGCACCCCTCGAGAACGGAAGAAGAGGAAGGAGAAAATGAGCTACGTCTTTGGAAACCAGCTAGGCGTGTGCTAGTCTGTGTTTTTGGACCTTACGGCGTACAGCCGTAAGTTCCACAACCACAGACCAGAACACCGATTTCCGAAGACTTCGTTTTCCGGAGGTCTCGAACTTTTATCAGACGTAATGTTATGATTTCAAAATTCAGTGGTTTTTTTTTTTTTAATTTAATATGATAATAGTCTACCTCAATCATATCAAGGATGAATATAACGAAAGTCGAATATAAAAAAAAAATTCTTCAGAGCTCCCTATTATTACACATTTTCTGTGTAAATCACTTAGCAGATGTAAAAAATAATAATAATAATAATAATAAAAATCGGTTTAACCCATTCAGCCATGACTTACTACAGCAGGAGATAGGTCGACCATGATAATTCAAGGGTAGTGCCAGATTAGCTTGGCGCCGACAGGCGCCAAGCTAATCTGGCACTACCCTTGAATTATCATGGTCGACCCGTCTCCTGCAAAAGGTGAATAGTCGTTGAATGACGCCTCCAAAATTTGGGAAATACGTGCGTCGGGCTGAATGAGTTAAACGACAACAAAGTGTGGGTCCCCAGGGATTGTGTTATATCCGAAGTTTACTTATTACGTTATTTTTTATTACAATGTAAATAATCAAAGTTTTTTTTTTTTTCAGGAGCAAGTTGCCTACCAACGTCGGATTCTGCGGTCAGCCTGTCCATCAGGGAGACAGCCATTATCAGCGATGATGAAGACGATGGTAATGATGATTCGGCTCACCAAATTCAGAAAAGACTCGAACAACAAGGTCACGGTCAAGGTCACCATGACAGCCAAGGTCACGACCGAGATCACGTTCACGGTGGTCAAGGTCGTGGCGACAATCGCAACACTCACAACCACCCTGGGGGCCTGGAACGCCTGCAAAGTCGTCGCAACAGCCACGGCCACAGTAACAACAACCAAGATCACCCGCAAGGTCAGGTCCAAGGTCACGGTCATGGTCACAGCCACGAGGTGCCGGGCTCGGTGTCGGCTGTTGCGTGGATGGTGATCATGGGCGACGGCCTGCACAACCTGAGCGACGGGCTGGCCATAGGGGCGGCGTTCGCCAGCGGCATTACAGGAGGCATCAGTACTACCGTTGCTGTCTTCTGCCACGAGCTGCCGCACGAAATAGGTCAGTGTGAACAAATATGACCCCTTTATTCAAGGCGATCCATCTGCATGAGGCATAGAGGCATAGTTACTAGGACATGAAATCCTCGTGAGCCCCCGCAGTTGCGGGGGCTCACGAGGATCTATGCCTTTTGCTGACACCATTTCATGTCGTAGTAACTTGGGACGACTAGGGCTCTTTGGCGTACAAGTAACGCCTATTTCAGAAACACAAGCTGCGTCCACTGGCATGGAAGGGGTTAACCCTCTGCCATGTGTTTGTAGCTCATGGGCAGTGGCGGATTAGGTTGTGACTTCCCAATACTACCAATCAGCACCACCCTCCAAGCTAATTCGGCACTACCCTTGACCTATCACAGTTGTCTCTCTTCAAATACTGCCGTTGGCAGGAGAACTCTTCAGATAGATCACTCGGGGAGCACGCCACAGATAGCACACTTCTACTGAAATGAGATGCGAAAGCATCTCATTTGAACAGAAGTGTCCTTGTGGTCTACTTCCCGCGTGGGTCTATCTGGGGAGTACTTCCGCAAACAGTGCGGGACGCCACTGGAAACTCATTCCGTGCATGATGATGATGATGATGATGATGAAGATGATGAAGATGGATGATGATGATAAATGGATGATGATGATGATAATAATGATGATGTGTCGCAGGTGATTTCGCCATGCTGCTAAGCGCGGGCATGTCCATACGACAAGGGATCGCCTACAATCTGCTCTCCTCCGTCCTGTGTTTTCTGGGCATGTTGGGCGGGGTGTTGCTGGGGACGGTGGGGGATGCCTCCCCCTGGATCTTTGCCGGCGTCGGTGGAATGTTTCTCTACATCGCTCTGGCCGATATGGTAGGTGGATTGTTGTTTTTGTTGTTAGTGTTGTTGTATACTGACGAGTAAAAAAAAAGCAATATTTTTTAGATCATCTGAAACACTTTATTGTTGCTTTTGTTGTGTAATGTTGATAGTTGCCATAGTTGTTATTTTTTCTGGTTGGTGATCGTTGGTGTCTAGCTGAAATATCTTGCCATATTTTGTGTAGGGCATCTGTGATTTCGGACATTATGGCTCTAGAGAGACAATAACTTAAAAATGTATGGTCACTATCATTTTTTAAAGTACACTCATATATATCTGTTATACGTAAAAACATTTTTGTCTGAGGCATGAATCTGTTCGTGTGCTAGTCTGTGAGTAAGCCCACAGAGTGTTTCCTCCCCTACATTACCCCCTAATGTTACCGTTCACGGTTGTTCGTTCTTTTAATCTGTTTCACTGATAGATTGATTGATTGATTGATTGATTGATTGATTGATTGATTGATTGATTGATTGATTGATTGATTGATTGATTGATTGATTGATTGATTGATTGATTGATTGATTGATTGACTGACTGATTGACTGATTGACTGATGGCTGGCTGGCTGGCTGGCTGGCTGGCTTGCTTGCTTGCTTGCTTGCTTGTCTGGTCGATCGGTTGGTTGGTGCGTTGGCTGTGTTGTGTTGTGTTGTGTTGTGTTGTGTTCTTTTGTATTGATTGATTGATTGATTGATTGCTTGACCGATCGATCGTTCGATTATTTTATTGATCGTTTGATTCATTTATTGATTGATTTATTGATTGGTTGATTTATTGATTGATTTATTGATTGATTGATTGGCATGGCTGGCTGGCTGGCTGACTGCTTGCTTGTTTGCTTGTTTTGCTGGTTAACCGGTTGTCTGGTTGGTTCATGGGTTGGCTGCTTGGGTTGAGTTGGTTTGGTTTGGCTGATTTGGTTGGTTGGTTGGGTTGGGTTGGGTTGGGTTGGGTTGGGTTGGGTTGGGTTGGGTTGGGTTGGGTTGGGCTGGGTTGGGTTGGGTTGGATCCATCGATTGGATTGGATTGGATCCATCGATTGGATTGGATTGGATTGGATCCATCGATTGGATTGGATTGGATCCATCGATTGGATTCATCGATTGGATCCATCGATTGGATCCATCCATCCATCCATACATCCGTCCGATCCCGTCCGGTCCCGTCCCGACCCACCCACTCACTCACTCACTCACTCACTCACTCACTCACTCACTCACTCACTCACTCACTCACTCACTCACTCACTCACTCACTCACTCACTCACCCACTCACTCACTCACCCATTCACTCACTCACCCATTCACTCACTCACCCATTCACTCACTCACCCATTCACTCATTCATTTATTCATTTATTCATTCATGCATTCATTCATTCATTACAGTTGCCGCAGTTGAGCGTTCACGACAGCAGCAGCAAGTCCTCCCCGTGCAATCGCCTGCTTGTGCAGTGTGTCGGCATATCTATTGGCGCCGGAATCATGCTGACGATAGCACTTTTTGAGGAGAACATCAAGACCCTCTTGGACTAACCCCTTTACTACATGGGCATTGTGAACACTGTCCAAATGCAACAGGTGTAGATCCTCTTAAAGATACACGACGATATCCGACAATGCACATGTAACACATTTCTAGTTGGACGCCAATGCACTATATAGCTTACATCATGCAGTCTCAAAATGCAGTCTCCAAAGGACAACGGCAACATTTGGGTATTTCAGTCTTGTGGTAGAATGAGTTAAATTTAAGGCAAACAGTTTATAACTGATGAGATGTTGTACATTTATTCAAGAAATTCAGAACAAAAAGGGTCATTGCAAGGCGTGTAACATACAAAGCAATTCACAACAAAACGAAAGGAAGAAAAACAAAGTCTACCGTATTGTTTGGAGCTCACATGCGTTTTTATTTTAGGAACATTCAAAGTCGTTTACATTTTCAAGCTTATCCTTTTAATCCAATTCCCTCCTCTCTAAGCCAATCTTTGATCAACACACATGCCGGTATACACAAATAAAAACGGACACACGCCGCTTCCCGCCATTAGTACGTTCTGTGGGTTCCTGTAGCGACAGGAATTCTGAAGAATAATAGCAAAAGCAGCAAAATGACGTCACTATTAGCTTGACGTCCTGGCTTCGCTATATAGTCTCACGACGCTGTGTACATAGTGACTCATTTGATGTTTCACGTCACTCATCCAAAAGGCACGGCCCTCTTTCAGGTCTGTCTTTGACACAGCCTCTGCCAGGGCTGACTGTTTGATGGGAGTATAATTATACTGGATCAAAAACTTGCAAAAATGAATTAATTATTATTTAAAAAGTTGAAGAGGTACTGACAACGCTGGATTACGAACTCATCCACTGTATATTTCGAATCTAGCTATCCATAATTTCAAGTGAATAGAACGAAAATTACGGACACAGATTTGGGTCAACCGACTTTCCATAAGCGGTCTTTCTAAATCAAACAGAGAGAGAGAGAGAGAGAGAGAGAGAGAGAGAGAGAGAGAGAGACAGAGACAGAGACAGAGACAGAGAGAATGTATGACAATGACGTTACTGGTGCTTTTGCGTCAGTTCAGCAACAATGTATAATGTGGCTAGCGCTTTTACGTCACCGTCGAGAATTCTTCCTGTCGACATTTGTTCTCTGTGATGAATTTATTTTACAAAAACATTGAATAGATAAAAGCTGGTCAGCGAAGTCATCCAATATCTTTCTAGGAGCTAACTGTATTCAAAATTTTCAAATAAATTTAACATAAATTACGGACTCAAATGCGGCTCAATCGACTTTGTTTAAACGGCAATTTTTCTTTCTAATGAGCAATCCAGTCTAAAAATGCTGAAATGAACTCCGAGATACATATTGAAGGAAGCATTTCCTACATTTTTAGACCTGTACGTACACAGACACAGGAGAAGCTCGTGTCTACACACACACACACACACACACACACACACACACACACACACACACACACACACACACACACTACACACACACTACACACACACACACACACTACACACACACTACACACACACTACACACACACACACACACACACACACGCACGCACGCACGCACGGCGTTTCCCACCAAATGTACGTTCAACGGCGCGGTTCGGCGTAGGTAGGCATGACGTAATTTGTATCGTGTTACTTCACTGTCAGAGTCTGATGTGTGCCCGCCTTTGTTCGTCATGTGCATGCTACGGAACGTGCTCCGACCAGCCCCATCACAAAGTCTACTGTATTTTCAATACGGTAGACAAAAAAAAAAAAAAAAAAAAAAAAAAAAAAAAAAAAAAAAGAGGGAAAGGAAAAAGAGTAAGACAATTTGAAAGAACAATTACAGCACAATTTATTAATTGTTCGGATTTCAACCGTTTTCCAAAATGGATTTAGTCGTACAGACAGAAATGTAATGCATGCACGAATATTTTTTTTCAATACGGCATGAAGTAACTGAAGAAATGTTTGTTGCACGTTATCTCTTCTATAGTGACGAGCATTGCTTGCCCATACCCACTGCGCTTTCTCGCCTCTCGCGCGCAATAGCGCGCTAACTTTGGAGAAACTCGCTACCTCGGTATTACTTTTTACCTCCCTGAAAATGATATGTACACGGAGTCTGCTTCTGAGTGTATGCCTATTTGAAAGAAAAAATGGTAACCTGTGTATATTTGTGCTTTCTAAGCGTGTTTCCTTATTTTTTAATGGGACTTTCTTCAAAGGACGCAATCTGTTTGCGAGGGGCACAATTTAAGTTCTCACGCGTGATAAGAGTGATCGTTGTCAGTTTTTAAATCATGACACGCGCAAGGTTTTACAGCGCTGCGAAATATACTAGGAATTCTACCTGAATTTATGAATTTTAAAACTGAACTTTAAACAAACCCAATTCTCCCTTTCCCGCCCCTATACAAACGAGAGAAAAAGCACTTAACTCATTAACTTATGCCGCGTATCTAGAGGCCCCGCCCCCCCCCCCCCTCCCCCATGCAAACCAGAAAAAAAGCACTTATATGGGAGAGAACTGTGCATTATTGCAAATTTATCAGTGCCTTTACCTACCTTTATTTTTATTTTTACTTGGTACATTTTTTTTTTCACTAGAGCATATGCGCTGGCAGTCAACCTTTGGGTTCATCGTCGAAGAAATTAAGAGAACAAGCCAACGAAGAAAGAAATGCAACTAGGAAAGTCAGTTATACAACACAATAGCGTTGTAATACGAAATTATTGTATTGTAACTGTCTTCAGTTTCTGAGCGTGCGTCGATCTTTCTTGGTTGGGTTGTGTTCTCTGCATTTTATACGCTCGGCAGTCGCCATTATGGGATTTTGAATGTGAAATCCCGATGTTCGGAGTTTTTATGCAATATAAATCATAACACGTTCTGAATGACCAGAAATTCGATGGTGTGAAAGGTCAAATATGTCAAATGGTGTCAAAGGTCTAATATGCGATTTTGGACCTTATGGCCAGGGGCCGTGAGGTTCAAAATCACAGATCAGCACACACACGCTTGTATTAATCTGATTTTACACGAGAGTCTATTATGACAATAACAGTAACAAATACCTCGCAGATTCGTGCTTATAGAACCGTAGTTTCAGTTGCCGAAGTATGTATGAAGCGTGCGACCCATAAGCACGAATCCGATACGAATACGATCCGAACCATATGCGGTGATGCAATTTTCCTCCAAAATTATAAATTACGTCATTTTCGTTCGAAGCCGGGTGCGAATTCGTGTACCGCATCGGGTATATGGAGACACACACACACATAAAAAGGACTTGCACGAACCTTTCTGTTCCGGACCCGCTTCGGATTCGGGTCGAGTTCGTATCGGATCCGTGTTTATGGGTAGCACGCTTCATACATACTTCAACAGACGAATTCGGCGACTGAAACTACGGTTCTATAAGCACGAATCTGATATGATACGAGTTCGATCCGAACCTGATATAGTGATGCAATTTCCCTTTAAAAAAATTGCGTCATTTTCGTTTGAAGTCGAATGCGACACAAACATGAAAATAACTTGTACGAACTTTTTATGTTTTGGATCCGCTTTGGATTCGGATCAAGTTGGTATCGGAATCGTGTTTATGAAAGCGTAGCTTAAGATGTGAAGCTACGTTTCAAAAAGCACGAATCCGATACGAATACGAGCCGAATCCGAAGCGGGTCCGAGACTTACAGTTCGTGCAAGTCGCATTCTTGATTGCGCGTTTCCGTTTGTCCGATACGGTACCGATTTTCAAACTGCGAAACGAACACAAAACGATTTTTTTTTTTTTTTTTTTTTTTTTTTTTTTTTTTTTTTTTTTTTTTTTTGGGGGGGGGGGGGGGGGGGGGGGTTGGTGTTTGTTTGTTCGGTCAGGGATGAGATTTGCTTTCCGATGTCGGATGTGTTCGGACCGGAAGTATGACGTAAATTTTGTCATTTGTCAAACGTTCTCGCGTCATTCTGATCTTTGCGTCATATCAGTGGTTCCCACTGAAGCAGGAATTCGGACATCACGCGAGTATTATGGAAACGCGCGCTCATTAAATTTGAACGCAAATTGCGTTGTGTATCGGGTTTTAATCGCATTCGTATCGTATTCGTGCTTATATGGAAACGTAGCTTTAGTGACAAACTGCGCGTCTTCATACGCTAACAGTTTTAGTGGATTTAAAAGCCCAGACAAAGGTGCGATATCGCACGTTTTTCCGAGCTTTGTTTTTCCTCGTCGAACGCTTTCATATGGACAGGTTTTGACCCCTTGACTACCAGGGAACGTAAATCGTGGGTCTGGCAATCAATGTCAATTCAACGTCACAGAGCCCCGGGCGTCCAAGGAACATGGATACAAAGTAGTGTCATCAATAGGTATCATGAGTCCACGCAACTGCAAGAGCTCATGAAGATCTATATCTCTTGCAGTTAGGTTCGGTTCAATTTTTCTCGGGAGTCAAAGGGTTTCCAGATTTGTCCGGTGATGTTTTATGATATTGATCATGTTGACTCGACTGATGTGTTGATGTACTGATGTAATGATCATATTGATTTTATTATTTAGTCCGAGCAGGACTGGTTAATACTAACCTCAGTGGCAATCTGAATTGCTTTTGATTTTATAATGTGCGCGTGCGTGTGCGTGTGCGCGTGCGTGCGCGCGTGCGTGCGTGCGTTTCATAGCGAATGATAATAAAAATTGAAACTGATTTTGATTTGAAAGTAGTCAATCTGTTACTTGTTATCGGACAAAATGCGTTGATGTGGGGGCAAGCGCGTAAACTTGTGTGTGTGTGTGTGTGTGTGTGTGTGTGCGTGCGTGCGTGCGTGTGTGTGCGTGCGTGCATTTGGGCCTCCCCGTGGCGCAGTGACAAAGCATCGGCCATCAACGCTTAAGGTGCGAGGTTCGATACTCGGTTCCGGCGTCGGACGTATCTCCTCTAGGATGTGTCATTGTTAACCCCTTCACTGTCGATAAAAAGTGAACACCATCCGGCTGCAAGAGGCATAGATTCTCATGAGCCCCCGCAACTGCGGGGGCTCATGAGGATCTATGCCTATTGTCGACACCAATTTGTATCTATGGTTACATGGGAATATGCGATGGCTGAATATTTTTCAAAAGTGTTTTTTTTTTTTTTCCCCGCAATATGTGCAAGAAAAGTGTGCGTACACTATAAACTGGACAATCCGTTGTCCGCCTGTCTGTGAATGCGTCCGTTGAACATGTGTGTAAAGTTCGTTATTTGCCCTCCTAACAGCTCCTAACATGCAAGTATCCGATGAAAGTTTAAATTGATTGGACATCATATCTTTGTAAGGAGGTTAAGAAAACAAACTTCGAAACAATTTTTTTCCAATTATATTAACTCATTCAGAACGACGCACGTATTTCCCAAATTTTGAAGGCGTCATCTACTGAATATATACCATTTGCAGGAGTTGGATCGATCATGATAATTCAAGGGCAGTGCCAGATTAGTGCGGCGGAGATGAAAGCATTACGTGTTCAAAAATGGAGATATTTTCATGTCTAACGACGAAAACCACCTACCCGAAGCAACGGATCCGCTCCGATTGTAGTGTGCGCCATGATTTCTGAAGGAACTTAGGCGTTTGGAAAGTGTGAGGATCCAAAATATCTTTTGTGCCACCGTCATATCATCCGGTATATTAATGCACCAATGATTTTCAGCGGTTGGATTCGGGGCCTCGGTTCTAGAGCCCCCGAAAATAACTTGGGCCCCGGCCGGGGTTAGCCCAGAATAGGATTACCAGACTATAAATATGTCACCTCAGAACCACAGAAGGTTCGTTTCGACCTTAAATGTAACACTTCATATTTTACGTCTTGCATCATATTTCACGTCATACATCATTTTTTTCCGATGACACATGATGCAACTTCCCTGAAAGCGGATGCATGTGACCGCAGTGGCACCTGCTATCAGTTTTGTCTCTGAAAGGTACGTAATGCATTATCCTACTCTTTGGTAAAGATTTTGGCAATATGTGAAGGGGCGTGTAAAGACCAACAATCGGAGATGGATGGAACTGGCTATACCGACGTATGGGTCTCCATGCTTACCTGCGCAAAAGGCCAACGTCTCTATCCCGCTTTCTTGTCTTGGATGATGTATCTGTATCAGTGCTTGCTGCAAGTCAGACTTTTCTTGTTTGAAGCTTGTGGTGGTGTAATCCTGCAGATTTCTTTCTTCAGGAAAACAAAACTGTGTGTGTTTGCGTGTATTTTGTCTTTTTTTTTTTAAAGGTGGATTGTTTTACCTACATAAAGATGTTTTAAACGGCCTTTAAATCTCAGTGAGACCCTAGTTGAGTTTAGGAACTCGACCGACCCATGGTCCTACGCATATTTGTGAAGATAATGTCATTTGTTTCAATCACCTGTCTCTCAACCCCCCCCCCCCCCAGTCCCCCTCCCCACCCCAGCCGCAACCACCCACGCCAAACCTCCATTTCCAATAACACAATCCAAATGCGCTAAACAAAGAGTATGAATATGAAACAAACATCCAGATCACTTCATATGATATCCGAGTGGGGCTTTTTTTTTTTTTTTTTTTTTTTTTTGTTGTTGTTGTTGTTGTAAAGACGTTTATGTTGATCAGATGAATTCTGAGTGCAACTACAGAAAGTCTGATATGTTACCAACAGAAAAGCTTCAGAAAGGCTACAAAGACATTACGAGTGTGTGTCTGGATGCAAGACTTGCTCGGGCATTTTTATTTGACAACGTGTGTCAAAATTTAAATCTAAAGAGTTGGCTGTGCTCAAACTATGTCGTCCCACGCAAAAAAAAAAAAAATCGACACTGAGCATTTTGTTTTCGTTCGTATTTTTCAGGGAAGCAATCTACTAACGAAATGTCTTATACGAGCCGCGATACTGTAACTTTTTGTTTGTTTGTCTGTCTTAGCCACGATAGTCCATGTGATATCACTCTGACTGGTTATGCCATGGAAAAAGTAAAAGATACAACCTGAATTGAGAAAGACACAGATCTCAATTGCATATCGAATCGGGCTGCCTGGGCAGCCCGACTCGATTCGCAATTGAGATCTGTGACTTTCTCATTTCAAGTTGTGTCTTTTCCTTTTTAAATTCACTGTGGAATCCGGTATGTTTGGTTTTCTGTAGCAGGTCTTGCTTTACACATCACCCGTGTGGTTTTGGTGAGCCTAATCCTAAATCAGGGCAAAGACAAGAGGTAGTGCAATCTGCAGGAGTATTGCATGCTGACGAGCAAAAGAAATGCGACTTTGTAGGAATCATAGGAAACACTACAGTGTTTCCGATGATTTCAAAATCTCGCATTTCTTTTGCTCGTCAGTATACTAAACATGTGAAAATGCATGTGAGCTCATATAGAAGAGATTTCGTGTCATGGTTTATCCCATCTTGTTTTGTTTGTTGTTGTTGTTGTTGTTGTTTCAGAAATAAGGGAATTAAGCAACGCCTCCATGGACAGGGGCTCCCAGGAGTACGGCGGGAAATACGCGGAGGGACCCCCGCCCTACAATGTCCAGTCAGTGACCGCAGCCAGTACCCAGCACCCTCAGAGCCAAAACCCACAGAACCAGTACCCACAGAGCCAGTACCCACAGAACCAGTACCCACAGAGCCAGTACCCACAATCTGGGTGCTTGCAGGGTACGCTCCGGGAACCAGACATGATCACACAGACTATCCCGTCTGTGCACTCTCTGCAGCCCGGCACGTACTACTCGCCTTCTGGACATTCCGTCAATGTTGTGGTGAGAGGAAAAGCATTTTATCCCATTCAGCCGCAGCGCCATACAGCAGGGGGTGGATGGACCATGATGATTCAAGGGTAGTGCCAGATTTGCTTGGCGCCTGAAGGCGCCAAGCTAATCTGGCACTACCCTTGAATGATCATAGTCTATCCATCTCTGCAACCGGTACATAAGCGTTAAGTGACACCTCAAAAACTTTGGAAATGTGGCGTTGGGGCTAATTAATGGGTTATTATCATTTTTTTTTAATTTTTAGAAACAAATTACTACAGACGCAGTGGATCGGAAGGATAGCTGAAGGGTAGTGCCAGATAAGCTGTCACTACCCTCCAACTATTATGTTGTAGTGCCCATGAGCCCGACCTACCTACCGTGCATTTCCATCCCCACCCCACCCCCAATCCCCACCCCCACCCCCCACCCCCCCTTCCCCCCACCCCCACCCCCCAGCTCGTAACGAAGCGCGTACCAAGGTACAGCGCTGGGAGTCCCTGCTACGTCAAAAGCGTGCAAGGGTTGTGGCTCTAAACGACAGAAATTTAAAATAGAAAGGTGTTGCGCCCCACCCATGCGCCACTCCTGGGATTAGTATCTACATAGTGCCACCCCGAGGATTTGTATCTACATTGTGCCACCCAGAGGATTAGTATCTGCATTGTGTCACTCCTAGGATTACTATCTACGCTGTGCCCCACCCCAGGCCCACCCCCTCTGGATTACCTCCATAGCTTGTCCTGCCTTTAGGAGCCTGTCGATGGTTCGGCTTTGTCCAAATGCAAATCCGCTGCGCCACCGTGTTAGCGCCACCGCGTCACGAGCTCAAGTCAGAATACAAGGGAGGAAACGAACGACTCACGTGCGAAATTCTAGCTGTGGCTGGAAGCATTCCGGACCTCTTTCTCAACATCTAGAGTTCAACGATAAACCCTTTAGTAGGGTGCCGTGAAAGATGTGCATCCATTGTTTTCTGGCGTGTTTTTGAAGTCGAAGCAAATTACTGAACTGAGCAGTGTTTAAACCAGACTCCATTAAAGTAGAGCTTTTCGGGCTGGGGGAAATACGTACCCAAAGCGATTGCTGTGCGCACGCTCATGTCGACAGTAAGATGCACTCTCGTTTTAATCTCATCGGATATGCTAATTTACTATAAACCAATGAAAAATGAGCATGAGACGTATTTCCGGCCACATCTAAAAAACAACAAATGCACGTCTGCTAAAATGATACATGACTGTGCAAAAAGCCTTGATACTAAACTATCAGTTTTGATCGGCGGACAAGGTTGGTATAGATTTGTGGCAAATTATCTACTGTGTTTGTACAGTTGAAAGGTTTAAGCGGATGGTTGCTTTGAGGGTTGAAAACTGCTCTGGAATCACAGTGCATCGCCGGTCCGCGTGCTTTTCGTTTCCTCCCTTGTATTCTGACTTGAGCTAGTGACGCGGTGGCGCGCTTGCGATGGAGCCGCGGATTTGCATTTAGTCAAAGCCGCAGCATCGTCAAGTCCATATGGTCCTGCCCTAGTGACATGTCTACCAGCATCTTGTATTTCATCATGGGTCAGTCCTGTTCAATTCCTTTAATGGTCCATCCCTGCTTAGCAACATCTCGGGGTGAGGAATGCTGATGTTGCTAAAGTCAGAGAATGATGATGTTGCTAAAGACAGAGAATGGTGATGTTGCTAAAGGCAGAAAATGATGATGTTTCTAAAGGCAGAGAATGGTGATATTGCTACTGCAGAGAATGGTGATGTTGCTAAAGGCAGCGAAGACGGTCACCAGCATGCTTGATCTTTATTCCGCCTTCTGGTACGCACTCAGGATCTCCTTTGTTCTCTGCTCTCACATGTCAGTGTATCATCACCTCACTCTTCCCGTCAGTACCCCCCATGTGACTGCGTAAACCAGCGCTCCTCATGCTACCCACGTGACGTCACTCTCGTTCGTTGTTGGGAGTCGTTCGTTACAAACAAAAACTCATTAACCCCTTGAGTGCCGAAAAAAATGAACACGATCCAACTGCAAGAGACATAGATCCTCATGAGTCCCCGCGACTGCGGGGGCTCATGAGAATCTATGCTTCTTGCTGAGACCAATTTGTATCCATTCTTCTTGGACGGTTTGGGCTTTTGGTTGTCGAATAAACAACGATTTCAGACACAACAATGTACGTACTGTGGCAGGGAAGGGGTTAATGCAAAAGGAGCATGCCTAGGCAGTGGTGCCAGCAAGAGGCAAACGTCCTCATGTGCCCTCGCGGTTGGTGTTGGAGGGGGCTCATGATGATCTAATGCTCATGTTGCTGGACTGTGTTCAGTTATTTTCAGCAGTGAAGGATCTAAACCGCCGAAGTTTTCTTTTTCTCCTACTCACTCAGACAACTTTGGTTTACACACTCCTTTTCACCCAATCTTGTGGCACTTTGTGCAGGCTCCGGCAATGCCGGGCATGGTGCTAGTCAAGCCCCTCCTGACTGAGAGCGGGCCCCGTCCAGACACGGCGATAGGCCTGGTAATTTCCATACTGGCCACACTTTGTGCAACGCCGTGTGGCATTGCTGCCGTCATCCAAAACAGAAGAGTATGTACGCACCAATGATTACTCAAGCAGCTAACCGAGCAACCAACCAGCCAACAAACCAAACCAGCCAAATACCCCCCCCCCCTCCCCACCCCCCACCCACCCCCCCAAAAAAAAAACAAAAAAACAAAAAAACAAAAAACAAACAAACATCAAAAACCATTAAGAAAAAATCACCAAACAACCTCCCCCCCCCCCCCCACCCCAAAAAAAAAAAAAAAAAAAAAAAAAAAAAAAAAAAAAAACCATGTGAATAATACCGGTTTCAGGCCACTTTATAAAATTTCAAATACAAGCGATCAAAATTCCCGACACCTCAGTAGCTGAGTTGACCCTTCGCACCACGTGAATGCCCTGTGTTTGTCTTGCACTGTGTTTGTCTTCAGAGTGTATGTGTGTGTGTCACTTGAGCGTGCGTGTTGGGTGCAGTTCGCGGCGCTTTGAGCCGATTCGCAGAATTGGAAAAAGCGCCTATATAATAACCGGTATTATTATTATTATTATTATTATTATTATTATTATTATTATTATTATTATAGCAAGAAAAAAAAACTACCAACAGCAAGATTTTCATGGTAAGAAAATAAAAACCTTGCTCTTCGCCAAAAGCGCTTTACTGTCTTTTGGCTTTACAGGACGGCATAGCCACACATTGAAAACTTATTTCATATCTTACAAGTCAGCGTCAGTATTATATACTGACGAGCAAAAGAAATGCGATAATTTTTGGAATCAGTGTTTCCGACGATTCTCAAAAATGCCACACTTCTTTTGCTCCTCAGTATATTAAACTGAGCAACATTATTCTTGCTATAGTGCCGATAACCGGCAGATGTGATTACAAGACCCAAATAATGTCAGAGGCGGGTGGGGGGGGGGGGGGGGCAGGTGGCTGAAAAAAATAGCTTGAATATCTACACAAATACGCGTAAGACCACGGGGCGGTTGGTTCTTTGTAGCCTCTAGATTCCACACAGGAAGCACCGTGATCATAAAAAAAGCTGTTTTCAAAATCTTTGTGTGAGGAAATCCATACACCTGAAAAATAGACATATGAAAACGACATATTTAACTCATTCGAGACGTGCCGTCTCCGGATACGCGGCGAACAGCCGCGTATCCGGAGACGGCACGTCTCGAATGAGTTAAACTAGTG
>BTPG01000001.1:324385362-324457862 GCA_036245525.1 Semisulcospira habei
TGTCTGTTTGTTATACAGGCCAGCTGCCTGGCGGACGAAGGCCAGTACACTGCCGCTCGAGAAAAAATTAAGAGCATGAACGCATGGCTTGTCGCCGCTTTTATCACGGTAGTGCTGATTCAGACCATTAACATCATCCTCTACCAACGTGGATACTACAAACCCTACGGCTATTAATTTCCCAGCAGATTTTCATACTTATAACTTTCAGGTCACAATTTCACCTAAAACATTCTGCCACAGGACCGAAATCCCCAAATTTTGAAGTTGCTCTTTGAAGGACTGTATTAGAACTCTAGAGACAGATGGAGCATGATAGTTCAAGGGTGGTGCCAGAATAGCTTGGCGCCTATGGGCGCCAAGCTATTCTGGCACCACCCTTGAACTATCATGCTCGATCCATGTCTTGCAGTGGTGTGTCGAGGCTGAATGAGTTAATCGTGCACGAGATCACAGGCAAACAGCAGGCTTATTGTAAATAATGTTTATAAAAATTATTCCGGTATTGTTGAGAAGATTGATTTTATCGCAAAAACACTAAGCGATTTTAAACCGTTGTTTAAAATAATCGCCAAAAAAAAAAAACATGGTTCCGAAAATTACAAACGCACTCATCTTTCCTCTCAAAACGTTGAAGAAATACGAATCTCGTAAACGAACTAACTGAATGCCTTACTTCAGTCTTAATGAAATAAATATTATGGACCGATACGCGGGTCAACCGTTTTTCATAAAATGTTCATTTTCTCGTAAATGAGTACTCCAGTTACAATTTCTTTGGCGACATGCTTGACGACATCTCGTAGATGTAAAAATAAAGAAAAATTTGATTTAGTTACCTTACTTTTTGCGCAACTGCTTGGCTCACTTGCGAAGCAAAAGTGAGTCTATGTTCTGGACCAGTAGTCGTCCGTCTGTTGTCTGTCGTTGGTCCGCCACCGTCCGTCGTCCTTGGTAAACTTTAACGTTGGCATTTTCTCGGAGACTATAAGCAGCAATCTACAAACTTGGCCCAGGGATACTTTGTGGCAAGACCTTTCTAAACATACCACTTTGAGTGACCTCTCTCAAAGGTCAAGGTCACAGGGGATGAGGAAATAGGTCAAAAATTGATATATTTGGACAAAATTTATTTTTCTTAAATACTATTCAGACCTTCAAACCCAAACTTGGTGCAAAGACACTTGATGGTAAGACCTTTCTATACATACTAATTTGATTGATCCCTCGGAAAGGGCAAGGGTCACAAGAGAACAGGGAATAGGAGAAAATGGCCATATTTGGACAAAATTTTTTTTTCTCAAATACTATTCACAACTTCAAAGCAAAACTTGGTAAAAAAAAAAAAGATATCTCATGATAAGACCTGTCTATGCATACTAATTTGCATGACCCCTCGGAAAGGTCAACGCTCACAAGAGGTCGGCAAATGTGTGCAAAATGTCAATTTTGGATAGAATTGTAGTTTTTATCAACATTTGGGTAAAGTTTTCAATCAAATTTGGCTCAAAGGTAGCTGATGATAAGACCTTCATATGCCTACTAGTTTAGTGGACCCATCAATAAGGTCAAGGGTCATGGGATGATCCCAAAATAGGTTTAAACGAGCCTTATTTGACAAAAAAAAAGTGTTTTTTTTTTTTTTTGTTAAATGCTATTTTCAGCTTCGAACCCAGACTTGGTACATAGATGCCTGATGGTAAGACCTATCAAGCACCTAATCCCCAGCCCACAGAAAAACACACAGATAAAAAACAAGACTATCATGTACATCCCTAAAAGAACCCAACCCTCCCGTTTGGCTGAGGGTACTTAACATTGCGAATATTCCAGTTAGTTAGTTGCATCCGCCGCGGATCTTGTTTATGTTCAGCAGAAAAGAGAGTATCGAGTTGACCATTTATACCATATACACATGTATAGTCTTGTTCTTTAACTGCGTATTTTCTGTGCCTGAAAGGAGGAGCAGGGAGGCTAATTGTTTATATGTGTCCAGTGCTGCGTAATTCCCCTTGGTATGTGTACTGTTCTACTAGCGCTAGCCTCACCTATGTGGTTTGTGAGTATTGACCACTACAGCACTCTTCTCAAGCTTTGCTAGTAGTCTTCAGCTAGTTATGCTGCCATCGATGCGTGAATATGTGCCGAGGCAAAGCTTCCGGCACAACGCGCTCAGTGCACTCCCACGTAGATCCTCAGTTTTCCTTCTTCTCTCCTTCTTAACCATCGCTTGTACCAACTGACTATGCTTTCACTGCTGATTTTCAAGGACTTGTCGATCTCTATTTTGACTGTTTTTGTTTAATTCACAGATTCTGCGCTCACGATGAAGGCAGCAGAGTGTTGTAGCTACACATGTGCTCATTATTAATAGCACGTCTCGGCCATCGATAGAACTAGACAGATGACGGTTGAGGACGCACAGTTTTAGATTCACGTTGACATAGTCCTCGCAGAGACGCTGGCGCAGCTTCCGGGATCTGTGGGTCTTTATGTTCTTTGGACGGATATCTGAGAATCTGCGTGTGCCTTGTTGTATTCCCTATGTAGACGTTATAATCTCTATGGCATTACTTTCTTCTGAGCCAAGCTCTTCTTGCATACAGTCCTCGTCTCTGGCAGACGTACTGCTTGGTCCTCCATGTATACTCATGAGCCAAAGAAATGCGATATTTTGGAATCATCGAAAACAACAATAAATGTCGCGATTCTTTTGCTCGTGAGTATAATTTGATTACTGCCTCAGTTCTGTGCTCTTTTCTTCTTTTGTATGGGCTTGAGACTTGTTTTGGCCGGTCTCCCTTCGCTTCCATTAGAAACGTCGCTTCGCAAGTAAATGTATTATACCTCTCCTTCTCCAGGGAAGCCAGCTGGTTGTCCATGCCCCCCTTCACCCTCTTTGCCAATGGTGTAGATCTTTCTGTTGCCCCCAAAATCCATATTTTTTTCAGTGATTTTACACGAGAATCAAATTTTTGCAGTGTGTACCGGGCCTTGCGCAATGCTGAAGTTGTTGGATATGGTGGTGTTTGTGGACTTGCATGCTTTCTGCTTGGAGGGTTACGCAACTGGAGTCCTCCTAACCGTTGTATTGCCATAATTATTTGGATTGGAAGGAAATTCTAGCATAAAACATAGCATAAAATGTTCCGGGCTTATGAGGATCTATAACTCTTGTTGACGTTTGGAGTGTTGTCTATGTTTATGCTACGCACTGGCTATCCGCCGTGACTTCGCTCTCGTTTGTTGTTGGCAGTCGTTCGGCGTAAACCTACCTTCACTATTGTCTACCCAACCAACTGCGCTATAATTCGCTTTTTCTTTTTTACAATAAACCAAGGGGAATTACACAGCGCTGGACAGACGAACAGTTAGATCCCCTGCCAGGGGATCTAACTGTTCGTCTGTCCAGCGCTGTGTAATTCCCCTTGGTTTGTTGTACAATTCTGCCAGCGCTAGCCTCACCTATCTGGTTTGTGAGTGAGCTTTTTTTTTTTTTTTGCTATTCGTTTCTTTTATCTGTATTCGGCTAAACAGGCTGCTTAATATCAATAGTATTTGCATCACATTTTTTGTAATGATGATTTGCGTATTGACTTATGCACGATCTCCATTGCAAATACGCAGCTTTTTGTCAAACCAACATTGACTTTTATTGACATGACACCGCTTGCCAAATGATTTCGCATAGTCTAATGAATTGATTGTAAGTGTGTGTGTGTATGTGCGTGTGTGTGTGTTTGTGTGTGTGTGTGTGTGTGTGTGTGTGTGTGTTTGTATATCATGTGTGTGTTTCTGCTTGTGTATGTGTGCGTGTGTGTGTTTGTGCTTGCGTTTGTGTGTGTGTGTGTGTGTGTATCTGTGTGCGTATGTGTGCGTATGTGTGTGATTTTTGTGTGTGCGTATGTGTGCGTGCGTGCATGTGCATTGTGTGTGTGTGTGTGCGTGCGTGCGTGCGTGCGTGTGTGGACGATGTAATCGAAATGAACTTATATAAAACATTCTTTCTCGTATAGAAACGTGTACAATGCTCAAACTAATGTGGCTTTCTGACAATTTTATACACGCATTTTTATTATTGATCATTGTTGTGTCAGTTTCTATTAATAATCTACAGTTAATAAAACAAATAATGTAACCGAGGGTTCTTGGTCATGTGTTTGTTGTTTGTTTCCTTCTTTTTGTTTCATTTTCCCCTCTTTTTTGTTGTTGTTGTGAAAACTATAGTCGTCGTAAAATATGGACTTGTGTCAGTCCATCCATGCATCCTTGCATCCATCCATCCGTCCACCCACCCACACACCCACCATCCATCCATCCCCCTCCCTTCCCATTTGCTCTCATACGTCTATCCACCCTCCATCCCCTCCACCTCTTTCCACCCATCCATCAGTCCACCTATGCACTCCCATTTGCCCACTTACTTAACCAGTTGTGTCCAAAGGTATAAATCCCCAAAATTTGGAGTCGTCCTCTGAAAAATGAATAACAATTCAACAGGCAGATTGACCATGAGAGTTCAAAGGTGGCGCCAGATTAGCTTGGCGCCTATTGACGCCAAGCTATTCTGGCTCTATCCTTGAACTGTCATGGCCGAAGCATATCTGGCTGTTGGGAGTGTGTTGGGGCAGGAATCGCCGCGACCAAAAGCGTTACCGACAGCCAAAGGGTTAAAGGCAAACAGTTTGTAACAGATGAATTGTTGTACATTTATTCAAGGAATTCAGACCAAAAAGGTGATTGCAGGATGTGTAAAATGCAAAGCAATTTCCAAGAAAGAACGGAGAGAGAGAGAGAGAGAGAGAGAGAGAGAGAGAGAGAGAGAGAGAGAGAGAGAGAGAGAGAGAGGAGAGAGAGAGAGAGAGAGAGAGAGAAGAGAGAGAGAGAGAGAGAGAGAGAGAGAGAGAGAAGGAAAGAAAGAAAGAAAGAAAGAAAGAAAGAAAGAAAGAAAGAAAGAGGAAAAGGAAGGTGTGAAAGGACAATTACAACACAATTTATTCATTGTTCGGATTTCATCCTTTTTCCAAATGGACTTCGTCGCACAGACAGAAATGTAATACATGCACGAATATTTTTCAATATGGCATGAAGCAACTGAAGAAAGTTTTGTTGCACGTTATCTCTTCCACAGAGAAGCGTTATGCTTGCCTGCTGCGCTTTCTCGCCTCTCGCACGAAATAGAGCGCTAATTTGGGGGAACTCGCTACCTCGGTCTTACTTTGTGGCTCCCTGTAAATGAAAAGTACACGCACTCTGTTTCTGTATAGTATGCCTATTTGAAAAAAACAATGGTAAACTGTGTCGAACTTGTGCTTTCTAAGCGTGTTTCTTTATTTTTAATGGGACTTCCTTCAAAAGACGCAATCTGATGCGAGGGGCAGAATTTCATAAGTTTTCACGCGTGATAAGAGTGATCGTTGTCAGTTTTTAAATCGTGACACCCGCAAGGTTTTAAAGCGCTGCGAAATATACTACGAATTTTACCTGAATTTACGAATTTTAAAACTTAACTGTAAACAAACCCAACTCTCCCTTTCCCGCCCCCATAAAACCGAGAGAAAAAGCACTTAACTCATTCGAGACGTGCCGCCTCCAGATACGCGGCTTATGCCGCGTATCTGGAGGCGGCACGTCTCGAACGAGTTAAACCAAATCTCCCGTTCCCGCTCCCCCACCACCCCCACCCACCTCCCCTTACAAATGAGAGAAAAAGCACTTATTAGAGAGAGAACTGTGCATTATTGCCCAGTTATCAGTGCCTTTACCTGCCTTTATTTTTATTTTTACTTGGTACATTTATTTCACTAGAGCATAATTATGCGCTGGCAGTCAACCCTTTTGGGTTCACCGTCGATGAAATTCAGAAAACAAGCCAACGAAGAATAAAATGCAAATAGGAAAGAGAGTTATACAACACAATAGCGTTGTAACACGATATTATTGTATTGTAACTGTCTTTTCTGAGCGTGCGTAGATCTTTCTTGGTTGGTTTGTGTTCTCTGCATTTTATACGCTCGGCAGTCGCCATTATGGTCTGGATTTTGAATGTGAAACCCCGATGTTCGGAGTTTTTATGCAATATAAATCATAACGCGTTCTGAATGACCAGAAAATCGATGGTGTGAAAGGTCAAATATGTGATAATCTGCGATTTTGGACCTCACGGCCAGGGGCCGTGAGGTCCAAAATCACAGATCAGCACAAACACGCTTGTATTATTCAGATTTTACACGAGAGTCTATTATGACAATAACAGTAACAAATACCGCGCAGATCTCTGAAGCTACGGTTCCATAAGCACGAATACGACCCGAACCATATGCGATGATGCAATTTTCCTCCAAAATTATAAATTACGTCATTTTCGTTCAAAGCCGGATGCAAATTCGTGTACCGCATCGGGCATATAGAAACACACATACATAAAAAGGGCTTGCACGAACCTTTCTGTTCCGGATCCTCTTCGGATTTGGGTCGAGTTCGTATCGGATTCGTGTTTATCTGTCGCACGCTTCATACATCCTTTAACAGACGAATTCGGCAACTGAAACTACGGTTCTATAAGCACGAATCTGATACGAGTACGATCCGAACCCGATATAGTGATGTAATTTCCCTTCAAAAATTGCGTCATTTTCGTTCTAAGTCGGATGCGACACAAACATGAAAAGGACTTGCACGAACTTTTTCTGTTGAGTTTGAACCCGCTTCGGATTCGGATCACGTTCGTATCGGATTCGTGTTTATGAAAGCGTAGCTTCAGATGTAATGCTACGTTTCCATAAGCACGAATCCGATACGAATACGAGCCGAATCCGAAGCGGGTCCGAGAGTTAAAGTTCGTGCAAGTCGCTTTTATGATTGCGCGTTTCCGTTTGTCCGATGCGGTACCGAATTTCGAATTGCGAAACGAACACAAAGCGATTTTATGCTGTTGTTGTTTGTTTTGTTCGGTCAGGGATCAAATTTGCTTTCCTATGTCCGATGTGTTTGGACCGGAAGTATGACGTAAATATTTTGTGTTGTCGAACGTTCTCGCGCCATTTTGATCTTTGCGTCATATCAGTGGTTCCCACTGAAGCATGAACTCAAATGTCGCGCGAGTAATATGGAAACACGCGCTCATTGAATTTTGAACGCAAATTGCGTTGCTGTATCGGGTTCTGATCGCATTGGTATCGTATTCGTGCTTATTTGGAAACCTGGCTTTAGGCAAAATCTGCGCGTCTTCATACGCTAACAGTTTCAGTGGATTTTAAAGCCCAGACAAAGGTGCGACATCGCACGTTTGTCCGAGCTTTGTTCTTCCTCGTCGAACGCTTTCATATGGAGAGGTTTTTACCCCTTCACTGCCAGGGAACGCAGATGGTGGGTTTTGCAATAAATGTCAATTCAACATCACAGAGCCCCGGGCGTCCAAGGAACATGTATACAAAGTAGTGTCAGCAATAGGTATAGATCATCACGAGTCCACGCAGCTGCAAGAGCTCATGAAGATCTATATCTCTTGCAGTTGGGTTCCGTTCAATTTTTCTCAGCAGTCAAAGGGTTTCCAGATTTGCCCGGTGATGTTTTATGATATTGATGATGTTGACTCGTCTGATGTGTTGATGTACTGATGTATTAATCATATTGATTTTATTTTTTAGTCCGAGCAGGACTGGTTAATACTAACCTCAGTGGCAATCTGAATTGCTTTTGAATTTATAATACATGTTGTGTGTGTGTGTGTGTGTGTGTGTGTGTGTGTGTGTGTGTGTGTGTGTGTGTGTGTGTGTGTGTGTGTGTGTGTGTGTGCGCGCGCGTGTGTGTGTGTGTGTGTGTGTGTGTGTGTGTGTGTGTGTGTGTGTGTGTGTGTGAAACTGTGATTCACAGCGATTGATAATAAAAATTGAGACTGATTTTGATTTGAAAGTACTCTGTTACTTGTTATCGGACAAAGTGCTTTTATGTGATGCCGGCCCGTGGCGCAGTGAGAAGCATCAGCCATGATGGTGAGAGGTTCGATACTCGGTTCCGGCGTCGGACGTATCTCCTCTAGGAAGTGTCACTGTTAACCCTTTCAGTGTCGAGAAAAAAGTATACACCGTCCAGCTGCAAGAGGTATGAGGATCTTTGACTCTTGTCGACACCAATTTGTATCCATGGTTACATGGTAATATGCGCTGGCTGAATATTTTTCAAAAGTTTTTTTTTTTTTCCCCGTAATATGTGCAAGAAAAATGTGCGTATACTATAAACTGTACAATCCGTTGTTCGCCTGTATGTGAATTCGTCCGTTGAACATGTGTGTAAATTTCGTTATTTGCCCTCCTAACAGCTCCTAACATGCAAGTATCCGATGAAAGTTTAAATTGATTGGACATCATATCTTAGTAAGGAGGTTAAGAAAACAAACTTCAAAACCTTTGTTTTCCAATTATACTAACTCATTCAGCCCGACGCACGTATTTCCCAAATTTTCAAGGCGTCATCTACTGAATAAACCAGTTGCAGGAGATGGATCGATCATAATAATTCGAGGGCAGTGCCAGATTAGCTTGGCGCCGACAGGCGCCAAGCTAATCTGGCACTACCCTTGAATGATCATGGTCGACCAATCTCATGTTGCAGTGCGTCAGGGCTGAATGAGTTAACCTTACGCTTGGCCCCAGAATTACCTCGTAGACCAAGCGCTTACGACGGAACACCGCTTGGAGTCCCTGCTATGTTAAAAACGTGTAGGAGTGGTGGCGCACACATACCTGACAAATGTGGAAGAAAATATGGCCTAATACTATATGCTATACTGTGTCCAAAGCTGTTCTGCTGCCTGAAAGTACGTCGCAACTTTGAAGCAAAGCGGCACCGTTTGACGCTTGTCTTCGAATCGACCCACTGGGAACCGGACGCCATCTTGGTTTTGTAAATTTGCGGTGGAAACACACTTCGTTGGAATCATGAGATTGGTCATGTGGTCCCCAGTCTAAGAAAAGTAACGCGCGTGCAAATGTAAAAGAACTCGTGCATGCGGAATAAGAACAGACGATAATTAAACACAAATAATGCGTTTTCAAATACATCTGATTGTTGTTTACCATAGTACGTGTGTGTATGTGTGTGTAATGGCCTCTTATGCCTACTGTGGCAGTAACTTGTAGACCAAGCGCATACCAAGAAACAGCCGTATGCTAAAAACGTGTATCAGCCGTGTCGCGGAGCTAAAAGACAGAAATATTATTTTCTTGAAAAGGAAAAAAAAGAAGGAATCAGAGACGCAACCTACTTGGAGCTCCTATATCACCATAAACGCATGTAGAAGGTTTTATGAAAACACTGTACTTCTTGGAAAGCCACTTTAGGGGAAGAAATCGAAGAAATACTAAGTAATTCTGCACCAACAGCTAATACTTTTACCAAGGCAAATCTGCGGTGTAGATGAAAGCATCACGTGTTCAAAAGTGGAGATTTTGTTCCGGTCTAACGACGAAAACAACCTACTCCATGCAACGGATCCTCTCCGATTCTAGTGTGCGCCATGATTTCTGAAGGAAACTTATGCGTTTGGAAAACATGATGAACCAAAATATCTATGTGCCACCGTCAAACCATCAGGTAAGTTAATGCGCCACCATAAGGACTCGATGACAGTATCTTTGACGAATGCAAATCCGCTGCGCCACCGCGTGCGCGCCAACGCCTACTAATGCTCAAGACAAAATACAAGGGAGAAAACGAGAAATTCTAGCTGTGACCGGAAGTATCCCGGACCTCTTTCTCAACATACAGCGTTGAAGGTTAAACCCTTTAGTAGCGTACCGTGAAAGAGGTCTCTATGCATTGCAGTGCATCCATTGTTTTCTGCGGTGTTTACTCCAAAGTCGAAGAGAATTACTCGAACAGATATTGACAACTGAGCAGTGTATAAACCAAACTCATTAAAGTAGACCTTTTTGGGCTGGGGGAAATACGTACCTATACTACTTAAGCCAGTCTTGCCTACCGTGCACACCCCCCCCCCCCCGCCCCCCCCCCCCCCCCCGCCCCCCGCCGCCCCCTCCCCCCCACAATCCTCAATACCATGGGTTTCAAAGTGTACCTTAGTATGTCCTGAGATGTTTAAACTATGCTCCCCTAAATCCTTAGGAACACACCAGAGATATAGCCGATGGCGCAAGGGTACCCCCAATTCATGCTCTTCGCGGATCCTAAAATGAGCTTGACAAACATTTTCTTCTAAATAAAAAGGAATTTATTACAGGAGCCGAAATCAGGCAATATTTTGTTAAGGCATACCTTCTGCGTCCTCTGCAAAAACAGAATGAAAATAATATTGAATATGTGGCTCACAGTGAAGGTATTTGTGCACCCAGTAAATGGCTATTTCCGCGAAATTGAAAAAAAAATAATGTTTCCGATGCCCTCAGAAATTGTGTATACAACTGATAGGTCCTTTTTCATGTTTTATTGGTTAGGATAAAGTACCACAGTTACTCCCAACCTGATTTTATGATGCTGTGATGCATTTAGGGTCACAGTGGCTGAATCTGCTGCTCTACCTCCATTTTACCAGTACGCAAAGGAACGCAAAATGATCAACAAAAAAAAAAATGCTGATGTCATACTCCTCTGTTTAAATATTTTTGTTTCCAGTTTTCTTAACAAAGTATGTATAATGAGTATAAAAATCTGTGATCATTATATTAATTGCAATGTGACTCATCAATTTCTATCTATCTATCTATCTATATCCCGTAGTTCTGCCGACCGTTGGGGCACCACTGATGACTTGGCAACCAGCTCCCTCCATTCCTCTCTGTTCTCTGCCATTCTTAGCGCATCGCCCAGCCTCAGTCCTGTCCACTCTGACTCCCATCTGTTCCTCTGTCTTCCTCTCCTTCGTCCTCCTTGCACAGCGCCTTGCAGGATTGTTTTGGCAAGCCCTGCGGAACGCGTGACATGTCCATACCTCTTCAGTTCGCGTTTTTTTCATAATGGCTAATAGGTCTTCGTAAGGCCCGATGGCTTGCCTGATTCTGCTTCCCACGTCGTCGTTCGTGATGTGATCTCTGTATGATATGCCAAGCAGCCTTCGAAAACATTCAAGATAGTGAAGTGAACTGTTTTACGGAAGACCAAGACATACTGAAGAGATGGACAGAGTATTGCTCAGGTTTGTACAACCACCGAGCTACAGGGGACCCAGACATACTTGTCAACCCACCCGTGACAAACAATGGCAACTATCCCATCCTCCGAGAAGAAATAGAGGCTGCAGTGAAGTCGCTGAAAAAAAGGGAAGGCAGCAGGAGCAGACAACATCCCTGCAAAACTAGTCCAAGAAGGGGGAGAAGACATGATAAGCGCCTTACTAACAATCTGCAATAAGATCTGACAGTCAGGGGATTGGCCCACACCATAGACCCAATCACTTACAAAACTCTAGATAGATAGATAGAGCTCTCCCCCAAAAAAGGCAACTTACGTCAATGCCAGAATTATCGCACGATCAGTCTTATATGCCACCCAAGCAAAGTCATGTTAAAGATCTTACTGAACAGGCTGAAGCCAGAGGCAGAGGAAATCATAGCTGAGGAACAGGCAGGCTTCAGACCACTTATTCTTTGCATGCATACCAAGGGGAACGATCAGCGCTGGACAGACACACAGTTAGATCCCCTGCCCCACCTATCAGGCACCCAATCGCCAGCCCACAGAGAAATACGCAGGTATAAGACAAGACGATCATCTGCATCTTCAAAAAATATGCATCAGGTCTCGCTTATAACCCATGTCTTTCTCCGGAACTTAGGGAGTAGGCAGGAGAAACATACATACACAAACACGAAGGTGCATTACTATATGTGGTCGGGTAAATACCCTGATTTCCCACAGTAGATGCACAGAACATTACACAACAACGTAACGATACAAATTTGCCTCGAGTTATAGATACTATACTCACAAACCAGAATAGGTGAGGCTAGCGCTGGCAGAATTGTATGCATACCAAGGGGAACGACTCAGCGCTGGACAGACAAACAGTTAGATTCCCTGCCCCCACCTATCAGGCACCCAATCGCCAGCCCACAGAGAAATACGCAGGTATAAGAAAAGACGATCATCTGCATCTTCAAAAAAGATGCATTAGGTCTCGCTTATAACCCATGTCTTTCTCCGGAACTTAGGGAGTAGGCAGGAGAAACATACATACACAAACACGAAGGTGCACTACTATAATTATGTGGTCGGTAAATACGGTTATTTACCCGATACCGTGATATCCTGGTTAATTTCACTGTATTGTTTAGCCCCATCAATTTAATTGTAACTATTTTGGAATAAGAACATAAGGGGGGGGGGGGGGGTCTGTAAACAGGGGCTGCTGCTGAAGCTTCTACCGTCTAGAGTTGGAGGCATGATGTACCGATGGCTGAAAGACTTCCTCTTCAACAAAATTGCATGATTGAAGTCGACGGCACACTCAGCAGTCTTGTCAAACTCAGGGAATATGTATCTCATGGAGGTGTCGTGTCTCTGATCCTTTTAATGTCCGTAAAATATGTGGAACCTTGGACTGTATTCTGATCAAAATGTGACCAATCGATTTGTTTTCTGTTTGTTTAGGGGAGAAAAACAGGCAAAAATAATAGATTGAATGAGTGAAACTAGAGGGTCTTTTTTTAAAAAATAGATATTTTACCTAGCGTAAGGCAGGTCTAGTATGGTCTTTTCGTCTGATTTATTTTCGTCTAGAAAGGTGTAAATATGAGTATGCGTAACAAAGTTTAATGGCTCCTAACAGCCTAAACAATGTTAAGAAATACTCCAGACAGCAGCAGCTCTAAGAATGTCACTATCAATGAAAATGACCCATGTTTTGCATCTTGTTAAGCCTGGTATTTGGCATTTTGGTTTTGCAGGGAGTGTTTCGTGTTGTCGAAGTATCTTGGTACCTTACTACTGGTCTGACCGAACGAGTGTTTTCTTGCGCCAGGATGCTGTAATTTGCGCCAATGTGGTGCCCACCAGTTTCTTCATCAGAGACTTTTTTTTACCGCAACTCTAGCCTCCATGGCTTTGATGTGAGGCCTCTACGTGAATCCAGTAATTTATTTGTTGTCTGTCTTTGGTACTGGAAGGTCTCAAGGTTTCAAGGTAACCTCTTCCATCTGATTGAAGGAGATGGTCTAGCTCAGTTTGAGTGGCCATCTTTCAGTTCAGCTGCTGACTCTATTGGCAACATCCTGGATTCTGCAGGATGCTATTTCAGTATGTTCTGCTGCGCTCCACACTGCAAAGTCATCTGCATGGAGGATGTTCGAGACTAACCTTGGTACTGCTGTACTGTACTGATGTCATTAGTGTAGACCAAGAACAGCATCAGACACATCACCTCCCTGAGGTACACCTTCCCTGAGTTTGACAAGACTCATGAATGTGCCGTTTACTTCAGTCTTGCTGTTCTATTAAAGAGGAAGTTCTTCAGTGGCAGCCCTTGTTTACAGACGTTTTGCCCCTTGTTATGCTTTAACAAAAAGAATTACAATTAAATTGATTGGTCACATTGAAATTAATGAAATGATCACAAATGTTATGCTCAATGTAATACTTTGTTAAGAAAACTGGCAACAAAAATATTTAAACAGGGGAGTATGACATAAGCAATTTTTTATGATTATTTTGCGTTCCTTTGCGTACTGGTAAAATGGGGGTAGGGCAGCAGATTCAGCGACTGTGGCCCCTAAATGAATCACAGTATCATAAAATCAGGTTGTGAGTAACTGTGGTACTCTATCCTAACCATTAAAACCTTTAAAAAAATACCTATCACTTGTATACACAATTTCTGAGGGCACCGGAGACAACGTACATTTCTCAATTTGACAATTTTAAATAGGAAAAAGCTATCATTCACCACAAACGTATCTTAACAGATGCCTACTTTCCTCATTTATTTGCACTTTATGCTCAAATTATTGAAACTTAATAGGAAAAGAGAAGTGAAAATGAAATAGAATAAATTTAGTAATTTTTTTCTAATTAATTTTGTGTATTTTTACAACTTTGGGGTAGGGATACAAAATCGGGGCGGTCCGTGGCGCAGTGGTTAAGGCGCCTGCCACCAATGCCAAAGGTGCGAGGTTCGATACCGGGTTCCGGCGTTGGACTTTTCTCCTCTGGTAAGTGTCACCGTTAATTCGGGCGGACCGTCGGGGGTTCTTTCTCCGGGTACTCCGGTTCTTCCACCCACCCACCCCACGCCCCACCCCCCACACTTTGGTACCGGTCTCAGGCCACTTTACAAATTTCAAATACAAGCGATCAAAAATCTCTGTAACTTCAGTAGCTGACTGGCCCTTCGTTTGTCTTGTACTGTGTTTGTACTGTGTTTGTCTTAAAGCTGAGGTGCAATGAGAAAAACCCGCCCAGCGCGTGTTTTAAAAAGACTCTACAGGACCCAGCTTGGGCCCTGCCCCTAAGTGGGTCAAATCGGTTCGTAACACAGTTGACGGAGTTGGCAACTGCGTATCCCGAGCTTGCAAAACTCTCGGAAAACGACAGACCACTTCCTGTTGCACGGAAATCATCGCGATTAGCAGATCGGACAACAGCAGACGATTCTGTGACACTTTGAAACTGACCAACAGCCACGGATTTTACGCGTTGGGGACTATGATGGCAGAATGTACGGCTGTACATGCTGTAAGTATGACTCCTGACACTTTGTAGTTGTGAACGAATTTTTTCAACACGTACCTCCAGTCCAATATAGGCTAATATAAATAAATAAAGAAGCATTGTGATGTACAACCAACACAGTAAATTGGATGAGAGAGAGAGAGAGAGAGAGAGAGAGAGAGAGAGAGAGAGAGAGAGAGAGAGAGGAGAGAGAGAGAGAGAGAGAGAGAGAGAGAGAGAGAGAGAGAGAGAGAGAGAGAGAGAGAGAGAGAGAGAGAGAGAGAGAATCGACTGTTTACATAGATGCCAAAAGATACAAGGTCGCCATGGGTCGAGCTGAATTTTAGTAGCTGCCCTTCGTATGGAGACTTTTTTTTCGCTGTAGGCCACTCCAGATGAAAAGATATAACAACAAACACAAAACGACAAATAACCCCTCCTTCCTCACCCTTCCGATATCGAATAAAGCTTCAGGCTGTGCTGTGTAACTTACGGATAGCTCGGCCTGGTCCATATCCAGTGTGCGTCCAGGCAAGACACAAATGGCCTGCTCTGTCCGTCGGGTGGTCGAGTGTCGTCTGCTACTGTTGCTGTCAGTAGAAATATCGCTGGTTTAGATCAGTGATCGCGGTGCCCACTCCGCGCTGCATACAGGAAGTGGCCTGTCTTTTTCACGGGAGTTTTGCCAGCACGACAAACGCAGTTGAAAACTGAGTCAACTGAGTTCCAAACCGGTTTGCCGAAGTTAGCCGAACGTTCACGACAGGGCCCTCGCTGGGTCCTGCAAAGTTTTTTTAAAACACGTGCGGGGCGGAGTTTTTTGACTGTTTCTCAGCTTTAAATGGCGTAAATCTGTATTTGCCTTTTTAAAACTCTCCCTACTGTCTGCACTGCCTGTAGCTCTTGATATTGGATGTGTGTTGCTAAATGGTCTTAGCTTTATTTAGGCCCCATGTGTTAGGTTTATTTAATGTATTTGACCGGCTGGCGACATACATTCAATGTTCTGTTTATTTTATTTTTTTCCACAAGCAGTGCAGGCACGTCCTGAGAAAGCCATGTTGCTGTCGGGACGTTAAGCAATGTACAATCAATCAATCAATCACCTCTTATCGTCTGCAGTGATTTATCCAATCCCATAATCTCCCTCATTGACAAAGGTGGATCATCTATTGTTTTCATAGCATCATTTAATTGACCTTCAGTAAATGAGGTTTCTTGTATCACTGTGTTTGCTATTTCTGGTAGGCTTGTTACAGGTGCCATTTCAATTTGTTGTCCTGTTGGCAACTTTGTTTGCGTGTCATGAAGAACACTAGCCAGTCTTGGCGTGACAGGAGACCCTCCAATTCCAAGTTGACGCAAGGCACCAACACCACCTTCATTTTTTATTGTACTTAAAGCCCTAAACCTACTAGGGTCTTTTTTGTTTGTCAATAGTACTTTTCCTTTGTCAACAGTATTTAAATATAAATGACCCTTGCCATCAAGTTCAAACTGGTTAGGGTCTACGTTGTCTGGGCGGCCACCAACATGATCATAAAACGAGTTCACTTTGGTTTCTAAAAGTTCGTGACGTAAACTGTAAATATTTCTTGTACCAGTCATATCTGCCATATCTGTCATATCTGTTGTATTACCAAAATCATACGTGTCATCCATTTCAAAATCTTCATGATTAAATCCTCCCGCAGCCATTGTTTTATTAATTTATTATTTTTTATTGTGCATAATAAAAATGACACAGTCTTACGGATCAAAGTTAGACCCATACAGAAAACTACGTGAGCCTCTGGGTGTTAAGGGCATAAGACAATCAATCGTCATCACAAACAATCCAAGTACCATAGACCAGAATCAAACACTTACAGTCAAGTTTCCAAACCTAGGTCCCAGTGACGTTATCGTTCCTGGCACTGCACGCCTTGCATTTAATATTGAACTATCATCAGACGCAGACGTAAACAGAACACTGGTTAACAATCTTGGCAGAGCAATTGTTAGAACTATTAAAGTAAAACTTGAAGGACAGGAAGTGTTTAGTCTTGATGACTCAGATGTGTTCTACTGTTACAAAGACCTTTGGCTCACAAGAGAAGAACGAGAAGACCGTATTTACCAAGGCATACAGTCTGATAATGTTGGTAAACTTCGAATCAATGCTGGAGATAAATCAACATCAGCAGCCCAGGACGTTATATTAGCAGAAACATATGGAACCAGATTTTACATTCCACTTGAGTTTGAAATCCTCACAGCTCATCTGCCTTATTATCAAGGGGCACTGAATGACCGTCTGAGTTTTGAACTAACCTTCAATGACTACTCCAAAGTTATTAAATCATCTGATCTTAGTGCAACATACAAGATCTCTAACATTTCCTTAGAATATGAAATTGTCACACACACTGAACTAGCCAGACTCATACAAAATCAGTATCAGTCAAGACTTCCAATTTATTATGACAGGGTGATTAGACATAGTTTAATACAAAAAGACAAAAGCGACCCAATGTGGAACATAAACTTGAACACACCTGCCAGGTCACTGAAAGGTATTCTTATGTTGTTTGTTGAACCAGCAGATCCATATAAACGGGATTCAGAAAAATTCTACAATCCTAAGATTACACATTTGTCCTGCACAATCAAAGGCCGCCCTAATCAAGTGTATGCTTCAGGTTTGTTACCTTATCAACACTACGATGAGATCACAAAGTATTTTGCGGGTGGAAGGATTAGAGATAAACCTGCAAACATTGCGTGCAAAGATCTACATCTGTATGATGTTAGGATTGGACAATACCTTACAAACAAGTATGCACTGTGGCTAGACCTTCGTAGTACAGATGATGATTATCTTCATGGGTCAGGTCGAACTGTCGAGAACGGTAGTGATGGAATAACAATTCAGATACAAAAGAAGGTTGAAACTGCTGCAGCCATAAACATATATTTGTACCTGATATATGACGCACAACTCAATATACAAGACAGTAGACTGAGTGGACACATATATTAAAATTATATTGTGTATTAAAATGAACCGGAGCTTAATGACCCTTGACCCACACTGTGGCTTATTTGTTGGTGCCACAGGGTGTGGGAAAACTGAATTTGTTCTTAACCTATTACAAACAAGATACATACACCACTTTGAAAACATTGTCATATTTTGTCCTACAATCAAACACAACAAAGCTTATCACAACCGTTTATTCATTTGGACTGACAGCAACATTTACTTAGTTGACCCTGAGAAAAAACTGAATGACTACCTACAATATTTTTACAAGCAATTTGAAGGACAGCCAACATTGTTTATTGTTGATGACTGCTCAGCAGAGAAAGACATTGTCAAGAAGAGAAACACTCTAGCAGAACTTGCCTTCAGTGGCAGACATGCAAATGTTAGTGTATGGATTCTCACTCAGAAATATAATGCTGTACTGAAAGATTTTCGTGAACAGTTAAAGTTTATCTGTTTGTTTTACTGCAAGGATCGTGACAGCTTTGAAGACTGTCTCAGAGAGAATGATGTCATCCCAAATAAGCATGAACGAGATGATGTAAAAAATAAACTGAAATCAACTAAGCATCTAAAGCTCATTTTAAAGACAGATCAGCCCACAGGGTATGGGTTAGTAAATTGATGTAATTAATTTATACATTTGTTTGTCCAATAAAAATGACAGACGGACAAATCATACAGGTGCTTGATCTCACACACCTTTTCAAAGATGTTATGCACTTTACTGATTTAATAACATCACCCAAACAGACTTACATAAGCCTTTCAGCACCATCAGAAATATATGTTACATATAGTGTGACTTTGGATTATGTCGATGAGCATCCAGATGTGGAGTGCATGACAGTTGATTTAAAGACACCTACTTTTAAAGTTAATGATACCAACTATGGTTGGATAGGGGAAATTTGTTATAGCATATTTAAGCAACTACGCAAACTAAATGTTTATATTGACAGTGTTATGGTTAATAAAGTGGTATTACACAAGGTGAGCCAGCAGAGTTAACGTTAATATTTTTTATTTTATTATTTTGTCGGTCAAATAAAAATGACGGACAATTCACAAAGCCTTGGCCCATCAAACCCTAGCTCATCTGGTTTAAGAAACGTGTTTCACACAACAAACTTACCCATATCCAATACTAATAACGTCTATGAATCAATAGAAAACTCTTTTTCTGTCATACAGCAAAATCTTCTTACAGGCAGTGTTAAGATTCAAATTGTTGCAAAAATAGAATTCACTAGAGTGGACGGTGAGGTGATTGTATCGTACATATCAACAAGACAACACACTGTTAACACAAGAAGAGAATTGGAGAACGTGTTTAGAGACAGACTATTACCAGACTTTCTACAGGCAATTGACAGTGCAAGAATGAAGGGGTCTGGTTGGCACGAAGGACATGTACATGAACTGCAACTAAAGCAGTCTAGGTATCATCCTATATTAGGTAAAGCATGGTTGCCACTGCCAACAGAGGTTGCAAACAAAAAGGCTGTTGTTAACATACAGAACAATGACAACTATTGTTTCATGTGGTGTGTGCTTGCTAAACTACACTTTGTAAAATCAAAACCAGAACGTGTATCTAACTACACCAAATTTGTAAACGAACTCGATTTTAGTGGCATTGAGTTCCCTGTTAAAATAGAGGACATAGATTTGTTTGAAAAATTAAATCCTGGCATATCTGTGAATGTGTTTGTGTGGGATAATGTGTCTGTTGACAAGTTACAACCCATTAGAGTATCAACACTGGCTCCAACATATGGGCAGTCAGAAGATAAACATGTTGACATGTTATTAATCGGCGATGACAATAACTTTCACTACACAATTATTAGGAATATGTCACGTCTAATTCATAATCATACAACAAAACACAAGGGCAAACAGGAATTTTGTAATAGATGTTTACAGAGGTTTTCTTCTATTGCAGTGGCACATAAACACGTCCTGCATTGTAGGTCAGCTGATGACATACAAACTGTACTTAAGTATCCAGAGCCTGGTAGTCAAGTGTATTTTAAGAACTATGGGAATCAGCAAAAGCTGCCGTTTGTAGTGTATGCAGATTTTGAATCACTGGTTGTTCCGTATGAAGGTCATGTTCCAGAGTCATTACCAAAGACTATAAAACTGAGTGACCAAGTGGTGTGTTCTTTCGGGTACATTATTGTTAGGTCAGACGGTCTGCATTCAGAACCTGTTATCTACAGGGGTGAAAATGCAGCATGTCTGTTTTTAACAGAAATGAGACATCTGTATAGTCAGGTAGTACAGTATCTCACAACAAGCCAGATGCCTTTGATGATGACAGAAGAAGACAAACTGAAATTTGATACAGCTGAGACGTGTTGGATTTGTGAACAACCCCTCCAGGGTGATAAAGTTCGTGACCACGATCACATAACTGGACGTTACAGAGGCGCTGCACATAACAATTGTAACTTATTATTAAAAACAGATCCCAAGACATACAAGTTACCAATCTTTTTCCACAATCTCAAAGGATATGATTCGCACATTATCATGCAGGCTGTAGATGAGTCGTACAAAAACATAAGTTGTATTGCCCAGACAACTGAGAAATACTTAACTTTTAGGTTAGACAAATTAGCATTTTATGACTCCATGCAACATTTGTCTTTAGGTCTTGCTAGTCTGGCAGAAGGACTGACCGAGTATCCAATAACGAGTAAATATTTTAAGCCAGACTTGGTTAAGAAAGGTGTGTATCCGTATGAGTACATTGATCACTGGGTTGTGTTTGAGGAAACAAGACTGCCACCAAAAGAGAAATTTTATTCTACACTAACTGGAAAAGGTATTTCTGACTCTGAATATCAACATGCACTTGATGCGTGGGGGAAGTTTGGGTGTCAGACAATTGGTGACTACCATGACCAGTACTTGAAAGCAGACGTTTGCTTGCTAGCAGACGTATTTGAAAGTTACCGTGAAAAGGGTTTGTTACACTACAGACTTGACCCTGCTTGTTACATAACTAGTCCTGGCATGACATGGGATGCATTTTTGAAATCCAGTAAGATATTTATAGACCTGTTGTCTGATCGTACGATGGGTGAAATGGTGGAACGTGGATTGAGGGGAGGCATTAGTATTGCAGCAAATAACTACGCCAGAGCCAACAATAAATATATGGATGCCCATGGTGACCTTGGCCGGGGGTTTGACCCCTCGAGGTCAAGGTCATTCATTACGTACCTTGACGCTAACAATTTGTATGGCTGGGCGATGTGTGAATTATTGCCCTTGAAAAACTTTTGTCTGCATGATTTATCACAGTATGACATTAGAGGGTTAACAAACAATATTATGAATCTTGATCGAAACGATCCGAAGGGTTGGATCTTTGAAGTCGACCTGGTGTACCCACATCATCTACATGATTACCACAATGATTATCCATTAGCTGTTGAGAAAATGAGTATGACGGGAAAAAAAGAAGACACTAAACTTGTACCAAATTTGAATGACAAATTCAATTATGTTTGTCACTACCGCTTGTTGCAGTTTTACATCAGACACGGGTTAGTACTAAAGAAAGTTCACAGAGGAATTCAATTTGATCAGAGTGCTTTCATGAAAGATTACATAATGAAGAACACAACATTGCGTGCCAGAGACGGCAACACTGCATTTGACAAAGACTTCTTTAAGCTTATGAACAATGCCTGTTTTGGCAAGACAATGGAAAATCCTCATCACAGAAAAGATGTGAGACTTGTTACAACTGAATCGAGTGCAATTAAACTTACAGGTAAGCCTCAGTACACAGGGTACAAAGAGTTTCATTCATCATTGTATGCTGTGTCACTCAAAAAAAAGATTGTTAAACTGGACAAACCAGTATTCATCGGTATGGCAATTCTTGAGTTGTCAAAACTGTTGATGCTTGAATTTTATTATGATTACTTCAAATTAAAGTATCCTGAATGTCGTCTGCTATACACTGACACTGACTCTATGATCATAGACGTGTGTACTGAAGACTTTTATGAAGACATGAAAACAGAGTTACACATGTATGACACGTCTGACTATCCTAAAGATCATCCACTGTTTAGCACACAAAACAAAAAAGTGCCTGGAAAGTTTAAAGATGAACTAAATGGTGTGCCAATAGTTGAGTATGTTGGACTGAGATCAAAAATGTATTCTATACTGCACCAGAAGGGTAGTCAGTCAAAAGCCAAAGGAATAAAAAAAAAAAACAGCAATAAAAAATAAAGACATACGTCATGAACATTACAAGCAAGTGTTAGATGGTGCATTGATGCCTGATTATCCAAACAAGTCACTGAGATCAAATAAACATAATCTTGAAATGATCCAAACACATAAGAAATCACTGGCAGTTGGGGACACGAAAAGAGTGTTTCACACTAAGGAAAAGGCTTATGCACCTGGACATTACAGGCTCAAGTTATCTGAAGACATTTGTGATGAACTGGTTGATGAATTATTTGACGACTTAGTTACTGAAATGAGTAACGGTGTCTGGGGGAATAATCTGTAATTCTTCTCTGACAAATGCCCTTTGTGGCGCAGGGTCATACAGATAATATATTGTTGCGCCAGGACCGTCAGGACCGGGGACTATTTTTTTTATATTGTGTACAGACGTTGACCAGATGGGGTCTGTTGCCCTGCGTCTGTCGTCGTTCTCAGCCTCCCCTGGCTGATATAAATATCTCACCTGTTTAGTAAACAAGCTTGTGTCGGGCGCAAGCGGTGCTGGGGTTGGGGTTGGTCCTGTTTTTGGGTCTGTAATTGATTTCAATTTAATAGCATCAGCAGGCTTAGGGTGTCCTTCATTATTCATTGCTTTTATCACATGTGGTAATCTCTTTACCCATTCAGTGTTACGGGTGTCATGCATGAGTTCCTTAGAATACTGGTAACTGAAAAGTCTTTCTGATAACTGTTTGTTAAAGTTTTCAACAATTGCCTGCGATCTGTGCACGCCTGGAATACCACGTCTGACCAGTACGCCATGCTTAGCAAATAACTGATTAACTGCGCCCTTAAATTCAGATCCATCATCAACTTGTACAAGTCTGGGGTATCTTAAAGGGCCTCTTTTATAGATACTAGATAAAGCAGTAGCAACTGTACTGGCTGTTTTGTCAGATATGGGTTCAGCGTCTTTATACCTTGAAGCAATGTCTACGACAGTTAATGCATACTTGTATCGTTTCTTTCTTATTGTATTGTGTGGAAGAAACAGGAGGTCCATTTGGTGCGTGTCATTTGGTGATGTGTTTTCAAAATGGGGTCTTGTTATTTTTCTTGGAGCAGGGAGGTATATCTGCCAAATTGCTTGTCTCTGTAACCATTGTTTGACTTGATTGAGTGTTATATCTCCGCCCACAGCGGCATGTAATTTCTGAATAGCTGTTTGCCCTTTCCAATAGCCTGATGGTGAGTAATATATTTTCGATAGTTTATTTTCCGCTGTCATTTTTTCTAGCAATGAAAACTCCTGTAAAATAAACAAATGTCATTCCCACTAGAACAAAAATTATCTCTCCATTTCTTTGTTGTGTGCTTGGTTTGTAATAGTCACTTAGTTTTGGTTTCGGGATAGACATGTCTTCACCTGTGACAAGAAAATATTCCCTGATTGCGTCGTCTGTATTTGAAAATGTATGTTGTGTGTGGCCTTCAAGTCTGAGTTTTTCATTGATGAAATCAAGTTTTTCAATTCTATTCTTCTCATAATCCTGTTGAGCTTGAGCAAGTTTTTCTGATGCCTCATTGTGTCGTTTCATTTCTTCTGCAGATTCTTCTCTACCCATTTTTGAAAAGAGATAGTTTGAGCCACTGAAAGCCAATGCGTTAACCATCGCTCCACCAATCATAACAGCTATCGTCGCCATATTATTTTTATTTACATAGAAACATTTTCGTGAATAATTCCCTGCTTAACAAGAAAGTCTATCGTAGCAATTGACGCTGTAACAACTACAATTAGCTTAGCACTGTCTTCAAAATCTAATTTACTCAGGTCTGCTGATTTCATTTTGAGTAGACTTTTCCCCAGCATAGAATAAGCTACTGCTAATCCACTGATTACGGCAGAGTGATACACAAGGTTCATCATGTTCTTTGAGTCATTCATTTTCTTAGGCAAGAAAAATTAAAATAATATTTTTATTTACTGCATATAAAATGGGTCAACGGCTTTGGATGTTACTGGTAATGTGGCGACTTCTGGTTTTGTTTTTGGAGTGTCTGATTTTTTGGTCACTGTACGAGTTTGTGGTTTGTATTTTTTGTATAATTGATAACCTACGTAACCAAATCCGACAACAAATCCGACAATTATATATTTTGTTGATTGAGGTTCGGGGTCGGGGTCAGGGCGGGGGTCAGGCTTAGTTGTTTGTCTCTCACTTTGATGAGGGTGTGATGGTCCTGTCGGTCCTGACGGTAGTGACGCCTGGTCAGTCACATAAGTCTTTTCTGTTTGTGCTTGAAGCTGTAATTTTTTTTGCCTATTATATTCAGCTAATCTTTTTCCAGCCTCAACCCTGCATGGACTTTTAGTCTTCGTCACAGTTTGAACCTGCGTCAAAACTGGACTGGGGTTCGGTTGTGGAGTCGTCTGGGTTTCGTCCATTTTCTTCTGCAGTAAAATTTATTTTCGAAAAATCAATATGACTCCCAGTAACAAGAAGGGTTACGACAGGAGCAAGGTAATTTCCAAACTTATAAAACATGACACATGCTAATTTGCCAATTGAACTTGAAACAATAGGATTGCTTTCAAGGTCATGTGATAGACTGTCACAATCCACAGGTAGAAAGTGACTCACTGCTTTTGTGTATAGGCATACAAGAGATCGACTCAAATCACGTGTCATTAGTGAGGCAATGTGGTTCTCATATTTTGAATGAAGCTTGATTAGTTCGTCAGAGCTTAGAGATTCAATATCCTCTGTCATGTATTGTCTACCCAGATAAGTCTTTGATTTGCCTGAGACAATCACAGACAAAAGACGCTGTTTTTTCGAGTCTAAGTCTTTGTTTTCTACAGCATTGATATCATTCAACAAAAGGAGTTCATCAGGGTTCATTTATAATGTAATTAAAAAAATTAAAAACAAAAAACAAAAATTGTTATCAAGCAAAATCATGTTTTCTAGGAAGTACATTAATAGTAATTTTATACGTTTGTACCATTCAGCAAAATGTAGCCAATAGTTTTTTAGTTTACCCCAGACGTGTTACTGCTTTATGTAAGCTAGATAGATTTAGATTAAAATTATAGCAGAAAACACACTTTATTTTCTGCTCATGGGACATAATCACTCAAGAGACATCCACTATACAAAAGTTGTTTCCCTTAGACTATAAATGACATACAGATTTAAGAAACAGGCTCTTTTCAGTCATGTATAAACAGTATACACCCCGGAAGTAAAATCTTACAATAATATTGCACTGGAGTAAGTCGGTGTACAAACCTTGTGTGCGTGTGTGTGTGTGTGTGTGTGTGTGTGTGTGTGTGTGTGTATGTGTACGGTGTGTGTGTGCGAGAGAGAGAGAGAGAGAGAGAGAGAGAGAGAGAGAGAGAGAGAGAGAGAGAGAGAGAGAGAGAGAGAGAAATGAAATGAAACAAAATGAAATGAAACTTTATTTCTGAACGGAAGAAGCAGTTAGCACATGTGCCATTTTTCACGCTTGCGAGAGCGAGAGAGAGAGAGAGAGAGAGAGAGAGAGAGAGAGAGAGAGAGAGAGAGAGAGAGAGAGAGAGAGTTGAAAAGAATGGAATGTGACTCCTGCTATTGAATAGCGGTGTGAGGTCTTTAGACTCAGGCTTACGGTACAATTATACTGACATGAGTGTCTGTAAGTGCGTCTGTGTGCGTGTGTGTGTGTGCGTGTGCGTGCGTGTGTGTGTGTGTGTGTGTGCGCGTGTGTGCGCGTGCGCGTGTGTGTTCGCCTGCGCGATTACATGGCATGGGTGTGACTGAGGGCTCTTGCAACTTCTCGCCGCAACTGAAAATCAACAACACACAAAACATATAGTGTAAAGAAACCCAGCTCACAAAACTTGCTCGACAAGTCTGGTCGGGTAGCATAAGACTCGTCAGGCTTGTTCCTAATTTAGATATGCATAACATTTTGGAAAGACCAAGATCGATTTTAGGATCAGGTATTGCCGGATCGGTCTTATTCTTGCCAGTTAGTGTTCAAAATGACCGGTTGTTTTTGTTATAATTTATTCATTGGACCATTAGCCGGTTGAGATGTATGACGTCAGCTCTGTCATACCGTTGTGTATGCGTGTCTGTGTTGTTAGAGTGTTAGTGTGTCTGAGTGTGTGTGTGTGTGTGTGTACGTGTATGTTTATTCATGTGTTTGTGTGTGTGTACGTGTTTGTGTGTGTGTGTGTGTGTGTGTGTGTGTGTGTGTGTGTGTGTGTGTGTGTGTGTGTGTGTGTGTGTGTGTGTCAGTACTGTTTTAATAAAACGGTGGAGTGTCGACCTTGTACTAACTGTGTACAAACACGGCAGTCACCGTTTCAGAAATTGTACTGCAGTAAAATAATATTAGATAAGACCCGCCAACATACTCGCTAGGAGAGAGCTAACAAACAAAAGTAGACTAATAGTTGCAAACACGGGTTATGCCTGGAGTCCGAGACTCTTGAGGATCTGACCTGTGTCCACTTATAAAAATCTAGGCTCGTGAGGATCTTAGACTCAGTTTAAAAAGGCAAGCTAGTCAGAAATGAAAAATCTTAATAATTGTAGGCCCTTTGAATTTTTTTTTTTTCAGAACAAGTCTATTCATAACATACCTGAATTGAGGTGGAGGTCTTTCAGAACCGGTCAAGCTTAGACATGAGGTGTCGGACTTTTACCATTATTTGGTTCCAGACCTCGACGACTTGACCCATGACCTTGACCCATGACCTTGATCCATGACCTTGACCCATGACCTTGGTGACCTTGACCCATGACCTTGACCCATGATCTTGACCCATGACCTTGGTGACCTTGACCCATGACCTTGACCCATGACCTTGACCCATGACCTTGACCCATGACCTTGGTGACCTTAACCCATGACTTGGTGACCTTGACCCATGACCTTGACCCATGACCTTGGCCCATGACCTTGACCCATGACCTTGGTGACCTTGACCCATGACCTTGACCAATGACCTTGACCCATGACCTTGACCCATGACCTTGGTGACCTTGATCCATGACCTTGGTGACCTTGACCCATGACCTTGACCTTGGTGAGAGATAGATAATGCTCGTCACTTTTTAAAAATCAAAGGGTTGATTCCGAATTAACGGGGGTAAAATTGGGGTCAACATTTTGATATTAAAAAATGATGTAAATTAATGACTGATGCGGCTCTATTGAATTCATTGTCTATCGGGACTCATACTTCATTTCTCTGGTCACTACCACACAGTTCGTCGTGAACCTTCCAGTCAAAGTCCAGCATGAGAAAAGGATCACGCACAATGAGGTCTTAAACAGAACTAGATCCTGAACCTGAGTTAGAGTACGTAAGTGAACCAGCGTTAAAGACACAAAGGTTAAGTTGAGAAAAAAAAAAACATCTTCTAACATCTGTCCTCTGCCATCATAGTGGGCACTACCCCAAAGGTGAGCGTGACCGTTAAAATCCCCCATGAGAATTAAGGGAAGGGGCAGCTGATCTACTGTTAAAAATATCAGTACTACAGACCCGCAGGGATGGTGGCAGGTAAACACTGCATATGGTTATGGTCTTCTTCAAGGTGACCCAAATAGTGACAACCTAAAGACAGGTGTCGATGCCAACCGGGCTACATAAAATTTGGCTACTAGTGAAAAGAGCCACTCCACCCGAGCGCCTCTCCGAATCAGAGCCTTTATGTATAACGTTAAATCCATTAAAGGACACAGGGTCAAAAGTCTTCAGGTCAGTCTCCTGAAGAGATATTACTGAGGGGTTATAACATTTGCCTAAAGACATAATTCCTCAAAGTTAGTTTAAAAACCACGACAAATCCATTGAAGCAGAGTGTACATGATTATGTCTTATCTGGTGGTGAAGAGTTTTTTCCCCCATTTTCCTTTGTCTTGGAAGGAGTTGAAGAAACAGAGGGGGGCCGGCTTCCGGGCCTCCTCTGGTTCTTCGGAGATGAAGGGGGTGGAGCTGCCGCAGCATCAGCATCGACAACTTCCACCCCAACCATCCGCTCCTCCAATGCAGCATATTTGTTTTGAAGGGGGACATTAATGTTACCCTTCTGGGCCCGTGCGCACAGCGGTCCCATATATTTCTTAGACTTCTGGTCCTGGGCAGCGTTCCTGCCTCTAGAGTTAGCGGCCTTAGAAGGCTGACCAGAGCCAGAAGCCTTTGGAGTTGACACACTAACAGGTTTGGGGGTAGGGGGGGGGGGGCTGAGGCTTAGGGGCAACAGAAGGCGGCACTACCGGACTGGCAGTGTCCGCCTTCTGAGTTCCCTGGCTTCTCGTCACAACCGGAGGAAGGTTACTCTCCAGGGGCGAGAGGAGCCGAGGCTCCGCTCCCAAACAAGAAGTTGGCGTTTGACATGAGAAGTCTTTGGTGGAGTGCTTGCCTGCCACCGCACAGAGGTGTTAGAGGTTGGGGCATCCGCAGCTGCACCAGTGCTTTTAACCATTTTTTTTTGGCGTCCAGAAAGGACAGCCCCTTCTCCACACGCACCTGCTGAATCCTGCACTCCGATATCCATCGAGGGCATTTTTTGTCCAAAGCCATATGCGCCCCCTGGGCATGGCTCTGCAGGGCTCAACAGAGTGTCCGGGCCTGGCGGCATATCTTCTGCCCATGACCATACTTTTGGCACTTAAAGCGCCCAAGGGGGAGAGGGACGTACTTCTTTACTTTCAAGGAGTAATAACCTCCCCAGATGGTTGTAGGAGAGTGGGGGTGCCAAACGTCAGGATGATGGTAGGTAGACGGAACTCCCCACCACCTCGCTTGGAAGCGAAGCGCCTGACGTAAGTCATCCCCTGAGACTTGAGGTTCCATACAAGTTCATCTTCTGACAGTTCTGCCAAAGATTGATCTTTGATTACGCCTCTTGACGAATTCATAGTTTTGTGGGTTGTGACCTCCACTGGAGTGTCTCCGATGGAAGAGAGCCTCAGTAGCCCGTTGGAGTGTGCCCGGGTACGGCACTCCACGAGCAAGTCACCAGACCTGAGGCGCTGGGCGCCAGGCATGCCAACTCGGCTCCTGAGGATCTCCCCAACCAGAAAAAGATGTAGCTTGGTAACAGGTTTCTCCTTCACCTTGCTATGAACAATGAGGAAGCGAGGCCATACGGCTGACGCCTGATGCGTCGCCTCCTCACAGTCCGAGTCACTGTCACGTTCAATGTCGGTGGCTATGTGCCGCTTCTGTGCAAGTTTTTTTCCCCCCATATTATAATAGTAGATATATTCGTCCCCCGGGGGTCTCCGCCCGCCACCGAGCCCAACAAGGGAAAGTGCAACTGTCGGCAGGTCTCCAGCCGACGCACAATGGAGACTGCGCGAAAGATATACTCAATGGGCTAAGCCCGATTAAACCGTCTGAGCCACCGCCTTCTATCCCACCGTTGAATGCAGGGGAATACTGGCATATAGCACCTAATCAGCAGCAAAGGCTATAGCATGGTGCTCCGTATATCAACCCGCATGTCAACAGTGGGATAGGGCCGATTGACTAGGCCGGTACGACTAGCCTCCCGTTTAGGTAGAAGTCACGGCCAAAGTGGAGTGTTGGCACCAGTGAGCCGCAACCCAAAAGGAACCTCAGCCACCAGGATCATCTTCTCCCCCGACACGGGTCTCCAACCACGGCAAACACTTGGGATCCAAAGTACCAAAAGCTGACGAGTATTTTTAAGAACCAATCTAACAAGGTAGGACCTGGGTTCACAACTCCTTAAAAACCGGACCAGTAATAAAAGACTGAACAGCATATCTGCTGACATCAAGTCTTAATCCTGGACAAAGATGGCACCCCTCTGCTAGCCCATTCGGTCAGAGACTGAGGGGACTACCCACCCACGCCACGTGGAAGCCGGTGCCTAGTGGACCAAACAACAAAAAGAGAATCAAAACGATTGCCGCTGGTTATCTGATGTCCGAAGATTGCTCATCATGACAAGAGTGGCTATTTTTTTTTTTTAATCACAAAACTGAAAGCTGATGTAGGCGTTTTAAATGGCGAAACATTAGATGCAGAAGGGTAAAAAATCACATTTTCTCGGCGTGCGTTCGTTTTCATCAAGCCTGACATTATTGTACCGGACATAAGGCTCACTGAAGTAGCTCTATATTACTGCACAGGCGGAATTAGGAAAAGTTATTCCGTTTCGCCGGGAGCGAGATGTTTCATAATAGGCACTGTTTCATAAAAGGGGCTCGTCCCCTACATACTCACATTGACATTTAATTTTAGCAAAACAAACTTTCAATCCATATTATATGGATTGGTTGCAATCCTGATATAACTGAAAAGTGTCTGAAAGATTTAACTTTCATTATTTTAACGGTCGCAGAAAAGTGTATGTTACCAATCGAATTTGTGTTAAAAACTAAACAATGCCAAATTTCGTAAGTCTGGGACAAAATTGCAGTATAGTTGGTGATATTGCCCATACTAAAATGTACACACACACACACACACACACACACACACACACACACACACACACACACACACACACACACACACACACACACACACAAGGCTCGGTGGGTTGGGTTGGGTGCAAGGGTACCTAGTGCATAGCCCACACCTCCCCCCTCACCCGCCCCTCTCCCACCCACCTCTCCGCGTTGTCCAGCCCTGAAATGTATGGACTCTCGCGTGACTGTCGTGTTTGATTAAACACATAAGTCGTGTCCATTAAATCTTTCCTATATTTTAGCAAGTCCTGGTCCAAACACGACGAAGGGTGCGACCCCATATCTCTCTATCCCCCCCGCCCCTCCCTAGGACCCAACAGCTATGGACGGCTGACTGACTCAGCGCGCACGCGTTGTGCCACTAACAGAGTCTACCGAAGCCTGACCGAAGCGATTGACCGCTGTAGTTACTTCCGGTACGTCTGCTACCGCAATGGACGCTACAGTTGAGCGAATTCTCATGGTAAGTAAAACAGTAAACTGTTCAAACAGTTATGATTTATTCCATCAAGTGAGAACTTAAGTACATTTGCAGGTATCCCAGACACAGCATTAAAAAAAATATATATTCATTCCACTTCAGACAGAAAACGAAGCACTGTGGTCAGGCTATCTGGACACGTGGGAATTCGCCAATGTTATGAAAACTTGTTTGGCTTTGATGTTGATAGGGCAATTTTTTATTTTGTGTAAACAAATTGCTGCTGTATGTTGCAATCTAATCAGCAATAACTGAATAATTCATAATTATATAAAGTTCGGCGTCTATATTTGGTGTACACCCACATCCCACTGAAACAAAGAATAATGACAGAGTCTTACCTCGTTTGATGCAAGCATCTTCAAAGTGCCGACTGCAAATCTTGCCCTTGTCTGGGTTGAATGCTTTGTCCACTCGATCAATTCTAGCAATGATGGCTGATCTCCATTTGTCTTTCGCTTCACTGACACATTTGCTTGGAATTCCAACAAAAGAAAGTCCCCTGCATGCCACTGATGATACATTGCAACCAACAATACAACACTTGGTTCCATCTCCTGTACTGTGCGCCCTCCTTGCTCTTGATTTAGGAACTACCGACGCTCTGGGACTGTCACTACTAGTGTCAATGTCACTCATTTTGGAACACACTGTGGTTGACTCTGGTATTAATTAGGGGTTTCAGAAATGGCTGACAAAAAATCTAAACACAGGGTTATAAACTCGACTGATTTTCCTATCGACGTATACGTAGAAAAAAATTCAGATTGCTAAATAAAGACACAAAAATCGTGATTTTCAAACGACGCGTAACACTAGCAAAGACATCGGTCATTGAGACGTTAGCAACCGGAAGTGAAAACAGATTGCAGCTGAAAACGAGGCTGTCGGTGAACTTATTTAGCGCGCTGAGCCAGTCAGCCGTCCATAGCTGTTGGGTCCTAGCCCCTCCTAACCACACCACCACTTCACGCTGACTGTGCACTCGAAGTGCAAACACTATAAATTGACTCAAATAAATTTAAACGTCAGCGCTGTTTAGCTGAAGGGCCGGACGATATTGATTTCTGAAAAACTCGGAACAGTTAGTGTAACATGGCCATAGTCGCGTAATCCAGACCAAAAAGGTAACTGTCAAGCGTGTAGAATGCAAAGAAGTACCCAAAGGAGAAAAAAAAGCACGCTTAAAAAGACAGTTACAACACAATTTATTTGGGTAAATACTCTTTTTCAAAGAAGACAAACAAAGACGACTAAAAAGCAGTAGCTACTTATCTTTATTTATCGCAAAAGGAATGTGGCTACTAAAGGATGTGACGTAAAACAAAATAAAATTAAAAAAGTGCGTAAAATCTAGAAGAAGTGAAATAAAAAAGACGTCGATGAAAAACTCATATGAGAGAGACAGAAAAAGTGGTCACGAGCTACAAGAGTGTGTGTAAGCGCGCGTGCGTGAGCAAACGTGAAGTCGTGCGCGTGAGGCCAGACAGAGAGAGAGAGAGAGAGGGAGAGAGAGAGAGAGAGAGAGAGAGAGAGAGAGAGAGAGAGAGAGAGAGAGAGAGAGAGAGAGAGAGAGAGAGAGAGAGAGAGAGAGAGAGAGAGAGAGAAATGAAATGAAATGAAATGAAATGAAATGAAATGAAACTTTATTTCTGAACGGAAGAAGCAGTTAGCACATGTGCCATTTTTCACGCTTGCCGTTTCTAAACTACAAAGGTACAAATCTGCTAAAGGTACAAAGCTACTAAGATACAAAAGTACAAAGCTACTAACATGAAAGTGCACATAATATAACAAGTCGTTCAAAAAGAGATGGATAAGGCAAAATGGAGGGCACCAATTATGATTACTAACAATGTGAACGAAGGAAAAAAAAAAAAAAGATAGTCTTTAAAATTCCTTTTTTCACTGAAATCAAACACGCGCGCACGCTCGCGCCGCATGCTCACACACACACACACACACACACACACACACACACACACACACACACACACACACACACACACACACACACACGCACGCACGCACGCGCGCGCGCACACACACCCATATACACGCACGTGCGCGCGGAGGTTAATATCAAGGCTTTAGGCGATGGAGATACCCGAACCAGTGAATGAGCTGTTAGATAGCAGGTACTTGAAGAGGCTTTCCTTGAAAGAGGGGAGTGAACCAGTGTGTGTTATGTGCGCTGGCAGTTTATTCCAAAACGAGGCGCCCGAGAAAGCAAGGGTAGTTTTAAATAAATCTATCCTCGGGCGTGGTGTGACGAAGTTTCGCCTTGATGTTGAATAGTCTGAAGCTACCTTGGTGAAGAGATTACATAAGTATTCTGGGTGGATTTCATTCCAGATTTTATACATGACTACCCCTTTGTTAAAGAGATGGTGCTTGTCAAGAGGAAGCATTTTTAGTTTTTCAAATTTTTGGTCAGTAGAAAGAGCTGGATCAGGCAGGATCTGCTTCACTGCCCTGCGATGCAAGGAGTTAAGCCTCTTCATGTGTATGTCACCACTGCCGTCCCATGTCGTGGAGGCATAATCGATGTGGGATTTGACATGGGCATTGTAAAATAGTTTGCAAGTGTCGACATCAATAAAATATTTTAGCTTAGACAGCATAAACACATTTCTAGACACAGTTTTACAGACACCATTGATGTGAGATTGCCATTTCATCTGGTTATCAACAATAACTCCAAGTAGGCGATGTTCAGTTACTTGTGTAATGGTGTGGTCTTGGATTTCCAGGCTAAGCAAAAGTGGCTTGAGCTGATGCTTCTGACGGGTTGCTATCGTCATACATTCGGTTTTGGTGGGATTAAGGATCATTGCATTATTTTCACACCATTTGGAAATTTCACTCAGTCCCTTTTGCAAACGATCATTTAAAGACTCGAGACACTTATCGGGGGTGTGGATTGTTGCGTCATCGGCAAACAAGTCACATTCAATTCTGTCATTCGTAAAATGTAGTGGCAGGTCATTGATAAATATGCAAAAGAGAAGAGGTCCCAGGACAAAGCCCTGGGGCACTCCTCTTCTTACTAAACCACTTGAAGAGTAAGATCCATTGGCTATCACGCGCTGCTGTCTGTCTGTAAGATAGGAAGCGAAAAACGAGGTTGTTTTAAAGGAATGAATAGATGCCTGAGAACTGCCGTCTGGTGTATGAAAACAGTTACTTGAAAATGAACCATCCAGATATATGCTGAGCTTGGAAAGGAGAATTTCATGATCTACCATGTCGAAAGCTTTCCGAAGGTCTATGAAAACAGCACCTGTGAATTCGCCTTTGTTAATTGAACTTAGCCACGTGTCAGTAAGTCGCGATAAGGCTGTATGACAACTATGCTTCGGGCGAAAACCTGACTGGAGGGGGTGGATTAATTTGTGTTTTCCCAGGTATTCTAACAGATGCTTATGAATGTGTCGTTCAAGGGGTTTACTTAAGACAGACAAAAGTGAAATGGGGCGATAATTGTTAACATCCGACAGATCTTTTGTTTTAGGTAGGGGAATAACTTTAGCTTTTTTTAGTTCTTTTGGGAAAACATTTTTCTGTATGCATAAATTGTAGACATAAGTTATTGTTTCTACAACATAGGGAAGTGATAGTTTCAGTATTTTGGGGCTTATTTCATCTGGCCCGGAAGATTTTTTTATTCTTCATGGAACTTATTGTCTTACCAACCTCGTGAACTGCCAGGGGTGGAATAGCAAAAGGATGAAATCTCGCAGTTCGCGTTCTACAGAAATCAATCAGGGTGTCAGGACAGGTATAAGGCCGAGAATTTGTTTTAGAGGGGACCAGGGACTCGGCAATTGAAAGGAAATGATCGTTAAAATTATCGGCAGTCAGAGTAGTCGGGATTACAGCGGATTTCCTACTCTTGACTCCAGTCACTACTGCCATAGCGCGCCAGAGCATGGACATATCTTTGTCTTGTTTAATCAAACGATCAATAAAAGATTTTTTAGCCTGCCGCACTAAACATTTGACACGATTGCGCTCACGTTTAAATTCAGCAAAAAACTTCTGTTTTCTCAGATCATCTCTCATCCTCATGGCCTGAATGATGTCTTGAGTCAGCCACGGCGGGAGTGAAGCGTGTTTGACTCGCCTTCGCCGCACAGGCGTGTGTTTATTTAAAATAGTAAGAAAAATGCTATACCAGACAGACAGAGCGCTGTCAGGGTCAGTTTTACTAAGCACTTCCTCAAAAGGTGCGTTATTAAGGTCAGATAAGAAGTCGCTCTCACTAAATTTTTTAAAAGAACGGATAGGTGATATATGTATGACATCCTTTCTTTGCTTTTGGGAACTTAGTGGACCACGTACAGCTGATGGGAAAGTGATCACTGATGCCAAGGTTACCGACAGACACATTATGAACAGACTCGGGCTTTGTGGCATAGATATGGTCTATGAGTGTAGATGTTGTTGGTGTTATTCGTGTAGGCGAAGTGACTAACTGTTTAAGACCCAGCAACGTCATCGTAGAGTCCCATGCATGATGAGACCTTAACATGTCTATATTAAAATCTCCCATAAGTATGACATTAGAATTAGGTTTACAGGCTTTATTAAACATACTAAGAAAATTATCGTACCACTCAAAGTTTGCAGCAGGGTTGCGGTACAGAAAACCGATAAGAAATGATGGTGATTGGGGGGCTTTCAGCTCAAGCCACATACACTCAACTTGCTCAGTTTCTAAGTCATGTCGTCTACGTGTAAGAGCTTGAACAGACGTGTGAATATAAGCAGCTAATCCTGTTTCTCCATGGGCCGTTGGATCACGTCTCAGGACAGAAAAGCCAGGAACCTGTATTGATTCATCAGATACATTAGAACCAAGACGTGTCTCAGAAAATCCAAAAATATGAAATGGGTTTGAGTCATTCAGGTAAACGGAAATATCAGCAAGTTTTGCATATAGATGGTATGGTAGAGGGTGATAGTGATGAGCTTGCTCGATTCGAGGTAGAGTTGGAGAAATGTCTTGTAGAGATTAGGAGGGGAAGGGCTGCACAGTGGAGTGGGGAGGGTGATGATGCTGGGCTGATTGCTGGTTTGCTCGTAGTCGAACCAGTCGGCGGTAATGGCGGCTGGACACCCTGCGATGTACCGTGTGTGGAGTATGCATCTCCATAACGGGAGTTTATCGCTAGTGAAAGTCTTTTGAATCGGATCCATTGTATGGCGAATTTTCTCAATGGAAGTGTCCATGGCATGCTTGGCATTTGCCGCAGATCGGGTGATAGGGCCCATGGTGGTGGTGGAGGGGTAGAGGAGGGGGGCAGTGGTGGTGGAGGGAAGGGGCGGTGGTATGCTACGCATGAAGTGCCAGCATAGAGCTAGCAGCCCATGGTAAAAGGAAGGTGGACTGAGGGGAGGGTGTGGTGGTGGAGAGAAGGGGTGGTGGTATGCTACACATGAAGCGTGTGGTTGGCGGATTACATAGCTGATGCCAGCCTCGCGGTCATGCCGATTGCCATGATAGCTCACTGCTGCGCTCAAGAGTGGCGGCGGCAGCGACTGTCAAGCACTGGGGCCCGGCTAGCGTCGGTTTACTTTACCACACATCTGGAATTATACACTGAAATGTGAGCTGGCACTAGCAGAGTGGTCTGTTTATACCTGCTGTCACCACGTCTAATCGGTACTGACCCGATGGAAGCAGTTACTGCATCTACTCGCGCCGCCAGGATTCACATACGCTTTCGCATCTGCGGGAACCATAAGAATCTATGTCTAGGTTCACGGCAGACTCTGGATTGCTTAATACGACTGTACTAGGCACGCCGGGCTGGCGCCAAGCGACCCAGAAACGGAAAAGTCCATGTTGCAACGCTCGAAGTATTCAACAGAATAGTCATGAAGAAAAAGAAACGTTCATAACTCTCGAAAAATGAATGTTACACAAATGGAAAAGTCACATTCCAATAGAAGTCACTATCACAAGTCACAAGTCACAAGTCACAAGTCACTATCACAAGTCACTGACTGTGTTTGACTCTCTTCTCACGTAGTGGCGCGTGCTTGTCAAGTACACCAAGGAACAATCTGTACCATTCGGCCAACGCTTCTTCAGGAATATTATAGTTATAAACTGACTGAAAAGAGATTCCGCTCAGGTCTGCGAGAAACGCGTCCCGATTGAAGTGTTTAAACGACCTGTAATGAATAGTGGTATGCTGGTTTTTACGAAATGGCGGCTTGTCCACCTTCAGAGCCCAACTACAGCACACAGGAGAGTGGTGAGAGAGAGAGAGAGAGAGAGAGAGAGAGAGAGAGAGAGAGAGAGAGAGAGAGAGAGAGAGAGAGAGAGAGAGAGAGAGAGAGAGAGAGAGAATGACAATGACAATGACAATGACAATGATTCTTTATTTTACAACGGTGAAAGTTTTGGCTGGAACAACCATTTTTCGAACTTGCCGTTGCTAATCTACAAATAATGCACAAAGTGTGAAAATTTTATATGAGAAAAAAAAAAATAAAAAGAAGAAGAAGAAGAATAAATGATATAAAAACAAAACAAAACCAGCAACAACAACAACAACAAAAACGTGCACACACACACACACACACACACACACACACACACACACACACACGCGCGCGCGCGCGCGCACACACTGAGTATTATAGGGTCGCAGTGAAAGTATTAAGATAATGTTGTGAGGTAATTGAAAATACTGGCTCTAAAATACGAAAGGGTTGTTGCTGTTGTAACTTTCCTAGGCAAATTGTTCCACAGACTATGGCCTGAGAACGCTAAACTTGTCTTGTAGAGATCGATTCTAGGTCGTGGTACAATAATGAATTGCCTTGATCTTGAGTACGTTGGTGATGGAAAGGAAAATAGTTTCTTAATATAATCAGGCATTTTGCTATTCAATGTTTTGAACATAATTATTCCCTTATTGTACATTAAGTGATTTTCAGGGGAAGAATCTCCAAGGTTTTCAGTTTATTATCGGTAGTTGAGTTAGGATCAGGTAGGATAAGTTTTGCGGCTCTACGATGAAGAGAGTTCAGTCTCTTCAATTGGACCTCGCTTGCTCCATCCCACACTGTAGAAGCATAGTCGATATGTGACCTGATGTGGGCGTTAAAGAACAGTTTACGTGTTTCTACATCAGTGATATATTTTAATTTGGCTAAAATGTAAAGTTTCTTTGATATTATGTTGCATATGCTAGTAATATGACACTGCCATTTAAACTGGTTATCACTGTAGTAACACCGGGAAGACGATGTTCTGTTACTTGACTGATGGGTTTTCCTTGAAGAGACAAGCTGAGTGAGAGAGAGCCTAGCTGGTGCTTTTGACGGGTACTTAATACCATACATTCAGTCTTCGCTGGGTTTAGGATCATGGAGTTGTTACTACACCAGCTGTCAATGTCTTGTAGTGCGCTTTGTAGGCGTGTATCAATAATAGGTAAATCCTCGTCGGGCATGTGTATTGCAGCATCATCCGCGAACATATCGCATGAAACATTATGATCGTTAACTGTGAGCGGAAGGTCGTTAATGAACAAACAAAATAAAAGAGGGCCTAAAATAGAGCCCTGGGGCACGCCATGCTTGACTAAGCGGTGATTAGAATATGTACCATTAAGAAGGACTTTTTGTCTTCTGTCATCCAAGTAGGATTTGAAGAACGTGGCAGCGCTGTTGGTGTACAACGAAATTTTCTTTATCAATATATCATAGTTTACTAAATCAAAAGCTTTACGGAAGTCTAAAAAGACTACACCTGTTAGTTTGGATTCATTGATAGATGCTAACCAGGTGTCTGTCATCCTAATCAGCGCGGTATGGCAGGAATGGTTTGGTCTGAAACCTGACTGCAATGGATGGATAAGATTTCGGTTTTCTAAATATTTAGATAGATGTTTATGAATATGCCTCTCTAAAGGCTTTGACAAAACTGGTAGTAATGAAATGGGACGAAAATTATTAATTTCACATAGATCTTTTGATTTTGGTAGTGGGATTACTTTTGCATCTTTAAATACATCCGGAAAGCAGTTTTGTTTTATACAGAGATTGTAGATGTACGTGAGACTCTCAACGATATATGGAAGAGATGTCTTGAGTATTTTTGAGCTGATCTCATCAGGCCCGGATGACTTTTTATTTTCCATCGAGGTAATTAATCTGCCCACTTCGTGAACCGCTATAGGCGGTATGATGAAAGGTTCGTTGTTTTTATTTTTCTGGTTACAGTAGTCTAGTAATTTGTCTGGACAAATATACTCATGTGAGTTATTTCCCAGTGGCATTAGTGATTCCGCCACAGAGACAAAATGGTCGTTAAAACTGTTTGCAGTTAGATGGGGTGGTAAAGACGCACTACTTTTATTTGTACCTTTGGTTACTAAATTTATGGCACGCCATACAGTGGAGGAGTCTTTACTTTGCTTAACTACCTTACTGAAGAGAGATTTTCTTGCTTCTAAAACCATTGATTTTACGCGATTACGCTGTGTTTTGTATTTAGCAAAACGCTTCGTTTTTTTTTAGCTCGTCCCTGTGTTCCATAGCCTCTATCAGATCCGCAGTTAGCCAGGGTGGTAAGGCGGCGTACTTAACTCTCTTTTGCTTCAGGGGCGCGTGTTTATTCAGCACACCGAGAAAGACGCGGTACCAGGTGCCCAATGCTTTGTTTGGGTCACTATCGTTATAAACGTCCGTGAACTGTGCTCTATCTAAATCAGTCAAAAAGGCAATTTCATTAAAGTTTTTAAATGATCTATAAGTGATGCACGTGTGACCTTGCTTTTTCATTTTTGGAAGTTTTGACAGCCATATGCAGCTAACTGGATAGTGGTCGCTGACACTCAGACTATCAACTTGAGTGTTGCTAACTGCGAGAGGTTTGTTGGTATAGATATGGTCTATAATTGTGGTTGATGTTGGCGTAACTCTCGTGGGGGATGTCACCATTTGTTGGAGACCGACTAAGGTAGTAGTACACTCCCATGATGGATGAGGTTTCAGAAAGTCAATATTAAAATCTCCAAGAAGCAGAACATCTTTGGTCTGAATGTCTGTTTTATCGATCATGTGTAAAAAGCTATCGTACCACTCAAAGGTGGCTGCAGGGTTTCGATACAGAAACCCGACAAGTAAAGGAGGGGATTTAGAGTGTTTGATTTCTACCCAAATACATTCTACATCATCCGTTTCTAGGTCTTGTCTCCTGCGGGTTATGTGTAGAATTGATTGATGGATGTATACCGCTACACCTGTCTCACCCTGGACTGACGGATCTCTCCTAATAATAGAATAATTTGGGATGGTGATGGCTTCATTACTGATGTGGGAGGCCAACCGAGTTTCGGTTAAACCCATTAGGTGAAAATAGTCGGGGAAATTAACATAAACACAGACATCTTGAACTTTGTTTGCTAGGTGGTAGACATTGAGCTGACCGATACGGAATCTTTGTCCTTTTTTCGATGGTCCGCGCATGGCTTTACAATGTTTAAAGAACCAGGTAACAAAATATCAACACAAAGTACCAAAGCAAAAACTAGAAAACGAATACACATACAAGTAAATATCTACAGGAAAAAAAAAACACACAACTAAAATGAAGTTAAATCAAGTGTCGGTAAGTAAACTGAACATTTAACTTCAAGAACCGTGTGATGTAGCACCCCCGAAATAAAAATGGAAGTGAAAGTATAGTGACTACAAGTACGAAATCTAAGAAACAGACAAGAGTTAATATCAAAGTTCACGTGAAATGAAGTCCATATGCTATTAAAACACACTTGCTTCGACACTGCAAACATATAATATACGAGTCCGAGAGTGCGGAGTGAATGTGAAAACAGATACACCAGTCGTTTGATTTCACTTCGATGATCGTAAACTGAGTCAGGTGTACGGGCTGTCCGAAACAGAACAAGTACAGTAGTCATGCAATTTAAAATATTTGCATAACTTACAGTTTGCAGTGCAAACTCACTGTACTATTATGTGTAACAGTTTCACATATACGACCAAGGACTAGTGCAACCAGGTGTAGCTGTCAACCATGTGTCTCTGTCACATAAGGAATTAATCTTTAAACTACTGAGTCACTGTCAAAACCAGACAACTAAATAAGTCGTTACTATAATATCAGATCGAGCGTGTTTGATGACACCTTCACACCTACACCTACACACACACACACACACACACACACACACACACACACACACACACACACACACACACATACTCACACACATACACACACACACACGGAGTGTATATGCGTACCTTTTTTACTTCCAGCGTCAAGTAGGAACGACTAATCGACCCTGAAAGCCGGAAAGTAGTAACCGACCAGCTGTGCGCGGCGCAGAGCTGATCGGACAAAACCTCCATCGATAAAGGTCCATCCATCGCTCCTCGTGTGGTTAGAACAAAGACAACATCCTAAAGTCTATACCGCTTGAGAGAGAGAGAGAGAGAGAGAGAGAGAGAGAGAGAGAGAGAGAGAGAGAGAGAGAGAGAGAGAGAGAGAGAGAGAGAGAGAGATGAAATGAAATGAAAATTTATTTTTCAAGGATAAATGATCAGGTACTTTCAATTACTTTTTTTTTCAATCATGTCTTTCGTATGCACGTAAACACACACACACATAATTTTATATATAAAAGTATACATAAACAGTAAAAAGTACAGGCAACAATAATTCCATTTCAATTAATCAATGCTGACATTACACCACACACACACACACACACACACACACACACACACACACACACACACACACACACACACACACACACACACACACACACACACACACACACACACACACACACACACACACACACACACACAAACATGAGCACAAAAGCCTCACAGTGGGTTACCTACCATTTCATGTGAAAATGGGTTCCCATATTTCTATTTATTCTAGGGCTCTGGAATTGATGCGAATGTTTAGAACTCACCTTATAACTAAGCTCTATAACTTAAAATAAAATAGACATTTTCTAGAAACAGAGCCACGAGATGCAGAAAAAAATGGGTTTCTACCAATAAAGTGGGTGGGTGTCTCTCTCACACAAAAACTGGCATTACAGTCAAAATGGGTGTTTCACAACATTAGGCGTCTGTAATAAGGTCAAGTGCATGGAATACTTTTTTTTCGCATTCATTTTTTTGTTTTGTTTTTTTCAACTTAATGTGTATGTATGCATTAACATTCTTAACATTGTATGATGCAAAATTGAATGAACACTGGCCTGTAACCTTTAGATTATGATTTTTACAAAGGAAATCTTTTAAACATTGCTACGTTTTGTCCTTCTGAAGCAAAACAGTTTATCATGGCATTTATGTGAGAATTCTGGAAATTAAACGACTTAAAAAAAAAGTACTCTGCAGTTTGAGACAAACAGCAACAGAGCATTTTGAATATTAACCCTTATTATTCGGAATACACCAGTGTGTGCAACAAGTGTGACTAAAATAGTCCAAAGGGTAGTGGCAGAATAGCTTGGCGCCTCTAGGCGCCAAGCTATTGTGGCACCACCCTTGAACTAATAATGCCATTGGTCTATGTCCTCATCTGTAAGTTCTGTAATGTCGCTTGCATATAAAAGTGTACAAATTTGAAGCTTTTAGCCTCAGTATGATGCAGGTTAAAAGGTGTGGAAAAATATGAAAGACAGAAAAAGACCCAGACGAAGAAACTAACACTTAACTTATTCTACCCCAGACACACCAGAGCAAAATAAAGATCGACCATGATAGTTCAAGGCTGATGCCAGAATAGAGTGGCGCCTATGGCCGCCAAGCTATTCTGGCATCACCCTTGAACTATCGTGGTCGATCTGTGTCCTGCCCTGCAACGCAGTTTTCAGAAGACGACTTCAACATTTGTGGGGATTTCCGTGTCTCTGTGCGGCTAGGCTTAGAATGATGTTAAATATGACCAACAACAGCAACACGCTGACATTTAAAGTTAATGAACTGACAACATAGGAAATCAATCACTTGAAACTTCAGCCTTTATTAATCACATCAAAGGTGCATGCATATAAAAACACAGTAATTGTTTGTAGACACTTCAAATCAAACAATCAAGAGCAGTCAAACCTTTTTCTGCCAACTTTGTGATGAGGAAAACTAGTTCTTGCCCAAGTTCGGCACATAAAGGGTTACCGCGACGTATGTGCCTCTATTCATAAAACGGAGAGAGAAATATACTACTGAGTTCTAGCAAGTGCGACAATAAAGTTTAGCCGAGTTGGTATACCTCGTCCAGTGCCTAGGTTAAATGCACCAGTGGTGCCAATGTTGCTATATTGGCAGCAGACCGGTCGCTCGGACCGGTCTGGTGCACCCAATCAGTTTAGAGCGTGTGCGTTCTGCACCTGTAATGGGCAACCTCGGAGAAAGAATCACGTGAGCTTCGTTTGACTGCTGCAAAATAACATGAATAAAGAATAAACCCTTTCCCATATATGCCAATCCAGCAATTATGCATCCATCCTTATGCTAGCACCACGAAACATTACGCGATTTGGCAGATTTTTTAAAATAGCTTTTTTTAAACCCTCAATGGAGGTGATTTTTGCGACATCTGCGTCGTTTGCGGCAGAAAGCACCGTCAAAGTTGAAGTTCGAGAAATGAGCGCACTACATGTACAATAGACTTGATTCAGTGGTGTTGGGCATGACTCAAGCCTCCGCCATCTCAACACAAAACTGGCGTGTTCGGGGAGATAAAAGGCTACAAGTTAAAACCGCAAACGAACCTTTTTTTTCAACTGCGATCACAATCTTCTGCGTGAACGTACAAGACCACACTACAAGTGCACAAGCCAACCTGCGCGCGCAGTTCTGGTGCACATGACCGGTCCGAGCGACCGGTCTGGTGCGAAAATAGCAACAGTGGCACCGCTGGTGCGTTTAACCTAGGTAGAGGGCGAGGTATACCAACTCAGCTAAGGTTTATGCTTCCTGTGACTTTAGAAACAACAATGCACAGTATGCAAAGTGTACTTTATAGTAACCAAAAAAAGACATTTCCAAAATGATCCAGGCGTACATCAGATAAAAACAAGCTATACACACTGAAAAAATAACACTCTTGTAATAAATGTTTATCATGTTGACAATGGTTTTCTTATCTTATTATTGTCTTTCATCCCGATTGGTTGTACATTGCTGAACGTCCGGACGTGCCAGCACTGATAATGAAGGGGAAAAAAATAAAATAAAATAATGAACAGAATATTGAATGTATGTCGCCAGCCAGTCTAATACGCTAATAAACTTAAGATCATTTAGCAACACACATCCAAAATCAAGAGAGATACACCACCACCACCACCACCCTCCCCCTCCCTCCCCCCTCCCCCCTCCCTCCTCCCCCCCAAAAAAAAAAAAAAATCCAACAAAAAAACAACAACAACAAACAAACAAAAAAATTATTCAGACCCAAAAGGTGCCTGCCAATCATGTAAAATGCAAAGAAAAGAAGTGCCCAACGGAGAAAGAAACAAGCTTAGAAAAGACGGTTACAACACAATTCAGTAAGATTTCGGGTAAATCCGCCTTGTCAAAACAGACAAACAAACAAACAAACAGAGAGATCAGTCGCTACTTATCTTTGTTCACAGAAGGAATGTGCTGCACATTCCTTCTGCCAATGAAGATAAGTAGCGGCTAATCTCTCTGTTTGTTTGTCTATTTTGACAAAGGGTATTTACCCGAAATATTAATAAATTGTGTTGTACCCGTCTTTTCTAAGCGTGTTTCTTTCTCCGTTGGGTACTTCTTTAATGTTACACAGCATACAAAATGATCCAGGTGTACATCAGATAAAAACAGAGCTATACACGCTGAAAACAACCGAATAATAATGTTCTTGTAATAAGTCTTATGTTGACAATGTTTGTTTCTTTTTCTCATATTATTGTCTTTCGTCCCCAACCGCCGTTTCATCAGCAGTTCCATTTTCAAAGTTTTACATGTTATATACAGTATACAAAATGATGCAGGCGCACCAACCCCATAGTAGCACTCTTGTAATAAATCTTTATGTTGACAATGGTTTTCTTACTCATTATTGTCTCTCGTCCCCAACCGCCGTTCCATCAGCAGTTCCATTTTCAAAGTTTTACATGTTTTATACAGTATACAAAATGATGCAGGTGCACCAACCCCATAGCAGCACTCTTGTAATAAATCTTTATGTTGACAATGGTTTTCTTGCCCCTTATTATTGTCTCTCGTCCCCAAGCGTCGTTCCATTTGCAGTTCCATTGACAAAAACAAGCTAGACATGCTGAAACCAACCCAATAATAATGAACACTCTTGTAATAAATCTGTATGAAAACGAAAATGACGCGAGTGTCGGAGAATCTCAATTCATTTCTTTTGTAACTTTTTCAGTCTGTTGCGGATGTAATCCTTAATGTTTGTCCAGCGCCTATGTCTAAGTGCAGACTCTTCTGCAATTGCCTGCTGTATCTCTGCCTTTCCAGGAAGTTTGTTCACGACGAGGTGTGACTTGAAACGAGCTTCTACAGCTTTCTCTTCAGCTTTCCCCCATGGTTTCCTTGTAAATCTAGCTTTCTTTCGAACAGGAGCCGACGCAGAACTGTCATGATCAAAACTATCTAGTTTGTCATCAGGCTCTGGACGTCTTTTCTCGGTCATGATCATTGATTCCTGTGTTGTTGACTTGCTATTTGCTTCATTCACAGGTGCTGTTTCGCCAGAGACCTCTCTGCGAGCTTCTGATATGTTTTAATTGTCAAAGTCAATCTCTTCATCATCGCCCAGTTCAGCTCTAATGCAACTCTCAAAATCTGTCATCCCATTGTTAACTGACAGAAGAATCTTTGCCACTTTTGCCTTTTGAAGGACGTCTTGAGGTTGGCGGTAGATATGGCGATGTATCCGAATATCATGACCAAGGAAGTCTGCCAGCTGATCCTGGTCTAACTCCGAGATGGCCATGGACTGAGCCAAAGTTGCAACCTGCTTCCGTAACTGAGTAAATGTGAACATGGCTGGGTTTGACACTTGTGCTTGTAGCGCATGTTCCTTCAGAACATCATGGCCTCTGTAAGGCCTCTGACCAGAAGGTGTGGCAAAGATGTACTGGGAACCGGCGAGAGCTGGCACTGATTGCCTCATTTGAAGGATTCTGTCCACAGTTGTCATCATCTTCTTCGTCAGTAAAATGGGAACACTCCTATTAAACTTGCCCCTGATTTCCACTCGCTGAAAATGATTCACCATTTTCTTCTCAACCTCTGTGAGACCTTTCAAGATATCTTGATTGGTGATCGATCCAATCTTAGCATTCTGGAAGTCTGATACCTTCATTCTCTGAACTTCTCCCCCTCGTTTTCGGTTGAAAAGTGATACAGCGCAAAGAGTTGCTTTAACCACTGTCGGATAATCTTCCGAAACCATCCTTGTCTCAAGAAGCTGTTGGACCTTCCTCACATCTTCACATGATGGGATCAGCTTGGGTTTGTTTATGGTCATTTTCCCGGCTGACTGGGCTGCTGTAGCTGACACACAATCGTACCAGTCCCCGGTGAAGACAGAGTCAAAGTGCTGCGCCTCAGAGAGCTCCTGTCGCCACCTGTCATCTGAACCATGCCCAAGCTGTTTGGATGCCAGCGACTGTTTGATCTGTGAACATTTTTTTCAAAGCATGGCCTATGCGCATTGCAAGATTGCCTTTTTTGAACTGTGTGTCCTCATCAAATTCTGCTAGCTCTTTTACAGCCAGTACAACATGATCAAAGCTAGCTGAATTGACCACAGCATTTAAACTTGCGATTTCCATTTCTGACCTCACTCTAAGAATCTTTAATAGTCTCCCTAACTCCCGCATCCTGGAGCTGATTTGCCCAGCCGTGTGTTCTTCAATGTCCCTGCGGTCAAATAATCTATTTCCATACTCCAGAAGCAAGGGGTCAGTTCTGATGAGACGGCTTATCTCATCATCTCTCTGTTTGATAGAAGGAAAAGTCAACGTCTAAAGGTATTGGAAGCATTAGCCTCCCACGTTGAGCAGCCTCACCTCTCTTAGCGAACTGAAACCCTCCTTGTTTCTGACAGCAACGTTTTGAGTGTACAGAGATCAGCTTTTTTTGATAGAGCCCTTTGCAATGGCTACAGGCGAGAAGGTCGTCTACCTTACTAGTTTTGGTGCGATACTTAGGAATCAAACATCCTGATTTCTTTTCAAGAACTGCAACATTATGCATGTAATCACCCTCATCTTGTATTCTGATCCATGCTTGACGTCTCTGCTTAGTCCCTTTTTTATCATCAAAATTTTAGCAACGTCTGCCTCATCTGCATGGACATCGTGTAAGTGCGTGCTCATTTTCAAAACAAGCTTGCCACAAAATTTGCATGCATGTTTCTTGTCCCATTTGTACTTTCCTTTCCCTCTCTGCGACACGTGCACACCCGTTTCTTTGGTAAGCGCTCTTTCCCCACCCCCAACATCATGTTCCTTCTGCCTATCCACATTGTCATTGCCACCCCCTAATTCATCCCCTAACGCACACTGCACCTTGCTGGTACTTGCTTCACTGACACCTGCCCACCCTGAAACAGCCACTTTGAAATCTAACATATTCAATACAATACTGTCTGTGTCAGAGACCCCAGAGATTGATGGCGACACACCGTCTGAATCCTGTGAGCTCGAGCCAGGAACAAACTCCTCGTCATCACTGTCCTTGTATTGCGATGCGCTTGCACTCTCAGTCTCAGGCCCATCCCAGGCTCCATTTGCCAACTGGAAAAGGAAAGAAAAAAAGAAAGCTGCATTAGTACAAAAGCAGCCCAATTTTGGTTTAAGGGGCCTTGCACAAGAATATAAAGAGTAATCCCGTGTATGACCGATTTACATATGTGTGACCTTGGTGACGAGGGCTGGCTTTCGCAGCAGCAAAATCCATGTTTTCTGAAAATGTAAGCAGTTTTCACACATCTGTCAAACCCGCGCGACCCTTTGAGAGAGGTCACTCAAATTGGTATGTTTACAAAGGTCTTGCCACAAAGTATCCTTGGGCCAAGCTTGAAGAATGTGGCTTGAAAAGTCTCCGAGAAAATGCCACTGTTAACGTTTACCATGGACGCGGACGGACGGACAGACGACCAGTGGCCCAGAACATAAACTCACTTTTGCTTCGCACGCGAGCCAATAAAATGAAGATGATCATAGAATCACTTACCAGTTTGTAATTGGGGGCATTCCGCTGCCGTCTATGCACCCTCCTACCAGACGCACCCTCTGCGACAGACGACGCTGGGCCATCATGCTGCTGCTGACTAATTTTGCCATGGGCCTTGGTCATGTGCCAGGAAGGGGTGTGCTTGTCCACTTCCATAGATCCCGATGGGTTTGGACATCCTGCTGCCATCCGGCGCTGGGTGTGTGCACAAAGTGCTGAGTGTGACCAAAACGGTGTTACTGCAAACATGTCAAATACAACCATGTAAACCATTGACATTTTGAATCAGATATATACATAATTACAGCAGTACCCCCTGCCCCCTACGAACAATAACTGGTAATACAGTAAAATGCGACACTTCAGTTGCAAAATCCGAAAAAAAACTATTCGTGGAAGTCTGTTCTTCGAATCGCGAGGTAGTTTTGCGTACGAGGATTCAAATACACAATGAAATCTGGCGCCATCTTGTTTACAGTGCATGCATACATATCAAGTTTCGATCACAATCACACATGTCAGAAAAAAGCAACCCAATCGCGTGACAGATTGACCTTGTAATGTGTTATTGAACGAATTCCTTTCGTTGAAGAAGAAAGCTTTTGTTAAATTCGTGGGGTTCTATTATCTGTTACTACAAGACTGACTGAGCAGCACTGAGACGCGGGTCGTAGCAGACGGCGTCTCAGTTTTCTCGGCCAAACGGGTCCATATAGGCTACTGTGCAATTGTATCTGATTGGGAGCATCTCAGTTAAATAACTGCGCTGAAGAAGTACACTTGGGCGTGCTTTTAACTAAGAAATATTGCATAAAAACAATCTTACCTGATGGAACGACGGTTGGCGGGACGAGAGACAATAGAAGGGGAAACAACTCAGTTCACTCTGCGCAGCCGAACGACGCTCGCTTCCGTGGTAACACACTGGACCAGTGCGTTTAAAACACACATTAGGTAAACCTGCAAAAAAAGGGACATCCAATTTTTATATTTTTTTCTGACTTTTGAATGAAAGATAATGCAGAAACAACCCTCAGAAAAAATGGGTGCCTGACTTGGTCACCCAGAATTTTACACACCCATTTTCCAGAAGGATGGTAAAGAAAGTCACCCATATTAGTGGTTTTGTGCACGCACACGCGTGCACACACACACACACACACACACACACACACACACACACACACACACACACACACACACACACACACACACACACACACACGCGCGCGCACACATTCACACTGATATATACCAGTCCGCACACATACACAAATACACACACGTACTGATTTCTACCTGTCCACACACACACACACACACACACACGCACACACACACACACACACACACAAACAAACACACACACACACACACACACACACACACACACACTGACACCAAGCAAAACATCGAAAATTAAAAATAAAAATATGATGTTAAGCTGCAAAAGAAATGACAAACACCTCAGCAAGTCTAAAGTATTATAATATATGAATATGAATAAATAAATGTTTCTGGAGTCAATGACGGTATGTGAAAAATAAACCAATGAACAATTGGCTTTTACATGTTTTTATTAAATTTATGCAATTGATTCTTTAACGTTCGTAAAGGTGCTGTGTTGCATAATTTTGCACCAAAGTAAGAGAGGGACGTCTTGTAAATATCTAAGCGGGGCCTTGGTACTACCAGATTGTTCCCTGATGTTCGACTAGCTCTGTGGGCAAGTGCGAACAAAATAGAGAGATAGGCTGGTCAGTCTGAGATGGTGATTTTGCGCATGAATAATTATTATTATGAATTATTATAAATTATTATAAATAAACTGCTTGACAAGTGGTAGGATATCCAGTGCAGAGAGAGAGAGAGAGAGAGAGAGAGAGAGAGAGAGAGAGAGAGAGAGAGAGAGAGAGAGATGATGATGATGATGAAACTTTATTTTTCAACGGTAAAAAGTTTTGACAGAAAACAAATCGTCATTTTACAAACTTGCCGTTGCTAACATCTACAGGATAAAAAAGAAGGGAAACTATAAAATATATATGTACATACAAAACCCAATAGCATCATTTTATACAGAAAAAAAAATAATACTCAGAGAGAGAGAGAGAGAGAGAGAGAGAGAGAGAGAGAGAGAGAGAGAGAGAGAGAGAGAGAGAGAGAGGAGAGAGAGAGAGAGAGAGAGAGAGAGAGAGAGAGAGAGAGAGAGAGAGAGAGAGAGAGAGGGGAAAAAATGAAATGAAATGAAGTAATTAGCACACGTGCCTTTTTCATACTTGTCGTTACTAGTCTACAAACACAAGGTAATAATTGTAATAGTACCAAATTACACAAAGGAAAGATTAGGAGACATTACACTTGATGAGACATTAAATAAAAATTAATTCATTCATTCAGTCATACAAGAGAGAGAGAGAGAGAGAGAGAGAGAGAGAGAGAGAGAGAGAGAGAGAGAGAGAGAGAGGGGGGGGGAGGGAGAGAGAGAGGAGAGAGATATATTGATTGATTGTACATTGCTTAACGTCCCGACAGCAACAAAACTTTCTCAGGACGTGCCTGCACTGCTTGTGGGAATAAAAAACTAAACAGAATATTCAATGTACGTCGCCAGCCGGCCCAATACGTCAAATAAACCCACGACATGGGGCATAAAACTAAGACCATTTAGCAAAACAAATCTAATATCGAAAGCTACAGGCACCGCAGACAGTTGGGAGAGTTTAAAAAAGGAAAATACAGTTGAATGGACCAAGGGTAGACAGAAACACATGCCCCAGAATAGAGGGGAAACCCACCCTGTGGGGCTGACCATGGTGACCCTGGGAACTAAATGTCGTTAACCCCACCCAAGTCCCCCAGCGCAGACCATTGTGAAGGGAGAGAGAGAGTGCGAGAGAGAGAGAGAGAGAGAGAGAGAGAGAGAGAGAGAGAGAGAGAGAGAGAGAGAGAGAGAGAGAGAGAGAGAGAGAGAGAGAGAGAGAGAGAGAGAGAGAACAATGAACAATGAACCTTTATTTTCCAACAGTAGAAGTTATTGGTAAAAAGAACTAAACAGAATATTCAATGTACGTCGCCAGCCGGTCCAATACGTCAAATAAACCCACGACATGGGGCATAAAGCTAAGACCATTTAGCAAAACACATTCAATATCAAAAGCTACAGGCACCGCAGGCAGTAGGGAGAGTTTAAAAAAGGAATATACCGGTGAATGGACCAAGGGTAGACAAAAACACATGCCCCAGAATAGAGGGGAAACCCACCCTCTGGGGCTGACCAGGGTAACACTGGGAACTAAAAAATAGTTAACCCCACCCAAGTCCCCCAGGGCAGACCCTTGTGGAGGGGGAGAGAGAGAGTGAGAGAGAGAGAGAGAGAGAGAGAGAGAGAGAGAGAGAGAGAGAGAGAGAGAGAGAGAGAGAGAGAGAGAGAGAGAGAGAGAGAGATTCAATGAAGCTTTATTTATCAACGGTTGAGGCATTGACATCGTCACAGACATAGCCATTTTTCAAACCTGAGAGAGAGAGAGAGAGAGAGAGAGAGAGAGAGAGAGAGAGAGAGAGAGAGAGAGAGAGAGAGAGAGAGAGAGAGAGAGAGAAAGAACAATGAAAAATGAACCTTTATTATCCAACGGTAAAAGTCATTGGTAACAGGACCAGTTTTCAAACTTGCCCTTGCTACATATACTACATAAGTGACATAGACAAGAAAACATTCACATACCACACATTGCTGCATGCATGCATTCGCTCACGCACGCACGCACACACGCACGCACGCACCACGCAAGCACATACTTAAGCACGCACACGCACACGCACGTTCATACACATACACACACATACCCTTACTCAAACACGCACTCAGGTACGCACACATGCACACCACAACTCGCGCATGTACGCACGCACACACACACACATGCACACCGCAATTACGCATGCACGCACGAACACTCTCACCCACCCACCCACACGCACACACACACACATACATAACACACGCACACAAACTTACACACGCACGCACTCAGGCACACCCGCACAAAAACAAACACACGCTCTCGGACACGCACTCCAGACATACATTCGCGCACACGCGTACGCACAAAAATATAAAATGAGTGAAAATGCAAAGTAAAGCAATAAACAGAAAATCATTAAGTACATTAGAATTTATACAGCAATGGCAAATATGTATGTAGGTGCTCTCTCTCTCTCTCTCTCTCTCTCTCTCTCTCTCTCTCTCTCTCTCTCTCTCTCTCTCTCTCTCTCTCTCTCTTCTCTCTCTCTCTCTCTCTCTCTGCCGCTCTCTCTCTTTCTCTCTCTCTCTCTCTCTCTCTCTCCCCTCTCTGCCGTGTGTCTCAGTGCGATCGCACGCAGTTGATTTCGCTCTTACTGAGCACTGATTTGTGTAGGCTATACAAGGTGTACATGCTGGAATTTTATACCTGTGGACTTGTGATATGGTCCTCTACACAATGGTGATGTTATTTTCGTGACATTCTACGATTCTCGTGGATTATTTATACTTTTCACAGATTTCTTTGTTCAGTCCTCACTGATATGGGCCCGGTCTACAACGGCTGAAAAAGGCGCGCAGTCGAAAACCGCGCTTCCTATATTTCTCTGTTGTAGGTGGTTTATCGTTGCGCGCACTCAGCTCATGGAATTGGGGTCAGTGCCGGTCTGGCATACATTACACCGCCTCTGAGTCTGTCAAACGTAGCCGAGCCAGAGCTGATAACGCCACACAAACGCTACAGTAAAACTCGGCTCTGCTGTTGACTCGCCAGTGTTTACAAACATCGGCCACGATCATGCGGATGCTGCGCCACACTCTCGTCACGCTTTGTGTGTGATACAACTCTGGCTTAGCCGTGATCTGTGAAGCTGAGTGGCATCATGGTTGAGTGACCTTGTAAGACTGACGGACGCACTGACTTGTCGGCCAGCTCTGGCTGGCGACTTATCCTTTCAAGTAGGTGTCCAGCTGATTAGCGACCAACATGTCGTCACACCTCGAGTAAGTGACTATGGCGACACCACCATCCCGTTACAATGGGCCCCTCCACACGCTCCTCTTCATCAAACTCTCGCCTTTCCCTTGAAAAGATTATCCGAACGAGAGACCCGATCCAAGTAAAGTTTGAGTCCGACATAGCAAGAGTTCCCCTATGGCGACGTGTCCTGCATACGCTGTATGTTGAAGAGCTTATGCCCACAGGTGTGAATCTGCGCTGGGAAGACAGAGACAAGAAACAAAGCGTACTGAGTGCACCTGTTCCCATTGACCCTCCGTACACCAACAAACTGTTTGAAACACTTGTGCAACTGTGGAATGGATCGAAGAAACTCGTCACAATAACTGTATATTACACCACAGGGACTGTTACTATTCAAGGAAACTGCTGCCAAGAATGGGTCGATGAAGAATTTCGGATGTTAAAAGACACTGTAGACAACATGGCCTCCTCTCAATCCCAGTCCGCACCTGAAATCCCGTCACCTCTACCCACTGACACCGCCCGCGATGTTCCGTCTGACTGCACTGATGAGATTAGTGCGGTCTCATCTCTGACCAAAGATGCCGTCAGTGACGTTTCGGCTGAATGCACAAAGGAGATTAGTGCCAGCACTACCCACATACCGCAGCCACCAGCCACGGAAGCGAAACACACTGCATCTGAATATGACAAGACTCACAGAAATCCAGCCCAGGCTATCGAAACTAATCCTGACGTGTCGGCCAGTGACACGACTGACGCCAGTGGATCCAAAGATGCCGACTCTTCAGTCCTCAGCAGCGCCTCGGGAGATGACGTGTCGGCCAGTGACACGACTGACGTCAGTGGATCCAAAGATGCCGACTCTTCAGTCCCCAGCAGCGCCTCAGGTGATAACAGCAGTCCCTCTTTATCTGACCTGATTACTCATGTGTCCTTAACCCAGGTCAGCCAGCCGGCCATTACATTTTACCAGCCTGATCAGCCCATTTCAATCGCAACTCTAGCACAAATAGCACAACACCCAGAACTAACGTGCGTTGCGCGAATGCAGCAGCAACTAGCCCTGAACGTAGCTACTATTAGGTGCCTCCAAATCCAGCTACAAGAAGTGCAAACTGAACTGGCTAATGTCAAGAACCAGTGTGCTGCACACACTAAGACCCTTGCAGAGATGGACTGCCTTGTGCGAGATAACGAGGTCAAGGCGAAGAGTGGGAGAAAGGCAGTTGAGGAATATGCAGAAAGCATTAACTCAGCTGTAGAAGGACTCTCAGCGGACCACGTCAGGCTAAATGAGAAAGTGACTCAACTGGCTAGCAGTAGAGACAACCATGCCAGTAGACTAAAAGACCTAAAAAAGCAAGTGGAATCCCTGTCTAAAGCCAGTGCCTGCAGCAACACCCAGAATTTTGAACCAGCCAACGAAACCCCCAGCGCCCCCAAATGCTCACCCCAAAAAGATAGTGTCTCACAATCCCTCATGTCCCCTCCCCCTAAAGACTCTACCACGACCGACAACACACTCCTCGTGCAAGTTCCAGTTAAAAACCGATATTCTGTATTGTCTGAGTTGGATGAGAACAGACGAGGCCACGATACCTCCACCAGCATTACCAACGACAGTAACATCAGCGCTAAGGACAGTGCACCCGAGAACAGACGAGGACACGATACCTCCACCCGCATTACCAACGACAGTAACATCAGCGCTAAGGACAATGCACCCCTAGAACAGCTTCAGCTCCTGCAAGTACGACCAGGTGTCAACACGCTGTTAATCGGGGATTCTGTGCTGAAAGGTGTTGACGAGCGCAGGATGTCTGTCGACGGTGCCCTTGTACAGAATCTTTCTGTCTCCGGCCTGACGGTAGCTGATGTCACTGAGTGGCTCCGCACCTTGCCACCAATGCCCCACATCCGCCGTGTGACGACGCATGTTGGTATCAACAGCTGCAAAGTGGGCGCCGTCAGCAAGCAGTCCTGGGACCAGCTCTTCCGTTTCCTACGCTCAGCCTTTCCCAGCGCCGCTGCGTACATATCCTGCATTATTCCAGGTGGAACTGAACATTACCTAGCAAAGGCTGTGTTTGCTTCCAACGACAATCTCAGGGCTGTGTGTGAGCAGGTCAAGATCCCCTACATCGACCATGTCCCCCGTTTCTTGACAGCTAATCTTGCGCCGCGTCAGACTCTGTTCCAGAGAGACAGAAGTCACCTGACAGAGGAAGGCACCAAGCGACTGGCACTCGCCATCAGGTTCGCCGGAGCAGCACGCCGCTCACCAGGATACGATGTGCCGAAAGCGGATCGTCATGCGCCTACCAACCCTCAAAATCGAGGACCACAGCACTACAAAAATCAGGCTTCTGGCAGAGGCACAGGATGGGGACAAGCAAATGGAGGAAACAATTTCAAAGTCCATACCCATCCCAATCATTCCCACCCCAACCATGCCCACACCAACGCCCACCCCCACAACAACCAAACCCCTCCCAGCCAAGCTAATTCCAACCACGTTCAAGCCCATTTTCAACAGTCTCAAATTTGCCAAGCCCATTCTGCTCAAACCCAGTTCAACATGTCTGACAATACCATTTACAACTCTGCCCAGCCTGGTTACCCCCCGACATTCTGTCCCCAGCAAGGTCACGCCGGGCAGTTCACTCCGTCAGAACGCGAATTTCCTCGCATTCCACCCTCCGACCAAGGCTCTAACAGCGCCCTTCACGCCCTCGCCGCCGCTAATCCCACACCGACCAGAGGGTGGGAGAGCCCTGCAATTACACCCGGATTAGACGCAACGCAGAGGATGCGCATGCTTGCGCAGCTCCTACAGCCATTCATTCAGGGCTTTACCGGCTAATAATCTCATTAACCCTCCTGTGCATGCAACCACCGGTGCTGCAAACAGTACATGCTGCAAACAGTACCGATGGATGCATGAACAAGAGGATTAATTGTCCATTGTTGGGTTAATAGGTGGTGTCTACTATTAACTGATTAGCTGCGATATCAACGGACAAGAGTTAACCGCAGCCTTTCCTACAGGGATTTATCTGTCACTAATTTGCTTAACCCCGTTGTGCATGCAACCACCGATGTTGCAAACAGCACCGGTGGATGCATGAACAAAAGGGTTAATTTTCATTGTTGAACTAGTAGGTGGTGTTCATCACTGATTTACTGACGCTTTAATTAGACGTTTATATTTGGTGATTGTGAACACGAGCACGGCAAGCTGACTGCTATTGTTACAGATGTAACTTGTTCTTACCGTAAATCAGTTAGACTGACTACCAACGTTACTGTCTGCATCCAAAAGGTTACACTGTGCTGTTTATTGATTACTTTGGTTCTACCTTCTAGCCACGTTGGTCATAAACTGATGTGACAGTAACATTGAGTGTTACCACCAGAGACTGTGTTAGTTTACACTGTAAAGATTGTGCTCATTTAAAAAGAAAGACTTAATTTTCAGTCTCTTTCGTGTCTTTACAGTAAGACAGACTATTAGCTTGAGTGATTTAATCAAAATTGTACTGGAACGACAAAGAAGGGAACTTAGTGACAGCCGAACATACAGGTGTTCCATGCGGCGTTTCAAGTTGCGTCACTTTTTTTTTTTCTTGTGGTTCAGTCACTCCCGCAGCGAGTTTTTGAGAGCTCAGTAGCTTAACTGCTACTTGTTCTCTGGAGGACTTTTATTCAATTACCTGGCCTTTTATCGTTTTATAGTTTATAGTATTTTTTATTTCCGTGTTTTTCTGTATTCAATTGTTTCTTCATTGTTTATCTTGTGCACTCTGTATTTTGTAATAAGTCCAAGCGAATTTTCCATCAAAGGTGCAGTTATGAGAATAGGGCACCTCAATGTGTTTCATTTGTACAACAAACTAGCCGACATATCTGTATATATTAACGATCCTACACCGTTCCACCTGTTTGGACTCAGTGAGACGCGTCTGAGTTCCTGTGTAAGCGATGCAGCAATCAGTATCCCCAATTTTTCAGTTATTAGACGAGACCCCTTGTCTCCCGGTCAAACTGGCATCGCTGTCTATATTCATAATTCTATCCAGCAATTAGTTCATCGACGCGTCGACCTAGAAATGATGGGGGTGGAGTGCGTATGGGTCGAAGTCAAGTGTCCGAAATCAAAACCGGTATTAATTGGGTTCTTATATAGAAATCCCGCCTCAACTTTTGAGTGGTACGATCAGTTTAGTCATAACCTTGACAGAGCTTTAAAAAAGAAGGCCGACATTCTTCTATTGGGCGATTTTAATATAGATTTACTTAAGCCGCACCCCGCCTGGGGCTCAACGTCATCTCTGTTTGGCTTAGTACAGTTAGTGAAATCACCCACCAGAATTACTCCAACTACTTCCACGCTTATAGACCACATATATACTAATAAACCCAAAGCCGTCTCTGACGTTGATGTCTCAAATCTTAGTGTTAGTGATCATTATCCTGTGGCTTGCTCCTGGTCTTCTAAACTCCCTAAACCAAAAAAGAACGGCCATACAACTATAACGTATAGGACATTCAAACACTTCAGGAAAGACGAATTTCTATTTGATCTAGAAAATACTCCGTTTAATGACGTGCTCCTGTCCTATGATCCTAATACCGCCCTCAGTATTTGGTACTCTCTTTTCCTAAATGTACTTAATAAACATGCTCCTCTACGCGAGAGGAGGGTAAAATCTAACACTCTTCCTCCCTGGCTTACTCCGGAAATCATGCAGGCGATGGCGCTTAGAAACGATCTACGTAGCAATAAAATGTTCACTGAATATAAGCAACAGCGTAACCGTGTTAAATACATGATCAGAGAGGCAAGAAAAAAGTTAGTTCGTGATACGGTTAAAGACAGCAAAGATACCTCTACTATATGGCGCCTTCTAAACACACTTACTAGGGGGTCTCCAAGTACCGCAAATACCATTCCCACTAATCTTACTGCTGATACATTCAATGACCATTTTCTTTCGATTGCCAAATCTCTAATATCGACAAGCCAGGATAACACTTATCACCGCTCAAATTTGCTATCTGAGTTTTGTCAACAAAGAACAATGGGCACAGCCCCCTTCAACATCCCGATGTTAGCTGTTCATGAAGTGGGTTTACTCATAAGTAACCTTCCAAATAAAAAGTCCTCGGGGCCTGATGACATCAGCCCGAAAATACTTAAACTGTCTCTCCCATACATTGTAGAATCCTTAACTTATATTTATAATCTCTGTATCCAGCATAACACTTTTCCTAACGAACTTAAATATGCCAAAGTAATTCCACTTCCAAAAACAAAAGATCGTTCTGACCCTAATAATTATCGGCCTATTTCTTTATTATCTGTTTTGTCCAAACCACTGGAAAGGCACGTTCATAAACACCTGCTTGCTTACCTAGAAAACCGTAAGCTCCTCCACCCTTTCCAATCCGGATTTCGTCCGCAGCATTCATGCCACACAGCACTTACACGCCTTGTTGACACATGGCTCAAGGGTATGAATAAGTCACAGTTAACAGGAGTAGTCTATCTGGATTTTAAGAATGCTTTTGATCTGATTAACCATACTATTCTGACTGCTAAGCTTCACACATACCTCAATAACGGAGACGCAGTTGCTTTTTTCACATCTTACCTTACTAAAAGAAAACAAAAGGTTCTTGTTCATGGCTCATACTCCTCTTTCAAAGATGTAAGCTTCGGTGTGCCCCAAGGGTCTGTACTGGGCCCTCTACTGTTTTGCTTATTTATCAATGATTTGCCTCTACATATTACTTGCCAAGATGTACAATGCGACCTTTTTGCTGACGACACCTCAGTTCATACTACTAGTAAAGATATACAGGTAATTTCCGACAACCTACAACAAAGTCTTCATGAAGTATCAGCTTGGTGTATAAACAATTCTATGGTTGTTCATCCAGCCAAAACGAAATCGATGGTAGTCGCCACGCGCCAAAAACAGCAGATAATGCCTCTATTACTTAACCTTTCACTTAAAGGTAGTCAGGTAGAACAGGTAAATGAACATCGAGTACTGGGGATTACAATCGACAGTCAGCTAAAATGGCAAGCTCATACAGACGCCTTATGCAAAATAGTAGCCAAAAATCTCTTTATGTTATCAAAACTGAAATATTATACTGATTCAGATACCCGTAAACTATTTTATAACGCTCACATACGTTCTTATATCGATTACGCGTCATCGGTATGGGATGGGTGTAGTGAGGTCCATTTAAAGAGACTCAATTCCCTACACAGACGAGCGGCCAAAATAATCTGCCCTGATCCACACCTAAGCACTGAAGAAAAGCTCTCAAAAGCAGGTCTCCTGCCACTTCAAGATCATTTTAAATATAACAAAGCAATCTTTATGTTCAAAGTGTGGAAACGCAACACACCTGAGTACATCTCCACTTTGTTCCGTAAGTCTGAGTCCAAGCTTGGAAACATCAGAAAGCTTTTCATAGTCCCAAAACCAAGGATCGATCTATATAAAACTAGCTTATCCTTCTCAGGGGCACTTATCTGGAATGCCCTTCCCGACCATGTAAAATCCGCCTCCTCGCTAGCCTGTTTTAAAAAGGGTATCTGCAAATATTTTGTGGATCACTCGTAGGGATGACTTAACCACTTGTATTATATGTTTCTTTTTATGCTGGGTCCAATTTATTCCCAATTAAGTCTGTTATCCTTTTCATTTATCATTTGGACTACTTAGCTCTATGTGTGAAGGGGGGTGGGTGGGGTGGGGGGGTGTCTGTGAGTCTATGAATATGTCTGTCTATGTGAATAGTGTTGTCATCTCTTTGCAAGTATTATGTTTACTTATATGTATGTATATTTGTAGTTAGTCTTGTAGTTGTTAGCAACGGCAGGTTTGTAAAATGGCTGTGTCGATGACGATGTCAATGCCTAAACCGTTGTAAAATAAAGTTTCATTGATTCATTGATTCATTGATTCATTGATTCTCTCTCTCTCTCTCTCTCTCTCTCTCTCTCTCTCTCTCTCTCTCTCTCTCTCTCTCTCTCTCTCTCTCTCTCTCTCTCTCTCTCTCTCTCTCAGTTACAGATTCTCCATTGTGTTTCTTTCCCCGTAGTTTTTCTTCGTCTTCTTCTTCTTTTTCTTCTTATTATTATTGTTAGTATTTGCATGCTCTGTTTATTTTCCTGTTATGTTGTTTGTTTACAGGACAGCTTGTAAGACAGGCATTGAGTTGCCTAACAGCTTTATCCTGAATAAATATAGATTCATCATCATCATCATCATCATCTCTCTCTCTCTCTCTCTCTCTCTCTCTCTCTCTCTCTCTCTCTCTCTCTCTCTCTCTCTCTCTTGCTCTACAGACAGAATGATAATTTCCATTCAAGCACTGAGTTTATAACGCCGCGATAAGTATGATCTACTTAACATTACCTCCCATCTTGTGACAGATTGCTTGTGATAGATTGCTGCAATGATAATTTTTTATGATATGTTCTTGTAGCGTTTGTTAATATCTTATATTGTTGTTTCATGACGAGCCGAAAGGCAAATTTCTGTCGTGCCTTGACTCGAACAGACAATAAAGTTGTATTGTATTGTATTGTATTAAACTTAGGTCCACGGCTCGTGCATCCCTGCCGTCTATGCGGTCTAGCTCTGCCCACCAGCCTGTGCTGCGGCCAACTATGTGTGGCGACCGCCTGCAATACGGACCCCCCCCCCCCCCCCATGCCGCCTCTAGGAGGCATGCACCGTAACGGTCACCTACCCTTAGATTTCAACTGTAAAGTACCCATCCTCCCCTCCCCACATTATCCACCCCAGCCACTGACCAATCAGCGTGTTTCCTACCCCGTGGCCCCTTCCCCCAAATTTTCCTGTGATCCTGCCACTTGGAGTGTTGTTCTCCCTGTGCCACCTGTTGCCCCTAGCCATGGCCGGTACGGCTACATCCCCTGTCCAGAGTATCATGGGCGGCACTATGAGACCCTCGTCTGAGTGAATTTCAGTGTGATCCCACACTGTTTGCCTCCCTCGATTCTCACCAGTGGTTCGACCGGCACAATCAGTGTCGTCTATCGTTCGTCCCTTGACTGAGTGAAGTGACAATCTGAACCCACGCTCGTTGTCTCCCTTGATTCGTTCTGGCGGAGCGACGGAGACAACTTGCGCGGCGTACCATGATGTCTCAATGTCGAATTTATATGTCCACATGGGTTGTCTCCCTCGCTTCTCTACTGTGAATCGACAGAGTCAACCAGTGTGGCGCTCATCTTTCCTCTCATACGGAAAGACAGTCACTCAGTGCAGCACAAACCTTACCTCTCATTAATTATGAAATATGAATCTGACAATCTGGCAAACTGTTTAGTGTCCGACATTGAATATATAGTTTTTTAATCAAATAGCACTTTGGATTTAATTAGTGACATGAACTTTTTTTCTGTGAATGGTGACGATTATTATCTTCCTGCATTTTCCTTTCTTTCAAAACGGACGAAATATACTCTTCTTGATATAGCGAAGGATCCAGTGTGTGTATCGTATATTATACGGTCTCCGATCAATGACTCATTTATTTCGCTTTTCAGAACGTAACCAAAACATGATTTACCCTACGTGGGATGTGACGCTAAGGAGCCAGTTTAGATATTTGTATATATCGCAGTTACGGTATACATTCAGTGACTCATTCGCCTACAAAACGTAACGACCTATTATTTCCCCTGCGTGGGGTGTGACGTTGTCTGCAGCGAAAGCGATAGACTGAGCTGAGTTTTCAGCACTGTAGTTTCTCCTGGGTTTTGTTTAACTTTGTTATAGTTCAAAAGTTTTCATTTGTTCTTATTTGACTTTTGTAAACATTTTTCCCCCACGTGTTGCTTCATCATGCCTGACTGTAGCCCACATGTACATCAGTGTTCGCTGAATAAGCATGATTTACGGATAGGGCACCTTAACGTTTATCATTTATATAACAAAGTGCCCGACGCCACTGTTTTACTTTCACAACCCCAACCCTTTCATATATGTGGATTTACTGAGTCTAGACTCAGGGAACATATTAGTAATGCCTCGATCTCCATTCATAACTATGCTGTATTCCGTAGAGATGCATCATCCCCCGGTCATACCGGTATAGCTGTGTACATTCATAACTCTATCCGCCAGTACGTTACCCGCCGCATGCATTTAGAGTCTTGTCACGTTGAAAGTTTATCTCTTCAACTGAAATGTGACAAATCTTCCCCCACAATAATTAGATTTATTTATCGCACCCCTTCAGCCACATTCTCATGGTATGATGATTTTGTCACCATGATGGATAAGGTGCAACAACGTCACACCAACGATATACACCTTCTAGGCGATTTTAATATTGACCTGCTAAAGACTGGTAATGCGGCGTGGAATTGCACCACCTCATTATTTGGCCTGCAGCAGATGGTTCGGTCTCCCACTAGAGTTTCTTTGTCATCCGCCACATTGATTGACCACATCTATACTACAAATGCACCTGCTGTCACAAACGTCCACGTTCCGAATGTAGCCATTAGTGATCACTTTCCTACTTGTTTTAATCTTTCAGTTAAACGTGATAAACCCCAGCACAAACACCACACTACCATCACATACAGGTCTTACACAAAGTTCAACAAAGATGACTTTCTTCATGACCTCTCAATCACGCCCTTTCACCTTATTTATAACACTGATGATCCCAATGAAGCCCTCTCGCTTTGGTACAAGTTATTTCTTTGGGTCCTCGATAAACATGCCCCACTAAGGACTAAACGCGTTAAACACCCTACCCTTCCGCCTTGGTTGTCAAAGGACATCATTCACGCAATGAAAATAAGAGATGACTTAAAACGGCAGAAAAAGTTTGCGGATTTTAAGAAACAACGTAATCTTGTAAAATCCTTAGTTAGAAAAGCACAGCAAACGCTTGCGGAAAAAGTTATCGCAGAGGGTAAAGATACCCGAAGTGTCTGGAATGCAATCACTTTATTTACAAAGAAGAGGAGTTCCAACAATGCTGCTACCTCTCCAGGCATAACTCCAGACGACTTCAATTCCAGACCTCTCTCCCCCTTCCCGCGACCTCACACTAACACCAACACCGGGTGCCCGCCCCTCGTTTGATAGTCAACAATTGGCGCATTTGTAGGTCCTCACCCTCTTCACATTCTCAGCAACTGTGACTCTGCCGACAGGAAGAGTTCGCACGAAAAGGTCTGCGAAATCTCCAGCACGTTCTTTTTTCTTTTTCTTTAAAACAAATGCCTATACCATAAAGAGAGGTCAGTCGTAATAGTATTCGTGGTATAAAATGCATACTTACCTACTTTCAAACTTTTGCGCCAAAGTTAATTTTTCAAAAATTTGTGTGCAAAAAATGTCTAATCTGTAAACAAACACATTGACCTGGGATGACCTTGACCTTTTAACAAGTGAAATGTGTAGGTAAAGTTGTTCTTGTAAACTACAATTGTGTCGAGTTTAAAGTCTGTGAATGGTATAGCCCCTACAAAATTGCCTTATACAAACCGCAATCATACACACACGACGGCTGAAGAGGGGCTGCATGGACGATTGGTGACTACATTTATTCTGTTTCACATTTGCTGTCACACCTAAGCCAACAATGTTTGCTCTTGGAACAACTACTGATTTAGCCCCCCCCCCCCCCCCCCCCCCCCCTCCCCCGGCCTTCCCCGCAGACAGTAATGCGCCATTTTGTCTAGTGTCTGAAAGCATTCCTGACAACTGTGCGCGTCACCTTGAAGTGATGTAGCGATATAAACCTGGTTTTTGACATATCTGTTTTATTCTCTTCACTACCACTAGACGCAAATATTGCTCTGAAATCTTTCCTAATTCAGTTCCAAAGAACACCAAACGTCAAATAGATATATGTCAGTTGTGTCAGCAAGCGCCAAAATAGCCATGACCCCCTTTGATCGCGCGAGGCATATGAAGATATATGTTTCTTGCAAATGAATCCGATTGAGAGTTTCTCGGCTGTGAAGGGGTTAAGTGTAAATATCATGAAACAAAAGTTGGAAAAAAAATCGGGCATGTGGTTTCAGAGATATTGCCTGCACAAAGGCTCACATAAATATGGCCGCTGCGACCTTCACCTTACAGGTCGTGAATTCATTCTGTTAAAAGCATCACCTATGAGGGTAAGGCATCTTTTCTTAAAAATTCAGAGCAAATCAGTACAGTGGTTACAGAGGTATTTTCTACTCAATAATCAGCAAGAAGGATATGGCAACTATGACCTTGACCATGAGGTAGAGGCACAGTTGAGATTGATGGCAATGTGTGATATGGTAAAATACTATAATCTAAAATTTGAATTGAATAGGCCCAATGGTTATTGGATATTCCCTAGCACACACTTATGCACAAAACAAATATGACCGTTGTGACCTTGGCCTTTACGACCGTGAATAGATACCGTATGCAACACTCTGTGTCGTCACAAAATATCACAATTTGCCATTCGGATCACATCGTTTCGGTGTTTAGAGTAACATTGTCTGGACAATGGCATACACAATAAATATTGCCACATTCCTTCTGCATATGAAGATAAGTAGCGGCTAATGTCTCTGTTTGTTTGTCTATTTTGACAAAGGGTACTTACCCGAAATATTAATAAATTGTCGTCCTATTAGAGCAACAACGGTACATATGCAGATAAACCATTTTTGAGATTTTTACATGACAACTGGCACTTTTAAGCATCTACAACATGTCTAAAGCTTATTTTCCTATCTGCATTTTCCTTAAAGTTATGCAACAAAAACGCTTATTGCATACAATAAAATTAACCTAATATGCATGCAACAACAGTTTATGTGCAACTTTTGACAAGCAACAACTGTTTATCTCTTTCTTACACAGTTGTTGTATGACAAATTTGATGAATATGCAGGGTTTCCTGCTATGCAACAACTCACTATTTTTTAGTTATTCGGTTGTTGCATACTTGTTCTGACAATATTAGGGGGCCAATAAAGAGCAACAAAACGCCATTTTGAAATGTACAGGTGTAGCATATGTAACTAAGGTTTACTAAGTAGAGCAAGAACCTGACATGAGTCAGCTGGACGGTTGTGGATGTTATAAAATAACACAGGAAGTCAAACATAAACAGTTTATCGGGTCACGCTCCCTGACTGATGAAGACTGTGGGAACCAGATACACACTGGAATCCACACAATACATTTTCATTCATTCTGCTGGGCTGCCCTGCCATATTCAGTCGCACTTTGGATGCACTCAGCTACCTACAGAAAGTCTAAAAGGTAAGTTCTCTTTTAGATAAATATCTACTACTTCAAATAAGTGAATTTATTATATTAACGCATACAATCATTAAAACATAGCCATTAAGAAAAACAATTTCTCTCTCTCTCCTCTCTCTCACTCCCCTCTCTCTTTCTCTCTTTGTGTGCAGGATGGTGTGTGTATGAACTACTGTTTTGCAGTACGTTCAGTGGAAACTAACAAAAAAATCAGAACAATGGCCTATGTCGCGAAGCAAATTTTATATACGTGCATGTGTGTATGCACAAGCGTGCGTATGTTTGTGTGTATGTGCTGTTTGAGATTTCGTAAAATTATATTGTATAGCATAATGTCGCACTAGAGAAGGCGCCACTATTTCTACACCCTATTACCACTATGTTTTTCAGCTTGAAACATGGATGACGGCTGGTCTGAAGAAGACGATCAACCCCTAGCACATATAAGGCCGAATTCGACAGATATGTGGTCTGATGCAGATGAGCAACTTTTAGCAGAGGCAGCAAATCACTGTGAATCATCGGACGAAGGTCTGTGTGTTTGTGCGCAAGCATGCGTGCGTGTAAGTGTGCGTGCATTTTGTGTGTGCATGTCTGTGCGTGCCTGAGAGAGAGAGAGGGAGAAAGACAGAGAGAGAGATGCTATTAAAATAGTACTTAAGATATTTCTTCTATTATAGGTGCTGAACAAACATGCTCGCAATCGTACAATGCAGATGGGGACCAGTCAATGCCCGAAGAGCTGTCTGATGAAGATGACTATACTGCTGACCCAATGTTTCTACCCCAGCATGATGACATAGACTCGAGTGATTCTAATCCTCCGCTTGAAATTCTTCCTCGCAAGAAACGAAAGAAAGACTTTGACGTGCATGCGCTATGTTCCCCGCAGAAAGCACAACGTATTGATGACGATTTAAATAGAGCACTACATGAAAGTAAAATTGAGCAGTCTTCAGGGTATGGCTCTACGTCTGCACAACAAAAAACTTGACAGCGTTTTGGCAGCAAACAAAATAAAGCGTGTACCTATTTATGGTGATGGTGATTGTTTTTTCAATCCAGCTCTTATGCATGCTGATTCTTTTTCAGATGCAGTATCCTTGCGGCACACATTGTGCGACCACATGGAAGAAAACCTCCATGCATATATGTCATTCACTGCATGTGAAGATGTTAATAAAGAATGCATGAAGTTCGTTGAAGAACTCGGAGGCCTCAGACAAACTGGCACCTGGGGTACACAAGCAAATGACCTGCTACCTTTGGCTCTTGCCAACGTCACAGCCAGACGGGTGAAAATCTTTTGCAGCAGGAAGCAGCAACCTGTAATTGATGTTCAACCTACTTTAACCGGGTCAGACATTTTACTTGGCCTTCATTGCCATACCAGGCTCTGAACATTATGACGAGTGTGTTGCACAAAAGCAAACCATTTACGCTTGTCAGCACCTCACTGGAACTTTTGAACAAGAGAGCGAGCAAGAGAAAACTGGCGTAGAACAAATTCCACAAGCAGACAAAGAGACGCCACCGTGCACCCCACTTCAGCCTAAACAGAGGGGTAACTCGCCAGATACAGGTATTACAATCACTCCTGTGAAAAAGCGTGGAAGAAAAAAGAAGCCGCAACCATCAAAATGGAATATCAGAAAGGACCTTGAGCTAAAAGGCGAACCATATGAAACAAGCAGAGGGAAAGTCAAACAAAGAAAGTATCTAAAGCCGGCTGACTGCTCCAAATGCAAAAGGAAATGCACAGAAGTAATCACAGAAACGCAGACAGAAGAAATTTTTTAGCTCATTTTATTCCCTTTCCAGTTACGTCCATCAAAAGGACTTCGTTTGTAGATATGTTTCAAGGCAGGAGACTAGGACATACATGGACGCCAATAAACAACCAGCAGCAAAGAAGCGTGACGTCCAACAGCACTACAGTTTCACTGTCAACGGAACCAGAATCCCTGTTTGCAAACCGTTTTTCCTGAGAACACTTGATATTGGCCATAGCTATGTGAAACAAGCTCTTGACAACTAGAACGGCCAGTTCTGTGGGGAAGACCGCAGAGGAAAGAAGTCCTCAGCTAACAGATGTCCTGAAGAAACACGGAACGCGGTGAGAGAACATATTCAGTCATTTCCAGCAGTGGAATCTCATTACTGCCGAAAACAGACATCGAAACTCTACCTGGACGCTAGTCTCAGCATCAACCAGATGCATCGTCTGTACATGGATAAATGCAAGGAGACGGGGGCACCATCAGTCACTAGCAGCTTCTACCGGGAAATCTTTGTCACAGAGTAAAATTTTGGTTTTCACAAGCCCAAAAAAGATCAGTGCTTAACCTGCACTCAACATCACAATGAGAAGATCGACGGAACGCTGACCCATGAGAGAGAAGAGGAATTCAAACAACATCACGAGAGAAAAATGGAAGCCAGAGATGAGAAGAACAAGGACAGAAAATTACCCAAAGAAAATCCGAATATTCATGTTGCCACGTTTGACATGGAGGCGGTACTTCCCACGCCATGTTCTCCTGTGAGTGCCAACTACTACAAACGGAAGCTTGCCGTTTATAACCTGTCCATATTTTCTCTTGGTGACAAACAGGGGTCGTGCTACATCTGGGACTAAACTGAGGGGAACAAGGGGTCCTGTGAGATTGGGACTTGTCTGCTACAGCACCTGAAGTCACTGCCATCAACTGTAAACCATGTTGTTTTGTACTCTAACACATGCACAGGTCAGAACAGAAACAAAAATGTGTCAGCTGCGCTCCAGTATGCAGTGCAGAAAATTCCAATTCTCCATACAGTCGACCAAAAGTTCCTCGAAAGCGGGCACACCCAGATGGAGTGCGACTCTATGCACTCCACCATCGAGAGGGCAAAAAAGACAACAATTTGTGTACCCAGTGAATGGCACACTGTGGTAAGGATGGCACGCAAATCAGCTGCATACACCATCATCCCCCTCACGTATGCTGAGATCCTTGACTTTAAGGGCTTGGCAGCATCACTTCGAAACACAAAGACTGACCTGCACGGCAATCGCGTCAACTGGATGAAACTCACGTGGGTCCGTTGCCTCAAGTCGGAGCCAGACAGTCTCTTCATCAAGTATATGATGTTGGAGGAGTTCCAAACTATCAATACACGTGGGACAAGCGGCAAAAGAGGAAAGCAAAACGAACAGATCAGTGGACCACCACATCGATACAAAGCACGTCTGCCGCTTGCAGAAGAAAAGAAAAAAGATCTGCTTGACCTTTGCAAAATGGGCGTAATTCCACCTGAATACCATGTGTACTACAAATCCCTTCCGTGCAGTCAGTCAAGGCCAGACTGTCTTCCAAAATCGGACATTGAAGACTGCAATGACACTGATGACGACTAAAACTTGCTGCCAAGTAGGTTCGAGTCTGATATACTACACCGGCCATGCTGTCATTGCCAAAGCAAAGAAATTAAGGGAGCGTCAAGGTTGTAATGAGCGGCATTACTCATAAACAATGCTCGACTCCCTTCCGTTACACCTCAATCTGCCCTTTCTTCTGGTCCATTAAAGTATTATAAATGTTACTTGCCAACAAAATGTAAAGTCATAATTGCGTAACTTGCTTTCACTTGCATGTATGTTTACGTCATTTATGTATCATTCGGCACCAGATCTACTTTGTTTCAGCTTCATTCATATTTGTAGCTGGCAGTTTCTCAGACTTGTGTCTTGAACAATAACATATACAAAGAAGATGAGTGCTGCAAAAGTTGAGCATGGAGAATGATGTATGGTGCAGGCTGGTGTTATCGTTGCTTTCATTCGTTTTCATTAGTGATTGTTTAATCTGCTGGGATTCTATTTTGATTTTGCTTACATTTTAGTTTCTTGTTTTGCTTTGATGCCATCATGCTCTGAATTAATGTTGTATTAATGGAACCGGAGACCCTTGAATAACCGTACAGAAATAATCACGTCAAAACGTAATGGCATGATGATTGCACGATTTTGGGGCAGGCTGTCATGCATTTCTTCAGCTGTCGCGTACAGTATGATGGTATGGAATGCTTGTCGTACTGTCAAGTGCACAACGACAAACAATTTTCGAAGATTCTTCTTACACATTATACTGATTCCACTGAAGCTACGTGTCCTGGAAAGTTCCTTTACACAACATGTCAATTTATATGACGTATTACTTGGAAGAAAAATGCATCACATGTGAGAAGAAGCAGTTGAAAATAAAGTATTTTCTTTGACAGAATAACAGTTTTTGTTGTTTTGTGAATGTTGACAAATGGCACACATTTCACATTGGTGCAACCTGGAAACCTCCTATCTGCCACCCAAGTGTTTTCCAGTTAAACCACCGACATTCTTCAGTATCACAAATGTGCTAATCGTGTTATTGTGAATTGTATTTTTACATAAACATAATAATTTGGCGGTCCCATTGTTCTGTTTGGGTTATCAACAAGAGATACAAGCAGTACTATCAGAAAGAGATGCAAATTATAAGCCTACATGAGATTTTCTCCACAGAAATAGTCATTTATGGCTGTGCAACAAACGTTTAGCATAAACATGAAACACATATTGCAGTACTAATGTGTCACTTTCCAAATAGACCAACAACTGCACAACTGCAGTTATACGGTTGTTGTGTGTAAAGAGCTGGGTTGAACACAAATGTATGAGAGCAAGAAGTGTACAAATCAGTGTTGTGCTGTTGTTGCACTAGATCCTGAACAAAAGCTGATATGCAACAACAGCTCAAGTTTCAAAAATAAACGATTAATTAACTTGCTGAATAGCTACAGTTCTGACAAAAATAAATGAAGTGCCCGATACGACAATCTTTTCAGATTTTAAAAATCATAAATCTGGGTCTTCTCTGAGATGAATGGCATAAACTTTAAAATTTCAATCACAATTTTCTTGAAACTATCTTTTTTTCAGATAAACTGTTGTTGCTCTAATAGGACGTTGTGTTGTACCGTTTTTTCTAAGCGTGTTTCTTTCTCCGTTGGGTACTTCTTTACAATAAATATAGCCGGTGTGACCTTGATCTTGACCAACGTGACATGATCCTTATGTGGGATACTCTGTATTGAGAAAACGTATCAACATCTGAAATTTGTAAGAAACTGGCTGGATGGTTTCCGATATAAACGCTAGACAACCACTGTTCCTTATATGGAACACTGTTTTAATTATTAAACACTTTTCATATTAGGTGCTCTTTGTGTTTCATAATAGGTACAAGATACCTCTCCAGGACAATGTGTGCCTCCAAAACAACAAAAAGAGAATCAACACGATTGCCGCTGGTTATCTGATGTCCGAGGAGTGCTCATCATGACAAGATTGGCTATTTTTTTAAAATCACAAAACTGAATGCTGATGTAGGTGTTTCAAAATGGCAAAAAATTAGATGCAGAGGGGTCCAAAATCACATTTTCTCGGCGTGTGTTTATTTTCATCAAGCCTGACATTCTTGTACCGAAAATAAGGCTCACAGAAGAAGCTCTATATTACTGCACAGGCGGAATTAGGAAAAGTTATTTCGTTTCGCCAGGAGCAAGGTGTTTCATAATAGGAACTGTTTCATAATAGGGGCTCTTCCCCTACATACTCACATTGGCATTCAATTCTAGGAAAACGCATTTTCAATCCATATTATATGAAGAAATGGGGGCCCCCCAAGAAAAAGCTTGATGTTGCCAGCCTTCAGCGTGACGACGTGAAAGCCGCCTTTCAGACAGATTTACAGCACAGGCTCAAAGACACAGCGGACCCAGCAGACTCCTCCCCTGAAACACTCTGGGAACAACTGAAAACTGCTATTGCAAAATCCTCTGCAGAAGTCTTGGGTTTCGCTACAAAGAAGAATAAAGACTGGTTTGACGAAAACAATGTAGAGATCCAGGAACACCTAGCAAAAAAAAAAAAAAAAAAAAAGAGCCGCCCATCAGGTCCACCTAGCCCAGCCTTCATGCCCTGTGAAGAAGTCTGCCTTCCGCCTCGTCTGCAGCAGTCTCCAGCGCAAGCTCAGAGATCTCCAGAATGAGTGGTGGACCAGACTTGCACAGAGGACCCAGCTTTGCGCTGACAATGGTGACTACAGGGGCTTCTACGAAGCACTGAAAGCAGTGTATGGCCCCAGGCACCTGGTACAAAGTCCCCTGCGAAGCGCGAATGGCCAGGCACTCCTCACAGATAATACCTCCATCTTGAACCGCTGGTCGGAGAACTTTCAGAGCCTCTTCAGCGCTGAGCGCACTGTTCAAGAAGCAGTCGTCCTACAAATCCCACAACTCCCAGTAAAGGTTGAATTGGACAAACCGCCCACCGCTGAAGAGACCCTCACAGCCATCCACCAGCTCAAGAGTGGCAAAGCAGCAGGCATTGATGGAATACCGCCAGAGATCTGGAAACATGGAGGCACAGCACTGCACAACAAGCTCCATGACCTCTTTTTCTGCTGCTGGAAGGAAGGAACACTACCAAAGGATCTCCGTGATGCTGTCGTTATCACCCTGTACAAGAACAAAGGCGAGAAGTCTGACTGTTCCAACTATCGGGGAATTACCCTGCTGTCCATTTCTGGGAAAATTCTTGCAAGGCTGCTCCTGAATCGGCTGGTACCTGCCATCGCTGAAGACCACCTCCCAGAGGGCCAGTGTGGCTTCAGAGCAAACAGGAGCACCACCGATATGGTCTTTGTGCTGAGACAGCTTCAGGAGAAGTGCCGCGAGCAGAACAAAGGGCTGTACGTAACGTTTGTCGACCTAACAAAAGCGTTCGACACTGTGAGCAGGCAAGGCATGTGGCAGATCCTGGAGCGACTTGGCTGTCCCCCAAAGTTCCTCAGCATGATTGTCCAGCTACACGAGGACCAGCAAGGCCAGGTCAGACTCAACAATGACCTCTCAGAACCATTCCCAATTCTCAACGGCGTAAAGCAGAGCTGCGTGCTGGCACCGACCCTCTTCACCATCTTTTTTAGCATGATGTTGAA
>BTPG01000001.1:324473917-324529348 GCA_036245525.1 Semisulcospira habei
CTTGTACAAATCCCCCTCTTTTGAAAAGTAATATGTCCCCCTGTTGATCTTTGACACAACTTAGCGATTTGAAAGGGTGTAGCTATAAAGGCCATTGACGGGTGAGAGTCTTTTCAAAATGCGGCTCGTGTCTGAATTGAAAAGGAATGGAATGCGGCCGCGGCGTGAGGCAACACAAAAGGCGATCAACCGTGACACCACCTGGCAGCTCATGCTTACGATAAAATTGTACTGACATGAGTGTCTGTAAGTGCGTGTGTGTGTGTGTGTGTGTTTGTGTGTTTGTGTGTGTACGTCTGTTTGTGTGTGTGTGTGTGTGTGTGTGTGTGTACGTCTGTTTGATTGTGTGTTTGTTTGTTTGTTTGTGTGCGCGTCTGTTTGTAAGTGTGTTTGTTTGTGTGTACGTCTGTGTGTTAGATATTACTTGTTAGTTTCTTATCAAACTGTTTATAGTGCACAGTATAACCACCGTCTGATTTTTCGGGAACCAGCCATTGAGTAAATATGAAGTCAATTTCGAAACTCTTCTTGTCACCTCTCAGCAAATAGCCTTTTCAAAGCTGTAGAGCCGGTTTATTCATAGAGTGTTCCCTTACTAAGACGAATAGCGACGCCCTACTGTGTCGGCGCGTTGGCTGTTGGCCATTTGCATTTAATGGCAAATCGAACGGGTGAACACATAATTGAAAAAATTATAAATTCCTGTATGAATAGCGAGACAGTGTGGGTGCATACCGATCTGATTCAAAAAATTTTGATCCCGGTTTCAAAAGGCAATCTCGTCCCGACAAGAAAATGCGAATAATTGCTATTTTCAGAACAGGTCTATTCATATCTTACCTGAATTGAAGTGGGGGTCTTTCAAAACCAGTCAAACGTAGGCATGAGGTGTTTATGTATTATATATAATTGCTTCGGGTTACAAGCACTGGTTTGATCGGGCGTTTTGTCTATGGGGGGGGGGGGGGGGGGGGGGGATTTGAAGTATTATTAACACTATGACTGAGTTAACCCCTTAAATTCTCAGTCATAGTGTTAATGAAGATTCAGTTCTTTCTTTATATATCTAATTACAGAGAAAAATAAAAGGAATTTGAGAAAAAGGAAAGGCAAGGTCGTGTGTGTTTTTGTGAGCGAATAACATAGAAAAATGAGGACCATAGAAGATTCTTTAAAACTCTCATATTCCCCCTCTCTTAGCATTATCGAAGATTTATAGCCGTGGTCCCTTAAAATACCCGAGACTTGTGCAAGTTGACGATGGAAGTGAATTCAAAGGTGCAGTTAATCAATTATTTGCAAAGTATGGAGTGCTAGTGCGGTGAGGCATACCAGGCATCCATAGGTCACAGGCAATTCTTGAGAACTTTAACAAACAATTATCAGAGAGACTTTTCAGTTATCGGTATTGTAAGGAACTTATGCACAACACACGTAACACTGAGTGGATTAAGAGATTACCTTCAGTGGTAAAAGCAATGAATAATGAAGGTCACCTGAAACCTCTTGGTGCTATTAATTAAAAACAATACCGCCCGGACCACTTGCGCCAACAACTCTGGCACTAAAAACCCCTGACACAAGTTTGTTTATGAAGCAGGTAAAATATCTATATCAACCCAGTGAGGCAGAGAATGATGTAAAATGTAGGGCAACTGATCCATTATGGTCTACATCTGTTCACAATGTAAAAAAAAAATAGTTCCTGGCAACTTATCGATTTATTATCTATATGAACCTGCTCCTCAGAGGGCGTTTGTCAGAGAAGAATTAGAGATTGTTCCAACAGATACTGTTACTCATTTTATCAACTAATTCATTAATCAGTTCATCAACTATCTCTTGAACTATTTCATCATATAACTTAAGCTTGTAGTGCCCAGGTGCATAAGGCTTTTCCTTACTGAAAAATACACGTTTTGTGTCACCAACTGAAAGTGACTTCTTATGTGCAGTGATCATTTCAATAATATGTTTGGTACTCCAGGTCGAATTCAAAGATCCAACCTTTCTCGTTATTCTGATCACGAGTCATAATACAGTCAAGTCTGTTATATCACACTGTGACAAATCATGCAGCCGGAAGTTTTTCAAGGGCAATAAATCAGTCATTGCAAATCCGTAAAGGTTATTAGTGTCAAAGTACGTAATATAATTAGATGACCTTGACGGGTCATGGTCATCAAAATATTTATTGTTTGCTCTGGCATAATTGTTTGATGCTATACTTATGCCGCCTCTCAAGCCATGTTCCACTATGTCAACCATCGCTGAATCAGAGAGCAAGTCTATTTGTATCTTACTGGATTTTAAAAATGCATCCCATGTCATGCTAGGACTAGTTATGTAGCTAGCTGGGTCAAGACTGTACTGTAGAGTCCGAAATAGCTCAGGCGGTTAAACGTCAGAGCAGGAGAGCGAAGGGAATCACCGGGTCGTGGGTTCGAATCCCGTCCCGGCCCCGGTAGCTGGACTCACAATCCAGGGGGAAAAAAATCGGATTTGTTCCATAGCATGTCCGTTGAAAGGTCCTGGTAAATCAAAGTGGCACAGTTGGAGTGCGCCTGAGTTGATCAGTGTTCAGGTCGTACTCCATAGGCAATAGATTTCCCTGTTCCCCATAACCCGCCCGTCAGGGCCGTCCATGATCACCTCGGTGCTGTGGACGTTAAACCCGAACTAACCAACCAACTGTAGTGCAAAAAAAAAAAAAACTTTTCACAGTAACTTTCAAATATGTCTGCTAGCAAGCAAATATCAGCTTTTAAGTACTGGCCGTGGTAGTCACCAATCGTTTGACACCCTAATTTATTCCAAGCATCAAGACCATGCTGGTATTCATTTACCATTTAGTGTAGAATAAAATTTCTATTTTGGACGCAGAGATGTTTTTTCAAACACAACCCAGTCACTGATGTATTCATAAAGGTAGGCGCCTTTCTTGATTAACTCAGGCTCAAAGTATTTACTTGTTATTGGAAACTCAGTCAGTCCTTCTGCCAGACTAGCAAGTCCTGAGGACAAATGTTGCATTGAGTCATAAAACACACGTTTGTTGTCTAACCTAAAAGTCAAGTACTTTCAGTTGTCTGGGCAATACAACTAATGTTTTTGTAAGACTCATCTACAGCCTGCATGATAATGTGTGAATCATACTTTTTGAGACTGCGGAAAAAGATAGGTAGTTTGTGTATCTTGGGATCTATTTTTAGTTTTAAGTTACATGCGGCTTGTGCGGCACCTCTGTAATGCCCAGTTATGTGGTGGTGGTCATGAACTTTATCGCCCCTCAGGAGTTGTTCACAAATCCAACATATCGCTGCTGTATTAAAATTTAGTTCATCCTTTTGTGTCATTACTAGCCACATCTGACATGTTGTGAGATAATGTACTACATTACTATGCAGTTGTCTCATTTCTGTTAAGACACACCTGCTGCATTTTCACCTCTGTAGATAACAGGTTCTGTATGCTCACTGTCTGACCTAACAAGAATGTAGCTGAAGGAGCATACCACTTGGTCACTTAATTTTACAGTCTTTGGTAGTGCTTCTGAAACAGGACCCTCTTAAGTTACAACCAGTGATTCAAAATCAGCATACACTACAAACGGCACTGCTGATTCTGATAATTCTTAAAAAATACCTTGCTGCCAGCATCCGGATATCTAAGTATTGTTTGAATGTCATCAGCTGACCTGCAATGTTCAACATGTTTGTGTGCTAACTTAATAGAGGAAAATCTTTGTAAACATTTTCTACAAAATTCCTGGTTTTTTGTGTTGTGTTGTATGTCCATGAATTAGCCGTGACATACTTACTTACTTACGCCTGTCACCCCTACCCGGGTATAGGCCATCGACGAGAGACCTCCAGCAACTCCTGTCCTGTGCTTCTCCTTCGATTCTACTCCGGGTGGTTCCCAGTCTCTTGATGTCTGCTTGGAGGTCTCGACGCCAGGAGTTTCTCGGGATACCTTTTTTCCTCTTTCCCTGGGGGTTCCATGACAATGCCTGCCTAGTGATACTGGAAGCTGGCTTTCTCAGACTGTGACCGATCCATCCCCATCTTCTTCGCCCAATTTCATTCTCTGCTGTTTTCTGCTCTGTTCTCTCCCAGAGTCTGACGTTGCTGATCTTCTCTGGCCAGTGGATTTTCAAAATTCTTCTAAGGCAACTGTTCATGAAGGTCTGTACTCTGTTGACTGTGGATTTTGTCAATCTCCAAGTCTCTGTCTGCTCCATATAAGAGAACTGCTTTTACATTGGAGTTGAAAATCCAGACTTTGGTGTGTTGTGACAGCTCTCTGGAGCTCCACACTTTTTTCAACTGGAGAAAGGCTGCTCTGGCTTTACCGATTCGTGCTCTGACATCTGCATCAGTGCTGCCTTTTTTGTCTATGATGCTCCCGAGATAGGTGAAGGACTCCACCTCCTCCAACGTTGTGCCAGCAAGCAAGACTGGTTCTTCCCTGGTTGCGTTCAGCCTCACTGTCTTTGTTTTCTGTTTATGAATGGTGAGGCCCACTTGGGACGAGATGTCAGCAAGCCTCGTGGTCTTGTCCTGCATTTCTTGATGAGTGTGGGACAGTAATGCCAAGTCGTCTGCAAAATCGAGGTCGTCAAGCTGTGTCCAGAGTGTTCACTGTATTCCACTTCGTCTGTGCTCTGTGGTCATCTTCATGACCCACTCTATGGCCAGTAGGAAGAGGAACGGAGACAGCAGACACCCCTGCCTGACACCGGTTCTGACCTGAAGCTCCCTGGTGAACTGCCCTTAGTGGATCACGCGACATGTCATGCCATCGTAGCTGCTCTTGATCAGGCGGACGAGCTTTGTGGGTACACCGTAGTGTCGTAGGAGTTTCCACAGAGTCTCTCGGTCCACACTGTCAAATGCTTTCTCATAATCCACAAAGTTGACGCACAGCGGGGAGCTCCACTCCAGAGACTGTTCCACGATGATGCGGAGAGTGGCGATCTGGTCTGTACATGATCGGTTCTTCCTGAATCCTGCTTGCTGGTCTCTCAGCTGGGGGTCAACGGAGCTCTTCATTCTCTCCAGGATGATCCTGTTGAAGACCTTTCCTGGTACTGACAGCAAGGTGATTCCTCTGTAGTTGGAACACTTGCTGAGGTTGCCTTTCTTGGGAAGCTTGATTAGGTACCCCTCCTTCCAGTCAGCCGGCATCACCTCCTCTTCCCAGATCTTTCCAAACAGTGGGTACAGCATCTCCACTGTTGTCTCTAGGTCTGCTTTCAGAGACTCCGCTGGGATGCCATCTGGGCCTGCTGCTTTGCCGTTCTTCAAGAATGCCAGTGCTCTTCTGATCTCTTCCCGGCTGGGTCTGTCACAGCTGATGGGTAGGTCGGTCTCTGCCGGCTGGATGTCGGGGGGGGGGGGGGGGGGGGGGGGTCGGGTGGGGTAGGTCTGTTCAGTAACTCTTCAAAATACTCGGCCCATCTGTCGAGTTGGTCTGCTCTGTCTGCAATAGGCTTGCCTTCTTTGTCTTTTACTGGTCTTTCTGTATGGCCATACTTGCCTGACAATCTTCTGGTAATGTCGTAGAGCTGTTTCATGTTGCCGCTGCCTGCTGCCTTTTCTGCCTCTGCTGCCAGGCTGTCTGTGTAGGCCCTCTTGTCTGCCCTGATACTACTCTTCACCTCGCGGTTGGCTTCCGAGTATTCCCCCTGTGCCCTTACTTTGGCTGCTCTCGTGCGACTGTTGTTGACAGCTGCTTTCTTCTGCTTCCTCACTTCTATCTTCTTCAAGGTCTGTGCTGACAGCCAGTCCTTGTGATGGTGTTTCCTGAACCCTACTGTGTCTTTGCAGGTTGAGTTCAGCGCCTCTCTAACTGCCTTCCACTGCTGCTCTGTGGTGACCGCCTCCTCTTCATTTACTAGCTCCTGTAGCGCTTGAAACCGGTTGGACAGCACCAGTTTGAACTCTTCTCTAACTCCAGTTTCTCTCAGGACGCCTACATTATAGCGCTGTCTTCTTGTTGTCTCTGTGCGGCTTTTCTTTAGCTTGAGCTTCATTCTTAAGGTAAGCAGATGGTGGTCGGAGGCGACATCTGCTCCCCTCCTCACTCGAACATCTTGAAGGGATCTTCTAAATTTCTTGCTAATGCAGATATGGTCTATTTGGTTCTCTGTTGTATGGTCAGGTGAGACCCAAGTTGCTTTGTGTATTCTTCTGTGTGGGAAGATGCTGCCTCCAATGACAAGTCGGTTTAGAGCACAAAAGTCTACAAACCTCTCCCCGTTCTCACTCATCTCCGAGCCTAGTCCCTGTCTCCCCATCACCTCTTCGTATCCGGTCTTGTCCTCCCCTATTTTGGCATTAAAATCGCCCATGACGATGGTGATGTCTCGTAGCCGTGACATACTTCTGATAATTGTGTAGTGAAAGTTACCATCACCGGTCCTTTTTAGTAACATGTCAACATGTTTATCGTCTGGATGCCCGTAGGTTGGGGCAAGTGGTGATACTCTAATTGGTTGTAACTTGTTATCAGACTCAGTATCCCATATATATACATTCACAAAAATACCAGGATTTATTTTTTTCAAACAAGTCTTCTACCTTTTTCAAACAAGTCTACATCTTCTACCTTAACAGGCAAATCTATATCATGGAAGTTGAGATCATTTACAAAGTTGATGTAGTTGGATACACGCTCAGGTTTTGTTTTTACAAAGTGAAGTTTGGCAAGCACACACCACATAAAACAGTGATTGTCATCGTTCTGCATATTAACAACAGCCTTTTTGTTTGCAACCTGTTGGTAGTGGCAGCCATGATTTGCCTAAAATAGGATGATACCTTGACTGCCTTAGTTGTAGTTCATGTACATACCCTTCATGCCACCCAGACCCCTTCATTTTGGCTCTATCAATTGCTGATAAGAAGTTGGGCAGCATTTTGTTTCTAAACACGTTCTTAAGTTCCCTTCTTGCGTTAACTGTGTGTTGTCTTTTCGAGATAAACGATACTATCACTTCACCGTCTACCTTGTTAAATTCTATTTTAGCAACAACCTGAATCTTTACACTAGCAGCAAGAAGATTATCTCTTATTACGGTAAAAGAGTGTCTATTGATTCATAATCATTGTGAACATTAGATAAGGCAAGTTTGTTGTGTGAAATATGTTTTGCAAGCTTTGCGAACTTTGCGTGTTGGTCATTTTTATTTGTCCGACAAAATAATAAATAAAAAATTACTTAATGTGTAATACTACTTTATTGACTGTAATACCTACAATAAACAGATTTAGTTTACATAATTGTTTGAATATGTTCACACACTGTCTCAAACCAGTTATCTTTTACTTTAAAAGTATGTGTCTTAAAATCAACAGTCACGTACTCTATAAAATTGTAGCTCCTCAAATAATTCTAAAGTCATACGACATGTCACGTATATCACAGCTGGTACTGCTATTGGTGTTATGTCAGGTTGTTTGAAATGTGTTCTTAACTGATCAAAGTGCTGAACATATCTGAAGCAGTCTTTAACATCAACTTGTCTGTCAGTCATTTTTTATTGTCTGACAAAATAATAAATAAAAAATATTATGAAACGTGTAATACCATTTTATTAACTTCAACACCTACAAAATAAAGATTCATGTAGCATAGTTGTATGAATATGTGTTCACGTACTGTCTTAAACCAGTTATCATCAACTTTAAAAGTATGTGTCTGTAACACACGTAGACTGCCCCCAGTCGTACGTACAGACTCTCGCACAACTGACGCATACACCGCCACCGACGCAGACGGGTGCACTCATGCAGTAAAACACAACACACTGGCTCTCTTTCTACTGTGGATCTTTATGTAAATAAAACAATGAAAACACTTTTAAATTTATGTACAACACCCCTTCACACTACAAGCACATCAACACTGCATACACACGCCCAATGTAAATGCCAGGCTAGGTCATTGTCTCTCACAATCCAACCTGTTTTTTACTGGTGTTCTCACTTGGTAACGTTCTGTCCTTTCACGTCTAGGCGTGCCAGTCCTTTGTCGCACGCTGTGCCGTTTCTCGTACCATGGACATCCTCTTAACTCGCTCTGTAGTGCAGTCCTTGCTGACCCGGGTGTCTCGGCACCGGTCGCTTACTCCCTGATTGAAGAGATGAAGAGATGACCTCACAATAGGTCCCTAGGCGGTAGCCTCTGGTGACTGACGTCTCGGCGTCCGTCGCTCCGCCCCCGACGAGCACTCTGAATAATAAAGTCCTAAATCATAACACTTGCTAAACACACACATATTGGATGATTTGAGATACATTACGTAACCTGGCTGATACACATAACCCCTACACGTTCATTCACAACACGCACGTGCTTCATACCACACACTACTTCCGTAACACCCAAAAACTCTGTCACTACATTGAAACAGACTATAACCTGACACTCGCCTTACCTTTTTCCATACATTAGAAAAGACTATACTTAACCAACCATGTACTACCTTCATAACAACTTGGGCATACACACCTCACATTCCTTAGTTATCCATCTCGGTAAATAACCACTAGGCAAAACACCAGTTACCTCAACGAATTCCAAACCCACATAACTGAGCCAAACCAGACAATGCTATACCACCGAATTACCTCCTACTAGCGTAAAGCAGGGCTGCGTGCTGGCACCGACCCTCTTCACCATCTTTTTTAGCATGATGTTGAAGCAGGCCACAGTGGACCTCGATGATGACGATGCAGTGTACATCAGGTATCGTCTCGATGGCAGCCTGTTCAACCTCAGACGACTGCAGGCCCACACGAAAACCCTAGACCAACTGATCCGTGAGCTGCTTTTTGCTGATGATGCTGCCCTCGTTGCACACACAGAGAGAGCCCTGCAGCGCATCACGTCCTGCTTCGCAGACGCTGCCCAGCTCTTTGGACTCGAGGTCAGTCTGAAAAAGACAGAGGTCCTCCATCAGCCGGCACCCAAGACAGTGTATCGCCCTCCTCACATCACCATCGGCGAGTCTGAACTAAAGTCAGTGCACCAGTTTACTTACCTTGGCTGCATTATCACGTCGGACGCCAAGCTGGACAAGGAGCTTGACAGCAGGCTGGCAAAAGCGAACAGCGCTTTCGGGCGACTTTTCAAGCGGGTGTGGCACAATCAACAGCTGAAAACAGGCACCAAGATCAGCGTGTACAGAGCTGTGGTCCTCACCACCCTGCTGTATGGTTCCGAGTCCTGGGCCCTCTACCGCAGCCAACTACGACTCCTCGAACGCTTCCACCAGCGCTGCCTGCGTACCATCCTGGGCATTCACTGGAGTGACTATGTCACCAATGTCGAGGTCCTTGAACAGGCTGAAACCGTGAGCATCGAGGCTTTGCTGCTGCGGACACAGCTCCGCTGGGCGGGGCATGTCTCCAGGATGGAGGATCATCGCCTACCAAAGATCACCCTGTTCGGCGAGCTTGCTACTGGACACCGTGACAGAGGGGCACCAAAGAAGAGATACAAAGACTGTCTCAAGAAGTCACTTAGTGCCTGCCAAATCGACCACCACCAGTGGTCTTCGCTTGCTGTGGACCGTGACACCTGGCGCTCCACTATTTACAAGGCAGCTGTCTCCTTTGAGGACTCTCGCAGAGCTAGCCTTAAGGACAAGCGGCTCAGGAGAAAGAACAGAGATGCCGCAACTCAGAACTCTGGCCATACCTTCCCCTGCAGCCACTGCGGTCGAACCTGCCTGTCCCGGATTGGCCTCCGCAGCCACGAACAAGCCTGCAGACGTCGTGGGCAACTCCTATAAAATCTTCGTTCGCGAAGTCCAGCCAAGAGAGACCTCCTACTAACGCATACTAACTTTAACTCAGTAAGCATCAATAATACATATAAAACACATACCTGAATTCTAGGTTTCAGAGTCTTGGAATACGGCTAGTGTATCTGACATACATCTGTCCTTACTGACAGTCTAGCCCGCACTGACGTTCCTACATCTCTGTTCGCCTGAATTCACTAAAATCCCCATGCAAAACATTTCCCTATGATTTAACGTGGACCTAGTGCCCCCACGGTCTATCTGTCACAAAACAAACCACTGACAAAACCGTACCGTACTATGTGTGAGCATAGAGTTTAATCACAGTGTCTTAATATAATATTTCAGACTTACTTAAAACATTGGCTGTGAAAGCAATGGATGCTCTGCTCAGCATAATAGGGAGTGTTGTCAGTTGGTTGATAAGTACAGCAGGGAAGGGAGTCGGGTGTATGGCAGAGCATGTGTGGGTCTTTTTGGTGACAGTAGGAGGATTAATCACAGGATATTTAATGAAACAGGTAAAGAAGTAATATCCCTAATCCAGTAAGTCCTATTACCAATGCAGTTTTCTCCGATGTGTGTTTGCCGGTGGTTGTTCTGGTGTAACTGGTGTTTTTAGAACAAGCGGTGGTTGAACTGACGGTGATTGGGAATGTGTGGTTGTTGTACCCAAGTTTACTGATTGAGTCCTAATTTCTGATCATGCCCTGCAATAATTATTTCATTATTAGAATTTTTTATTGTTCCCATTTGGAGTAGAAGGTCAGAGGATAACATGTATAATCCAACACCAACCACATAGTCAACTTTTGATCTGGAATACCCGAGTCGTCTGGATTGCGTTCTATGCTTGATGGGAGATCTACTACTGAGTTTATAGCATCTTCCAGGTTTGCAAGAAATTGTTTTTGTGCTTCAAATTTACCACTTCTGTTTATGATATTTGATTTTGCTTGAGCTTGTGCTCCTAGTATACACCACACATATGTTCTGATAGTCTCATTAATGTGTTCGACTCCTGCTTGAGTAAACCCTTCACTTCTAAGACAAATGTGGCCCAGGCATTAGACTGTTTCTGTTCTATTGAGCCTAACCATATATCAGTTTTTTGTGTGAATGAAGTGCAACCCGGGTAGTAATGTTGGGGGTATTGTCTGTGACAGAGGGCATAATACAATGTACCCATGCCATGGTGATCATCAAGTTTTTGTGTGAAGTCATACTTGGAGCTAATGTTAAATTTATTATAGATGTGTCCAAACGCTTTCATATCCATAGGGTTATTAAACTGGTTGAAAATGGATTCAGTTGGTAGTGGAACATGAATTTCTGACAGTATTCTTCTAAGCGGTAATATGTGTGGAAACGATACACAGACCTAATCAGTTTGTTTGTGTGATTCAAGTGGTCTGTAAAAGAAACACCACAGCCAGTAGTTGAACACATTTTAGCAAAGTTAAGCTGGTTTTGAAACATCTGTAATGGACTTGAGGAACACTTTCTTGCAGTTGAATCATCTGTAATTGGCAGGTTTAGGTAATGATCAAAAGGATTTGGAACTTTTACTTGAAAAGAATCTCCTTCTCACACAGCTATGTTGAGTTGATTTAGCTGAATTAATTTCTGGTCATAAGTAGTTGCAACATTGTACTTGGCATCTATGTTAAATTGAAAAGGTTTTGCACTAACGTTTATTTGTTATTTAAATTCCATTGTGCTTTTATTATGTGTTTATACAAATGTTATTACTTTACAGCAGTGTCCAAGTCTGCTGTAAAGTAATAACATTTGTATAAACACTTGGACACTGCTTGCAGACTCAGAAAAGAAAATCCAGGCCTTTGAGAACAAGTGCCTGAGGAAGTTGCTCCGCATCTCGTACCGCGAGCACAAGACCAACGAATATGTACGGAGCATCGTCACTTCCCTGGTGGGCCCACATGAACCCCTTCTGGCAACCGTGAAACGGCGCAAGCTTGCTTGGTTTGGCCACGTGACCCGACACAACACCTTGTCCAAGACTATCCTCCAAGGCACTCTCGAAGGAAGTCGTCGGCGAGGTCGTCAGAGAAAGAGTTGGGTCGCAAACATAAAAGAATGGACCGAACTCGAGATGCCAGACTTGCTTGCCACGCCCAAAATAGAACTCAGTGGAGAGCACTGTCTGTTGCTGCTGCCTTTCAGTCCCCCCAACGCCCAGTTCGGGCAAGGGACTGATGATGATGATGATTACTTTACAAACCTAGATATAAGTAAACCAGTGTTGCTAACTAATGGTACTGATAATCGAGATGGTAACAAGGCTGCATCTATCCATGCAATGTTTTACATTGTAAATTGGTTTAATATAAAAGATGATAAAAGTTATTAAGAAAGTTAGGATAATAAGACCCAGACTATACCATCTGGGTATTATGACTTTTGTTCTATAGCTAACTGGTTACAAAGCGAATTTAAAATTAAAGCAACTTTATTAAATCAAGCTAACTTAATTGTTACATTAGAATTTCCAAAACATAAACAAACTGCAATGTCAGGTGAACTTGCATATTTACTTGGTTTAGTAGGCGATGGTGTGGATGAGGATTGGGCATTTGTGGATCATATTGATTTAGTTATGGTATTGAACCAAGAAAAAAATTAAAGTAACTGGAAAACGTCCTGTCAATTTGGCATCATCATCATCATCAGTCCCTTGCCCGAACTGGGCGTTGGGGGGACTGAAAGGCAGCAGCAACAGACAGTGCTCTCCACTGAGATCTATTTTGGGCGGTGGCAAGCAAGTCTGACATCTCGAGTTCGGTCCATTCTTTTATGTTTGCGACCCAACTCTTTCTCTGACGACCTCGCCGACGACTTCCTTCGAGAGTGCCTTGGAGGATAGTCTTGGACAAGGTGTTGTGTCGGGTCACGTGGCCAAACCAAGCAAGCTTGCGCCGTTTCACGGTTGCCAGAAGGGGTTCATGTGGGCCCACCAGGGAAGTGACGATGCTCCGTACATATTCGTTGGTCTTGTGCTCGCGGTACGAGATGCGGAGCAACTTCCTCAGGCACTTGTTCTCAAAGGCCTGGATTTTCTTTTCTGAGTCTGCAAGCAGTGTCCAAGTCTCACAGCCGTAGAGTAGAATAGACACTATGAGGGACTTGTAAAGCCTGTACTTGATGGTGAAGCTGATGGAGTTACTTCGCCATATCCTGTCCAGCCTGGCCATTGCGGATGTTGCTGTACCTATCCTGATACGGATCTCTGCTATGCAACTACCGTCTTTGGACAGGGTGGCTCCCAAGTACTTGAAGCTATTGACCTCTTCTAGCTTTTGGCCATTCATGTGAATGTTGCTGCTGCTGTCGCTTGTGGTGTTGATCATCACTTTGCTTTTATCCGTACTGATCTCCATGCCATAAGACCCTGCGCTTACGGAAAACACTGCTGTACTAAACAGATTGACTGAGTACTGCCGAGACTTGTATAACTACAAGGCTGAGCCAGACACCAGCATCCTCCAAAACAACCAGGCTGGGGCCAGGAAGGCTGAAGACCTGCCAGTGTTAGCTGAAGAGGTGGAAGCAGCCGTACGCGGCCTGAAGGGAGGAAAGTCTCCAGGTGTAGACAACGTACCTGCTGAACTGTTGAAACATGGAGGAGAAGTAACAACGAAGGTCCTCACTACACTCTGTCAAAAGATCTGGGAGCAAAAGAAATGGCCAGTAGAATGGACACAGTCTCTAGTGATCCCGCTCCCCAAGAAAGGAAACCTGAAACAGTGCCAGAACTACAGAACTATCAGTCTGATAAGTCACCCTAGCAAAGTAATGCTTAGAATCATTCTCAACCGCCTCAAAACTTTCGCCGAGGAACTGCTGGCAGAAGAACAGGCTGGCTTCAGAGTTGGAAGAAGCACTGTAGAGCAGATTTTCAACTGCCGCGTCCTGATCGAGAAACATCTGCAGCATCAGCGCGAACTCTACCACAACTTCATTGATTTCAGGAAAGCATTTGATCGCGTCTGGCACGACGGACTCTGGCAAGTCATGAGATCGTTCAACATAGAGGAGGGACTGATCCAAATGATAGAAGCGCTTTACAAGAACGCCTGCAGCGCGGTTCTACTTAACAATCAGTCAGGCGAGTTCTTCAGGACGACGATCGGTGTCCGTCAAGGATGCCTGCTCTCTCCTGTCCTTTTCAACATATTCCTGGAGAAGATCATGCAGGAAACCCTCCACGACCACCATACTTCAATCTCTATTGGTGTGCAATCTTCGATTCGCAGACGACATTGACCTCATGGCAGGCAGCAATAGTGAGCTCCAAAACCTGACAGACAAACTTTCAAGTAGCGCAGGGTCAATTTGGCAGTATACACAATATTAAATGTTTATTTGAAAGAACTAAACACAACTGAAAATGTACACAATGGAAAGGCTTCAACTTTGTTAAGATGCTTACTTACGCCTGTCACCCCTACCCGGGTATAGGCCGTCGACGAGAGACCTCCAGCAACTCCTGTCCTGTGCTTCTCCTTCGATTCTACTCCAGGTTGTTCCCAGTCTCTTGATGTCTGCTTGGAGGTCTCGACGCCAGGTGTTTCTTGGCCTACCTCTTTTCCTCTTTCCCTGGGGGTTCCATGACAATGCCTGCCTAGTGATACTGGAAGCTGGCTTTCTCAGACTGTGACCGATCCATCCCCATCTTCTTCGCCCAATTTCATTCTCTGCTGTTATCTGCTCTGTTCTCTCCCAGAGTCTGACGTTGCTGATCTTCTCTGGCCAGTGGATTTTCAAAATTCTTCTAAGGCAACTGTTCATGAAGGTCTGTACTCTGTTGACTGTGGTTTTTGTCAATCTCCATGTCTCTGCTCCATATAGGAGAACTGCTTTTACATTGGAGTTGAAAATCCGGACTTTGGTGTGTTGTGACAGCTCTCTGGAACTCCACACTTTTTTCAACTGAAGAAAGGCTGCTCTGGCTTTACCGATTCGTGCTCTGACATCTGCATCAGTGCCGCCTTTTTTGTCTATGATGCTCCCGAGATAGGTGAAGGACTCCACCTCCTCCAACGGGGTGCCAGCAAGCAAGACTGGTTCTTCCCTGGTTGCGTTCAGCCTCATTGTCTTTGTTTTCTGTTTGTGAATGGTGAGGCCCACTTGGGATGAGATGTCAGCAAGCCTCGTGGTCTTGTCCTGCATTTGTTGATGAGTGTGGGACAGTAATGCCAAGTCGTCTGCAAAATCGAGGTCGTCGAGCTGTGTCCACAGTGTCCACTGTATTCCACTTCGTCTGTGCTCTGTGGTCATCTTCATGACCCAGTCTATGGCCAGTAGGAAGAGGAACGGAGACAGCAGACACCCCTGCCTGACACCAGTTCTGACCTGGAGCTCTCTGGTGAACTGCCCTTCGTGGATCACGCGACATGTCATGCCATCATAGCTGCTCTTGATCAGGCGGACGAGCTTTGAGGGTACACCGTAGTGTCGTAGGAGTTTCCACAGAGTCTCTCGGTCCACGCTGTCAAATGCTTTCTCATAATCCACAAAGTTGACGTACAGCGGGGAGCTCCACTCCAGAGACTGTTCCACGATGATGCGGAGAGTGGCGATCTGGTCTGTACATGATCGGTTCTTCCTGAATCCTGCTTGCTGGTCTCTCAGCTGGGGGTCAACGGAGCTCTTCATTCTCTCTAGGATGATCCTGTTGAAGACCTTTCCTGGTACTGACAGCAAGGTGATTCCTCTGTAGTTGGAACACTTGCTGAGGTCGCCTTTCTTGGGAAGCTTGATTAGGTACCCCTCCTTCCAGTCAGCTGGCATCACCTCCTCTTCCCAGATCTTTCCAAACAGTGGGTACAGCATCTCAACTGTTGTCTCTAGGTCTGCTTTCAGAGACTCCGCTGGGATGCCATCTGGGCCTGCTGCTTTGCCATTCTTCAAAAATGCCACTGCTTTTCTGATCTCTTCCCGGCTGGGTCTGTCACAGCTGATGGGTAGGTCGGTCTCTGCCGGCTGGATGTCAGGGGGGTCGGGTGGGCTAGGTCTGTTCAGTAACTCTTCAAAATACTCGGCCCATCTGTCGAGTTGGTCTGCTCTGTCTGCAATAGGCTTGCCTTCTTTGTCTTTTACTGGTCTTTCTGTATGGCCATACTTACCCGACAATCTTCTGGTAATGTCGTAGAGCTGTTTCATGTTGCCGCTGCCTGCTGCCTTTTCTGCCTCTGCTGCCAGGCTGTCTGTGTAGGCCCTCTTGTCTGCCCTGATACTCCTCTTCACCTCGCGGTTGGCTTCCGAGTATTCCCCCTGTGCCCTTACTTTGGCTGCTCTCGTGCGACTGTTGTTGACCGCTGCTTTCTTCTGCTTCCTCGCTTCTATCTTCTTCAAGGTCTGTGCCGACAGCCAGTCCTTGTGGTGGTGTTTCCTGAACCCTACAGTGTCTTTGCAGGTTGAGTTCAGCGCCTCTCTAACTGCCTTCCACTGCTGCTCTGTGGTGACCGCCTCCTCTTCATTTACTAGCTCCTGTAGCGCTTGAAACCGGTTGGACAGCACCAGTTTGAACTCTTCTCTAACTCCAGTTTTTCTCAGGAGGCCTACATTATAGCGCTGTCTTCTTGTTGTCTCTGTGCGGCTTTTCTTTAGCTTGAGCTTCATTCTTAAGGTAAGCAGATGGTGGTCTGAGGCGACATCTGCTCCCCTCCTCACTCGAACATCTTGAAGGGATCTTCTAAATTTCTTCCTAATGCAGATATGGTCTATTTGGTTCTCTGTTGTATGATCAGGTGAGACCCAAGTTGCTTTGTGTATTCTTCTGTGTGGGAAGATGCTGCCTCCAATGACAAGTCGGTTTAGAGCACAAAAGTCTACAAACCTCTCCCCGTTCTCACTCATCTCCGAGCCTAGTCCCTGTCTCCCCATCACCTCTTCATATCCGGTGTTGTCCTCCCCTATTTTGGCATTAAAATCGCCCATGACGATGGTGATGTCTCGCTCCGCACATTTGTCCACGGCACTCTGGAGTCGGTCGTAGAACTCTTGTTTCTCTTCCTCGTTACTGTCATTGGTGGGCGCATAACACTGGATGACGTTCAGCTTGAGCTTTTTCTTGGTTCTAAAGTCTGCTGTTATAATTCTTGGCCCAAGAGGTTCCCAGCCCATCAGCGCTCTCTGTGCCACTGGTGACAGCATGAGTGCTACTCCTTCTGTATGGGGGGCATTCTCCTCTTCATGACCTGAATACAGAACCATCTCCCCACTTAACAGCCTTTTCTGGCCAGACTGCGTCCATCTGGCTTCACTGATGCCTAGCAGGGAAAGGTTGTACTTTTGCATTTCCGCTGCTATCTGGGCGGCCTTGCCGCTCTGGTACATGGTCTTGACGTTCCATGTGCCCATGGTTGTATCCCTGGATAGAGAGAGGCGGCTCGGTCCTGTGGCTTCCGAAGACTTCCGGCTTTCACCACAGGACGTCATAAGTCTTCTAGTAGAAGGACCTTCCTCCTCCAGGAAAGGAATTACTGTTAGTCTTTTCGTCGGCGTTTTTGTAGCTATTTCCTTTTTTGCAGGGTGGGGAAGCTACCCCCACGCCCAACCCCCTTGCTAGGAGGACCAGGGGTTTTCTGTCGGGGTCACCTTCCCTTAGACCATGTTGGTTTACGGCACCTTATTTCATTCGGTGCACCCCTCTCACGAGGGACCCCCTATCCACCACCCAGGGGACGCGCCTCAACGCCGTATGGTCCCAGCGCGAGGTTGTTAAGATGCTTGCCGGCTGGAAATGCTCCTTATTGTGAAAGAATGGTTGTTAGATTTCCTAATTTGCAGTTTAAAATATTAGGCGCCAGTTTCTTTGAATCACTGTAACTAATCAGGATGGTAAACCAGTTCTAATGCATGATTTTTGTGTTGTCTTAAAAGTTAAATAAATATTATTTTTGTTGAATAAAAAAGAGTGGTGGTCCGAAACTGAGAATTACACCAACTGCATGTCCAGTAATAGAGTTAAAAGATGTAGCCAATGTGCAGTGTTTTGATAAAGAAGGAGAAGTGGGAGAAGTGTATGGTCTTGAACTTGATTCTGCTGGAACATTCAAACGGAAAGTAATTGATGATGTGAAAGATGACACAGAAAAAAAGGTATCCTAAACTTAATCAGTTTTGTGATGTTACCATACCTAGTTCTGTAAATGATGTGCATAACCTCTTTAAACATGTGGTTAATAAGTGGGTAGTTGTTCCTGCTCCTGTTCCTGCAGTTGTTTGGGACATTAAATTTGAACTCATTAGTCCTTATGTAATTACTGAAGATGATTTAGGAAAGTGCTTAACTCTGAACTTTGCTTGTGAATCTTGTTTCAAGCTATTCTGCAGACAACAATAGCAGAGATAATATAAAACTACAGAAGTATGAGAAACGGAGGTATTTTCTCACAGGTAAAAAGGGTAGACATAATCCGACTGTTGTGTTTATACCAGAGAACTTTACCATAGCTAATGAAGCAACAATAGTTTTTGAAATCATACTAAGTCCTTCGGCAGACGCCAAAGAAGCAGAAATTGCACAGGGAATTAAACTTACATGAGACAGCTCAGTGGCGAAGTCGACAAAAGTATTCTTTGCAAATAGGAAAGGAGCAGATGTACAGGTATTGAGTAGTGACTGTTAAAGTAGTAGTAAAAAAAACAAGTCTAATTTATTGAATTACATAAAACTAACGCGCATAGATCTTGTTTTGTTTATTACGCTAGCAAACTGTATACCCCAGAGGACTTAAAAAATGTAATTGCTGATTAAGTTTATTTTGAAATATTTTATTTATCATAAAAATGGTGCCCTTGTATCCGCACATAGCTGATGAAAGATTACAGGGTGAAAGTGCCTATTCATTTTGTTTAATAAATATTACAGAAGCGTTGAAGTATTTGGAAGGTGACAAGGCAAACTACTCCAGGTGTAAAAGATGGTACAAGGCTTTCAATTCTGTACACAACACAACTATGGCTGTCAGTGCTGTTTCCGCTGGTTGCTCTGTCGATGGTGTTGCTCTGTTTGCAACGGGAGTTGGGAGTGTCATTGGTATTGCTCTTGAAGGTGTTAGTGCTGTCGCAAGCTTAACATGCTTTGGTTTGAAAGCCCTTAACGAAAGATTTTATAAGAAGTTGCAAAAGCATGAAGCACTGAGTACTCTTGTTGGAGCAAAGTTTTTGATTGTACATTGCTTAACGTCCCGACAGCAACAAGGCTTTCTCAGGACGTGCCTGCACTGCTTGTGAAAAAAACAAATAAACAGAACATTGAATGTATGTCGCCAGCCGGTCAAATACGTTAAATAAACCTAACACATGGGGCTAAATAAAGCTAAGACCATTTAGCAACAAACATCCAATATCAAGAGCTACAGGCAGTGCAGACAGTAGGGAGAGTTTTTAAAAGGCAAATACAGGTGAATGGACAAAGGGTAGACAGAAACACATGCCCCAGAATGGAGAGGAAAACCCACCCTGTGGGGCTGACCAGGGTGACCCTGGGAACTAAAATAAAGAGTAGTATGAAACTTATTATCAGTAAAGCTTTAGTGGACAGTAAAAATCGATGATAATGAGTTTAAGAGAGTGCAGGATGATTTGAATAATTACAAACGGCAGAATTCTGAAATTCAAAATAAGATGCATAGTCAACCCGTGAATGTTGAAAAACTGAAAACAACATTTTTAGAAGAAGGGAAAAAGACAGGAGTGAAAGAGACCATGGAAACAGTACAAGGTGTTCTAAACAAATAAACATAAGTTTTGGTAATCATTCTTTGTTTCTGTCGTACAATTCACAGAGAGATGTCGCACCTAACTATTTAACACCATCGGCTCGACTGCCGAAGTATTATTGAGGGGGAAAAAAGTTATTTTGCTGTCCATGTAACTTGACAAATTTGTCTGAGTAACTTTATGAATTGAGACAAGAACTTGTAAGAACCTAACTCATGCCGAGGTCAAAATTTGTTTAGACCCTATTTCGGTGCCCCGTCTTTGAAATCACCTTCGTGGTGGACAAAAGATGTTGAGCCCTAAATGTTTATTCTCTCTCCTTGTGTAGACAACCTGACAGACCATCATCCATCCATCCGTCTGTCCATCCATCTGTCCATCCAGACAATCCTGTCCATCCATCATCCATCCATTCTCTCTCTCTCTGTCCAACCAGTTAGAATGTCATCCATTCATCCATCTAACCAAATATTTTACACTTATTTATGTGTCCTTGCCATATATAAATACCTCTCTCTCCAGACAGCCAGCTAGTTAGACTGTCATCCATCCATCCCTCCATAAATCCATCTGTCCGTCAGTTTGTCCATCCATCCATTGAACAAAATTTGTATAACTTATTCATGTGTCCTTGTTATATATAAATACCTCTCTTTCTCTCCAGCCAGCCAGCTAGATAGACTGTCATCCATCCATTTACATGCACCCTCTCTCTTTCTCTCCAGGAGGTCATCCATCCATTGTCTCCCTCACTCTCCCTGTCCGTCCATCCATCATCTCCCTGTCTGTCCATCCACGCACACACTTACACACAGTCATGTCATAGGAGAGAACTATTTCTTGCATCGTTTGCCATATGATGTCGTAAATGATGCAACATCAAGTTCAGAACTCTGTTAGTGTTATGGCGTCCAGAGAGGAATGAAGTTGTTGCCGATTTTATTATCTCTATTCTCATAGCAAAAGTTGCTTTCATGCAAAGCCCCAAGTTCCACGCACAATGTCAATGGTGGGCAAGTTGGCATCGTTTATGATTTATTTTTACTTTTATTTGATAGCTGGGTGCAATGAACTTTGTAAATTCTTCTTTTTTGTTCTCCTTGACTGTGTCTGAAGGTAAATTTGGACACTTCCTTTTAATGTTGTTTTTCATGGTGTATAGTGTGCCTACTGTTGGCGTAGTGATGGTAAACGTAGGGTCAAAGCATCAAATTAACAAGAAAGGCAAAGCCATTATGGCTCACGTGTATGACCGATTTACATATGTGTGACCATTGTGACAAGGGCTGGCTTCTGCAGCAGCAAAATACATGTTTTCTAAAAATGTAAGCATTTTTCACAAATCTGTCAACACCCCTTGACCCTTGACCATTGTGATGAGTCGACTATATTAGTATACATAGGAAGGTCTTATCATCAGCTATCTTTGTACCAAATTTGGTTGAAAAATTTGCAAAAAAAATTGGGAATTGATCAAGACGAAGCGATCACATATATAGCTATTTTTAACCAAATTCCTGATCTCCTGTGACCTCGACCTTTGTGAGAGGTCACTCAAATTGGTATGTTTAGAAAGGTCTTACCGCAAAGTATCCTTGGGCCAAGTTTGAAGAATGTGGCTTGAATAGTCTCCGAGAAAATGCCAACGTTAAAGTTTACCACGGACGATGGACGACGGACAGATGACCACTGGCCCAAAACATAAACTCACTTCTGCTTCGCACGTGAGCAAAAAAAAAAAAAAAAAAAAACGGCCAAATTCTAGTAATGTTGTTTCAAGGCAACAAAGAAGCACAGTGCGAAGAATGGTGGTGAAAGATTTTCATGTAGATCTTGGTATTCCTATGCATCAGTGGTCACACGTATGAGTTGTCTTTTGATCTTTTGAGGCAATGCTTCGTTGATGCTATGATTAATTTGCAATGTGATTTGTCATAAACGATAGTTCTACTTGATTTCTGCCACACAGTTACACATGGCCGAGGAGGAAAATGGCCATAAAAAAGAAGGCGAGAGAGACAGAGACAGACAGACAGACTGACAGACAGACTATTTGACAATAAAATGAATGGTAAGCATGAATGGGATCGAAAAGCTAAGAAATTAAATCAGACATGAGACCACAGAAAGTTGAAAAATACTGAAACTTTTTTTCGATATATTTTTTCGAGTCACGCATTGTGAGGCCCAAAGGGACGAAGCACCTTGCGGTCTAGGGGGTCTGGGGGAGCGCTGTAAGCTCCCCCAGTGGGGTCTGGGGCGGAGCCCCGGCCGCCAACACATTTCCTGCATTCTGAGACATAAATCTGGCCTCTCCTAGTGCCTTTAAAGTGTTAATATGTTGGACAAGAACTTCTCGAGAATGACCCCTGAGACCTTCAAAAAAACGGAATTCCGTATAAATACGGAAAAAGTCTCATGTCTGTTAAATAACATTTTCACGTTGAAACTGGTGTCTAATACATAAAAACAACAGAAAAGAATTTAAAAATGCATGACAGGCGTCAATGTTGGAAAAGTGCAGTCTATGATGGGTTACATTTCATGCAGTCCAAAAATATACAGGTGAGTGGGGGCTAGGCTTGTCTCTGTAAAGACTGGCATAGTTGTGTCTTAAAACGTTTATAATGCTCACATTTTGAAAGGGAAGAAAACTAAGCTTCAGCATTACAATAGAAATGTGTGAACCCCTCTATCTCTCTCTCTCAATATAAGCAATTCATCTATCTCGGTACCAAATTTCTCCATTATACGGCGTGATCCCGTTCTTCCTCAGCAGACGGGATTAACTGTATACATACATGACTCTGCTGAGCATTTTACTCGCAGAAGAAAAGACCTCGAGTCAGACTCTGTTGAAAGTGTTTGGGTTGAAAGACAGACAAAAATCGGCCCCTTTGCTTGTTGGATTTGTCTACAGAAATCCTTCTGCATCATTTGAGTGGTATGACAACTTTTTAAAAATGACAGACAAAGTTAACAAGTACAGCTCTGATATTTTACTGCTCAGAGACTTTAATATAACATGTTTTCCAAACACCCCACTTGGGAGTCTACTATTACTATGTTAGGCCTCAAGCAGCTTATCACTTCTGCAGCTAGAGTTATGGAGTCGTCTGCCACTCTAATTGATCATGTACTGTATATACTTCCAACAAGTCAAGGGTCCTTAGCTCTTGTGTTCTTCAAGTGGCGATTAGCGATCACTATCCTGTGTGCTGTAGCTGGGCTTTGAAGGTAGACAAGCCATACTGTAAAAACCAACATACGACTATTCATTACAGGTCGTTTAAACAGTTCAGTAGGGAAGCGTTTCTCGCCGACCTGAATGAAACCTCTTTTCAGTCGGTTAATAACTGTGATGATCCTGAGGAAGCGTTGGTCGAATGGTATAAATTGTTCCTTGGTGTACTTCACCCGCATGTGCCACTACGTGAGAAGATAGTCAAACACGCACAAATACCCCAGTTGTTAAGTAAGGAAATTAAAGTTAGTTAGTTATTGGAGTTTAACGCCGAGCAGGCAACTAAGGCCATCTCACGCAGGAGGAAATTAAAGATGCCATGGCTCTCCGAAATGAACTGAAGCGGAACAAAGACTATGTTGCTTTCCGCAAGCACCGCCATGAGATGGCCTTAGTTGCCTGCTCAGCATTAAACCCAAATAACTAACTAACTAGCTTTCCGCAAGCAGCCTACCGCAGAAAAAACACTTCCAGCGCCTGATGGATAATAAAACTGATACAGCATCTGTTTGGCGAGCCCTCAATGCCTTTACGAAATCATGACAAACACCATCGTGTACTTCTGTATCCGCTGATACTTTTAACCAGCATTTCTTGTCTGCTGCCAACTCACTTTTGATTAAAGTAATAATAACTGGAACACACCGACTAATTCTGAAAAAACGTTTGCAACAAGAGACTGGCGCCAAACGATTTCTTTAGTATTCCGCATTTAAATGTTTTTGATGTAGGAAAATCTATTAGTCAGTTAAAACTGTCTACCCAATATGTGGTTGAATCGTTAACATTTATTTATAATCTCATAATCGAGCAAGGTACTTTTCCAAGAGACTAGAAAATAGAAAAAGTCATTCCATTGCCAAAACTAAAGACCTCGCAGATCCTAATAAATTCAGGCCAATTTCACTCCTGTCAGTTCTGTCCAAACCGACAGAAAAACATGTTCACAGGCACCCGAGTCATTTCCTGGAGAAGTTAGTTATTTAGGTTTAATGCCGAGCAGGCGACTAAGACCATTTCACAGCAGGATGGGTAAAAATCTGGTCAGCCAGACTAAAAGCAAGGTCTTAAGACAAGATGTAAATATAGCTTAAAAATGTCAGGCTAAAATGTCGCATGTGTCTTTAAAAGAAACGTCTACATACTCTCAAAAAGGGCAAATTAAAAAATTCACATAGTCTATGAATGCTCAGATCTTGTTAAAAATATTGCATTCTCTCAAGAAATTGAAGATTTTGTCCAGGGGAACATCCCGGAACAAAACCTTCAAGGAGTCTGCTGTGAAGTGTTTATATCTCGTGTCAATTAGATCAGCACAAAACAGCAAAAAGTGTCGAACAGAAAACTGCTCATCACAGGCAAAACACCATGGATGCTCATCCTGTTTAAGTAGGTAAGAGTGCGTAACATACACTGTCGAACACCGTAGGAAGAGCTTCATGCAGCTCGTTCCCATCCTCTTTGTCCCATTCGGACTGCCACTCGCACGCATGTACGCACTAATGACAGGTTTAAAATCACTATAAACAGTCTGTGTGTCAGGGACAGGGTCATTGCGGGCACTGTTGGCAGCAGAATCTGCGATTCTGTTGCCTTCAATGCCCACATGACCTGGGACCCAAATAAAAATGATGTCATAATATTCCTTCATCAAGTCTGCGTAGAGCTCTCTAATCTGCACCAGCAGTGGGTGGTCTGTTCCCACGCCCTGAAGGGCCTGCGGGGCAGAAAGAGAGTCAGAAAGAATCAGGAAGTTCCTTTCCCGAGACTGATAGGCATGCTTGAGTGCCAGCAGAATTGCCTGCAGTTCTGCACTAAATACAGAGGAATGGTCAGGGAGGCGGAGCTTAAATGGGCATCTAGGATGGCGAGAGGACACTGCAGCCGCAGCCACTCTCCCATCCTCAGACTTGGACCCATCCGTATAAAGACGACAATAGACAGGAAAAATTGAAAGTTCATTGAGGCTCTGTTAGTATATGGCTGGTGGAGTACAATCCTTCTTGTGGGTGGTCAAGTCCAGCAAGATGTCAGGAACTGGTAGTAGCCAGGGGGTGGAGTGATGTGTTGCAGAGATTCCGAAACTTTGTCCAGGTCCACTCCGGCCGCCTGCAGATGAGGTCGGACACGGAAGGAAAGTGGACAGACAGCTCCCGGACGGGCATCGTAAACCTCTGCAAACGACGGGTTAAAAACACAATCATAGGCAGATTGTCTGGATGAGCCTTCAGCTTCAGAACGTAGCTGAGCATGAGGCGGATGAGGCGGAGTCTGAGAGAAGGCTCCCCTGCCTCGGCATACAGACTAGAAACTGGAGATGTCCTGAAGGCTCCCAGACATATTCGCAGACCTGTCTCTCTCATTTTATCTCGCATCGACTACTGCAACTCCTTTCCGGCCTCCCTCACTCCACCACTTTCAATCTCCAACGCGTCCAGAACAATGCTGTCCGCCTCGTCCTCAGAAAGAAAAAATCCGACCACATCACACCCCTGCTCAAACTCCTTCACTGGCTCCCCATCCCCCAAAGCATCCAATACAAAATTCTGTCTCTCTGCTACAAATCCCTGAACAACTGCGCTCCTGCCTATCTCTCCAACTTACTTCACCCCTACACACATTCCCACTCCCTCCGCTCTGCCTCCGACCCTCTCCGCCTCCACATCCCTCGCACCAAACTCAACACTTTCGGCCCCCGCTCCTTCTCCGTCTACGGTCCATCCAATTGGAACACTCTCCCACTTTCTCTTCGTCTCTCTCTTCCTTCCAGTCCGCCCTCAAAACTCACCTCTTTCAACAGTTCTAGCACTATATCCCCACACTCCCCACCGCAAGCTGACCGTCGTAATGTTTTTCACTATTTGTGGTACGTGAGTCATGGTCTAAAGCGTGCACATGCGTGCGCGAGTTGTGAGTTCGCGCTTAGAGTTATAATTATTATAAGATAAGCGCATTACAAATACCATAATTATTATTATTAGACCTTGATGGTGAATCGTGTTCAGACGCTGTAGAACAACAAACTTAGAAGCCGAACCATATACCACACAGCCGTAATCCAGTTTAGACCGAACAAAGGCTCGGTACAGTCGAAGTAAGACAATGCGGTCTGCACCCCAGTCAGTACGACCAACGACACGAAGAATGTCAAGGGCCTTCCGACAAGAGGTTCTAAGGTAGAAGGTCAATCTTTTGTCAAAGATGACGCCCAAAAACTTTGCCTCTTCGGCCACCTTAATTGGCACTCCAGCAATGCTCAGGCTAGGTTTTGGAAAAAATTTCGTCTGGTTAGTAAAATGCACACAGACTGTCTTGGAGGGCGAGAACCTGAATCAGTTGAGAGACACCCACCCCTGGATATGATCAACGCACAGCTGCAAGCGCCTCTCAAGGGAAGCAAGTCCCCAACCTCGTGCACACAAAGCAAAGTCGTCCACAAACAAAGAGCATTCAGAATCATCCTTGATGGCCTTTACAATGTTATTAATTTTAATGTTAAATAAAACAGGAGATAAAATGCTGCCCTGCGGGACACCCACCTCCTGTTCAAAGGAGTCGGAGAGGGTGGAGCCCACACAGATATGGAACGACCTGTTAGACAAAAAATTGTGAATAAAAACGGGCAGGTGCCCTTTAAAACCCATGTCTGACAAACCAGACATTATACCATACTTCCAGGTAGTGTCATATGCCTTTTCAAGATCAAAGAAAATTGCACAGACATGTTGCTTGTTGACAAAAGCATCTCGAATAAATGACTCAAAGCGGACTAGATGGTCAGTTGTACTACGAAGCGCCAGAAACCGCACTGGAGGTCTGTGATGAGACCCTGCGACTCAAGATGCCACACCAGGCGGGCGTTGACCAAGCATTCCATAGTTTTACATAAACACGATGTCAAAGCGATTGGCCGGTAGTTGCCCGGGTCGGAAGGATCGTTACCCGGCTTGGGGATTGGCACAGCCTGGCGCCAAGACGGCGGAAAATGACCGGTTATCCAGATATGGTTAAAGGCCTTGAAAAGTACAAGGAGTGAATCCTCAGGCAGATGTGTTAGGAGCTGATAGTGGATGGTATCTAGTCCAGCAGCAGAGTCAGTACATTTCTGCATGGCTTGCTGCAATTCTGAAAATGTAAAAGGGGCACGGCCCAGGCATGTTATTTCCACCTCCGCCGCATCAGTCAGATCAGAAAATACCTCACTACTGAAGCTGCCACCAAACTCGCTGTCTCTCTCATCTTATCTCGCATCGACTACTGCAACTCTCTCCTTTCCGGCCTTCCTCACTCCACCACTCTCACTCTCCAGTGCGTCCAGAACAATGCTGCCCACCTCGTCCTTAGAAAGAAAAAATCCAACCACATCACTCCCCTGCTCAAGCTCCTTCACTGGCTCCCCATCCCCCAACGCATCCAATACAAGATTCTGTCTCTCTGCTACAAATCCCTGAACAACTACGCTCCTACCTCTCTCTCCAACTTACTTCACCCCTACACTCCTTCCCGCTCCCTCCACTCCGCCTCCGACCCTCTCCGCCTCCTCATCACCCGCACCAAACTCAGCACTTTCGGCCCCAGCTCCTTCTCAGTATACGGTCCATCCACCTGGAACACTCTCCCACTCCCTCCGTCAGAAACACTCACTCTCCTCCTTCCAGTCCGCCCTCAAAACTCACCTCTTTCAACAGTTCTAGCACTACATCACCACACTCCCCACCCCAAGCTGACCATCGTAACGTATTTTCACTATTTGTGTTACGTGAATCACTGTCTAAAGCGTGCGCATGCGTGAGCGAGTTGTGAGTGCGCGCTTAGAGTTATAATTATTATAAGATAAGCGCAGTATAAATACCGTAATTATTATTATTAATTAATATTATTATAGTCTTCCGAGTTATCCGATATAAAATCACAAGTACAAGACTCTCGCTTCTCCTTCTCTCTGTGGAAGAAAGGTGAATAATGCTCTGTGAAAAAATTATGGGCAATGCTGGAGGCAAGCAAATTCGCCACAGCCTTTTTATCCGTGACCAAACTGGCAACATCTCTAAGATGGTCGACAGTAGCCGAGCCACCCCTGCCCCTAATTCTTCGAACAGCCTTCCAGACTTTTTGGGACGGAGTCCTAGAAGATAAAGAGGAGACGAAGCATCTCCAGGAAGCACAGCATTCACGTTTTAAAATGTAACGGGCTTTCGCCTGCTGTCTTTTAAATGTTAAAATATTCGCTTGCGACGGATTATGAAAAGCACATCGCTGAGCAGATTTGTGCATTTTTTGGGCCTTGCAGCACTCTTCATTGAACCATGGTATTCTCGGCTTCCGAGGGACTGATGTGGAAGTTCTAGGGACGTCCAACAAAACAGAAGTAAAACAAGAAACAGGTTCTTCAGCTGACATGACCACCTCCTCTGTAAGACGAGACTGACAGGGAGGCGAAAAGAGGCCAGTTAGCTTTCTTGAGATTCCAGCGCCCCACTGGCGAATCCTCCCCACAGCTGACCGATGATAGGACTACTGGGAAGTGGTCACTACCACACAGGTCGTCATGAACCTTCCAGTCAAAGTCCAGCATGAGAGAAGGATCACACACAGTGAGGTCTAGAACAGAACTAGATCCTAAACCTGAGTTAGAGTACGTAGGTGCGCATCGTTAAAAACACATAGGTTAAGTTGAGAAAAAACATCTTCAAACACATGACCTCTGCCATCATCGTGGTCACTACTCCAAAGGTGAGCGTGACCGTTAAAATCCCCCATGAGAATAAAGGGAGGGGGCAGTTGATCTACTAAGGTAAAAATATCATTACTACAGACCCGCAGGGATGGTGGCAGGTAAATACTGCATATGGTTACGGTCTTCTTGAAGGTAACCACGAGCTGCGACAGCCTGAAGACAGGTGTCGATGCTAACGGGGCTACATAAAATTTGGCTACTAATGAGAAAAGCCACTCCACCTGAGCGCCTCTCCGAATCAGAACCTTGAAGGACACAGGGTCAGAAGTCTTCAGGTAAGTCTCCTGAAGAGATATTACTGAGGGGTTATAGAACTTGACTAAAAGACGTAATTCCTCAAAGTTAGCTTGAAAACCACGACAATTCCACTGAAGCAGAGAGTACATGATTATGTCTTATCTGGGGGTGAAGAGTTTTTCACCCCCTTTTTCCTTTGCCTTGGAAGGAGTTGAGGCCTGGAGGACCTGCGGCGCATGGCAGCATTTATAGAGGAGACCGGGCTGTCCATATAAAAGAGTGTTCGAGGAAGAAGAAGGAAGGAGTTGAAGAAACAGAGGGGGGCCGGCTCCCAGGCCTCCTCTGGTTCTTCAGAGATGAAGGGGGTGAAGCTGCCGCAGCATCAGCAACGACAACTTCCACCCCCTCCATCCGCTCCTCCAGTGCAGCATATTTGTTTTGAAGGGGGACATCAGTGTTCCCCTTCTGGGCCCGTGCGCACAGCGGTCCCATAGATTTCTTAGACCTCTGGTCCTGGGCAGCGTTCCTGCCGCTAGAGTTAGTGGCCTTAGAGGGCTGACCAGAGCCAGAAGCCTTTGGAGTGACTGACTAACAGGTTTGGGTGGGGGCTGAGGCTTAGGGGCAACAGAAGACGGCACTACTGGATCGGCAGTGTCCGTGTTCTGCGTTCCCTGGCTCCTCTTCACCACTGGAGGAGGGTTACTTTCCAGGGGCGAGATGAGCCGAGGCTCCGCCCTCAACCAAGAAGTTGGGGTTTGACATGAAAAGTCTTTGGTGGGGCGCTTGCCTGCCACCGCTACACTGAAAGTATACACAGAGGTGTTAGAGGTTGGGGCAGCCTTCAACCAGTTTTTTGGTATCCAGAAAGGACAGCCCCTTCTCCACACGCACCTGCTGAATCTTGCACTCGGATATCCAACGAGGGCATTTCTTATCCGAAGCCATATGCGCCCCCTGGCAATTCACACACAGGGGGGTGGCTGTGCAGGACTCAGCAGTGTCCGGGCTTAGTAACGGGCGCATGAAGCCTCTGCCTGGCCCATGGCCATACTTTTGGCACTTAAAGCACCGGAGGGGGAGAGGGACGTACTTTTTCACTCTCAGGGAGTAGTAACCTCCCCAGATGGTAGTAGGAGGGGTGGGGGTGCCAAACGTCAGGATGATGGTAGGGAGACGGATTTCCCCACCACTTCGCTTGGAAGCGAAGCGCCTGACGTAAGTCACCCCCTGAGACTTAAGGTTCCGTACAAGTTCATCTTCTGACAGTTCTGCCAAAGCTTGATCTTTGATTACGCCTCTTGACGAATTCATAGTTTTGGGGGGTGTGACTTCCACAGGAGTGTCTCCGATGGAAGAGAGCCCCACTAGCCCGCTGGAGTGTGCCCGGTTACAGCACTCCACCAGCAAGTCACCAGACCTGAGGCGCTGGGCATCAGGCCTGCCAACACGGCTCCTGAGGGTCTCCCCCACCAGAAAAGGATGCAGCTTGGATACAGGTTTCTCCTTCACCTTGCTATGGACAATGTGGAAGCGAGGCCATACGGCCGACGCCTCAGGCGTCGCTTCCTCACAGTCCGAATTACTGTCATGTTCAATGTCGGTGGCTATGTGCCGTTTCTGTGCCAGTTTTGTTTTTTTGTTTTTTCCATATTATATTAGTAGAGATATTCATCCCCTGGGGGTCCCCGCCCGCCACCGAGCCCAACAAGGGAAAGTGCAACTGTCAGCGGGTCTCCAGCCGACGCACAATGGAGACTGCCCGAAAGATATACTCAAGGGGGTAAGCCCGATTGAACCGTTTGAGCCACCGCCTTCTATCACACCGTTGAATGCAGGGGAATACTGGCGTAAAGCACCTAATCAGCAGCAGAGGCTATAGCATGGTGCTCCGTATAGCAACCCGCATGTCAACAGTGGGATAGGGCTCAACGTGACAAGTGCTGATTGACTAGGCCGGTACGACTAGCCTCCCGTTTAGGTAGAAGTCAAGGCCAAAGTGGAGTGTTGGCACCAGTGAGCCGCAACCCAAAGAGAAGGTCAGCCACCAGGATCCTCTTCTCCCCCGACACGGGTCTCCAAGCACGGCAAACACTTGGGATCCAAAGGACCAAAAGCTCACAAGTATTTTTAAGGACCAATCCAACATGGTACGACCTGGGTTAGCATAGCTCCTCAAAAACCGGACCAGTGAAAAAGACTGAACAACATATCTGGTGACATCAAGTCCTAATCCTGGACAAAGATGGCACCCCTCTGCTAGCCCACTCAGTCAGTGACTGAGGAGACTACCCACCCACGCCACGTGGAGGCCGGTGCCGAGTGGGCATTTCCTGGAGAGACATAACTTGATTTATTCGTTACAGTCAGGCCTTAGACCCCATCACTCATGTTACACTGTGTTGTCTCACCTAACAAATACTTGGCTTACTTCCATGAACGATGCTAAAATGACCGGCACAGTATTCTTAGATTTTTCTAAAGCTTTTGACTTCGTCAACCATGAACTGTTACTATAGAAGCTGTTGGCATACCACATAGACACAGATTCCACTTCCTTCTTTAAATCTTATCTAAGCGATAGATCTCAGTATGTTTTTGTCAACAGTAAGCATTCTTCAAAAGGTGTGTTTAAGCATGAAGTGCCACAAGGGTGTGTTAATGTTTAAAGTCAGCATCTCTAGAACACCACCGTACATTTCGGATTTGTTAAGTTATGCTAAGACACCATACAAGATAGTAAGGAACAATCTGTCAGTACCTAGGCCACGACCTGATATATTCAAAACTAGCCTGTCCTATTCAGGAGCAAAACTCTGGAATTCGCTTCCGGACACTATTACCGAAGCTCCCTCCATGTCCACTTTCAAGTCAAGGTTTTTCCGGCACTTAAATGAGCCACTAAACAAAGTGCACTTAGCTTCTGCATATCGACTATTAACGTGTATGTGTGTGCGCACAGGTATGTGTATTGAGTTATATTATAAGTATGAGAAATGCGCCATATAAATACTATGTATTATTTATTATGCGTGTTACGAGGAAGTCAACAGATGGATAATCAATACTTTTTACTTAATTTTGACAGTTTGTTCAGTTTATTCGATGTTGGCGATGTTTATGTAAGTTGACATGATAATGTAGCTTCTGTGCATAAAATGTATGTATTTGCTTAATAGTGATTGTTCAGGGATCAGAGGCGGGTCAGGTTTACGTGTGTTTTGGCAGCAGCAGTGTCACAATCCTGTCATAATAAGACCGATGAAATTAGAGAACTGATTGTAGATGATGAAATTGACATTGCATTTATCGCAGAGTCTTGGTTGTTAGAACATGGTGACGAGGCGCTGCTGGCTGATATGACACCACCCACACACAAGACCATGTCTTTTCCGCGCATTGGGCGCCGCCACCGCAGCTTAGCAGTGGTCTTTGCCAAGCGTCTTGATGAATGCATCATCTTCCAGAAGCTCAGTCTCAGTTCTTTTGAAGCTTGTGAAGTCAGGTTTGCTCAAAAAAACTCCTCATTTGTTTGTCTGTCTCTATTGTCCTCCACCTAGCAGGAAAAACAACTCTAGTGACGCTTCTTTTCTGCATGACTTCTCAGAGCTGTTGTCCTCATACAATGACCAATCACACAACCTGGTCATAACTGGCAACTTTAATACACACTTTGAAGTGCCGTCCAACGCCACTGCCAGGTGTCTTCAAACGATCTTGACTGATTTCAACTTCAAACAACTCATGTCAACCGACCCACAAATGCGGACATACAAGCGTATTCATTGTCCGAGATGATAACAAACTGCTTCAGTCATTCCATGTCACTGATCTCGCTCTTTCCAATCACAGTGCCATCTTCTTTGATCTTTCCTTAGATTCCTCACCAGACAGAGTTTTACTGGAGGACTACAACAGGTCGCTGCAGCATATCCTGGACACACACGCTCCTCTAACATCCAGACGTGTCACTGACCGCCCCTCAGCTCCTTGGATGACAGGCAAGGCCAAGGACACTAAGAGAGAGCTCCGCCAGTTTGAGCGGTGTTGGCGGTCTAACAAGTTGACCATTCACCACCAGCTGTGCAGAAGCGCAATTGCCTAAAATCCCTCCAGCGCAACGCCAAGCGTCAGCACTTCTGTTCCCGCCTGCAGGCCTGCTCTAGCACCAAAACCTTGTTCAGTGTGTCTGATGAACTCCTTGGGGTACGCAAGGACATTTCCTTACCCTCCGCCGTACCAGCTTCAGATCTCCCGGACGCTTTGTCAGTTCTTTGACAAAAAGATTGAGGACATCCAGCATGAACTGGATGTTTCTGACGATACTCATGAGATCACTAGCTATGACGGTCCACAACTTGCAGAATTTCAGCCTGTGTCCAAGGACTTTGTTCGTGACATTAACGCACACGCTCCTCTCAAGTGTTGCTCTCTGGATCCTCTTCCAGCCAGCCTTTTTAAATCATGTAAAGCTGACCTGATTCCAGTTATCACCAGAATCATGAATGCGTCACTACAGTCTGGTGTAGTGCCTGAATATTTCAAACAAGCAGTTGTGACACCGTTGCTGAAGAAACCTGGTCTCAACAAAGAATGTTTTAATAACTATCGGCCCATCTCCAATCTCCCTTTCTTATCAAAGCTATTAGAACGCATTGTTCTGTCTCAGCTCCAAAACCATCTCATTTCGAACAACCTCCTAGAAACGTTTCAGTCAGCTTACAGAAAACAGCACAGTACAGAAATTGCTCTCCTGCATGTTACAAACAGCCTTCTGTGCAATGCTGACAACAAGCTGGTTTCCATTCTTTGCCTCCTTGACCTCTCAGCGGCATTTGATATGATTGACCATACTGTACTCCTAGAGAGACTTAACACATCCTATGGCATCTCTGGCAAAACATTTAGCTGGTTTTCCTCATATCTGCGTGGGTGTACTCAGAAGGTTGTTGTCAATCAATCAGTCGCAGCCCCTCACGCTGAGATACAGTGTCCCCAAAGGATCCGTCCTTTTCAGCCTTTACACCCAATCCTTCTCTGACGTCATCACCTGACATGCCCGTGAATTTCACAAGTATGCTGATGACACCCAGCTCAACAAAGGTGCTTCTCCATCTAATTTTCCTGCTCTTGTGAAAGAGATTGAACTTTGTATTTCCTCTGTGAAAAAAATGGATGCTGTGCAACAAACTGAAGCTGAACGACGGAAAGACTGAATCACTTTGCGCTGGTTCCGACCACTCCCTTAGTCAGGTCCTACCCGGGGCCTCCCTCGTGGTTGGCGACAATGAAATAACTTTTAGCCAGTCTGTACGTAATCTGGGAGTTCAGTTTGACTGCAGTATGTCCATGCACCATCACATTACTAATGTGTGCAGGACGGGTAACTTCCAGCTGCGAAGAATCAGCTCCATTAGACCATTCATCACCCGGTCCGCTACTGTTCAACTTATTTGTTCCCTTGTCCTTAGCCGCTTAGACTATTGTAACTCCCTCCTGGCAGGTGTCTCTCAGAAAGAACTCTCCCGCCTGCAGACAGTCTTCAACAATGCTGCCAGACTTGCCTTTGGCAAATCTAAAATGGACCATGTAACCCCCCTACTTCAGGAATTGCACTGGCTACCCATTCAGTTTAGAGTCGAGTACAAGATTGCTGTCCTGGCTTTTCGCTGCTTTGATGGATCCCTACCGCCGTACCTCTCATCCCTCTTCAACATCTATCAGCCCTCCCGATCCCTTCGTTCCTGCTCTGAGAAGCGTTTTTGAGTCCCCAGCTTCTCCTCCAAGCGGTTTGGCTGCCGGGCATTCCAGTATCAAGCCTCTGTTGTCTGGAACTCTCTTCCCCAACACCTCCGGAATGCTGAAAACATTGATGTCTTTAAGACCCAACTTAAAACCTACTTCTTTCAGCTTGCGTACCATTAATCCACCGATTGTGTGCTTGTGCGAGTGTGAGTGTGTGAAAATGATCTGATCTGCATCTGCATACATATTTCTGTGGCTTATGATGCCTCGCCTAGCACCATCATGGTGGCATTTATTACCTCGGTCTTCCTTTTGTTGACCGTGTAGCACCATCTTGGTGGCTCTGATCTTTACATCGTTAGTTTATTGACCATTTGGTGGCTTGGACGATCACATGGGTTTTGTAATTTTTCAGGTTCTAATCTTTTCACTACTGATGGCAAGTAAATACACTGCAGCTCGTAAAATCTAACTGCACCAGGATATAGACACACCAGTGCGGCCTACAAGATGACGCCTGTTGGCTTCTTCACCGTATGCTTCATCCACTCAGCACTGGACAGACTAACAGTTAGATCCCCTGCCCCCGCCTATCAGGCACCCAATCACCAGCCCAAAGAGAAATAAATACGCAGGTATAGAACAAGACGATCATCTACATCCTCAAAAAGGATGCATCAGGTCTCGTATATAACCCATGTCTTTCTCCGGAACTTAGGAAATATGCAGGAGAAACATACATACACAAACATGAAAGTGCACTATGAAATGTGGTCAGGTAAATACCATGAATTCCCACAGTAGATGCACAAATAAATAAATAAATGTCTTATTTATGTCTTATTTCTTAACTTAGCGGCAAACTTGCTGTTTATTTTCTACTGGGCATGCGCAATCTAAGGGACATAATCACCGGAGAGACAACCACTATAAAGGAGTTGTCACAAATAAGACATAAACATGACGATACTGTCATATTTACAGTGTTGCATTTTTCTTCAGACTGTTATTTTCATGACAGTATCTGTCAAGCTTTAAATAGACTAAGTAGACATTTTGTCCAAGGAGTCATTTGTAATGCATTTTACAGTGTGCCTCTTTGTAGCCAAATGCCTAATGTTTGACTCAGGCTTGACTCTTGTAATAATTATATGCATACAAATATTATTTGAGGAACAAGAAAGGGTGGGAAAATGGTGGGGTCACAATGAAACCCAAATGCAACCAGCCTGTGATGGTCCCTGTGAGCTCTTACTGCGACTCTCCAATGACCGTCACAAATAAGACATAAACATGACCATTACTTACTTACGCCTGTCACCCCTACCCGGGTATAGGCCGTCGATGAGAGACCTCCAGCAACTCCTGTCCGGTGCTTCTCCTTCGATTCTACTCCAGGTGGTTCCCAGTCTCTTGATGTCTGCTTGGAGGTCTCGACGCCAGGAGTTTCTCGGCCTACCTCTTTTCCTCTTTCCCTGGGGGTTCCATGACAATGCCTGCCTAGTGATACTGGAAGCTAGCTTTCTCAGGCTGTGACCGATCCATCCCCATCTTCTTCGCCCAATTTCATTCTCTGCTGTTATCTGCTCTGTTCTGTCCCAGAGTCTGACGTTGCTGATCTTCTCTGGCCAGTGGATTTTCAAAATTCTTCTAAGGCAACTGTTCATGAAGGTCTGTACTCTGTTGACTGTGGTTTTTGTCAATCTCCAAGTCTCTGCTCCATATAGGAGAACTGCTTTTACATTGGAGTTGAAAATCCGGACTTTGGTGTGTTGTGACAGCTCTCTGGAACTCCACACTTTTTTTAACTGGAGAAAGGCTGCTCTGGCTTTACCGATTCGTGCTCTGACATCTGCATCAGTGCCGCCTTTTTTGTCTATGATGCTCCCGAGATAGGTGAAGGACTCCACCTCCTCCAACGGGGTGCCAACAAGCAAGATTGGTTCTTCCCTGGTTGTGTTCAGCCTCATTGTCTTTGTTTTCTGTTTGTGAATGGTGAGGCCCACTTGGGACGAGATGTCAGCAAGCCTCGTGGTCTTGTCCTGCATTTGTTGACGAGTGTGGGACAGTAATGCCAAGTCGTCTGCAAAATCGAGGTCGTCAAGCTGTGTCCACAGTGTCCACTGTATTCCACTTCGTCTGTGCTCTGTGGTCATCTTCATGACCCAGTCTATGGCCAGTAGGAAGAGGAACGGAGACAGCAGACACCCCTGCCTGACACCAGTTCTGACCTGGAGCTCTCTGGTGAACTGCCCTTCGCGGATCACGCGACATGTCATGCCATCATAGCTGCTCTTGATCAGGCGGACGAGCTTTGTGGGTACACCGTAGTGTCGTAGGAGTTTCCACAGAGTCTCTCGGTCCACGCTGTCAAACGCTTTCTCATAATCCACAAAGTTGACGCACAGCGGGGAGCTCCACTCCAGAGACTGTTCCACGATGATGCGGAGAGTGGCGATCTGGTCTGTACATGATCGGTTCTTCCTGAATCCTGCTTGCTGGTCTCTCAGCTGGAGGTCAACGGAGCTCTTCATTCTCTCTAGGATGATCCTGTTGAAGACCTTTCCTGGTACTGACAGCAAGGTGATTCCTCTGTAGTTGGAAAACTTGCTGAGGTCGCCTTTCTTGGGAAGCTTGATTAGGTACCCATCCTTCCAGTCAGCTGGCATCACCTCCTCTTCCCAGATCTTTCCAAACAGTGGGTACAGCATCTCCACTGTTGTCTCTAGGTCTGCTTTCAGAGACTCCGCTGGGATGCCATCTGGCCCTGCTGCTTTGCCATTCTTCAAAAATGCCACTGCTCTTCTGATCTCTTCCCGGCTGGGTCTGTCACAGCTAATGGGTAGGTCGGTCTCTGCCGGCTGGATGTCGGGGGGGTCGGGTGGGCTAGGTCTGTTCAGTAACTCTTCAAAATACTCGGCCCATCTGTCGAGTTGGTCTGCTCTGTCTGCAATAGGCTTGCCTTCTTTGTCTTTTACTGGTCTTTCTGTATGGCCATACTTACCCGACAATCTTCTGGTAATGTCGTAGAGCTGTTTCATGTTGCCGCTGCCTGCTGCCTTTTCTGCCTCTGCTGCCAGGCTGTCTGTGTAGGCCCTCTTGTCTGCCCTGATACTCCTCTTCACCTCGCGGTTGGCTTCCGAGTATTCCTCCTGTGCCCTTACTTTGGCTGCTCTCATGCGACTGTTGTTGACCGCTGCTTTCTTCTGCTTCCTCGCTTCTATCTTCTTCAAGGTCTGTGCCGACAGCCAGTCCTTGTGGTGGTGTTTCCTGAACCCTACAGTGTCTTTGCAGGTTGAGTTCAGCGCCTCTCTAACTGCCTTCCACTGCTGCTCTGTGGTGACCGCCTCCTCTTCATTTACTAGCTCCTGTAGCGCTTGAAACTGGTTGGACAGCACCAGTTTGAACTCTTCTCTAACTCCAGTTTCTCTCAGGAGGCCTACATTATAGCGCTGTCTTCTTGTTGTCTCTGTGCGGCTTTTCTTTAGCTTGAGCTTCATTCTTAAGGTAAGCAGATGGTGGTCTGAGGCGACATCTGCTCCCCTCCACACTCGAACATCTTGAAGGGATCTTCTAAATTTCTTGCTAATGCAGATATGGTCTATTTGGTTCTCTGTTGTATGGTCAGGTGAGACCCAAGTTGCTTTGTGTATTCTTCTGTGTGGGAAGATGCTGCCTCCAATGACAAGTCGGTTTAGAGCACAAAAGTCTACAAACCTCTCCCCGTTCTCACTCATCTCTGAGCCTAGTCCCTGTCTTCCCATCACCTCTTCGTATCCGGTGTTGTCCTCCCCTATTTTGGCATTAAAATCGCCCATGACGATGGTGATGTCTCGCTCCGCACATTTGTCCACGGCACTCTGGAGTCGGTCGTAGAACTCTTGTTTCTCTTCCTCGTCACTGTCATTGGTGGGCGCATAACACTGGATGACGTTCAGCTTGAGCTTTTTCTTGGTTCTAAAGGCTGCTGTGATAATTCTTGGCCCAAGAGGTTCCCAGCCCATCAGCGCTCTCTGTGCCACTGGTGACAGCATGAATGCTACTCCTTCTGTATGGGGGGCATTCTCCTCTTCATGACCTGAATACAGAATCATCTCCCCACTTAACAGCCTTTTCTGGCCAGACTGAGTCCATCTGGCTTCACTGATACCTAGCAGGGAAAGGTTGTACTTTTGCATTTCCGCTGCTATCTGGGCGGCCTTGCCGCTCTGGTACATGGTCTTGACATTCCATGTGCCCATGGTTGTGTCCCTGGATAGAGAGAGGTGGCTCGGTCCTGTGGCTTCCGAAGACTTCCGGCTTTCACCACAGGACGTCATAAATCTTCTAGTAGAAGAACCTTCCTCCTCCAGGAAAGGAATTACTGTTAGTCTTTTCGTCGGCGTTTTTGTAGCTATTTCCTTTTTTGCAGGGTGGGGAAGCTACCCCCACGCCCAACCCCCTTACTAGGAGGACCAGGGGTTTTCTGTCGGGGTCACCTTCCCTTAGACCATGTTGGTTCACGGCACCTTATTTCATTCGGTGCACCCCTCTCACGAGGGACCCCCTATCCACCACCCAGGGGACGCGCCTCAACGCCATATGGTCCCAGCGCGAGGAAAAACATGACCATACTGTCATATAATGAAGCATATTGGTCTATGGGAGACAACTCCTTTATAGTGGTTGTCTCTCCGGTGATTATGTCCCTTAGACCGCGCATGCCCAGTAGATAATAAACAGCATGTTTGCCGCCAAGTTAAGAAATGGCTTCCCTGTATTTTGTGAGTGCGTCTGTGGTTTGAATCTAAGTCCATCCAGCCCACATAGAAGCGGTAACACGACATGGTGTCGGAAGTGGGATGTGCAGCATCAGTGACTGTTCATCTGAAGTGTATATTTCTGGAAGAGGACAATTTTCAAGCCACCAAAGGAATTTAGTTTTCATGAGCCAGCCGCGTGGGCCGGTTGGAGTGAGTGAGTATAGATTGCTTTACGTCCCGCAAGCGACAAAGGCCTTCTCAGGACGTGCCTGCGCTAAATGAAAAAAAGAACTGCAAGAAGCGCAGACAGGAGGGAGAATTTCAAAAGAAAAATACAGATGAATGGACCAGAAATACAAACCCCCAAAAGAGTAGAACCCACCTTGCAGGAGTTAGACAAGGTGACCCTAGGAACTAAAAAGTAGACAACCCCACCAAGGTCCCCTAGGGCGAAAGAGCGTTTCCAGCATTTTCGTCTGGCAACAAAGCTGAACAGACAGTGGCGAGGTGCAGGTTAGTAGCCTTTTGTACGCCTTAGGAGCAGAGGCAGGCAAGATATTCACAACATTCAACTTGAATGGCGAACAGAAGAAAGACTTTGACATTGTTGTGGGCATGTTTGATGAATATTTCATTCCGAAGAGGAATCTCATTCATGAGAGGGCTACATTTGTGAGAAGAGACCAGCATCCAGGAGAGAAAGTAGAAGAGTACATTAGAAGTCTGCATGACCTTGCAACGCACTGTGAATTTCCGAATAAAGAATTTCAACTTACAGCAGACCTAACGCTGAAGTCGGCAACTACAATGGCTCGACAACAAGAGCAGGTTAAAAGAGAGTTACAGCTACAGGGAGCCTCAGGGCACAACGTTGACAGAGTGAGCCATGGAGATAGATATCACAGAAAGAAAAACTTTCCTCAAAGGGGAGGTAGGCAGAATCAGCAGAGTGGTAGCAAGATGGACCAAGCTCCAACTTGTAGTAGGTGTGGACTGTCTCACATGAAAGAACGCTGTCTGTTTTGTTGACCGTGTAGGACCATCTTGGTGGCTTCACTTTACATCCTTAGTGTATCGACTATTTGGTGGCTCAGACGATCATAGGTCATCTATTTGTAGCGCCATCGCGGTTGTGCTGATCTTGGGTCCTCCTTCTGTTGACTTTGTAGCACCATCATGGTGGCTTAGATCATAAGTCTTTCTTTTGCTGACCGTTTAGCACCATCGTGGTGGCCTTGATCTTAGGTCTTCCCTCTGTTGACCGCGTAGCACCATCGTGGTGGCGCATCGGCATGATCAAAATCTGTTTAACTTGTGACTGTGAATGGTTTTGTTTTGTTATGTGTGTTTTAGTTGTATGTGTGTGCATAGATTAAACTTTTTTAAAGGTAGTGAGATTCTGCATATATATACATTTTTTTGTAACGCGCTTAGAGCCCACTGCTCCTGGGGATTCCGCGCGATATAAATGCTCTTTATTATTATTATTATTATTTGTCTGGCAATGCAAAAGAAGTGCATGAAGTGTGGTAAAATGTCACATTTTGCTAGAGTGTGTAGATCAAAGACAAAGAGTGTCCAAGAAGTTGAGACTACAGATGTGAAAGAACTCTTTGTTGGATCAGTGGTGACTGACGATCCTCCTTGGCGAGTTAACCTGGTGGTGAGAGGCAAGCAGATCAGCTTCAAGACTGACACCGGCGCAGATGTCAATGTCATCAGCAGAGCAACGTGGGTGAAGCTTGGAAAGCCTTTTCTGAAACAAGACAATGTCGCACTTGTCAGCCCAGTTGGGAAGTTGAGGAGCATAGGAGTATTAAAGACTACACTCGAAACTACTCAAGCATCCATCTATGTCATAGATGGGGAGGCAGAGACAACCTCCTGAGCTGAGGCACAGCCACAGAGCTTGGCCTTGTGAAGCGTATCAAAACTGTCGGACTGGGAACAGTGAAGTGCATGCTGGTGAAGATTCGCTTGAAGGATGGAGCGACACCATACAGTGTGACTGTCGTGAGACGAGTACCGATTCCCCTTCAGGAAAAAGTGAAGAAAGAGCTTCAACGCATGAAAGATGAGGACATCATTGAGGAAATCACAGAACCAACAGAGTGGATGTCACCCATGGTTCCTGTGATAAAACCGAATGGCGACATCAGAATTTGTGTTGACCTCAAGAGACTTAACGAAGCAGTGCAGAGAGAAAGGTATGTTATACTGACCGTGGATGACATTCTCCATAAGCTTCAGGGTTCCACTATCTTTACAAAACTAGATGAGCAGAGTGGATTTTGGCAGATTCCCCTGGATCCCAAGACAGCCAAACTTATGTGTTTCATCACCCCGTTTGGACGCTATTACATGAAACGGTTGGCCTTTTGGTATTTCAAGTGCACCAGAGAGCTTTCAACGAACGATGACTAAGATCCTCAGCAACATAGAAGGTGTCATATGCTACTTTGATGACATCTTACTCCATAGTAAGAGTGACGAAGAGCACGAGAAACTGATACAAACTGTCTTACAGAGACTGAACAGAGTGGGACTAACTCTGAACGAGAGCAAGTGTGAGTACAGGAAGCGTGAAATTGCTTTTCTTGGCCACATTGTGAGCTCCAAGGGTATCAGACCCGACCCAGCCAAGGTTGATGCCATCATCGACCTACCAGATCCAGCAGACGTCGCCAAGCTGAGAAGATTTCTGGGGATGATTAATTACCTCGGGAGATACCTTCCACAACTTTCAGCTACACTGAAACCACTGAACGTCCTGCTGACTAAAGAGAGTGCATGGGCTTGGGGGCCTGAACAGGCTGCAGCATTCTGCAAAGTTAAGGAGATGCTGACCACAGCACCGACACTGGCCTACTTCGATCCTTCCAAGCTGACCATAGTATCTGCAGACGTGAGCAGCTATGGGATCGGTGGTGTTCTGCTACAGGAAGGTAGTGATGGACTACACCCTGTTGCATTCTGTTCGCGCACCCTCACGTCTTCAGAGCATCATACGTGCAGATCAAGAAGGAGTGTCTGGCCGCCGTGTGGACTTGTGTTTCGAGCGCTACTTAGTGGGACTTGAAAGTTTCACATTACAAACAGACGATAAGCCATTGGTTCCCCTCATCAATACAAAGGATCTCTCAGAAACACCTCTGAGATGCCAGAGACTGTTAATGCGACTTATGAGGTTCAAACCTCATGCTGAGTTCAAACCTGGCAAGGACTTGGTCACTGCTGATACGCTGTCCAGAAGTCCATCAGCCAGCAGTGCCGCTACTACAGAAGAAGATGTTCAGGCATGCGTGAGTGAAGTGACATCTTCTTGGCCAGTATCTGAGAGCAAACTACGGGAAATAAGACAAGAGACAGATAAAGACATCTGCCTGAAAACAGTTCGTGAATACACACAGACTGGTTGGCCGACTTACAAGGCCAACGTGAAACTGGCAGCGAGAGACTATTTTGCTGTTCGCAGAGAACTGAGTGTTGTCGATGAAATTGTGACAAGAGGTGATTGCATTGTCATACTCTACAGCACGCGTCCAGAAATCCTAGACAGGATCCATGATGGACACTTAGGTATCACAAAGTGTCGTGAACATGCCAGACAAAACGTCTGGTGGCCACGGATTTCAAAGGAAATCCAAGACCGTGTTTCTGCATGCCAATACGGTCTTGAGAAGAGGCCGTCACAGGCTAGTGAGCCTCTACTACCATTGAAAATGCCAGATCGCCCGTTCCAGAAGATTGGAGTGGATCTTCTTGAAGTACAAGGACGTCATTACCTTGTTTCAGTTGATTATTATTCAAGGTACATAGACATAAAAACTCTCTCAAACAACCAGACATCAAACTCAGTGATTGAGAAGTTAAAAGAGATCTTTGCCACCCATGGCATTCCAGAAACTGTGATCTCAGATAATGGACCACAGTTTGGTTCTTTCCAGTTCGCAAGATTCGCCAGAGACTGGAAGTTCAAGCACGTGACTAGCAGCCCGAGTTATCCACAAAGTAATGGTGAAGCAGAACATGGAGTCCAAAGTGCAAAGAACATTCTAAATCAGGATGATCAACACATGGCCCTGTTGATCTACCATGCGACGCCTATCCCTAGTTTAGGTGTCAGTCCTGCAGAGCTAGCATTTGGTCGCAAGCTACGTACGACTTTGCCTGAGCTACCTGCCACGCTAGAGCCAAAGACGGTTGATCCAAAAGTTGTGCAACAGTGAGATGCCAGATCAAAGTTATACCAGAAACAGCACTTTGATCAGACAGCAGGTCCCTTACCGGAGCTTTCCCCAGGAGACCCTGGAGGGATGAACGGGAGACCGGGTGGAAGCGTCCAGGTGTGGTGATCCGCCAAATCGCACCAAGATCATACCTGGTTAAAACTCCAAGTGGAGTACTGAGACATAACCGTAAGCACCTTAGACGCAGTGTGCATACCGAGAGTCCAGCTGCTGCCAGTGAGCAGAGGCTAATGGTCGAGAACAAGGAGTTAACCAGTGGATCGACGACGCCAGGCGAGCTTCAACAGCCAAAGCAGTCCCACTCCCAGGATTTGTCTTCAGCGCAAGACTCAGCCCAGACAGAAAGTCTACAGCCTCCAGGCAGACCACCTGATTCACAAACTGTACAGCCATACACTACTAGATCTGGCAGGGTGGTGATCAAGCCTGCAAGATTCCAGTAATTCGAGGACCTGATCTTCGTTGTGGTGTAGTTACCCATGTATGGTGAACATACATGTAGAGTCGCATTTTTTGGGGATAGATAGGTTTGTGTAGAGTAAAAGCTGAGAGCTTGTGTTTTTAGGTTCAAGTTCATTCTTTTATTATGATTAAACAGACGCTTTGCTGATTCTCTTATTATTAATGATAGAGACGCTTTGCTGGTCGTATGAAACTTGAACACTTATGTTTAGGGTTTGATCTCAGAAAGATTTGATTTCATTTGTTAGATAAGAATTTGATTTTGTCCAGTTTAGATAAGTTTTAACTAAAAGAGGGAGGTGTCATATAATGAAGCATATTGGTCTATGGGAGACAACTCCTTTATAGTGGTTGTCTCTCCGGTGATTATGTCCCTTAGATCACGCATGCCCAGTAGATAATAAACAGCGTGTTTGCCGCCAAGTTATTTTGTGAGTGTGTCTGTGGTTTGAATCTAAGTTCATCCAGCCCACATAGAAGCAGTAACACGACACATATGTCGCAAATGAAACCTAAATGTGACAATGATGCGACCATCACATCTCCGCATTCTTTTTGGTCACTGGAAGGGCTCTTTGACCAAAAGAAATCAGTCACCAGACCGTCCTGTGCTGGTGCAAAAAAAGCGGATATGCTACCAAAAAGTGAGTGTGAAATGCGACATAACAGTTCCGCTTCATGCTACTATGGGACATGTGTCACCAGAGGGGAGGTGTAATGTGTATTGATTCTGAATCCTTAAGCAATCGGCAGCCAGTGTTTGAGGTATTGGAGATCATGACTGCTTTTATGACCTGCAACTGTGCTCCTCATATGGAGGAGGTCACTGGATGCACACAGCGGTGTTACAGTTTTAACAAATGTTGCTCCTTAAACAGAGGAATAATTGGGAGCGCATGTACGTCGAACATCTCCAAGAAAAATTTGACTTATCTGAATGACGGATAAGGCCGGATAAGTCAAACAACGGATAAGGATAAGTCAAATAAACAAACAATTCCTCCTGCAATATCAACTTAAGCGTTGTCGACTGTATAACAGTGCTCAGGTCAACTTGCAGGCCTGTGGATTGACATTCCGACTCATGTGCCCCTGCAGACTGCGGGAGCTCATGAGAATTTAGTGCACATATGCGCCAATGCACGTCTTTGTTTGTAATAATAGAAGACTGATACAGACATTCGTTTTTTTCAGATCTATAAATTCCATGGCTCGTAAGTCAAGAATACCAGTACTAACAATTTTTTGCTACACCCGTTTAGCCAAAGAAAAAATTGGCGAGAAAAAAACAAGATGGGATGAACCATAACCCACAAAGTCTCTTGTATATGAGAGCCATAACCCACAAAGTCCTGTCTATATGCGAGCTGTCCTCGCTGTCAAGGGTCTCTGCCTGTTGCCAATGACCTGATTCTGATGTTGAAATATCTCTTACTGACAAAGTCTGCCAATGCAGATCTGCCAATGCATCAGTGAGCTCTATAAGGGGCACAGTGCAAACGCGTCTAAAAAACGTCATTTGTCATGAAGTAATTTTAGTTCTTACTTAATTTTAGTTTTTATGTGATATGAGTTTCATTTTGCCTTCTAGACTTCAGAAAAATGGTGACAAAACTAGAATTCCATGGTACAATTGTAGTCTTGCTATAATTTGTGTGAAGTGAGGTTGACTTTATATGTTACATGTACATGATATTCTACTGTATGCACGCATGCTCTTCTGACAGCGCGTTGATGTGTGTGTGTGTGTGTGTGTGTGTGTGTGTGTGAGAGAGAGAGAGAGAGAGAGAGAGAGAGAGAGAGAGAGAGAGAGAGAGAGAGAGAGAAAGTTCAAAAGATACAACACTGGCTAATGAACTCATTCAATATCTGTCTCTAATCTAGCTATATCCAAAATTACAAGTCAATATGACAAAAATTATGGACTCTAATGTTAACTCCTACAAACGGTCTTTTAACCCTTCAATGAGCCATCCAATTTTAATATGCTCAGAAACTCTCCTAGGCACCTCTTGAACAAAGCACTTCCCCAATTTTCAAGCGTATATATACGTACACAAATGTCAGAGATTCTTGTGTTTACATACATAATTATGCACACACACGCACACACATGGCACTTCCTGCCAAAAGTACATTCTGTAGCGAGGTTAGCGTAACTAAATATAACATAATTTTTCTCTAGTTCCTTTAGTTGTCAGATTTTTAGATCTGTCTGCCTATGTTGTCATGGGCATGCATTTGAATTCGCTCCACCGTGACCCATTCTAAAAAAACTGCGACAAGCTGTCTGCATCTGCAATTAGTTCCACTTGTGTTCCCTATAACGCATGCAAGGCGGCTTAGGACACCATTCCCAGACAAGACACGACACAATCTGACACAATGTCTTAGCCCGTGGGCCAGAAAGTGACCCCCACCCCCACCCCCCCCTCCCCTCCATCTCCCGAGGGAATTTTCCAGACTATTTTTATTAGGCAGCCTGACACGTATCTTTTTTATATCTGCTTGTCTGATGGTTGTATTCCTCTGGAATAAAGTAAAATACCACTATTACTTAAGAATAACGTATGCATGGTAGCGAACAAAACACAGAGATACATGACAAAATATAGCGCAGTAAGTCAAAGAAACTATTTTAAATCACAAGCCATGTAACACCGACACTTTATGCAGGATGAATTATGGGAATTTTTTACCCATTTTTCAAAAAGAAAAAAAAAGAATTAGTCATATTTCTTGCCCTTTAATGTACATTTCTTAGATTTGTATCCCCAAAAGAACACAGAATCCAGCAAACAGTTCCTAAGAATAGTCTACTTTGTTGCATGCAATGAAATGTGTAACTGTGAAGATTATGAACACTAACAAAAGACCAAAAAATTCTTAATTACATCAAAAGGTCAAATATAAAAACGTTCTTCTTTGAAATTGACCGCAAAAGTGTTTGAGTATTGTTTTTAATTATTATTTTAGACAAACAGTTTTAGTATGGCTCAAAAATAAAACGAAACACATTGAACATGAAATGTTTTTAAGAGCAGAGGCAGTAAAATATGTAGATATCACAGTGTTTATTTATACAAGTTCTTATTTGGATAGAGAATAGCTGCTAACTTGTGAGAAATAATTAACAATTGTCTGACTGCAAAAGTTTCACAAAATGAAAAGTGCAGGCAAATTTTCAAAGAGCTCATTTATATTTTGTAAGCTTGAATACAGTAGAACCTCCAATGAACAGTTGTTGCCCAAAAATAAAGTGGCCATAAACAACAGGTTTGATGGAAACAGACCTAGGTGTGCTTCTTACACTGGAATATGAGCATATGGATGCGTCATCACCCAAAGTGGGACCTCTGTCGACCTCTTCTGTGAAGAGTGATTGTTACGAAATAGACCAGAAATGGTCTTGTTATGTCCATGTGGGTTAGTTTAACATCTAGAAGTGCACTGTACATGCATCGTGTTTAGCATTTGTGTATGCTTGTTGTGATGTGAGCGATCTAAATCACAGAGTGAGCCATACATCTGAATTTGAAAAACGAAGCAAAACAGCAAGAAGAATCTTTCTTACAGAGACAGATCTAGAATATTGTTCAAATCTGTGTTTATTTCTTCATAGAGAAAAAAAGTCATATGTTTTAAGCAAAATGATGATAACAAGCTAATTTGCTGCAACCATCACTGAAACAGAAAGATAATATTCCTGAAATACTGCAAGCTCAGCCTCTCTGTCATCACATATGTCTAAGGAAGCTGTCAAGTAACTGTCACGATTTGTGATTTTGTCACGATTTGTGATTTGTCACGATGATTATGAACAACAACTTTTTACACAAGTAAATAACTGGTAAAATCTCAGATACACATCAACTGCGAAGGCCAGTGACCCAGTGGGCAGCAGAGGCCTATATGAGAACCTGCGTCACTTTCCTGTCTGATATATACCGTAATTAACAAGAAAGGCAAAGCCATTATGGTTCACGTGTGTATGACCTATTTACATATGTGTGACTTTTGTGACAATAAGTAAAGGGCTGGCTTCTGCACCAAATTGGGCCCAAAACACAGACTCACATTTGAGCCAAAAAAACATTAGTCAAAATATGGCTATTTTGGACCTATTTCCTGAGCTCTTGTGACCCTTGACCTTTCTGAGGGATCAACCAAATTAGTATGCATATAAAGGTCTTCCCATCAGGTATCTCTGTAGCAAGTTTGGGTTTGAAGTTGTAAATAGTATTTGAGAAAAAACATCTTTTGTCAAAATATGGCTACTTTTCACCTATTTCCTGAGCTCTTGTGACCCTTGACCTTCCCAAGGGATCAACCAAATTAGTATGCATAGAAAGGTCTTACCATCAAGTGTGTTTGTACCAAGTTTGGGTTTGAAGTTGTGAAAAAATAAATTATGTCAAAATATGGCTATTTTTTAACTATTTCCTGACCCCTGTGATCTTGACCTTTGTGAGAGGTCACTCAAATTGTTATGTTTAGAAAGGTCTTGCCACGAAGTACATCCCTGGGCCAAGTTTGAAGACTGTGGCTTGAATAGTCTCCGAGAAAATGCCAACTTTAAAGTTTACCATGGATGACCACTGCCCCAAAACATACTCACTTTTGCTTCGCACATGAGCCAATAATTATAGTGATACCTTTTGCTTCGCACATGAGCCAATAATTATAGTGATAAGTGCATTTGCATCGCCTCGCCTTCTTGTGGCAAAAGAGTTTGTTTTAGTCATATCACCGATGCTTATCTGCCATCCAGTCCAGTCCAGGCTGTTGCAAATGCGAACCCCATTCTAATGATCAGTTTGAAAATCTGTAGCTGATCATCTGTGCACAGTAGTGCTTTTGTGACACCAGCCGTTACCACACCATCTTGCTGACATCACAGTCTGAGCGGCAATATCATTTTATCTGCAAATGGCACAGATACTCATGGTAAGTGCACGCTGTGGAATCTCATATGAATCGGTACCGTGCGCTTGTGTGGATATCATAGGGGGATGTATATTCAAGTTCAGCCAGAGGGGGGAATTGTTACACTGTGCAAGAGAAAAATTGTTACAATTGTGGTTGTGTTATCCTGTGAGATCGTGCGTGTGTTATTTGTAGGTAACGATCCGTTGTTTATTTGAGCTATCACGGTTACGATTCACGTGCCTTTTTAGTAAGATTTTCTTTTGTTAGCGAGTACAGCCGATTTCGTTTTGTTGTGTTTAGTCCAATGCGTTCTGGAGGGGTCGCACTGTCTAGTGACATCATAAGTGTCACGTCGGTTAGTTGGCAACACTTCGCTACATTTTTCGCTACTTTTTGTTTCCTGTGCGCGTGGATTGAGCAGCCTTTGTTTTGTTTTGGGAATGTTCTTGTACTTTCTAGATTGATTGATTGTACATTGCTTAACGTCCCGACAGCAACAAGGCTTTCTCAGGACGTGCCTGCACTGCTTGTGAAAAAAAAACAACCAACTAAACAGAACATTGAATGTATGTCGCCAGCCGGTCAAACACATTAAATAAACCTAACACATGAGGCCTAAATAAAGCTAAGACCATTTAGCAACACACATCCAATATCAAGAGCTACAGGCAGTGCAGACAGTAGGGAGAGTTTAAAAAAGGCAAATACAGGTGAATGGACCTGGGGTAGACAGAAACACATGCCCCAGAATAGAGAGAAAACCCCACCCTGTGGGGCTGACCAGGGTGACCCTGGGAACTAAAAAATACCTAACCCCACCCAAGTCCCCCAGGGCAGACCCGGGTGGGGTCGTACTTTCTAGAGCTACCGGGTGATAGGGATACCATACTTTTAAGCGACTTAATTATACGTTAGAATTTAGAGCTGAAGTGAGCAGCCGAGTTTTTGTAGCCTGTTATAGTTTTTCTGGAGAGTTATTTTAATGAGCTTCGGCTGCGTGTTTCGTTCTGTTTGGTTGCGTTGTATGATTTCCGTAGAAGATTCTGGATTTTCATAGTATATATAAGGAGGGCGCTGGGAAAGCCCGTTGGTACATTGTCTTGCTTTGTCAGTTGTAGAGACACGTAGTTTATTGGGAGAGACGCTGTGTATGAGAAACTTTGTGTCGCAGTGTGGACATTGCAGAAGAGACTTTGTAACAGTAGTTTGTGCATTTGAAAGTGCATTACTGTGTGGATATCGCATCGCTGAATTAAATATTGTTGGAACTGTTACTCCAGTATTGTCTACATCCTTAAGCCACGTGTGACGGATTGCAGCTGAACGAGGTTTATTTTAAAGAACTCTATGTGTGTGTGTCTAGTGTGTTTATCATACTTCGACTACAACTCCACCACGTAACAAAAATAAATTTTGTCTGTCAGAGGCATAGACCATCATTGGACCCCACAGGCTGCAAGGGTTCGCGAGACACTGCTCCAGTATACGGAATCATTTTATTCTGATCTTCAGACTAAGGCAGAGGAAATTGTTACCAGCTGTGTCCGAATCTGTCAGATGGCCTTGAACTGAGAAAAGGGTGGGGGTGGGGGTGGTGGTGAGGAGGAAGGGAGGGGTGGGGTCGTAGCCACTCCCTCTAGCTGTCTGTTACTATTTCTGCGGGTGACTGCTGGTGCAGTCCCATGGGATGCTGCAGCAAATAGTGCTATGGGTTTAAGATCTGTATATATAGACACCATTATCTTTTTTAGTCACTAAGTGTTCCTTACAAACAGTTCAAATTCACTTTAATTTCTTTTGCAGCATTACATTGCATAAGCACTCAGCGTCCATGATTCAACAGTTGTGAGAAGAAAAAATATGCCTTAATTCTTGTTGTCATGCAGTTTTGACAACAGTAATCAAGTTTCAATCAAACTTCTGCGTGGGCCAATTACCTTGTGGCTTTAAAGTTCTCATGCGAAATAAGTGAAACATAAAAGGGAAAGTATCAGACCTGCAATACTGTCTCTGATAACAGAGCAAGTGTCATCAAACAGTCCGTGGGGGTCTATTTCATACCATCCAGGCTTTGGGTGCAAAATCTCCAGCTGCAACAAACACACAATAAATGTACTGGTAAATGCACTAGCTGCCAGTGTTTCCTCTCCCATGTCTCACACACACACACACACACACACACACACACACACACACACACACACACACACACACACACACACACACATGCACGCACAATGGTACATGTATGGCCAGTAGAACACATCTATACCCAGAACATGTTACAACTGAGTCTGTAGTATAATATTATGTCTCACATAATAATAATAATAATAATAATAAGCGCATTAAATAGGCGCTTTATCCCAATTGAAAATCGGCTCAAAGCGCCGCTGCGAACTGAACCCAACAAGCACGCTCACGTGAATCACGCGCATTCACTCACACACTGTACATAAACACAGAACATTCCCGTGGTGCTAAGGGCAAGCTCAAGCGAGCTACTGTAGTTTTTGGAAATTCACAATCGTTTGTATTTGAAATTTGATTAAGTGGGCTGAAACTGATACCAAAGTTGTGGGGGAGGAAGAGCCGGAGTACCCGGAGAAAGACCCCCCGACGGTCCGCCCGAATTAACGGTGACACTTACTAGAGGAGAAAAATCCGACGCCGGAACCCGTAGTCGAACCTCGCACCTTTAGCATTGGTGGCAGGTGCCTTAACCACTGCGCCATTGATCTTTCATTGACACATGGGGAGAACTAGACATTAAAAGCTCTGCAGTCCATTTATCTTGCACAAACATCTTGGTGTTCACAAACAGTGCACCATTTTGGTACCACATGCTCCAACAGAGGAGCAAAGGAGGGGTTGGTGGAATCGTGGCAAATCACTGGAAGGTGGAGATCTACGTGGCAAATCATCCCTGGGTATGAAACATGGGCTTATCAGTTTGACTCTGAAACAAAGCAGCAGTCATCTGTTTGGGTGTTTCCAGGTGACCCCTATCCCATTAAACTCAGAAGAACAAGGAGCACGGGGACACAGAATAGTCTGTGAGCCAAGGCTATAAAAATGGCAAACCGGTACCATTTAGGCTGACAAATTCTCATATCGATTTTTGGTATGCTCTATGTCCCTAGGGGTAGAAAAATCACTGGAAACTTCTGGATCGAGTAGCTTTTTATCTAGACCAAAAGGGTTGACTGCCAGTGCTTGTAATTTAGAAGAAACTACCAAGCGAGTAGGAAAAAGCACTGTCAGGGGAGAGAATTGTGCAGTATCGACCAATGATCATAGATCTACTTTGGTCAAAGCACACACACACACACACAAAAAGATTAGAAAGAGGGGGTGCGCTAAGTAAGGTTTTTTCCCCTAGCTTTTTATCTGTTTGCGCATGATCTTTAACCCCACCCTCTGCTGCACAGATATAGATTTCAAGTCCCGAATCATCATTTATTTTTAACAATCCAGTACCAATGTACTATTGAAGCGACATGTATAGGTATTCTAAAAATAATCTAAAAATATATTTAAGTCTATGTATAGTTCCATATCCTGCCAGTGAACTCCTACCCCCTCCCTCAACCCCCCTCCCTCCCCCCACCCCACACACACACCAACCCCCAAAATGCTGAAACTCATCACAAAATTTAGCATTACTTTCATCACTAATGTTTTTGGGTCTAATATGTAGGAAAATAGTATAACTACGTAAAACACCATGTGTTGTTTTTTTGTCCATCTGTCCATCCAATTGTCCGTCACACCTGGTCATTCTGCTATGTATTTATAGTAAATACAAACAAAAATTTCTTACAAACTCTACATTACCTTCATACTTGGCACAAGGGTAGTTGGCTGTAGTAAGATTGTACACATGTATATTTTGATGACCCTGCATGAAGGCCAAGGTCACATGAGTTAATTAAAGATAAAGAATTGTCTTTTTAAGGCAAAATATGCACTCTGTAGCACACTGTAGCAAGATCTGAGCCCAAATTTGGAACAGTTGTAGCATATAATTTTACCTTTTCAGCTGTATTCTTCATACAACACATTAAATGAGAACTTTAGAGCAGAGCTGGATGAAAAAAAAAAATGCAGGCAAAGAATATTCAGTTAAAATTCCACTAAACTTCCATCTGTCTTTTTATTTCTTATCAAAAGACGTCTTATTCTGTTTGCAAGGCACATTGTTTTAGATAATGAGCACATACTATTTGTCAATTCAAATGACATTCTATTGTTAGCTTTTTTGAGATTCCAGTGCCCCACCAGTGGATCCTCCTCACAACTGAACAATGACAGGACTGCTGGGAAGTGATCACTACCACACAGGTCGTCGTAAACATTACAAAGTCCAGCATGAGAGAAGGATCACACACAGTGAGGTCTAGGACAGAAATAGATCCTGAACCTAAGTTAGAGTAGGTAGGTGAGCCATCATTAAAGACACATAAGTCTTCTAACATCTGACATTTGATATCATAATGGTCACTACCCCACAAGTGAGCGTGACCATTAGAATCCCCCATGAGAATAAAGGGAGGAGGCAGCTGATCTACTAGGCTAAAAATATCATTAATACCGCCCCGCAGAGATGGTGGCAGGTAAACACTGCATATGATTATGGTCTTCTCTAAAGTAACCCGAGCTGCAACAGCCTGTAGACAGGTGTCGACGCTAACAGGGCTACATAAAACTTGGCTACTAATGAAAAGAGCCACTCCACCCGAGCGCCTCTCCAAATCAGAGCCTTTATGGATAGCATTAAAACCATTAAAATACACAGAGTCAGAAGTCTTCAGGTAAGTCTCCTGTAGAGATATTACAGAGGACTTAACTAAAAGATGCAATTCCTCAAAGTTAGCATGAAAACCACGACAATTCCAATGAAGCAGAGAGTATATGATTAGGTTTTACATGTGGAAGAAAAGCGACTTCCCCCCTTTTCCTTAGCTTTAGGGGACGAAAAAACAGAGGGGGGCCAGCTCCCAGGCCTCCTACGACTCTTTGGAAATGAGGGGAGTGGTGTTGCCGCAGCACCAGCTATGACAATTTTTACTCCCTCCATCTGCTCCTCCAGTGCAGCAAATTTATTTTGAAGGGGGACCTCAGTGTTCCCCTTCTGGGCCTATGCGCACAGCGGGCCCATCACTTTCTTTGCCTTCTGGTTCTGGGAAGCGTTCCTGCTGCTAGAATTAGAGGCCTTAGAAGGCTGACCAGAACCAGAAACCTTTGCAGTGGGCAGACTGACAGACTTGGGTGGGGGTTGAGGCTCAGGGCAGCAGAGTGCGGCACTACCGGCCAGACGTGTCCGCCTTCTGAGTTCCCTGGTTCTTCATCGCCACTGGAGGAGGGTTACTCTCCAGAGGCGAGAGGATCTGAGGCTCTACCCCCAAGAAGTTGGGGTCTGACAGGAGAAATCTTTGGTGGAGCGTTTGCCTGCCACTGCAGCACTGAATGCATCCACTAAGGACAGCCCCTTCTCCACACGCACCTGCCCGAATCCTGCACTCGGATATCCAACAAGGGCATTTCATATCTGAAGCCATATGCGCCCCTTGGCAATTCACACACAGGGGGGTGGCTACGCAGGACTCAACAGAGTGTCCGGGCATAGTGCAATGGGCGCATGAGGCCTCTGCCTGGCAGCATGTCTTCTGCCCATGGCCATACTTTCAGCCCTTAAAGCACCGGAGGGGGAAAGGGACATACTTCTTAACTTTCAAGAAGTAATAACCGCCCAAGATGGTAGTAGGAGGGGTGGAGGCGCCAAAAGTCAGGATGATGCTAGGGAGACGGATCTCCCTACCACCTCGCTTGGAAGTGAAGTGCTTGATGTAAGCGGATCTCCCTACCACATCGCTTGGAAGTGAAGTGCTTGATGTAAGTCACCCCCTGCAACATAAGGTTCCATACAAGTTCCTCTTCCGACAGTTCTACCAAAGCTTGATCTTCTGCGTGTCAAAAATGGTTGTTGTGATGCGTCTAGTGTGGTAGTGCAGTGGTAGTGCTTGTCACTTCTTGCTCTCAGCTTCCACCGCTGGCTAGCAGTATTGCGAAAAGGAGGGCAGAATGTGTCAGTCTCTCTCTGCCATTACATAGCCTCGCCAACAACAAGCGTCATGCAGTGCCTCCTCACGGTGACACACGGTAACTGAGCAACTTACGAACTCAGGCTGAACTAAATGGGACTCGGAGGAGGTCTGGCCCCCAGACACGCAGTATGCAGGCCCACAGGTGTGTGGATATACCCCGATACCCATGAACCAGACTCCCAACTATGGGTAAATAGCCCCACTGCCTTGTGGGTGCCTCGGGAGAGGCAAAGGGTAGGGGAGCAAAACCTGACAGAAAACCAACCATGAGCAAACCAATGACCAACGAAGTCAGAGTGTCACTGACTGTGCCATCTGGTACAGTGTGGAAACCCGTCAGGGAAACAAGCACACACGCAACCCTCATGGATTATGCCTCAGATGGATATTAATCTTGACATCCGAGGCAGAAAC
>BTPG01000001.1:324529848-324544848 GCA_036245525.1 Semisulcospira habei
GATTTATGAAATGCTGACAATCTGTCTCCACAGAGCGTGCTTCCAAGGATCACACGATCTCGCCATACCGACACCACATGGCAAATTGATGGGAATTGTTGAAATTGGCCTTTGGATCTTCCAGCGCTTCGTGAACGTTGCGTTCGATATGATTAAATGGAAGGGGTCGTCTGTAAAGGAAATAGAAAATATTTCATTAAAAAAAAATCCGACCAAAAGCATGACTGTCAAGAGTGTAAAATGCAAGAAAATGAATAATGAAAGAAATATGTTTCGGAGAAGAAAACACACACACACACACACACACACACACACACACACACACACACACACACACACACACACACACACACACACACACACACACACACACACACACTGTTACGTTTGTGGTTGTGTTATTCTTTTGTGAGCATTTGTGTTGATCATAGGAAGGATCCAATGTTTATTTGAGTTATATTGTATCAGAATTACGTACCATTTTAGTAGGATTCATTTTCTTTTGCTTGCATAAATGCGATCGATTTCTGTTGTGTATCTAGAATGACGCATATGTTCGCTACAATGTTGTAAAGTTTGATCTACATTAGACTAGAAGGTTCGGGCAGGGTCGCGACCTTTCTAGAGACCTAATAATTATTATAACGTCAAAGTTTTGCAGTTAGCTACAATTCGCGACATATACTCAATACACGGAATTTACGGAATTCACCTAGGTGTTAGTAGAACATTGTAGTCAGTTCTAGCGTGATCTTTTCCATAAATATTAATGCGTTTTTGTTACGTTTTCTTTTCTGATTGGTTGAGTTGTGTAGTTTGTGGGATTGTTCTGGAAAATTATAATAGTGTAAAAAGGGGTGTTAGCGAATTATGTGTGTGCATAGTATGGGGACGCAGTGTAACAAAATTGTGGATGCATTGTAGAGAGACAGTGTGCAAAGTGTGGATGCATTTGTGGATGCATTGTGCTAAGATTGCATCGTGCGAATAAAATATTGTTGAACTGTTACTCCAGTGTGGTCTACAACCTTGTGCCACGTGTGACGAGTTGCATCTGAGTGAAGTTTCTTTACAAGAACCCTGTGTGAGCTCGTCTGGTATGATTGTATCATACTATGACTATGACAACCATGTAACACACACACACACACACACACACACACACACACACACACACACACACACACACACACCATCACACACACACACACACACACACACACACACACACACACACACACGCATGCACGCACGCACGCACACACACACACACACACACACACACACACACACACACACACACAACGCGCTTCCCGCCAAATGTACGTTTAGCATCGCGGTTAGCAACCTAAAAAGTCTATTCAATAAACAGAAGAGAGATAAAAATTGCCGTTTATATAAAGTCAGTTGACCCGCATTTGAGTCCGTAATTTTCTTTCTATTCGCTTGGAATTTTGGACATAGCTAGCTTTGGCATAGACAATGGATGAGTTCGTTAGCCAGCTTTGTACCTTTTCAACAATTTCGTCAAAAACAATTCATTGCAGAAAAAATGTCAAACGTAAGAATTGTCCACTTCCAGAGAAGGCTTAGTGACGGTGACGTAAAGTCGCCAAACACGTCAGTGTTAGGGGAGGATCCCCTATTATGAAACAGTGCCTATTATGAAACACCTCGCTCCCGGCGAGACGGAATTAGTCCATAAGCTAGCTAGGTCTACATTGCACCCCCCCCCCACCCCCCCCACCCCCAGTACTCAATAAGATGGATTTCAAAGTGTACCTTAGTATGTCTTGAGATGTTTAAGCCATGTTCCCTGAAAATCCTTAGAAACACACCAGAGATAGCCGATGGCGCAAGAGTAACCCCATTCACGCTCTTCGCAGATGCTAAAATGAGGTTGAGAAGCATTTTCCTCTAAATAAATCATAATTCATTCCAGAAACCCAAATCAGGCAATGTTATGTTAGGGCACACCTTCTGCATCCTCTGCAAAAAAACAGAATGAAAAAATATTGAATCTCTGGCTCACAGTGAAGGTATTGGTGCACCCAGTAAACGGCCATTTCCGCAAAATTGCAAAAAAAGACAAAAATAATGTGTCAGATGCCTTCAGACATTTTCTATAGCACTGGCAGTCCATTTTCAGGCTTACATCATTAGAACAGGATGTCACAATTATTATAAACTTGACTAGGTGATGCTGTGATTATTGTGAGTGACACAGTGGTTGATTTTGTATCTCTACCCCCAAGTTGAAAAAAATACACAAAATTAATTTAAAAAAAATACTAAAGTTATTCCATTTCCTTTTGACCTCTCTTTACCTATTACGTTTCAATAATGTGAGCATGAAGTGCAAGAAAATAAGGAAAGACGGCATCCTTTACGGTACGTTCGTGGTGAATGATAGCTTTTTCCCATTTAAAATTGCCGAATTGTAAGTTTGTACGTTGTTTCTGGTGCCCTCAGAAACTTTGTATACAACGGATATGTCTTTTATTTAGGTTTTATTGGTTAGGATAGTGTACCACAGTTACTCCCAGCCTAATTTTATGATGCTGTGATGCATTTAGGGGCCACAGTGGCTGAATTTGCTGCCCTACCCCCATTTTACCAGTACGCAAAGGAACGCAAAATGATCATAAGAATTGCTTATGTCATACTCCTCTGCTTAAATATTTTTGTTGCCAGTTTTCTTAACAAAGTATGCATATTAAGCATAAACATTTGTGATCATTTCATTAATTTCAATGTGACCCATCAATTTAATTGTAATTCTTTTTAGTTAAGGCATGTTTAATAGGGGCTGCCGCTGAAGCTTATACCGTCTGCACATTCAACAGTCTTGTCAAACTCGGGGAAGGTGTACCTCAGGGAGATGTTGTGTCTGATGCTGTTCTTGGTCTACATTAATGACATCAGTACAACAGTACCAAGGTTCATCTCGAACATCCTCCATGCGGATGACTTTGCATTGTAAAGCGCAGCAGAACATAAAGAAATAGCATACTGCGGAATCCAGGATGCTGCCAATAGTCAGCAGCTGGACTGAAGGATGGCCACTCAAACTCAGCTCTCTTTCAATCAGATGGAAGAGGTGACCTTGAAACTGGAGATCTTCCAGTACCAAAGACAGGCCAACTTTACTGGCAACAAATAAATTACTGGATTCACGTGGAGGCCTCACATCAAAGCCATGGAAGCTAGAGCTGCGAAAGAAAAGGTCTCTGATGAAGAAACTGGTGGGGACCACATTAGCGCAAATTACAGCATCCTGGCGCAAGCAAACACCTGCTCGGTCAGACCAGTAGTGCGGTACCAAGATACATCGACAACATGAAACACTGAATGCAAAACCCAAAAAGCTAGGCTTGACAAAATGCAGAACATGGGTCATTTTCATGATGCAGTGGCATTCTTAGAGCCATCTGGAGCGCCACTATTAATGAAATGGAGGACATTGGAGCCACTGGAACGCAGAACAGCACACACGATGAAGAGACTTACTAAACACCGACAGCATGGGAGACTACAGGAGCAGACCAAGAACCGTCAGAAACGCCCAAGTCTGAACCGTCAACTGAAGGTCCTACAAAGGAACCAAGCCCAAAGATGTGTGAAGAGCTCCCTTCAGATACCTGGACATCTAGAAAGAGCCTTTTAGACAACATAAACAATTTTCAAGGACTCTTTGCCAAAGGTCGCGGCACTGCACAAAGCCATCTCGCTGGAGATTATGTACAAGCGCTACCCTCACAGCAGCTGTGGTACCGCACAAGACGCCGTGCGGAATGAAGGAAGTGGCGTGTACATCTGTTGTGCAGACCGCACTACTACCTCCCTCTCCTTACCAGCTGGCGGCAGCAGCTCCAACTATCGTACAAATCTGCAGGTGCTCAACACAAAGGCAGAGCACTAACTAGGGACAAGCCACTGATCTCACCAGAAAGCTTCAAGATAGACTGGATGTTCTGTCCACAAAATAGCGCTGCAGTGGATTCCAGTGCATTCTGGAGTAGCTGGAAATAGAGAGGCTGACAGCCTGACCAAAGCAGGCGCCAGACTACCTCAAGATCACAACCTCCTGTAAAAAACAAAAAAAACAAAAAAAACAAAACAAAAAACAAACAAAACAAAACACTACAGCAACAAGTGATTGGCAACAGCAGAATGACGTAAAAGTACCCAACGGAGAAAGAAACACGCTTAGAAAAGACACAATTTATTAATATTTCGGGTAAATACCACATTCCTTCTGCGAATGAAGATAAGTAGCGTCTAATCTCTCTGTTTGTTTGTCTATTTTGACAAAGGGTATTTACCCGAAATATTAATAAATTGTGTTGTACCCGTCTTTTCTAAGCGTGCTTCTTTCTCCGTTGGGTACTTCTTTGCATTTTACACGCTTGATATGGCAGTCACCTTTTTGGTCTGGATAGCAGAATGGCGGCTGCAGCCCGTGGGCAGACGACATCAATAAGCTGAACAGAGAGAGCCAGGTCACCATCTTTCATCTACGTACTGATTACTCTGGTGCTGGACTCACCTCGTGAGACTGGGTCATGCGGAAACAGCCCTATGCGAATTTGGCGTCGAAAATCAGTCTCCTTAGCACATTCTCTAAACCTGTCCATACAGAGAAGCGGTCCGCTGGCAGTTTTGAGCAGAAGACACGCCCCTGTACACCAAACTCTGAAAACATGCTGCCGAGCTCTTGACAGCTCACTTATTGGCAGCCAGAACAATATAAGATTTAAAGACGGCCATCAAGGAATTGAACGTTGCAGAAGAAGAAGGTGGAAGTGGTGATCTCTTGGTGGACATGTGGAAACTAAGTATTTTGATAACATTGTTTTGGCTGTTAGGAACCATGAAACTTTATTACGCATATTCATATTTACACATTTCTAGACAAAAATAAATGAAAGGAAAAGGGGAGACCTTACTAGACCCGACTTACGCTAGGTGAAATATCACCTACAATACCAGCCAGTTAAAAATAGTTACAATTAAATTGATGGGTCACATTGAAATTAATGAATTGAACACAAATGTTTATGCTCAATATGCATACTTTTTTAAAAAAAGAAAACTGGTTCCCCCAAAAAAAATTTAAACAGAGGAGTATGACGTAAGCAATTTTTATGATCATTTTGAGTTCCTTTGCGTCCTGGTAAAATGGGGGTAGGGCAGCAGATTCAGCCACTGTGGCCCCAAAATGCATCACAGCATCATAAAATCAGGTTGGGAGTAACTGTGGCACTCTATCCTAACCAATAAAAGCTAACAAAAACCTATCAGATGTATACAAAATTTCTGAGGGCATCGGAAACAACGTACGTTAACCAATTCGGCAATTTTAAATGGGAGAAAAGCTATCATTCACCACGAATGTACCGTAAAGGATGCCGACTTTCCTTATTTTCTTGCACTTTATGCTCACATTATTGAAACTTAATAGGTAAAGAGAGGTCATAATGAAATAGAATAACTTGAGTAATTTTTTTAAATTAATTTTGTGTATTTTTACAACTTGGGGGTAGGGATACAAAATCAACCACTGTGGCATCACAGTAATCACAGCATCACCTAGTCAAGTTTATAATAATTGTGACATCCTGTGTTAACGATGTAAGCCTGAAAATGGACTGCCAGTGCTATAGAAAATGTCTGAAGGCATCTGACACATTATTTTTGTCTCTTTTTTTTTTGCGATTTCGCGGAAATGGCCGTTTACTGGGTGCACAAATACCTTCACTGTGAGCCAGACATTCAATATTTTTTTATTCTGTTTTTTGTGTGTAGAGGATGCAGAAGGTGTGCCTTAACATAAAATTGTCTGATTTGGGCTTCTGGAATGAATTCTGATTTATTTAGAGGAAAATGTTTCTCAACCTCATTTTAGCATCTGCGGAGAGCGTGAATGGGGTACCCTTGCGCCATCGGCTATTCTCAGGGCATACTAAGGTACACTTTGAAACCCATCTTATTGAGTACTGGGGGGGGGGGGGGGGGGGGGGGGGGGCGCACGGTAGACCTCGCTAGTTTATGGAGTAAATAAGTTTCCAAATTCCGCCTGTGCAGTAATATAATGCTACTTTAGTGAGCCTTATTTCCGGTACAAGAATGTCAGGCGTGATGAAAACGAAAACACGCCGAGAAAATGTGGTTTTTGACCCTTCTGCATCTAATTTTTTGCCATTTTCAATCTACATCAGCATTCAGTTTTGTAATTTAGCCATTCTTGTCATGAAGAGCAATCTTCGGACATCAGATAACCAACGGCAATCATTTTGTTTCTCTTTTTGTTGTTTTGGAGGCAGGCATTTTCCTGGAGAGGTATCTTGTTCCTATTATGAAACACAATGAGCACCTAATATGAAACGTGTTTCATAATTAGAACAGTGTTTCATATAAGGAGCAGTGTTTGTCTAGCGTATACATCGGAAACCATCCAGCCAGTTTGTTCCAAATTTTACATGTTGATACTTTTTCTCAATACAGAGTATCCCACACCAGTATCATGTCACTTTGGTCAAGGTCAAGGTCAAGGTCACAACGGCTATACTTATTATGTATGCCATTGTCCAGGCAATGTTACTGTAAACACCAAAATGATGTGATCCGAATGGCAAATTGTGATATTTTGTGACGACAAAGTGTTGCATACCAGAATCTATTCACTGTCATAAAGACCAAGGTCACAACGGCCATATTTGTTTTGTGCAGAATTGTGTGCTAGGCAATATCTCAATAATCATTGGGCCTATTCAATCCAAAATTTAGATTATAGTATTTTACCATATCACACATTGCCATCAATCTTAACTGTGCCTCTACCTCAAGGTCAAGGTCATAGTTGTCATATCTTTCTTGCAGATTATTGAGTAGATAATACCTCTGAAACCGCTGTACTGATTTGCTCTGAATTTTTAGGAAAAGATGCCCTGCCCTCATAGGTGATGTTTTTTAACAGAATAAATTCACGACCTGTAAGGTGAAGGTCGCAGAGGCCATATTTGTGTGAGCCTTTGTGCAGGCAATATCTCTGAAGCCACAGGCTCGATTTTTTCCAACTTTTGTTTGATGATATTGCACTTAACCCCTTCACAGCCGAAAAACACTCAATAGGATTCATCTGCAAGACACATAGATCCTCATGAGCCTCATGGCGATTTTGGCTCTTGCTGACACAACTGACATATTTATTTGATGTTTGGGGTTTGTTAAATGGTGGAGTGGTAGTCTTAGTATGATAAACACATCAGACGCACGCACGTAGGGTTCTTTTAAATAAACTTCATTCAGCTGCAACTAGTCACACGTGGCTTAAGGATGTAGACAATACTGGAGTAACAGTTCCAACAATATTTTAATTCAGCGATGCGATTTCCACACAATGCATTTCCAAATGCACAAACACTGATACAAAGTCTCTTCTGCAAATGTCCACACTGCCGACACAAAGTTTCTCATACAACGTACACCACCGTTACGCTGCGTCTCTCACAATGTACACCCTATACGGGCCACGTACCTACGATAAACTGCGTGTCTCTACAACTGACAATGCAAGACAATGTACATACGTGCTTTCCTAGCGCCCTCTTTATATATACAACCACTTTCCAGAATAATCCAAGAAAATCATACAACGCAACCAATCAAAACGAAACACGTAACTGAAACTCATAAATATTAATAAAGAAAGAATTTTCTGGAATAACTGCAATAGGCTACAAAAATTCGGCTGCTCATTTCAGCCCCAAATCCTATTGTATAACGACATCACACAATAGTATGGCCGACCGTTCACGACCTTGCCTATACTTTCTGGAAGCTTCACGATCTTTCATAAAACACAAAGAACGGCCGTTAACTTCACGCGCACAGTAAACAACTTGTTCCCTATTCACCGACGTCACACATACGTGGTCACTAGACAGTGCGACCTTTCTAAAACGTTCTGGACTAAACTTAGCGTATCATAACAAAGCGAAATCCGCTCTACGCGCGAACGAAAGAAAATCTTACTGAAAAAGTACGTGATTCGTAACCATGATAGCTCAAATAAATATCAGATCGTTTCCTACGATTAACACATGCATGCTTTCACAGAACAACACAACCACAGTCGTAACAGGGTTCCTTGGAACTGAATTAGGAAAGATTTCAGAGCAATATTTGCGTCTAGTGGTAGCGAAGAGAATAAAACAGATATGTCAAAAACCAGGTTCATGTCGCTACATAACTTCAAGATGACTCGCACAGTTGTCATGGATGCTTTCAGACACTAGACAAAATGGCGCAATACAGTCTGCGGAGAGGGGGTGGGGCTAAGTAGTTGTTCCAAGAGCAAACCTTGATGGCTTAGGTGTGACAGCAAATGTGAAACATTATAAATGTAGTCACCAATCGTCCATGCAGCCGCTCTTCAGCCGTCGTGTGTGTATGCGTGCGGTTTGTATAAGGCAATTTCTTAGGGGCTATAACATTCACAGACTTTAAACTCGACACAACTGTAGTTTACAAGAACAACTTTACCTACATATTTCACCTGTAGACAAGGTCAAGGTCATCCCAGGTCGATGGGTTTGTAAAAGTTTGAAAGTATGTAAGTATGCATTTTATAAGACGAATACTACTGCGAATGGCCTCTGTTTAAAGTATAGGTCAGTTAAAAAAAAAAAAAAAAAAAAAGAACGTGCGGGAGATTTAGTTGACTTTTTCCTTTTTCGTGGGAACTCTTCCTGTCGGCGTAGTCACAGTTGCTGAGAATGTGAAGAGGGTGAGGACCTACAAATGCGCCGCTTGTTGACTATCAAACGAGGGGCGGGTGGTGCTGGTGTTAGTGCGGGTGGGAGGTCGCGGGAATGGGGAGAGAGGTCTGGAGACCTTTTCACCAATGGGCGAAAATCACACGACGAACCGTTTACAATTTCCAAGAAGAGGCGCTGGAGGGTGTGTGTGTGTGTGTGTGTGTGTGTGTGTGTGTGTGTGTGTGTGTGTGTGTGTGTGTGTGTGTGTTTGTGTGTGTGTGTGTGTGTGTTGGGGGGGGGGGGTTCCAAACTCCCCAAAATGGAAAATTACACATTAAAAAATATCCTGGGAGCCGTGCACCTTGGAACACTCCTCTCCCCCTGAATTTGCTGCTGAATATGTACATAAACCTGTGTCGATAATGCCAGCTTGTATCAAGTTTTACTTCTGAGGTGAAAAAACTAAATACAGTAGATTTTATTCCCCCATACATAGTACATTTTCAACACACTTGCTGACATGCCTGCCCTTTGACCTTTGGAAGGAGCCAATAAAATTAATATGCATAGACAGTTTAACCCCTAGCAAAACATTTCCACTGGGGTCTTTTTGCAAAGTTCACTTACGAACTAGCTATTATAACAACAACCTAAAATAAAAGCCTTCTTACTTCTCGTGACCTTTGACCTTAACGTGAGGTTAACTTAGTAGAGGTGCAAACAAATATTGTATCATCAGTTTTCTCGTTGGCAAGTTTTAAAATAAGATTATAACTTTTTTTCTTTAAAAATCGCCCTTTTATTGACCTTTGTAACCTTGACCTTTCATGGAGGTCAGCGCAAGTGACAATCAAAGCTATTGTCAAGTATGATCACTGTGATATATTAGAAGTCTGTGGCTCTGATGGTCTCTCAGAAATTCAAAATGATATCATCTGTCACAATTGAAAATACACAGGATAATGGATGGATGGACCAATAGTGGACCAGCGGCGGATGACTCATTATATTTAACTCACTTTTAATATTAAATGAACCTATAATGTATGCTAACCATCTCTCATGCCTTAATTTTCCAACAAAATGTAAGTGAAACTTGTGAAAAGGACATAATTACACTGTTTCATAATAGGAGACCTAGCGTTTCATATTAGGCAAATGGTGCTTAATATGAAACAATGTGTAGCTTTTTTTCAAACTGAAACTGCTTCTGCATCGATTCGAGTTTTGAAATTTGGCTTTGTCCTAAGATGCATCAATATAATCTTTATCAAACCCTGGTTTCGGATTGAGTTTACCTTTCTTTGGACGGTCGCGCGAGACGTTTTTGCTTAAGTGTTTCATACATGGGTCTCCTCCCCTACATATTTTTCTGTCGCAAAGCACCAGATGTCTCAACAGATGTCACCAATGTTTCTGAACTGACGCAAAGCACCAGACATATCAGTGTTTATTATATTATAATGAGCAAAATTTTCCTAATAATTTATTACATTATATTGAGCAACATTTTGCTTGATATAGTGCTGATAACAGGCAGATGTGATTACAAGACCCGAATCAAAATGTCCGAGTCGTAACACGAGGACATTTTGATCGGGTCAAGTAATCACATCTGTCTGTTTATTGACACTGTATCGAGCAAAATGTTGCTCAATATAATGTATGTACCCAGTTCAAAACAAAACTTCACCAGAGTCCTTCCGATTACCGCCAATGGTGCTGAAGTGGTTAATTTCGCTATATTTGGACATACAACTTCACAACTTGACACTACTAACCGAAATTTACTCAGCGCAAATCCACCCAGGCGTACATCTACCCAGTGCAAATGTGTTCCTCTGATTTTCCATTTATTGTTAGAACTAAATAAACTCGGCATGAATCTTCACAGCATGATTCCACCCAGCATAAATCAACAAATGCTTAAATTTACTCAAATAAAAATATCGAAATAGAATAACGAGAGTACACATTTTCACTGGGTAGATTTACGCCCAGGGACATTCAGGCTGTGTAGACTTTCGCTGGATATTTTCTCGTGTTTTTAGATTTGCCCTAAAACATAGTGAACTTTACCACTTCAGCGCCACTACATGTACGAGAAAAAGCACGTCATCACAAAACTCTTTAACGTCACAATCTAGGGCCCGCATAGTCAGGAGTTCACGTCAGACTTTTCTGAAATGTTGCAAAGGAGGTGATGTGAGGTAAAGTTTACATGCACTTAGATGAAGGGAACTTTACCGTCCAACACCAAATATATGCTTCAAACATACAGAACCCAGCAAATCTGACACTGCTGAACATGTTTCAACGCGCAAATTCCCTCTTGCAAAGCTCCGATGTTGGAGAAAACAGGCGGGTAAGCTGCCTTAGGTGCGACCACAGACATTAATAACTATGCCTATAATGAGCCTGGGTGTGATATTTCCGATGTGTGTTTGTCCGCCAAATGGTGACCTGTTGTGTGCCACAAATTGGACTGTCGACTGACTCAGCGCGGAGATTTCGTTTGATATGTGTAGACATCAGTGCTTTCTATAATCGTGCGTATTTTTGAGTAAAGTCTACTTTAATCAGAACACGGATAATGACGAAAAATGCCAGCAGGTTTGTTTATTTAGTCCTTTTCTAAGGTTGTCACTATCAGTAGCAGACATCAGGGTCGTCAATCTCAATAGCATGGCGATTCGATTCGTGTGTTTGCTGTTGTCAATTCTCCGTTTATGTGTGTGTATGGGTAACAAATTTCAAGCGTACGTACACTAGTAAGTATTTTATTACTAGTCAGTATAAGGACCTTGCTAATAAATGTGACAGTGTGCGCATATTTAGCGTCTTTGCATTGCGGAAAGAGTCAAGCATCAAGATTGATTCTTTCTGGTCTGCATGTGATTATATGAAGGAGAGTATATCGAGTAAGTTCATGAATATTAATTTGCTTCTTATACAATATATCAGTACATGTGTCAAAGAAGGGGAAATTTTATGGAGTGGGTACACAAATGCCGATAACAGGGAGATGCATAAGTCTATTACTATAAGTATGCAACACGTTGGCCGCACATGTAGTAACATGTTGTAACTTTAGTCGACGCGTAATGTTCGATCGTCCTAGCTTGAAGTTTCTCTAGTGACATAAAATACAAGTAGGCAGACTTAGTCCATAAGCTAGGAAGGTCTACCGTGCACCCCCCCCCCCCCTAGTACTCAATAAGATGGGTTTCAAAGTGTTCCTTAGTATGTCCTGAGATGTTTAAGCCATGTTCCCCGAAAATCCTTAGGAACACACCAGAGATATAGCCGATGGCGCAAGGGTACCCCCATTCACGCTCTTCGCAGGTGCTAAAATGAGGATGAGAAACATTTTCCTATAAATAAATCAGAATTCATTCCAGAAGCCCAAATCAGGCAATATTTTGTTAAGGCACACGTTCTGCATCCTCTGCAAAAAAACAGAATGAAACAATATTAAATCTCTGGCTCACAGTGAAGGTATTTGTGCACCCAGCAAACGACCATTTCCGCGAAATCGCAAAAAAAGACAAAAATAATGTATCAGATGCCTTCAGACATTTTTTATAGCGCTGGCAGTCCATTTTCAGGCTTACATCATTAAAACAGGATGTCACAATTATTGTAAACTTGACTAGGTGTATCGACAATGTATCGAGACGAGGTTCGGAGAATGGTCGACTGGTGCTCGGAAAATGACCTGGAACTGAATGTCTCAAAGACAATAGAGGTGGTGATTGACTTTCGTCAAATCAAAGTCCCGATACTGCCCCTTGTCATCAATGGGGAAACCGTAGAACAAGTCGACTGGTTTAAATTTCTCGGCTCCATCATCTCGAGCGATCTGGGTTGGGACAATAACACTACGGCCATTGTGAAAAAGTGCCAACAGCGTCTCCACTTTCTGAGACAGCTGCGGAAACTCGGTATGTCAAGAGGTATCATGGCACAGTTCTACCGCACGGTGATAGAGAGCACCTTGTGCTTCTCTATCACTGTCTGGTATGGCAGCACAACCGCAACAGAAAAGAACCAGCTCGAGCACATTGTTAAGACTGCCTCCAAAATAGCTGGCTGCGACTTTCCATCTGTCGCCTCCATCTTCAAAACACGTATGGAACGGAAGGCAGGAAAGATCGTTCGCGATCTGTCACACCCAGCCAATCATCTCTTCGAGCCTCTGCCCTCTGGCCGGCGGTTTCGTGCTTTAAAAGCCAGAACCACTCGATTCAGATGCAGTTTCTTTCCAGAAGCTGTACTCAGTTCATCACCATCCATGGAACAACGTGATTCCATGATTGTGACATAGGACTGATGTGTGTAATATTGTGTTTATCTATCTTAGTGCTGTATACAGGACGACTGAGTGTATGTCATGATGAATGCATGTGTAGTAAGTGAGGATGTATTTTACTGTCGCCATGTCACACAAAAATCCTTGTAACGTTTTACTTGGTGAATAAATGTCTTATGTCTTATGTCTTATATCTTATGTCTTATGTCTTAGGTGATGCTGTGATCACTGTGAGTGCCACAGTGGTTGATTTTGTATCCCTACCCCCAAGTTGTAAAAATACACAAAATTAATTAGAAAAAAATACTAAAGTTATTCCATTTCATTTTGACCTCTCTTTACCTATTAAGTTTCAATAATGTGAGCATAAAGTGCAAGAAAATAAGGAAAGTCGGCATCCTTTACGGTACATTCGTGGTGAATGATAGCTTTTTCCCATTTAAAATTGCCGAATTGGGAAACGTACGTTGTTTCCGATGCCCTCAGAAATTTTGTAGACAACCGATAGGTCTTTGTTAGGTTTTATTGGTTAGGATAGAGTACCACAGTTACTCCCAACCTGATTTTGTGATGCTGTGATGCATTTAGGGGCCACAGTGGCTGAATCTGCTGCCCTACCCCAATTTTATTAGTACGCAAAGTAACGCAAAACAATCATAAAAAATTGCTTACGTCACACTCTTAAATATTTTTTTGTTGCCAGTTTTTTTTTTAAAGTATGCATATTGAGCATAAAAAGTTGTGATCATTTAATTAATTTCAATGTAACCCATCCATTTAATTGTAACTATTTGTAACTGGCTGGTCTTTTAGGTGATATTTTACCTAGCGTAAGGCGGGTCTAGTAAGGTCTCCCTTTTCCTTTCATTTATTTTCATCTAGAAATGTGTAAATATGAATATGCGTAATAAAGTTTCATGGTTCCTAACAGCCAAAACAATGTTATCAAATACTTAGTTTACACATGTCGACCACGACTTCCACCTTCTGCAACGTTCAATTTTTTTTTTATGGCCGTCTTTAAATTTTATATTGTTCTGGCTGCCAATAAGTGAGCTGTCAAGAGCTAGGCAGCATGTTTTCAGAGTTTGGTGTACAGGGGCGTGTCTTCTGGTCAGAACTGCCAGACCCCACCCGGGTCTGCCCTGGGGGACTTGGGTGGGGTTAGGTATTTTTTAGTTCCCAGGGTCACCCTGGTCAGCCCCACAGGGTGGGTTTTTCTCTTTATTCTGGGGCATGTGTTTCTGTCTACCCTTTGTCCATTCACCTGTATTTGCCTTTTTAAAACTCTCCCTACTGTCTGCACTGCCTGTAGCTCTTGATATTGGATGCGTGTTGCTAAATGGTCTTAGCTTTATTTAGGCCCCATGTTTAGGTTAGGTTTATTTAATGTATTTGACCGGCTGGCGACATACATTCAATGTTCTGTTTAGTTTTTTTTTTCACAAGCAGTGCAGGCACGTCCTGAGAAAGCCTTGTTGCTGTCGGGACGTTAAGCAATGTACAATCAATCAATCAGAACTGCCAGCAGACCGCTTCTCTGTATGGACATGTTTGGAGAATGTGCTAAGGAGACTGATTTTCTATGCCAAATTCGCATAGGGCTGTTTCTGCATGACCCAGTCTCACGAGGTGAGTCCAGCAGGGTCCTTACGATCTGTGAACATTTGTGAAAGTTGTTAAAAAATGACAAGTTTTTTTCAGGGCCCTGGAAAGTCTGTCAATTTCAGTCCTTTTCCTTAAAGTCTGTGAAAATTTGTAAAAATGACAATGTGCTGGCAAACTTTTGTCTACTTCTTTTTTTCTCCCCCAATTTGTGACTATTCCATTGCAAACGATCATGCTGATGCTTGTTGCAAGTGATCTATATTTAGCTCTGATCATAAAGTGACTGCATGGCCTTTCTGCTAAACATTCTGATTAGCT
>BTPG01000001.1:324549848-324723161 GCA_036245525.1 Semisulcospira habei
CACCGGTCATTTCAGCTTCGTTCATGGACGTAGGCCAAGTATTGGTCTGGTGAGCTAGAGCTGTGTGGCATGAGTGGCGAGGTCTAAAACCTGACTAGTGGGTAAAGCAAGTTATGTTTTTCAAGAAAATAGCTCAGATGCCTGTGTACATGTTTTTCTGTTGGTTTTGACAGAGCTGACAAGAGCGAGATTGGTCTAAACTTATTAGGGTCTGAGAGGTTCTTAGTTTTAGGCAGAGGAATAACTTTGGCTACTTTCCAGCTGTTTGGAAATGTACCATGTTGTAAAACGAGATTATAAATAAATGTCAAAGACTCGACCACATACGGGGCAGCAAGTTTTAAAAAAAGTATGTATTTATCCCGTCGTGACCAAGCGAGCGCTTATTTTTGAGTTTGCTAATAGATTTGCCAACGCCAAATACAGTAAGCGACGGAATACTAAAGGATACGTTTGTCTGCAGATATAGATGTACATGGTGCTGTTTGTCGTGATTTAGTGAACGCATTAAGGGCGCGCCAGACAGATAAGGTGTCTGTTTTGTTGTCCATCAATCGCTTAAAGTGTTTGTTTGTTTTTTGCCTCTAATACCATGTATTTAACACGATTTCTCTGCTTGCGGAAAGCACCAAAATCTTTGTTGCGCTTTAGTTCATTTCTGACAGCCATGGCCTCTTTAATGTCATTGCTTAACCATTGGGGTAAATGCACATGTTTCACCCTCTTTTCACGCAACAGCGCATGTTTGTCAAGAACCCGACGGAACAATCTATACCAATCGGCCAACGCATCTTTAGGATTCGTATGATTGTAAACCGAAAAAAAGAAGGTTTCATTTAGTTCGGCTAGAAACATATCCCTATTAAACTTTTTAAACGATCTATAATAGATAGTGGTATGCTGGTTTTCTGATTTTGTTTGTCCACCCTCAAAGCCCAGCTGCAGCACACAGGTAGTGGTCGCTGATCGCCACTTGAAGAGAGAGAGAGAGAGAGAGAGAGAGAGAGAGAGAGAGAGAGAGAGAGAGAGAGAGAGAGAGAGAGAGAGAGAGAGAGATGATGATGATGATGATGATGATGATGATGATGAATCTTTTTTTTATTCAGGATAAAGCCATTACTTACAAGCTGTCCTGTAAACAAAAAGAGAACACAACAGGAAAACAAACATAACATGCAAATACTACTACTACTACTAATAATAAGATGAGGAAGCAAAACTACGGGGAAAAAACACAATAGGGGAATCATCGAAAGGAGGGGAAAAAAATGACAATGGAGAATTTATAACTGCCTCCGATGCAAAAAGCAAGAGAAAGAAACGCGTCCATAGCATTAATTCTATACTCATCTAAGACAGTGTCATAGAATCAGCAGCATCAATAGCGTATAGTGACACCGACAAGACAATAGATGATCAGTTAGCAAATGTATGGAGAAAGAGAAAATATTGACGTTTACGTGTTATCAGCAGTATTATTCTTAAATGGCAAATTGTGAAGTCACGCTGATTGGAAGTGAGTGTGCAATGCCCGTTTTAAATGGGTTTTATCTAAAAATGATTTAATGTTTAATGGCAATGAGTTCCAGGCAGAACTACCTAAACATAGAAGGCTTGACTTGTAGAGATCTATCCGTGGGCGGGGTAAGTGAAGCAAGTCATTCCTCATATGTAGTTGATGCCGAGGGCTGAAGTTAAATATCATGCGCAGATATTCCGGGGCTTGATAATGAAACATTTTGTGCATGAGGCCGCATTTGTTAAATTTGAGTTGTTCCTTCAGTGTAAGCAGGCCAAGGGATTTTATTTTCTCGTCCGTGGAAGTAGGGTTAGGAATAATTAACTTAACTGAACGACGATACAGCGAGTTTAGTTTTTTTTAAATGAAGTTCACTGCATTCGTCCCACAAAGAGGACGCATAGTCACAGTGGCTTTTAATGTGTGCGTGAAAGAACAATGTACAGCACTTTGTACTAAGAATATGCCTAAGTTTAGAGAGCAGAAATACATTCCTGGACAAGGTTTTGCACAAACTTTCGATATGCGGCGACCAGTTCAGCTGGTCGTCAATTACAACTCCCAGTAGGCGGTGCATGGATACTTGTTGGATAGGTTTATTGCCTAGTGACAGTTTCAGAGGGGCAGGATGTAGCTGACGCTTTTGGCGGGTTGTTATCAACATGTTTTTGGTTTTAGAAGTACTGATTAGCATGCGAGTTTGCGTACATCAATCTGACACTTCATCGAGACTTTGCTGGAGGATACAATGTAGCGTCGTTTCACGTTTGTCTGATGTATGCAGCGTTGAATCGTCAGCAAAGAGTTTGCATTTAACCTCAGGATTTGAGATGGAAAGAGGTAGGTCATTGATGAATAAAGAAAATAAAAGAGACCCTAGGATAGATCCTTGGGGGACTCTGTGCCTCACTATACCTTCTTCCGAATACCTTCCGTTTGAGTACACCTTCTGTCGGCGGTTACTGAGGTAGGAGGAGAAAAAAGCTATAGAGTTCGAATCAAGCTTATATACTGAAAGTTTCTTTAAAAAGAATGTTGTGATCGACTAAATCAAATGCTTTGGTTAGGTCCAGAAAAACTGCACCATTTAATTTGGAATTGTTTATTAATGAGAGCCAAGAGTCGACAATGTGAACGAGTGCAGTATGACATGAGTGTTTAGGCCTAAAACCGGACTGAAGAGATACGAGTAGGCGGTGATTCTCCAAGAATTGGAGTAGGTACTTATAAACGTGTCTTTCTATTGGCTTCGATAATAGTGATAACACTGAAATAGGACGGAAATCGTTTGGACTTTTGGGATCTGTACATTTGGGAATGGGGACAACTTTAGCATCTTTCATGGCATCTGGAAAAATACCTTGCTTGACGAAAGGTTGAATATAAATGTCAAGGTTTCAGCTGTGTATGGATGGGACAATTCCAGTACCATGTTGTTTATTCCATCCAGGCCACACGATTTACTTGTTAGAGTAGAAATATATTTACCTACTTCAAACACTGTCATAGGAGGTATGGAGAAGGACGCACCTGTTGCAGACTCACAGTGTGTGCGCAGTTTATCAGAACAACTGTAACTATCAATGCCACTGGAAAAAGACTGTACTAGAGACTCAGCAATATTTAAAAAGTGGGAATTGAAGTCGTCTGGAGTTATGCCTGGAGAGGTAGCAGCATTGATGGAACTCCTCTTCTTTGTAAACAAATTGATTGCATTCCAGACACTACGGGTATCTTTACCCTCTGAGATTACTTTTTCCGCAAGTGTTTTCTGTGCTTTTCTAACTAAGGATTTTACAAGATTACGTTGTTTCTTAATATCCGCAACCTTTTTTTTGCTGTTTTAAGTCATCTCTTATTTTCATTGCGCGAATGATGTCCTTTGACAACCAAGGCGGAAGGGTAGGGTGTTTAACGCGTTTAGTCCTTAGTGGGGCATGTTTATCGAGGACCCAAAGAAATAGCTTGTACCAAAGCGAGAGGGCTTCACTGGGATCATATGTGTTATAAATAAGTGAAAGGGCGTGATTGAGAGGTCATGAAGAAAGTCATCTTTGTTGAACTTTGTGTAAGACCTGTATGTGATGGTAGTGTGGTGTTTGTGCTGGGGTCTATCACGTTTAACTGAAAGATTAAAACAAGTAGGAAAGTGATCACTAATGGCAACATTCGGCACGTGGACGTTTTTGACAGCAGGTGCATTTGTAGTGTAGATGTGGTCAATCAATGTGGCGGATGACAAAGAAACTATAGTGGGAGACCGAACCATCTGCCGCAGGCCAAATAATGAGGTGGTGCAATTCCACACCGCATTACCAGTCTTTAGCAGGTCAATATTAAAATTGCCTAGAAGGTGTATGTCTTTGTTGTGATGCTGTTGCACCTTATCCATCATGGTGACAAAATCATCATACCATGAGAATGAGGCTGAAGGGGTGCGATAAATAAATCCAATTAGTGTGGGGGAAGATTTGTCACATTTCAATTCAAGAAATAAACTTTCTACATGACAAGACTCTAAATCCATGCGGCGGGTAACGTACTGGCGGATAGAGTTATGAATGTACACAGCTATACCGGTATGACCGGGGGATGATGCATCTCTACGGAATACAGCATAGTTATTAATGGAGATCGAGGCGTCACTAATATGTTCCCCGAGTCTAGACTCAGAAAATCCAAATATATGAAAGGTTTGGGGTTGTGAAAGTAAAACAGTGACGTCGGGCACTTTGTTGTATAAATGATAAACGTTAAGGTGCCCTATCCGTAAATCATGCTTATTCAGCGAACACTGGTGTACAAGTGGGCTACAGGCAGGCATGATGAATCAACACGTGGGGGAAAAATGTTTACAAAAGTCAAATAAGAACAAATGAAAACTTTTGAATGCTAAAAAAGTTAAACAAAACCCAGGAGAAACTACAGTGCTGAAAACTCAGCTCAGTCTATCGCTTTTGCTGCAGACAACGTCACGCCCCACCGCAGGGGAAATAATAGGTCGTTACGTTCTGTAGGCGAATGAGTCACTGAACGTATATATATATATATATATATATATATATATATATATATATATATATATATATATATATATATATATATATATATATATATATATATATATATATATATATATATCTAAACTGGCTCCTTAGCGTCACATCCCACGTAGGGGAAATAATGTTTTGTTTTTTTTGTTACGTTCTGAAAAGCGAAATAAATGAGTCACTGGTCGGAGACCGTATACTATACGATACACACACTGGCTCCTTCGCTATACCAAGAAGAGTATATTTCCTCAGTTTTGATAGAAACTAAAATGCAGGAAGATAATAATCGTCAACATTCACAGAGGAAAAATTTGTGTCACGAATTAAATTCAAAGTGCTATTTGATTAAAAATCTGTATATTCAGAGAGAGAGAGAGAGAGAGAGAGAGAGAGAGAGAGAGAGAGAGAGAGAGAGAGATTGAGAGAGACCTCGACGAGTCCTCTTCACAAACACCAGGATCAGCGGTAACACCACATATGCCCTTGAACTCCTCCACACGTACTAGTAGGATATCACCTCCATGAAGATCATCTCTAAAAGCAAGGTTGCCATTTTCTGAAAATAAAACACACACACAAAAGTACTATATCTACCTAAAATCACAGTGTAACAAGTGTAGCCTACTCAAAGTCAGCCGAGTTATGCTAGCCAAACATTAAAACGACCATCTCGAGGCAAAAAAGAATAATAGTTTGCAATATTTTCTTCAGAACTGTTTGTAGTGTCTTGCAATATGCTGCACAAAATGGGTCATTTAACTTATGAATTTTGAAGTCGAAAAATGAAAGACTTCTGCTCTTTTTCTTCCAGAACAGATCCGCCAACGCGTACCAGGAGCAGTAGAAACATCGTGTTAATCAGCAGTTGCAGAAGAATGCCACAAGGTTAGCAGGAGGAGGGGGGGGGTGGTGGAGGTGGAGTTCCTTTCCATTATTTTTGCGTCCCTGATGGCTTAGGCTGGCTACATTGGCTCGCTATTAAATTCTTTACAAAGAAGCTAAGCTAGTACGGGCGTGTATCCACATACTGATTTTACAGGACACGGCAATGTAAATTAACATGTGGTTTTCTGCACTGGGTACATGCATTAATGTATAGACCTCCACACTAACAGAAGATCAACAAATTATATATAGTGCTTGTATCCCGTACACTTAACATAAACAGTGTAACTGAAAGAGACATAAACTACTCATCGGGTACTCTATCTCAGGGTTGAATTTATTTGTGTTTGTTTCCTCAGACATCGAAAGGACCAGGGCCGGTATTCGCGATTTCACTGTTGTTTACCGGCCGATAAAACGCTACCGAACCGTTAGCCAACGGGTCTGTAAATACTTTTTGCCGGTAAAATTTTAACAGGTCGGTAGCTGGCTGACCTGTAAGAACTGCCGGCCTTTCTAGTCTATATTTAACATTCGGCTATTTTCGCATGCCTGACAGTGAATACACAGGTCGTTGAGCCTCATGGCACGACGTTTTGTGCAAATATCTTAGCAAAGTTGCAAAGTAGACCTAAATATAAAACAGACAGACGTAGACGTTTTGTGTATCTTCTGGTCTAATCGTGAAATTTAACAAAAACAGTTTATCACTGATAACATAAAAAGATCATTGACCCACCTACATATTCTTCCTGTTCTGAAATTGAAAGTATACTGATCAACAAAAGAAACGCAAACTTTTCACCATATCCCTTTTCTTTGTAAATATGCTTTAATCCGGGTTATTTTGATGTCATTTATTAGAAAATGTTATGAAGAGTGTCTTTTGTCGTGTGCAAATTGAATGTTTAGTCTTAAAAATCGCACATCGATGATCTATGACGTCATCAGTGACACAACCATCACAGGATATTGAAAGTGAAATGAGAGCATATGCAGAGGACACAGCTGAAAGCCAACCAATGTGCAGTGTCACTAGTGTCTGTGTGCATGAAAATCCGGCCTGTTTGGTCTTGACCTACTTTTAATTTGTCAAATGCACCTAAATAATCAACATGACCTATAAACATGAAAATCAAAAAGTTCTTTATTTCTAGGTTATCGGTCATATTTACCTGATCAAATGGATATGTGTGTGTTATTTATATCTGTGTCAGTCAATGGAGCATAAAAATGATTAGAAAGTAATTCACATTAACTCAAATAAGCTTTATTAAGAAAATGATGTGCACCAGAAGTTCTGGTTCTCTAGTGAAGTTTTCGAGTCAAATTTCGTTTCAGGCAGTTAATAATATCATAAGCAATCCACACAACGTGTGCGTTAAAAAAAAAATATCACAGAAAACTTGCTTCACAGAGTGTGTCCAGTTTTGCTTATTTTCACCACTAATAAAACCCAGTGTCCTTCAAGGTAGCCATGGGCGATAACTCATCCAGTTTTTGTGTGAAGGTAGCTCAGACAGTAGGCTGAAACATCTGAAGTAAGTAACACATAACATTTTCTTGTTTTGCTGTCAGGGTGGCTCTTTGTTTGGGGGTACACTTACACACACTTTTCGCGCTTTTAATGGAAGTCAGTATATAATTTCATATTAGAGGCTCAGTATACAAACTCACATTAAGCAAGCCTTTTCTTTTTCGTATGATCGTGCCAATAATTAGTTCAATGGTTACTGGCATGAACTTCTATGGTTTTCTGATTTTAACGCGTAATCATATATTTGGCCAAAGAAAAGGAACAAAAATACGTGAATAGTATAGAGCACACCGGAACAACAGGTTTCAATATCAAGGTCAGGTATGACGGTTTTACAGCTGGACGTTTTTTTTCCTTCCGGTTTTGAAACTGGGTCACCGTCATTCATTCACGTGCAAAAAGATATTGTAGTAGTGGGCTGAATGTCTTTTTCCGTCAATGCATTCAAGTGTGGCCGTTGTGTGTGTGTGTGTGTGTGTGTGTGTGTGTGTGTGTGTGTGTGTGTGTGTGTGTGTGTGTGTGTGTGTGTGTGCGCGCGCGTGTGTTATGTAGTAGTCGTAGTCGTAGTTTGATACAATCACACGCGACGCACTCACATAGGGTTCTTGTAAAGAAAATTCACTCAGCTGCAACTCGTCACACGTGACACAAGGTTGTAAACCACACTGAAGTAACAGTTCCAACAATATTTTATTCTCACGATGCAATCTTAGCACAATGCATCCACATAATCATCCACACTTTGGTACACTGTCTCTCTACAATGCATCCACAATTCTGATACACTGCATCGCCCATACAATGCACGCACATAATTCGCTAACACCCCTTTTTATACTATAACAGTTTCCAGAACAATCCCGCAAACTATACAACTCAACCAATCAAAATAAAAAACGTAACCAAAACTCATTAATATTCATGAAAACGATCACGCTAGAACTGACTAAAATTTTCTACTATCACCTAGGTGAATTCCGTAAATTCCGTGTATTGCGTAACTGTTGCGAATTGTCCGGTTAGGAAATTGGGTCACCTTCACCCATTCACGTGCAAAAGGATATTGTAGTACTGGGCTGAATGTTTTTTTTTTTCCGTCAATGTATTCAAGTGTGGCCGTTGTGTGTGTGTGTGTGTGTGTGTGTGTGTGTGTGTGTGTGTGTGTGTGTGTGTGTGTGTGTGTGTTACGTGGTTATCGTAGTCGTAGTATGCTACAATCACACCAGACACACTCACGTAGAGTTCTTGTAAAGAAACTTCACTCAGCTGCAACTCGTCACACGTGGCACAAGGTTGTAGATCACACTGGAGTAACAGTTCCAACAATATTTTATTATCACGATGCACTCTCAGCACAATGCGTCCACAAATGCATCCACACGTTGGTACACTGTCTCGTACAATGCATCCACAATTCTGATACACAACGTTTCCCATACAATGCATCAACACTGATACACTGACTACTTTACAATGCATCCACAATTCTGATACACAACGTTTTCCATACAATGCATCAACACTGATACACTGACTACTTTACAATGCATCAACACTTTTGACACATTGCGTCTCTCATACAATGTACGCATATATACTAATGGTCAAAACTTAAAGGCCACTTTTTATCGCAGACGCACTGACAACAGCACACAAATAATGTAATAATACTTGGAGTCAGCATTTTGCTAATGTATTCACACGGCTGTTTCAGATCGGTCACTTAGTTTGTTCCAGGCGAGCCGAGAAACTGGGTCACAGGTGGTGCCGGCTTGCGCGCTGAGGCAGCGAGTCTCTCAGCTGTCAGGCTGTCTGATAAGCGGGCTTCCTGATAAGCGCAGTACATCAGTGAAAATCACCACCTTTTGTTTTTTATGACTTTCTTATTTACCATTCAAGTGTGTGATGCAAAACTTTTTTGGTTTAAAAGCGGACATTCTGCCCAACACACTGACACCAAACACACTATAGTTGTGACAAAGCAGTAGCCAGCAGGTTAAGGTGCAAATAAAGAGAAAAGAACAGATTTCACTGTCTGTGTTGAGTTTTTTTCACAAAATAGATGAAGTTCCAACATCAATAACACAAATACGATACAAACTACATCAAAACGGACCTGTATGTGTTAGAAGTAACATGCTTAGATTAAGTATGACTTACCAGATCAGAGTTACCGTGAAAGGAGCCGGAGAGCGGAGGGTGATAATGAGGTCACTGTTAGTGCCAGTACTCTCAGTCACGAAGCAGTAGCACGGATCAATGTTATCATTTATTTCGTGTACTTCATTCAGTCTTTTTGTAATGTTCATCTATAGCAAAGCAATTAGTCAGACATTACATTCTTTGTACATAGTTAACAAGACTGCAGACATACGGCCCACTGACACTAAATGGTCTGGTTTGTAAGAGGCCGAGAGGTGGGAGCAGAGAAGGGATTGATGAGAACACTGACAGACGCTAGCAGAAGACAAGTGGTTTCCAAGATGCCGCATTCCTTGCTATTAGCATTAGTTTCATCCACAACTAGAGATTTTGGTATCAAGGTTTTTAGTGGGATAAAAACATTCAGGCAATCAGTCATGGGAATATGTGACAGTCATACTCTCTTGTCCGTTTTCTGCTTTTGTGACGTCGGAGTGCTTGCTAAATGAACGTGACTCTTTGTTTAGTCCCTTTCTAGCTATCGAACCTATTATCAGTCGTTATGTATGTTTATGTGAGAGTTTGCATCAATTTAAATGATGGTTGGTTGGTTGTACATTGCTTAACGTCCCGACAGCAACAAGACTTTCTCAGGACGTGCCTGCACTGCTTGTGAAAAAAAAAAAAAATAAACATAATATTAAATGTATGTCGCCAGCCGGTCTAATACGCTAAATAAACCTAAGACCATTTAGCAACACACATCCAATATCAAGAGCTACAGACAGCGCAGACAGTAGGGAGAGTTTGAAAAAGGAAAATACAGGTGAATTGACCAAGGGTAGACAGAAACACATGCCCCAGAATAGAGGGTAAATCCCACCCTGTGGGGCTGACCAGGGAGAGATAGATAATAGGAGACCCGTAAGACAATGAATTCAATAGAGCCGCATCCGTCATTAATTTACGCCATTTTTAATATCAAAATTTTGGCCCCCATTACACCCTCGTTACTTCCGAATCAACCCTTTGATTTTAAAAAGTGACGAGCATGACGGATGCGGCTCTATTGAATTCATTATCTTACGGGTCTCCTATTATCTATCTCTCACCAAGGTCAAGGTCATCAAGATCAAGGTCATGGGTCAAGGGTCAAGGTCAAGGTCACCAAGGTCATGGGCCAAGGCCAAGGGTCAAGGTCACCAAGGTCATGGGTCAAGGTCAAGGGTCAAGGTCACCAAGGTCAAGGTCAAAGGTCAAGGCCAAAGGTCAAGGTCAAAGATCACGGGTCAAGGTCACGGGTCAAGGTCGCCAAGGTCATGGTCAAGGCCATGGGTCAAGGTCATGGGTCAAGTCGTCGAGGTCTGGAACCAAATAATGGTAAAAGTCCGACACCTCATGTCTAAGCTTGACCGGTTCTGAAAGACCTCCACCTCAATTCAGGTATGTTATGAATAGACTTGTTGTGAAAAAGAAAAAAAAAAATCAAAGGGCCTACAATTATTCACATTTTTCATTTCTGACTAGCTTGCCTTTGAAACTGAGATCGGTATACACCACACCTGACATGATATTCATAAATTTTTTTTTATCTGACATAATATGCAAGAAGGAATTTTTAATTTTTTCAATTATGTGTACACCCTACAAACAAATGCAAATTTTAATAAGAAAGGGAAGTAACTTTTTTGTCTTGCTGAAATTTTTACAAAATTACTTCCCTTGTATAAACCTGTACTCAAAGGAAAAAGTAATCTGAAATAAGGGGTGATTCCTTCCTTTTTCTGGTGCTCAAGTCATGGTAAAATTAACTAGTTACTGTCTATGTTACGTCTGATGTTTCATTTGGCTCTCACTTGGCCAGGGTGTGATTTATAATTTACTGCAAAGCCAATAATCGCCAATACTGTGTCAGGTCTGTTCGCTTTAAAGGACAGGGTTATTGTACATGACACCACAATTGAAATCTGTGAATCATGATATTAATAAGCCCACTGAGAGAGAGATAATATGGGACAGGTAAGTCTTGTCTGGGGTAAACTCAAAAACTATTTGGCAATATTGCTGGAGTGATGCAAACGTAAAAGGTTACTGTTCAGTGTAATTTTCTAGAAACATGATTCTGCTTGATAACAATTTATACATTTGATTGTCCAATAAAAATGACAGACGGACAAATCATACAAGTGCTTGATATCTCACACTGTTTCAAAGATGTTATGCATTTTACTGACCTAATATCACCCAAACAGACTAACATAAGCCTTTCAGCACCATCAGAAATATATGCTACATATAGTGTGACTTTGGATTATGTCGATGAGCATCCAGATGTGGAGTGCATGACAGTTGATTTAAAGACACCTACTTTTCAAGTTGATGATACCAACTATGGTTGGTTAGGGGAAATTTGTTATAGCATATTTAAACAACTACGCAAACTAAATGTTTATATTGACAGTGTTACAATTAATAAAGTGGTATTACACAAGGTGAGCCAGCAGTAATATTTTTTCATTTATTATTTTGTCGGACAAATAAAAATGACGGACAATGTTCAAAACCCTGGCTCATCTAGTTTAAGAAACGTGTTTCACACAACAAACTTGCCTATAACCAATACTAATAATGTTTACGAATCAATAGAAAACTCTTTTTCTGTCATACAACAAAATCTTCTGACAGGCAGTGTGAAGATTCAGATTGTTGCGAAAATCGAATTCACTAGGGTGGACGGTGAGGTGATTGTATCGTATATATCAACAAGACAACACACAGTTAACACAAGAAGAGAATTGGAGAACGTGTTTAGAGACAGACTATTACCTGACTTCCTTCAGGCAATTGACAGTGCAAAAATGAAGGGGTCTGGCTGGCACGAAGGGCATGTGCATGAACTGCAATTAAAGCAGTCTAGGTATCATCCTATATTAGGTAAAGCATGGTTGCCACTGCCAACAGAAGTAGTAAACAAAAAGGCTGTCGTCAACATACAGAACAATGACAACTATTGTTTCATGTGGTGTGTGCTTGCTAAACTACACTTTGTAAAAATAAAACCTGAACGTGTATCTAACTACATCAAATTTGTAAACGAACTCAACTTCAGTGGCATTGAGTTCCCTGTTAAAATAGAGGACATAGACTTGTTTGAAAAACTAAATCCTGGCATATCTGTAAATGTGTTTGTGTGGGATAATGTGTCTGTTGACAAGTTACAACCCATTAGAGTATCAACACTGGCTCCAACATATGGGCAGTCAGAAGATAAACATGTTGACATGTTATTAATCGGTCCTGCCGGTGATAACAATAACTTTCACTACACAATTATCAGGAATATGTCACGTCTAATTCATGGACATACAACAAAACACAATGGGAAACAGGAAGTTTGTAAAAAATGTTTACAAAGATTCTCCTCCATAAACGTAGCGCACAAACATGTTTTACACTGTAGGTCACCTGATGACATACAAACTGTACTTAAGTATCCAGATCCTGGTAGTCAAGTGTATTTTAAGAACTATGGGAATCAGCAAAAATTGCCGTTTGTAGTATACGCTGATTTCGAATCATTGGTTGTTCAATTTGAAGGACCTGTTCCAGAGTCATTACCAAAGACTATAAAACTAAGTGACCAAGTGGTGTGTTCTTTTGGATACATTATTGTTAGGTCAGACGGTCTTCATTCAGAGCCTGTTATCTACAGAGGTGAAAATGCAGCATGTTTGTTTTTAACAGAAATGAGACATCTGTATAGTCAGGTAGTACAGTATCTCACAACATGTCAGATGCCTTTGGTGATGACAGAAGAAGACAAACTAAAATTTGATACAGCTGAGATGTGTTGGATTTGTGAACAGCCTTTAGGTGGTGATAAAGTTCGTGACCACGATCACATAACTGGGCGTTACAGAGGTGCTGCACATAGCAATTGTAACTTGAAATTAAAAATAGATCCAAAGACATATAAGTTACCAATCTTTTTCAACAATCTGAAGGGATATGATTCACACATTATCATGCAGGCTGTGGATGAGTCTTACAGAAACATAAGTTGTATTGCTCAGACAACTGAGAAATACTTGACTTTTAGGTTAGACAAATTAGCATTTTATGACTCCATGCAACATTTGTCTTTAGGTCTTGCTAGTCTAGCAGAAGGACTGACTGAGTTTCCAATAACAAGTAAATATTTTGAGTCAGACTTGGTTAAGAAAGGTGTCTATCCATATGAGTACATTGATCACTGGGTTGTGTTTGAGGAAACAAGACTGCCACCAAAAGAGAAATTTTATTCTACACTAACTGGAAAAGGCATTTCCGACTCTGAATATCAACACGCACTTGATGCGTGGGGGAAGTTAGGATGTCAGACAATTGGTGACTATCACGATCAGTACTTGAAAGCTGACGTTTGTTTGCTAGCAGACGTATTTGAAAGTTACCGTAAAAAGGGGTTGTTACACTACAAACTTGACCCTGCTTGTTACATTACTAGTCCTGGCATGACATGGGATGCATTTTTGAAATCCAGTAAGATATTTATAGACCTGTTGTCTGATCGTACGATGGGTGAAATGGTAGAACGCGGATTGAGGGGAGGGATTAGTATTGCATCGAACAATTACGCCAGAGCCAATAATACATATCTGGACGGCCCGGACCTTGACCGGGATTTTGACCCCTCAAGGTCAAGGTCATTCATTACGTATTTGGACGCGAACAATTTGTATGGGTTCGCGATGTGTGAGTTATTGCCCTTGAAAAACTTTTGTCTGTATGATTTGACACAGTATGATGTAACAGGGTTAACAAACAATATTATTAATCTTGACCGAAACGACGCGAAGGGTTGGATCTTTGAAGTAGACCTGGAGTACCCACATCATCTACATGATTACCACAATGATTATCCATTAGCTGTTGAGAAAATGAGTATGACGGGGAAAAAAGAAGACACTAAACTTGTGCCGAATCTAAATGACAAATTCAATTACGTTTGTCACTACCGCTTGTTGCAGTTTTACATCAGACACGGGTTAGTACTAAAGAAAGTTCACAGAGGAATTCAATTTGATCAGAGTGCTTTCATGAAAGATTACATAATGAAGAACACAACCCTTCGTGCCAGAGACGGCAACACTGCATTTGACAAAGACTTCTTTAAGCTTATGAACAATGCCTGTTTTGGCAAGACGATGGAAAATCCTCATCACAGAAAAGATGTGAGACTAGTCACAACTGAATCAGGTGCAATTAAACTTACAGGTAAGCCGCAGTACACAGGGTATAAAGAATTTCATTCATCATTGTATGCTGTGTCACTCAAAAAAAAGATTGTTAAACTGGACAAGCCAGTATTCATTGGTATGGCAATTCTTGAGTTGTCAAAACTGCTGATGCTTGAATTTTATTATGATTACTTCAAACCAAAGTATCCTGACTGTCGTCTGCTATACACTGACACTGACTCTATGATCATTGACGTGTGTACTGAAGACTTTTATGAAGACATGAAAACAGAACTACACATGTATGACACATCTGACTATCCTAAGGATCATCCACTGTTTAGCACACAAAACAAGAAAGTGCCTGGAAAGTTTAAAGATGAACTGAATTGTGTGCCTATAGTTGAGTATGTTGGACTGAGGTCAAAAATGTATTCTATACTGCACCAGAAAGGTAGTCAGTCGAAAGCCAAAGGAATAAAAAAAACAGCGATAAAAAATAAAGACATTCGTCATGAACATTACAAGCAAGTGTTAGATGGTGCATTAATGCCTGATTATCCAAACAAGTCACTGAGATCAAATAAACATAATCTTGAAATGATCCAAACACATAAGAAGTCACTTGCAGTTGGAGACACGAAAAGAGTGTTTCACACTAAGGAAAAAGCTTATGCACCAGGTCATTACAGGCTCAAGTTATCTGAAGACATTTGTGATGAACTGGTTGATGAATTAATTGACGACTTAGTTACTGAAATGAGTAACGGTGTCTGGGGGAATAATCTGTAATTCTTCTCTGACAAATGCCCTCTGGGGTGCAGGGTCATACAGATAATATATTGTTGCGCCAGGACCGTCAGGACCGGGGACTATTTTTTTTATATTATGAACGGACGTTGACCAGATGGGGTCTGTTGCCCTGCGCTTTACATCATTTTCAGCTTCACCTGGTTGATATAAATATCTCACCTGTTTGGTAAATAAACTTGTGTCTGGCGCAAGCAGTGCGGGGGTTGGGGTTGGTCCTGTTTTTGGCTCTGTAATTGTTTTCAATTTAATAGCATCAGCAGGTTTTGGGTGTCCTTCGTTATTCATTGCTTTTATCACATGTGGTAATCTCTTTACCCACTCAGTGTTACGGGTGTCATGCATGAGTTCCTTAGAATACTGGTAACTGAAAAGTCTTTCTGATAACTGTTTATTAAAGTTCTCTACAATTGCCTGTGATCTGTGTACGCCTGGAATGCCTCATCTGACCAGTACACCATGCTTTGCAAATAACTGATTAACAGCACCTTTGAATTCTGATCCATCATCAACTTGTACAAGTCTGGGGTATCTTAAAGGGCCTCGACTATATATTTTTGATAAAGCAGTAGCAACTGTACTGGCGGTTTTGTCAGATATGGGTTCAGCGTCTTTGTACCTTGAAGCAATGTCTACAACAGTCAGTGCATATTTGTATCGTTTCTTTCTTATTGTATCATGTGGTAGGAACAGGAGGTCCATTTGGTGTGTGTCATTTGGGGTAGTGTTCTGAAAATGAGGCCTTGTTATCTTTCTTGGAGCAGGAAGATATATCTGCCAAATTGCTTGTCTCTGTAACCATTGTTTGACCTGATTGAGTGATATATCTCCGCCCACAGCGGCATGTAATTTCTGAATAGCTGTTGCTCCTTTCCAATAGCCTGATGGAGAGTAATATATTTTAGATAGTTTATTTTCGGCTGCCATTTTTTCTAGCAATAAAAACTCCAGTAAAATAAACAAATGTCATTCCCACTAGAACAAAGATTATCTCTCCATTTCTTTGTTGTGTGCTTGGTTTGTAATAGTCACTTAGTTTCGGTTTTGGGATAGACATGTCTTCACCTGTGACAAGAAAATATTCCCTGATTGCTTCGTCTGTATTTGAAAACGTATGTTGTGCGTGGCCTTCAAGCCTGAGTTTTTCATTGATGAAATCAAGTTTCTCAATTCTATTCTTTTCATATTCCTGCTGGGCTTGAGCAAGTTTTTCTGATGCCTCATTGTGACGTTTCATTTCTTCTGCAGATTCTTCTCTACCCATTTTTGAAAAGAGATAGTTTGAGCCACTGAAAGCCAATGCGTTAACCATCGCTCCACCAATCATAATAGCTATCGTCGCCATATTATTTTTATTTACATAGAAACATTTTCAGGAATAATTCCTTGCTTGACAAGAAAGTCTTTTGTCGCAATTGACGCTGTAACAACTGCAATTAGCTTAGCACTGTCTTCAAAGTCAAGTCTACTCAAGTCTGCTGATTTCATTTTGAGTAGACTTTTTCCCAGCATAGAATAAGCTACTGCTAATCTACTGATTACGGCAGAGTGATACACAAGGTTCATTAAATTTTTTGAGTCGTTCATTTTCTAATACAAGAAAAATTAAAATAATATTTTTATTTACTGCATATAAAATGGGTCAACGGCTTTGGGTGTTACTGGTAATGTGGAGACTTCTGGTTTTGTTTTTGGAGTGTTTGATTTTTTGGTCACTGTACGAGTCTGTGGTTTGTATTTTTTGTATAATTGATAACCTACGTAACCAAATCCGACAACAAATCCAACAATTATATATTTTGTTGATTGAGGTTCGGGGTCAGGGCGTGGGTCAGGGTTAGTTGTTTGTCTCTCACTTTGATGATGATGTCCTGTCGGTGTCAGTCCTAACGGTAGTGACGCCTGGTTAGTCACATGAGTCTTTTCTGTTTGCGCTTGAAGCTGTAATTTTTTTTGCCTGTTATATTCAGCTAATCTTTTCCTGCCTCAATGCGGCCTGGACTTTTAGCCTTAGTGACAGTTTGAACCTGTGTCAAAACAGGGTCCGGGTTCAGTTGTGTAGTCATCTTGTTCTCGTCCATTTGATCCTTCTTTTTCTTTCTCTAGAAAATTTATTTTCGAAAAATCAATATGACTCCCGGTAACAAGCAATGTTACGACAGGTGCAAGGTAATTTCCAAACTTGTAAAACATGACACATGCTAATTTGCCAATTGAACTTGAAACAATAGGATTGCTTTCAAGGTCGTGTGAAAGACTGTCACAATCCACAGGTAGAAAGTGACTCACTGCTTTTGTGTATAGACATACAAGAGATCGACTCAAATCACGTGTCATTAGTGAAGCGATGTGGTTTTCATATTTTGAATGAAGCTTGATTAGTTCGTCAGCCGTAAGAGATTCAATATCCTCTGTTGTGTATTGTTTCCCGAGATAAGTCTTTGATTTGCCTGAGACAATCACAGACAAAAGACGCTGTTTCTTAGAGTCTAAGTCTTTGTTCTCAACAGCATTGATATCATTCAATAGAAGGATTTCATCAGGGTTCATTTATATTGTTATTTAAAAAAAAAAAAATTAATTTACTAACCCATACCCTGTGGGCTGATCTGTCTTTAAAATGAGCTTTAGATGCTTAGTTGATTTCAGTTTATTTTTTACATCATCACGTTCATGCTTATTTGGGATGACATCGTTTTCTCTGAGACAGTCTTCAAAGCTGTCACGGTCCTTACAGTAAAACAAACAGATAAACTTTAACTGTTCTCGAAAATCTTTTAGTACAGCATTATATTTCTGAGTGAGAATCCATACACTGACATTTGCGTGTCTACCACTGAAAGCAAGTTCTGCTAGAGTGTTTCTCTTCTTGACAATGTCTTTCTCTGCTGAGCAGTCATCGACTATGAACAATGTTGGCTGTCCTTCAAATTGCTTGTAAAAATATTGTAGGTAGTCATTCAGTTTTTTCTCAGGGTCGACTAAGTATATGTTGTTGTCAGTCCAAATGAATAAACGGTTGTGATAAGCTTTGTTGTGTTTTATTGTAGGACAAAATATTACAATGTTTTCAAAATGGTGTATGTATCTTGTTTGTAATAGGTTAAGAACAAATTCAGTTTTCCCACACCCTGTGGCACCACAAAATAATCCACAGTGTGGGTCGAGTGTCATTAAGCTCAGGTTCATTTTAATACACAATATAATTTTAATATATTTGTCCACTCAGTCTACTGTCTGCAATATTGAGTTGTGCATCATATATCAGGTACACATATATGTTTATGGCTGCAGCAGTTTCAACCTTCTTTTGTATATGAATTGTTATTCCATCACTACCGTTCTCGACAGTTCGTCCTGACCCATGAAGATAGTCTTCGTCTGTACTGCGAAGATCTAACCAAAGTGCATATTTGTTTGTAAGATATTGTCCGATCATAACATCATACAGATGTAGATCTTTGCACGCAATGTTTGCGGGTTTATCTCTAATCCTTCCACCCGCAAAATACTTTGTGGTTTCGTCATAGTGCTGGTATGGTAACATTCCTGAAGCGTACACTTGATTAGGACGGCCTTCAATTGTGCAGGACAAATGTGTAATCTTAGGATTGTAGAATTTTTCTGAATCCCGTTTATATGGATCTGCTGGTTCAACAAACAACATAAGAGTACCTTTCAGTGACCTAGCAGGTGTGTTTAAGTTTATGTTCCACATTGGGTCACTCTTGTCTTTGGGTATTAAACTATGTCTAATCACCCTGTCATAATAAATTGGAAGTCTTGACTGATACTGATTTTGAATGAGTCTGGCTAGTTCAGTGTGTGTGACAAATTCATATTCCAAGGATATGTTAGAGATCTTGTATGTTGCATCTGTGGCAGATGATTTTATAACTTTGGAGTAGTCATTGAAGGTTAGTTCAAAACTCAGACGGTCATTCAGTGCCCCTTGATAATAAGGCAAATGAGCTGTGAGGATTTCAAACTCAAGTGGAATGTAAAATCTGGTTCCATATGTTTCTGCTATAATAACGTCCTGGGCTGCTGACGTTGATTTATCTCCAGCATTGATTCGAAGTTTACAAACATTATCAGACTGTATGCCTTGGTAAATACGATCCTCTCGTTCTTCTCTTGTGAGCCAAAGGTCTTTGTAACAGTAGAATACATCTGAGTTGTCAAGACTAAACACTTCCTGCCCTTCAAGTTTTACTTTAATAGTTCTAACAATTGCTCTGCCAAGATTGTCAACCAGTGTTCTGTTCACATCTGCGTCTGATGATAGTTCAATATTAAATGCAAGGCGTGCAGTGCCAGGAACAATAACATCATTGGGACCCAGGTTTGGAAACTTGACTGTAAGTGTTTGGTTCTGGTCTATGGTACTTGGATTGTTTGTGATGACGATTGATTGTCTTATGCCCTTAACACCCAGAGGCTCACGTAGTTTTCTGTATGGGTCTAACTTTGATCCGTAAGACTGTGTCATTTTTATTATGCACAATAAAAAATAATAAATTAATAAAACAATGGCAGCGGGAGGATTTAATCATGAAGATTTTGAAATGGATGACATGGTTGCCTCAGATACCAGTATCACAGATATGACTGGAATGGTAACTAGTTCTAGTATGTATCACGAACTGCTAAAAGACAAAGTAAACTCATTTTATGACAGTGTTGGAGCGCGCCCAGATGTCTTGGATCCTAACCAGTTTGAATACGAAAAAGGACATTTATTTGTAAATACAGACAGAGGGAAAATATATCTAACACATAAAAATAATCCTTCTAAGTTTAGGGCTTTAAGTACAATTAAAGGTGAAGTCGGTGGTAACTCTGGTTTGGCAAGGTATCTTGGAATTGGAGGGTTTCCTGTCACGCCAAGACTGGCTAGTGTGCTTCATGACACGCAAACAAAGTTGCCAACAGGGCAAGAGATTGAAATGGCACCAGTAACAAGCCTACCAGAAATAGCAAACACAGTGATACAAGAAACCTCATTTACTGAAGGACAAATAAATGACGCTATGAAAACAATAGACGACCCACCTTTGTCAATGAGGGAGATTATGGGATTGGATAAATCACTGCAGACAATAAGAGGTGAGATGGTTAATAATCTTGCCAAACTGGGTGAACTTGATAAACACATTGAACGAGAAAAAGAAAAACTGGCTACAGCAGACAATGGGAATCTTGACACAGAAATGAAAGAGAGAATACAGCACAGATTAAATGATTTGCAGATAGAAAGATCAGGACGGTTAGAAGTGATTAGTATTGCAAGAGGAAAACTGAAAACCCAAGTTAACAGAATTAGAGAAACTATTCAGAAAATACTTCATGAAGACACAACTCTGGCTGAGAGACTTAAAACACTTTTCAGAGAACAGGGTATCACTATTGCTAGTTTAATTACTGCTCTGGGGTTTATTATCAGTACTGTTGTGTTAGCTGTCTCCGGTGCTGGTGGACCCGGTGGTTCTCCACCTCCAGCACCACCAACCCCAGGCCCACCGACTCCAACAGACCCAAAAGATTTACAGTCATGGGTAAAGAAACAACTGTCTCATATTTCAGACTTGCTTAAAAAATTGGCTGTGAAAGCAGTGGATGCTTTGCCTGGCATAATTGGCACTGTTGTCAGTTGGCTAATTAGTACAGCGGCAAAGGCAGTAGGGTTTATGGCAGAGCATGTGTGGGTATTTTTGGTGACAGTAGGAGGGTTGATGGTGGGTTATTTAATGAAACAGATAAAGAAGTAAAACCCCTAATCCTGTTAGACCTATTACCAATGCAGTTCTCTCTGACTCATGTGTGTCAGGGGTTGGTGTTGACTGTACTGGTTGTATGAGTGCCGGTGTTGGGGCCGGGGCCGGGGCCGGGGCCGGGGGTGTTACCGTCTGTAATGATTTTAATGACTGTACATGTGTGGTTGTTCCTCCTAAGTTTACAGATTGATTGAGACCGAGTTTTTGACCAACACCTGCAACAATGATTTCATTATTATAATTTGTTATTGTCCCCATTTGGAGTTGAAGGTCAGATGGTAACATGTATAACCCGATGCCAACTACAAAGTCAACTTTTGATCTGGCATATCTGAGAACGTCTTGATAGCGCTGTATGCTTGATGGGAGATCAACTGTTGAGTTAATTGAATCTTCCAGGTTTGCAAGAAACTGTTTTTGTGCTTCAAATTTACCACTTCCATTCAAAATGTTTGATTTTGTTAGTGATTGTGCACCTAGTAAACACCAGACATATGTTCTGATTGACTCATTGACGCGCTCGACTCCTGCTTGAGTAAACCCGTCAGATTTGTCTAAAATAAATGTGGTCCAGGCGTTAGTCTGTTTCTGTTCTATTGATCCTAACCAGACTTGTGATTTTGATGAGAATGAAGTGTAACCAGGGTATTAATCTTGAGGGTATTGTCTGTGACTCAAAGCGTAATACAATGTACCCATGCCATTGTGATCATCAAGTTTTTGTGTGAAGTCATACTTAGTGCTTATGTTAAATTCATTACAAATCCGTTCAAATGCTTTCATATCCATGGGGTTGTTATACCTGTTGAAACTGGATTCAGTTGGCAGTGGGGTATGAAGTTCTGACAGTATACGTCTAAGCTGGTAATAAGTGTGAAAACGATACACAGATCTAATCAGTTTGTTTGAGTGATTCAAGTGGTCTGTAAATGAAACACCACAGCCTGTAGTTGAACATAGTATTGCAAAGTTGAGTTGGTTTTGAAACATCTGTAGTGGACTTGAAGACCACTTTCTTGCAGTTGAGTCATCTGTTATTGGAGGGTTTAGGTAATGGTCAAACGGATTCGGTACTTTGACTTGAAATAGATCTTGTTCAGACACAGCAATATCAAGCTGATTTAGCTGAATTATTTTCTGTTCATAAGTAGGTGCAACATTATATTTGGCATCCACATTAAATTGAAATGCGTTTGTAGTGGTAATGGTTGGTGATTTAAATTCCATCCTTTTTTATATGAGATAATAAAAATGTTTATTACCTTAACAAATCTTGACACAAGCAAACCAGTGTGGTTAACTAATGGGATTGATAATCGTGATGGTAGCAAGGCTGCAGCTATCCATGAAATGTTCTATACAGTAAAATGGTTTAATGTAGAAGATGATATATATAATAAAGTAATTTTTGATGGTAAGACTGAAGCTTTACCACCTGGGTATTATGACTTTTGTACTATAGCTGAATGGTTTCAAAGTAATTTTAAAATTAAAGCAACTTTAAATCCAGCTAACCTACTTGTTACATTAGAATTTCTGAAACAAGATTGGTTAAAAATTTAAGACAGATTTGCATATTTACTTGGATTTTATATTGACGAAGATTGGTGGAGATCAGATGATTTAGATGAAGCTATGTCTGGTATTATAACAATGAAGACCAAAAAACTTAAAATAACTGGAAAACGCCCTGTCAATTTGTCAGTACACACAGTACTAAATGTTTATTTGAAAGAACTAAACACATCTGAGAATGTTCACAATGGAAAACCTTCAACTTTGTTGAGATGCTTACCTACTGGAACTGCTCCGTATTGTGAAAGTGTAGTTGTTAGATTTCCTAATTTGCAGTTTAAGAAATTAGGTTCTAGTTTCTTTGAGTCACTGAGTATATCTGTAACTAATCAGGAAGACAAACCAGTTCTTATGCATGATTTTAGTGTTGTGTTGGAAATTAAATAATTTTATTTTTTGTTTATAAAAATGAGTGGTCTTGGTCCAAAGCCTAGAATCATACCAGTTGCGTGTCCAGTAACAGAGTTGAAAGATTTGGCAGACGTACAGGATTTTGAGAAGGAGGGAGATATTGGAGAAATATATGGTTTTGAACTTGATTCAAATGGCATGTACAAGAGGAAAGTAATTGTTGACATGAAAGACGGTGAAAAACAAATTCCTAAACTTGGTCAGCTGCGTGATGTTACTGTACCTACTCCACCTGTAAATAATGCGCCCTACAACTTAATACATGTGGGTAGTAAGTGGGTTGTTTCACCTGTACCTGTTCCACCACCCACAATTGACTGGGACATAAAGATTGAATTTATTAGTCCTTATGTATACACTGATGACGAAGGCGCCTTAGTGTTTAGGAAGGTTGTTAACTCGGGGCCGCTTATTTTAAGTCTTGTTCCAAGTTTTGCCCCAGACAACAATAGCAGAGAAAAACTGAAAGTTGAAAATTATGAGAGACGGCGGTATCTTCTTACAACTAGAAAGGGTAGATCAGATACTTCTGTTGTGTTTATGCCAGCAAGCTTAGTCGTGGCTAGAGAAGCGACAATAGTATTTGAAATTATCATGAAATCTGTTGCTTCTGCAAAAGAGGCAAATATAGCACAAGGAATTAAACTTACATGGGATGAAACAGTATCAGAATCAACAAAGGTTTTTATTGCTATTACAAAAAATGTTGATGTTATTAATGTTTCGAGCAGTGTTCCAGCTGTCAAGGTGGTGGTCGACAAAACAACTTTTGTTCGTCTAACTTACATAAACCTTGAACACATTGATCTTGTTGCATTTTATTATGCCAGCAAATTGTATACTTTTGAAGAGTTGCAAAATGTAATTGCTGATTAAATAATAAAAAAAATATTTGTGAATAAAAAAAATGGTAAACTTCTATCCGCAACTACCGACGCTTGAGCCGACTGAAACAAATGTGACAACTAAAACAACACTTGCGCCTGATCCACATATACCAATTGCTTCAGATAAAACATTACCATCAGATGCATTCAGATTAAATAATATTACAGAGGCAATTAAATATTTGGAAAGTGAAGAGACGAGGTACTCCAGATGTAAAAGGAGGTATAAGTCAGTATTTAATTCTGTTCAAAACACTTCTATGGCTATTGGTGCAATTTCAGCTTCATGTTCTGTGGGGGGTATTGTTCTGTTCGCCACAGGAATTGGGAGTTTGGCTGGAATAGCAGTTGAGGGTGTTAGCGTTGCTACATGCCTAGCATGCTTTGGTTTGGAGGCCTTGAACAAGAGGTTTCACACAAAATTACAGAAACATGAAGCATTGAGTACGCTTGCTGGTGCAAAGCTGAGCAGTATGAAACTTATTATCAGTAAGGCATTAAATGATAATTGTATTGATGATGAAGAATTTAAGCGCGTCCAAGATGATTTGAATAACTACAAGAAACAAAAATCTGAAATACAGAATAAGATGCGTAGTCAATCTCCCGTAAATGTTGAAGAACTTAAGGCCAGTTTTTTAGCGGAAGGAAAAAAGATCGGTGTTCAGGAAACCACAGAAAAACTACACAATCTTTTAAACAAATAAAAATCAGATTTGGTAATCAATCAATATTTTTGTCATATGCTTCGCAGAGAGATGACACGTCATTTACACCACTTGTGCCTGATTATTTAACCCCATCAGCACCACCACCCGAGTATTACTGAGAAAAAAAAAAGTTTTTTTATTGTCCTTGTATCTTGATAAAACTGTCTCAGTGTCTTGGGACTTGAGTCAAGTTGTTGTAAGAACGTAGGGTAAGTACTTGTAAGAACTTAGGGTAAGTACTTGTAAGAACTTAGGGTAAGTACTTGTAAGAACTTAGGGTAAGTAATTAATAAGTTCTTATGACAACACACTTAAAGGTTACCTCTGCAGGTTCCTAAAAGTTAGTTGCAACTTGTTAATAAGTATTAAGTTTCACTTGGCATCACTTGATCAGGTTAATGATTAGGTGTTGACAGAGACAATAGTTATACACCCCCACCCCCCTCCAAAAAAGCAAACAAACACAAAACGCAAATGCGTGCACTGAAGTATGTGATTTAAATTTGGACCTACCCATCAGTAAGCAAAGGTTCTCGTGCCGATGTCGGTCGCAGTGGGCTTATTAATATCATGATTCACATATTTCAATTGTGGTGTCATGTACAATAACCCTGTCCTTTAAAGCGAACAGACCTGACACAGTATTGGCGATTATTGGCTTTGCAGTAAATTATAAATCACACCCTGGCCAAGTGAGAGCCAAATGAAACATCAGACGTAACATAGACAGTAACTAGTTAATTTTACCATGACTTGAGCACCAGAAAAAGGAAGGAATCACCCCTTATTTCAGATTACTTTTTCCTTTGAGTACAGGTTTATACAAGGGAAGTAATTTTGTAAAAATTTCAGCAAGACAAAAAAGTTACTTCCCTTTCTTATTAAAATTTGCATTTGTTTGTAGGGTGTACACATAATTGAAAAAATTAAAAATTCCTTCTTGCATATTATGTCAGATAATTTTTTTTTTTTTATGAATATCATGTCAGGTGTGGTGTATACCGATCTCAGTTTCAAAGGCAAGCTAGTCAGAAATGAAAAATGTGAATAATTGTAGGCCCTTTGATTTTTTTTTTCTTTTTCACAACAAGTCTATTCATAACATACCTGAATTGAGGTGGAGGTCTTTCAGAACCGGTCAAGCTTAGACATGAGGTGAAGAAGTACCCAACGGAGAAAGAAACACGCTTAGAAAAAACGGTACAACACAATTTATTAATATTTCGGGTAAATACCCTTTGTCAAAATAGACAAACAAACAGAGACATTAGCCGCTACTTATCTTCAGATGCAGAAGGAATGTGGCAACTGAAGGTGACGTAAAAAGACGTCACCTTCAGTTGCCACATTCCTTCTGCATCTGAAGATAAGTAGCGGCTAATGTCTCTGTTTGTTTGTCTATTTTGACAAAGGGTATTTACCCGAAATATTAATAAATTGTGTTGTACCGTTTTTTCTAAGCGTGTTTCTTTCTCTGTTGGGTACTTCTTTGCATTTCACACGCTTGGCAGTCACCTTTTTGGTCTGGATTGATTAGACATGAGGTGTCGGACTTTTACCATTATTTGGTTCCAGACCTCGACTTGACCCATGACCTTGACCCATGGCCTTGACCATGACCTTGGCGACCTTGACCCATGACCTTGGCCCGTGACCTTTGACCTTGACCTTTGGCATTGACCTCTGACCTTGACCTTGGTGACCTTGACCCTTGACCTTGACCCATGACGGTGACCTTGACCTTGACCCATGACCTTGGTGACCTTGACCTTGACCCTTGACCCATGACCTTGATCTTGATGACCTTGACCTTGGTGAGAGATAGATAATAGGAGACCCGTAAGATAATGAATTCAATAGAGCCGCATCCGTCATGCTCGTCACTTTTTAAAATCAAAGGGTTGATTCGGAAATAACGAGGGTGTAATGGGGGCCAAAATTTTGATATTAAAAATGGCGTAAATTAATGACGGATGCGGCTCTATTGAATTCATTGTCTTACGGGTCTCCTATTATCTATCTCTCCAGGGTGACCCTGGGAACTAAAAAATAATTAACCCCAACCAAGTCCCCTTGGGCAGACCCGGGTCAATTTAAATGAACTGTATTGCAAAGTTCACAAGGATGATTCACATAAACTACCAATCAGAAGGATAGATGTTGGCATCCAAGAAATCAAAACAGTATTGACAACTACATGATCTTCTTTAAAACCAACTTTCCAGCAGTAAATATAATCCCAAAACAGCACACACGTGAATGCCACTGTGCAGACTTTTTCGCACAATGGGGCTTTGGACTGACACTCCATGGTGAGCAGGGAGGCGAAGAGACGCACGCATCAATAAACATTCTAAAGAGCATGACATACGGCTTACAAAAGGAAGCGGTGAAGCTCAAATTACTCATGACAGAACACGTGACACTAGTGTCACCTGTATTGTACTCAGTCATGCCACCGGTGAACAAAACAAAACAGTAAATGGAAGCAGGTGATTGTTATGCTGTCGTTACACACACACACACACACACACACACACACACACACACACACACACACACACACACACACACACACACACACACACACACACACACACGGCGGTGTTTTTGTTTTAATTTTTATTTTCTATCGCTTTCTGTCAGACAATTAAGCCAATCTTTTTTCTTCTTAGTCACTAAGTTGGTCGCAGTTGCTGTCAGAGGACGTTTTGGTGTGCCAAGCAGACTGATGTGCATAGGTATATTGAATTTCCTTATTCTGTGCTGCTTTGGTGGTCCGTTTCATGTTCAAAGCAGACTTTTTAAACATTTTCGTCCTGAGAAACTATCCAAGAGTGAGATCCTCTTGTTTACCACACAACAGTTTTTTTAACCCATTTAATACCATGGATGCATTTCCCAAATTGTGGAGGTGTCATCTACTGAATACCAGTTGTAGTAGATGGATTGACCATGATAATTCAAGGGTAGTGCCAGATTAGCCTTGTGCTTGATGTCACCAAGCAAATCTGGCACAACACTTTTATTACCATGGTCGATCCATCTCCTACTGTAGGGTGTTGGGGTAATACTGAAAGTAGTGCCAAAGAACTGTGTGTCCAGTGTTGAAATTGTAACTCAGCAAGTCCAGCGGTGTAATTATCGCACAGACAGATCCGTGCTACTGCTACGTTCCTGTGAGAGTACTGGCACTAACAGTGACCTCATTATAACCCTCCACTCTCCGGCCCCTTTCACGGTATCTCTGATCTGGTATGTCATACTTACTATAAGCATGATTCTTCAAGCACATGCAAGTCCGTTTTGATGTAGTTTGTATCGTATTTGTGTTATTGATGTTGGAACTTCATCTATTTTGTGAAAAAAAAAAAAACTCAACACAGACAGTAAAATCCGTTCTTTTCTCTCTATTTCCACCTTATCCTGATGGCTACTAGTTTGTCACAACTATAGTGTGTTTGGTGTCAGTGTGTTGGGGTCAAGGGGTCTCTGCCTGACACAAGGGTGGGGGCCCCAAGGGACGAGTTGCGTTGGTGGTGCAGGTAGTGGGAAACTCTTACAGCGCCTCCCCCGGGATCACCCTAGTCTAGGGCCTCATGGCCTTCGTGAGGCACCCTCGTGTGTAATCCCTCCGGACTAGCATAGCATCCCTCTATGCCAAGACCGCTCGTGCGTGGTCCCTGGCCACATCCTCTCCGAGGTGACCCCAAAATCTGGGCAGCACGAGCCCCCAGGCTACACATGGCAGATCTAGAGGAGATAACCTCGAAAACGAATCATTGTCCTGCTGCCTTGCAGGCCTGGCCGCTTGGCTGTGGAAAGGCAAAGGGAGGAAAACCCTGACATCAAAGCCCCCGTGTCTCCGGGAAAGGTTTTTGAGCCAGAGACTAGGACAAGAAAGTCTGAAATAAAACCTACCACCCGAGGACCTCGATGCCTCGGTGCTAGGCCATGGCAGACGAACCAAGTGTTTAAAGGGTGGTACTCTGCACTCCACCAAAAAGCTCCACCGCGAAGGCTTTAGGAAACGTCCACGGACCATGACACCGACCATTCCAAGTCCTGTAGATACGGGCAAGGGGCGAAACGGCAGGTGAAAGCTGTCACTGGAAGCAGCAGTCTCAAACCTGCATGCAGGCGGTTCAGGATATTGGTCGCCTGATGTTGACCTGGGGATGAAAACGTCACTCGGCACACCCTGAACAACCAATCAGCCTTCTCTAGGGAGAGCACTGCTTGCTCCACACGGAGAGGGGCCTAGAAAAGGTGGCCTAACCAAAGCTCGTCCCCTCGCAACCCCAGTTGGCTAGCCGCGGTCAACGGGCATCTTCTCCTGCGGTCAGAAAACAAAAAAGAACAACGGATCCACTCTCATGACGACCACTACCGGACTCAACGTAGCATGCTGGAACATCCGAACCATGCTCGACACAACAGACAGCGGACGCCCTGAACGTCGCTCCGCCCTCATTGCTCATGAATTGCGGAGGTTAAACATCGACATCGCAAAGTACGCCTCCCGGACGAAGGCAACCTCCAAGAACGTGGCGCTGGCTACACCTTCTACTGGTTAGGCAGGCCTGCATCAGAAAGACAGCTCTCATGCTCCGGCCTCATGATCAAGACCTGCATTACGACTAAGCTGGAAAACCTACTAACGGGTCACTCAGACCGCATCATGTCCATGCGCCTCCCACTTAGACACCAGCAACATGTCACCCTTCTCAGTATGTACTTCCCAACCCTTCTGGCAAAGCCTGCAGAAAAGGACAAGTTCTACACTGACCTGCGCAGCCTCCTACAGAGCACCCCTACAGACGACAAAGTCATCATCCTTGGCGACTTCAACGCCAGAGTGGGCCAGGACTCTGAAGCCTGGAAAGAAGTCCTCGGCAAGCATGGCGTCGGGAACTGCAATGACAATGGCCGCCTACTGTTGGAGTTCCGTGCAGAGCAGCAACTTGTCATCACCAACACTACTTTCCAGCAAAAGGACAGTCGAAAGACCACCTGGATGCATCCTCGCTCCAAACACTGGCACCTTATCGACTATGTCCTAGTGCGTCAGAGGGACCGCAGTGACGTCCTCCTCATGGCCAGAGTGATGCCCAGCGCAGAATGTCACACTGACCAACGCCTTGTTTGCTGCAAACTCAGGCTCCACTTCAAGCCAAAACCCAAGAAAGGGGGTCCTCCAAGAACAAGCTTGATGTTGCCAGCCTTTAGCGTAACGACGTGAAAGCTGCCTATCAGACAGATTTACACTCCTCCCCTGAAACACTCTGGGAACAACTGAAAACTGCTATTGAAAAATTCTCTGCAGAAGTCTTGGGTTTCGCTAGAAAGAGGAACAAAGACTGATTTGACGAAAACGACGTAGAGATCCAGAAACTCCTAGCAACAAAAAAGAAAAGAAAAGAAAAAAAAAGAGCCTCCCATCAGGCCCACCTAGCCCAGCCTTCCTGCCCTGTGAAGAAGTCTGCCTTCCGCCTCGTCTGCAGCACTCTCCAGCGCAAGCTCAGAGATCTCCAGAACGAGTGGTGGACCAGACTCGCACAGAGGACCCAGCTTTGGCGCTGACAACGGTGACTACAGGGGCTTCTACGAAGCACTGAATGCAGTGTATGACCCCAGGCACCTGGTACAAAGTCCCTTGCGAAGCGCTGATGGACAGGCCCTCCTCACAAATAATACCTCCATCTTGAACCGCTGGTCGGAATACTTTCAGAACCTCTTCAGCGCTGAGCGCACAGTTCAAGAAACAGTCATCCTCCAAATCCCACACCTCCCAATAAAGGTTGAATTGGACGAACCGCCCACCGCTGAAGAGACCCTCACAGCTATCCACCAGCTCAAGAGTGGCAAAGCAGCAGGCATTGACGGAATTCCGCCAGAGATCTGGAAACATGGAGGTCCAGCACTGCACAACAAGCTCCACGACCTCTTTCTCTGCTTCTGGGAGGAAGGACCACTACCAAAGGATCTCCGTGATGCAGTCGTCATCACCCTGTACAAGAACAAAGGAGAGAAGTCTGCCAGCTCCAACTATCGTAGAATTACTCTGCTGTCCATTGCCGGGAAAATTCTTGCAAGGCTGCTCCTGAATCGGCTGGTACCTGCCATCGCTGAAGACCTCCCAGAGGGCCAGTGTGGCTTCAGAGCCAACAGGAGACCACCGACATGGTCTTTGTGCTGAGACAGCTTCAGGAGAAGTGCCGCGAGCAGAACAAAGGGCTGTACGTCACGTTTGTCGACCTAACAAAAGCGTTCGACACTGTGAGCAGGCAAGGCATGTGGCAGATCCTGGAGCGACTTGGCTGTCCCCTAAAGTTCCTCAGCATGATCGTCCAGATACACGAGGACCAGCAAGGCCAGGTCAGACTCAACAATGACCTATCAGAACCATTCCCCATTCTCAACGGTGTGAAGCAGGGCTGCGTGCTGGCACCGACCCTCTTCACCATCTTTTTAAGCATGACGTTGAAGCCGGCCACAGTAGAACTCGACGATTATGACGCAGCGCACATCAGGTATCGTCTCGATGGCAGCCTGTTTAACCTAAGACGACTGCAGGCCCACACCAAAACCCTAGACCAACTGATTCGTGAGCTGCTCTTTGCTGATGACGCTGCCCACGTTGCACACACAGAGAGAGCCCTGCAGCGCATCACATCCTGCTTCGCAGACGCGGCCCAGATCTTTGGACTCGAGGTCAGTCTGAAAAAGACAGAGGTCCTCCATCAGCCAGCAACCAAGAATGAGCATCGCCCTCCCCACACCACCATCGGCGAGTCTGAACTGAAGTCAGTGCACCAGTTTACCTACCTTGTCTGCATCATCACATCAGACGCCAAGCTGGACAAGGAGCTTGACAGCAGGCTGGCAAAAGCGAACAGCGCGTTTGGGCGACTATTCAAGCGTGTGTGGCACAATCAACAGCTGAAAACAGGCACCAAGGTCAGCGTGTACAGAGCTGTCCTCCTCATTACCCTGCTGTATGGTTCCGAGTCCTGGGCCCTCTACCGCAGCCAGCTACGACTTCTCGAACGCTTCCACCAGCGCTGCCTGCGTACCATCTTCGGCATTCACTGGAGTGACTCTGTCACCAACGTCGAGGTCCTTGAACAGGTAGAAACTGTGAGCATGGAGGCTTTGTTGCTGCGGACACAGCTCCACTAGGCGGGGCACGTTTCCAGGATGGAGGATCATCGCCTACCCAAGATCACCCTGTTCGGCGAGCTCGCCACAGGACACCAAAGACAGAGGGGCACCAAAGAAGAGATAAAAAGAACTGTCTCAAGAAGTCACTTAGTGCCTGCCAAATCGACCACCGCCAGTGGGCTTCGCTTGCTGCGGACCGCGACACCTGGCGCTCCACCATTTACAAGTCAGCCGTCTCCTTTGAGGATTCGCGCAGAGTTAGCCTTAAGGACAAGACTCAGGAGCAAAAACAGAGATGCCGCAACTCAGAACCCTGGCCAGACCTCCCCCTGCAGCCACTGCGGTCGAACCTGCCTGTCCCGGATTGGCCTCCGCAGCCACCAGAATACCTGCAGACGTCGTGGGCAACCCCTATAGAATCTTCGTTCGCGAAGTCAAATCCAAGTTGGGTAGAATGTCCGCGTTTAAGCAAACAAAGTTTTGCATCACACACTTTAACGGTAAATGAGAAAGTCATGAAAAATAAATGGTAGTCATTTTCCCTGCTGCACTGCGCTTATCAGGAAGCCCGCATATCAGTCAGCCGAACAGCTGGGAGAATCGATGAGGCAGCGCGCGAGCACCAGATGTGACCCAGTTTCTCGGCTCGCCTGGAACAAACTAAGTGGCCACTTCTAGCGCTGGGCCAAACAGCCGTGTTCAGTAACAATTTCATTTAAGTTTTGCGTAAATCACGCAATTGTAATAACAGCATAACGTTAGAATGTTCACCCCCCCCCCACCCCCCCTCATTTGAAAAGTCACATAAGAATGGTCCAGTCAGTAGTGAGTGTACCCACCGTTTGCAGCTAAGCATTCAATGCAGCGTTGACGCATGGAGTTCACCAGGGTTCGGAGAGCATGTTGTGGATCTCTTATCACTCTTGACGCAGGAACTGAGTCAGCTGGGGGACGCCTTGAGGTGGGGGGTGGTTGCTGACTACACGTTGCCAGAGCACGTCCCAGAGGTGCTCGATGGGAGCCAGATCAGGTGAACGAGCTGGCTACTCCATCCTCATGATGCCCCGTTGCTCAAGGTACTCATCCACCACACGGGAGCGATGAGATCGAGCGTTGTCGTCCTGCAGAACAACATTGTCGCCTATGGCTTGGAGAGCTGGCTGAATGAGGGGCTGCACAATCTCATCCCGATAGCGCAATCCAGTCAGGGTGCCTCGGATGACGGAAGGGGGGGGGGGGGGTCCTGCCTTCCCTGCTAAAGCCTGCCCAGACCGTGACTGAGCCTCCTCCGTATCGATCCACCTCTTGGACGCATCCATCCGTGAATCGCTCGCCCTGGCGTCTCCAGACCCTCACCCTGCCGTCGTTGAAGGACACAGTGAACTGTGACTCATCAGTAAACAGAACCTGAGACCACTGGAGTCTGTTCCACCTCACATGTTGATGACACCAGACAACCAGGGCTCTGCGATGAGCTGGAGTGAGGGGGTATTCTCGCTGTTGCTCTGCATGAAGCCAGGCCAATTTCGCGCAGACGTCGGCAGACTGTGCTTCTGCTGACGTTAACGTTTGCAGATTGCATCAGTTGATGTCGCACAGTGGTTGACGTGACAGGTCGGTCGCGCAGAGCCGCCTGTGTCTGTCCTCCCTTCTGCTGGTGCAGCGCGGGCGTCCTGAGCAGAGTCGTCGTTCTGCCCTTCCAGTTTCTTAAATCGTGCCATTAGCCTCTGGATCACTGAATGGGACACCCCCAGACATCTCCCAACTTCTCGTCCGGAAATTCTATCCTGCAGCCATGCTAGCGCCCGGCCTTGATCTACTGGCGTTAGGCTTCGTCGTGGTAGCATGGTTAGGAAAGTGACAATTATATCACTACTGTACCGGTATATGTAGCAAAACAGAAGTGCTCAGTGTTCATGACGGATTCATTTAGCAAGTGCATCACGACTTTATCGAGTTTTTCCACCTGCCTGTCTGTGGTACGCTTGCCAATATAACACAGCTTTTCACAAAAACTGTCGACGCTTCACGTGCATTTGACAAGTTCGTGGAAATTGATGAATTGTTGCATATTATTCCCTGTACAATGGACTGTCTAAGGTCAACTTTTAACCCATTTGGATCGAAAGAACATTGTATTTTATTAGCGTATTTGCGACGATAAACAATGACACAAAAAGTGGGGTGGCCCTTAAGTTTTTGACCATTAGTATATTTCGCGGATGTGGCTGTCAAGTTGATCAATCCTTTCGAGAGCCGCTGACATTCCTTTAAAGTTATATTATCCAGGATCAAGCATCTCAACACAGTCAGAAAACTGCAACATATACTGCTGACAATATGGGGCGGTCCGTGGCGCAGTGGTTAAGGCGCCTGCCACCAATGCCAAAGGTGTGAGGTTCGAAAACGGGTTCCGGATTCGGACTTTTCTCCTCTGGTAAGTGTCACCGTTAATTTGGGCGGACCGTCGAGGGTTCTTTCTCCGGGTACTCCGGTTCTTCCACCCCCCCCACCCCCACACTTTGGTACCGGTTTCAGGCCACTTTACAAAATTCAAAATACAAGCGATCAAAAATCTCTGTAACTTCAGTAGCTGAACTGGCCCTTCGTCTGTCTTGTATTGTGTTTGTCTTAAATGGCGTAAATCCGTGTCTGTTACGTGAGTGTGCGTGTTGGGTTTCAGTTCGCGGCGCTTTGAGTCGATTCGCCCAAAAATTGAGAAAAAGCGCCTATATGATAACAGTATTATTAATTTTTTTTTATTAATATGTGTATGGGTCCTTTGCGTACTATCTTATAGCTTTATGATGTAAGTACAATACCAAATGTCGAAATTCATCATTTGCAGGGTGTATTGTTCATGGAGGTAGCATGAGCGGCTGCCTGGGTCATACCTGGGTCGCTGCTGCTGGCTATCTCAGGTGGACAGGAAGCTGGGCAAGACGCAGTGAGCAAAGTCACGGTGTGTAACTCTTCCTCAGACGGGCTTGTCTCAAAGTCAGTTGGGGAAAGGAGGGTTTGCATGCCAGGAGATAACACTTGCAAATCATTCACGGCTACCATAACAGGAACAACACACGCTGAAGCTGTAGGGGGTGTGGCTGTAAAGGAGACACGATCTGCTGACGATGACAAGTGCGGATGTCTGTTCAGTAACTCTTCAAAATACTCGGCCCATCTGTCAAGTTGGTCTGCTCTGTCTGCAATAGGCTTGCCTTCTTTGTCTTTTACTGGTCTTTCTGTATGGCCATACTTGCCAGACAATCTTCTGGTAATGTCGTAGAGCTGTTTCAGGTTGCCGCTGCCTGCTGCCTTTTCTGCCTCTGCTGCAAGGCCATCTGTGTAGGCTCTCTTGTCTGCCCTGATACTCCGCTTCACCTCGCGATTGGCTTCCGAGTATTCTTCATGTGCCCTTGCTTTGGCCGCTCTCGTGCGACTGTTGTTACAACTGTTTTCTTCTGCTTCCTCACCTATCTTCTTCAAGGTCTGTGCCGACAGCCAGTCCTTGTGATGGTGTTTCTTGAACCCCACAGTGTCTTTGCAGGTTGAGTTCAGCGCCTCTCTAACTGCCTTCCATTGCTGCTCTGTGGTGACCGCCTCCTCTTCATTTACTAGCTTCTGTAGCGCTTGAAACCGGTTGGACAGCACCAGTTTGAACTCTTCTCTCACTCCCGTCTCTCTCAGAAGGCCTACATTATAGCGCTGTCTTCTTGTTGTCCCTGTGCTGCTTTTCTTTAACTTGAGCTTTATTCTTAAGGTAAGCAGATGATGGTCTGAGGCGACATCTGCTCCCCTCCTCACTCGAACATCTTGAAGGGATCTTCTAAATTTCTTGCTAATGCAGATATGGTCTATTTGGTTCTCTGTAGTATGGTCAGGTGCGACCCACGTTGCTTTGTGTATTCTTCTGTGTGGGAAGATGCTGCCTCCAATGACAAGTCTGTTTAGAGCACAAAAGTCTACGAACCTCTCCCCGTTCTCACCCATCTCCCCTAGTCCCTGTTTCCCTATCATCTCTTCGTATCCGGTGTTGTCCTCCCCTATTTTGGCATTAAAATCACCCATGACGATGGTGATGTCTCGCTCCGCACATTTGTCCACAGCACTCTGGAGTCGGTCGTAGAACTCTTGTTTCTCTTCCTTATCACTGTCATTGGTGGGCGCATAACACTGGATGACGTTCAACTTGATCTTTCTCCTAGTTCTAAAGGCTGCTGTGATAATTCTTGGCCCAAGAGGTTCCCAGCCAATCAGCGCTCTCTGTGCCACTGGTGAGAGCATGATAGTTCACAGGTTTTGAAAGGCATAGACTTTATGGTCTTGAGAACTTCATCCTGAGAGACAGGGCGGAAGAACGAGAGGGGAGTGCCAGAAAAAGGGGGGAGGGGGTCGGGAGGGCAAGGCGGGGAAGGCAGAGTATCGAGTGTGTTGCGCAGAGTTTGGATTTTGTCAGAAAAATATGTGGAAAAGGCGGACGGGAGTTCTTCTTTGCTGTGTGTGTTGGGGAGAGGAGAGTCTTTAGAAGTGCCTAGAAGTGTGTTCATAGTAGCGTAGAGGGTTTTGAAAGAAGTGGATTCCAGGATTTTGTTTTGAAGGTGTTTACGTTTGGCATCGGAGATCATTCTGCAGACTTTGGAGATGGCGGTTTGGAAGATCTGTCTGTGAACGGTGAGGTCGGATGAGCGCCAGCGGCGTTCCGCTTGTCGGCGCTCACGCTTGGCCTCAGCTATGTCGTCAGTGAGCCAGAGGGAGGGGAGTCGGTCGGGCATGGAGCAGTTGGTGACAGGGGCATGGTGTCTAGGAGTTTTCGAAGGGAGGAATCGAAGTGGGATGCAAGATCAGAAAAGGGGGCGGGGTCCAAGAGAAGGTCGACAGCTTTGTCTGAGAAGCTCTCTCGGTTGACAGAATTCAGTTTACGACGAGAGACAAGGAGCTTGGTATTTTCGGGGGAGGTAGGTTGAGGGAGACGAGAATAGCGAGGTGGTCAGAGGGGAGCATAGAGGAGATGGCAGAGTCGAGAGAGAAAGAGTTGATCGGCGGTACGGGTGATGATCCAGTCGAGGATAATAAATGATAATAATAATAAATCACTTTTAATCAGCGCATTATATAGGCACTTTATCCCAACTGAAAATTGGTTCAAAGTGCCAGCGCAAACTGGAACCAACAAGCACGCTCACGTGAATCACGCGCATTCACTCACACTGTAATTTAGTAATTTAAACCGATCAGGAAAAAATGCATCTGGCATGGAGCAAAAAAAAAAAAAATAAAAAAAAAAAAATAATAAAAAAAAAAACCACCACACAAAACATTATTCGCTTTGTATTATGTGTACTGACAAAAACAAAAAACACTGAAGTTGCAACGAAGCATTGAAAATAATCCACTAGATCACTAACCCTAACCCTACATTCAAAATATAAAGACATTTTATCTTTATAAAAAAAAAAATTATCTTAAAAAAAAAAATGAAAAAAAAAATGAAAAAAAATTCCTTTGTTGATGTTTTTATTTTTCGTCTGCTGTCGATCTGCGTACGAACATGAGTTCGTGCTTGATGCTGTTTACTAATCTAAGGGTACATGCTTCAGGAAGCCTGTACTGGTTAAAAAAAGGAATCTCAGAAGTGCGCAATAAATGAACTGGACGCACAGAAAGCCAGATTGCACATTTAATTAGCCTGAAACACTTTATCGCATTTATATGAGAATAAACTTGGCGAGAATGTGACTACCTTCACTGACGTCAACATGCAAATCGGGTAGGTGGAATAACCGCATAGAACAAAGGAACTGTTGTCAAATTAACGGGTTGCTTTTCGAAATTGGGCGAAGAAGTTGGGGATGGATTGCTCACAGTCTGAGAAAGCCCATTTCCAGTATCACTAGACAGGCATTGTCATGGAACCCCCAGGGAAAGAGGAAAAGAGGCAGGCCGAGAAACACCTGGCGTCTAGACCTTCAACAAGACATCAAGAGACTGGGAACCACCTGGAGTAAAATCGAAGGAGAAACACAGAACAGGAGTCGCTGGAGGGCTCTCGTCGACGGCCTATACCCTGGGAGGGGTGACAGACGTAAGTAAAAAAAGTATTTCGATTCATGGTGATGATGGATCCAAATGCGATTAATAATGTATATGCATTTTGTGTGTGATTTTTGTTCTTAAAGTAAACCTATATTGCAGAAAAAAATTAATCGTCACCAGTAGTGTTAGGCAAAAACTGACGATATGCCTAAAAAATTCATGTTTCAATGAGCAAAATGATATACTTTCCTCCCCCCCCCCCCTTTCCCCCAACATATCGTTTACTTCTGGCCCAGAAATCCATTCCAGAAAAACCATAAAAAATGTAGTCAGAGGTTCAAATTTTGGCTCTTGGCGGAAAATGAGTCACGTGACCCGTTTTTGTCTACCGTATTAAAATACTGAAAAATTGAAATGGGGCTGGTCGGAGCGCATTCCGGAGCATGCACATGACGTTTCTGGCGTGCGGGGCAGAAATTCTTGGCAAAGAAGTAACAAGATAAAAATGACGTCACGCCTAGCTACGCAAACCTTGCTAGAGAACGTCTTTTGGGCGCCAAAGCGCCGTGTGTGTGTGTGTGTGTGTGTGTGTGTGTGTGTGTGTGTGTGTGTGTGTGTGTGTGTGTGTGTGTGTGTGTGTGTGTGTGTGTGTGACATGGACTAGAGCCCGCGTTTGAGGAAAAGCTTGAAATTTTAGGATATTATTGTCCCTAAAATAATTATCTCGAGACCTTTTATTCGATTTTTTTAAATTAAGATGCTCATTTGCGAGATAATGGCCGTTTCACAAATAACAAACGGTTGATCCACACTGGAGTCCGTAATTTTTCTTCTTTTTACTAGCTATTTTGCTTATAGCTAGATAAAAGGCATGATGATGATGAAACGTTTTTTTTTTTTTATTCAGGATAAAGTTTAAGGCATGCGAATGCCTCTCTTACAAACTGACCTGCTACACTACACACATAAATATGCATCGAGCAACACAATAAAATATTAAAAAACAAACAAACAAACATACTGTCAAGAACATTCAAGGAGATTGAATGAGTTCGTTAACCAGCATTGTACGTCTAGAACGTTTTGAGTGATAATTTTTTTTTTTTAAATATATATATTCACGTTTTTGGGATTAATTTCACGAATTATTTAGGTTAATAGTAAAACAATTAAATCTTTTTTTCATCTCATTAATAATCGCATGAATTTTCGTATACGGTATTTACATAAGCCTACAGTTTGTCTCGGCTGTCGGGTACGATTAGATCAATTGTGACCTGTATGCCCTAGGTGTGAAAATCAGACAATTTTCGGTGTCATTTGTAATACAGCTAACATAACTTAATTTTTCTTTTACGAAAAAAACTATATTTTCATTAATACCCGCATAATTTTTCATAAACAGTGTTTGCATATGCCGGCCCTGGGGTAGGATTAGGTCAAAATTGTGACCCGTAAGCCCTAGGTGTGAAAATCAGCAAGAAAATTGCCACGTTTGATCCTCTAAAACGTCAAATGTTAGAACTGCGATGAGTGTCGTATAACATCGAGTCGTCAATATGAACACAGCGTCGTGGGACTAATGATGCCATGACGTGAAGCTTGAAGTGATGTAATTTCGCTGCTCATGCTATCGTTCTTCTTCAGCAGGGCCGGATCACTTAGCTCCAGGGGGTGGGGGTGGGGGGTGGGCCAACTTCTTGTTTGGGACCTTGAACCTGATACAAAAGGCCTCCACGACGCTGGACCTCACTTCCGCGGGGGCCCAAAAATCAAACAGTAGGGGGGGGGGGGAGGGGCGGGCGGTAGGCGACAGACCTTGTTGCCGGGGGGGAGGGGGGGGGGTGTACGCGACGGACCTTGTTTCCTCCTGGGGCCGAAAAATCACTGTGTGTGTGTGTGTGTGGGGGGGGGGGGGGGCGGGTAAGGCGACGGACCTTGTTTCCGGGGGCCGAAAAATCAAACAGTGGGGAGGGGGTGTGGGGGTAGACGCAACGGACCTTGTTTCCTCCTGGGGCCGAAAAATCAAACAGTGGGGAGGGGGGGGGGGTGTACGCGAAGGACCTTGTTTCTTCCTGGGGCCGAAAAATCAAACAGAGAGGAGGGGGGGGGGGTGTGTACGCGACAGACCTTGTTTCCTCCTGGGGCCGAAAAATCAAACAATTGGGAGGGAGGTGGGGGGGGGGGGGGTGGGAAGGCTAGCACTTGCTTCCAGGGGCTAGGACTTATCCGTTCCCCCAAATATCAAACGACGGGCGGGGGGGGGGGGGGGCGGGAGGGGGGAAGGTGGGCACGACGGGGACCAAAAAATCAAGCAGTGGGGGGGGGGGGGGAATTACGCGATGGACCTTGTTTCCTCCTGGGGCCGAAAAATTAAACAGTGCGAGGTGATTGGGGGGGGGGGGGGGGAGGGAGAGGGGGGGGGGGGGTAGGCGACGGACCTTGTTTCCAGGGGCCGAAAAATCAAACAACGTCGGGGGGGGGGGGGGGTGAGGGGGTGGGTGGGGGTGGGGTGGGGTGGCGGGTGGGGGGGGGGGAGGGGTGGGGGGGGTGAGGGGGGGTAGTCCTTCCTTCCAGGGGCTAGGACTTATCCGTTCCCCCAAATATCAAACGTCGTGTGTATGTGTGTGTGTGTGTGGGGGGGGGGGGGCGCTCATCCGTTCGCCAACTATCAACAAACAGGGTGGGGGGGGGGAGGGGGGTTAAAACAAACCCAAAAAGGGACTTTGTTATAGCATTTTAACAAATTTAGGGTCGGAGGGGGGGGTCCATGGACCCCCCTCCCCCCCCCCCCCCTGGATCCGGCCCTGCTCTGAATAGCTATGCTAGGTGTTACGTGGTAGAATCGTAGTTGTAGTATAATAACCACACCAGACGCACACACGTAAGGTTCTTTAAATAAACCTCATTCAGCTGCAACCCGTCACACGTGGCTTAAGGATGTAGACAATACTGGAGTAACAGTTCCAACAATATTTTAATTCAGCGATGCGATCTCCACACAATGCAATTTCAAATGCACAAATGCTGATACAAAGTCTCTTCTGCAAATGTCCACACTGCGACACAAAGTTTCTCATACAGCGTCTCTCACAATGTACACCCTATACGGGCCACGTACCTACTATAAACTGCGTGTCTCTACCACTGACAATGCAAGACAATGTACGAACGTGCTTCCCCAGCACCAATCTTTTATAGTGCACCAATTTCTAGAATAATCCAGGAAAATCATACAACGCAACCAATCAAAATAATCTACGCAACCGAAACTCACAAACATCGATAAAAAATGAACCCTCTAGAAAACCACAATAGGCTACAAAAATTTGACTGCTCATTTCAGCCTCAAATCCTTGGTAAAATGACATCTCACAAAAGTATGGTAGGCAGTTCACAACTTAGACGGAAACTTCGAGATCCTTCACAATTTTTCACAACGTACAAAAAAACGGCTGATCGCTTCACGCGCACAGTAAACAACTTGTGACTAAAAGAGCGGCTTTACACTTTGATACCGAATTTCAAAAGGTTGCCGACGCTCTGATGTTACACACACGAGGTCACTAGACAGAGCGCGATTTTGCTCTAATGTTCAAGTCTATTCTCAGCGTAACTACACAGTACAAAATTCGACCGCTTTTCTCCGTGTGACTTCGCTAGAAACTTCCGGAACAAACCTAGCATAATAACAAAGCAAATTCCGCTTTACGCGCGAACAAAAAAAAATCCCACCGAAAAGGTACGTGAATCGCAACCATGATAGCTCAAATAAATATCGGATCGTTTCCTACGATTAACACATGTATGCTCTCACAGGACAACACAACCACAATCGTAACACTAGGGAAGAAAACAGAGCTTACGAATGGCGAGAATCGCCGTGTGTCCGTCTTTATTTCTGTGTGCCAGTGTGTGTGGATCAGAGTGTGGTTTAGAGGCAGTAGAAGGAGATGGATTTCTGTCGCTACACAAGCCCACCGCAGAGCGTGCTAATGGCGGGAAGCGCTGTGTGTCCGTCTTTATTTGTGTGCGCCGACGTGTGTGTTGATGAGAGGTTGGCTTAGAGAGGAGGGAAATGGATCAGCATAATAAGCCTAAAAATATGAACAACTCTGAATGTTCCTAAAATATAAACGCATCTGAGCTCCAAACAATACAGCAGACTTTATAATGAAATCCTCATCTTGTTGCGGCTTGCCGTTTGCTGCAGGAGGAATTCCTTTCTACTTTTGGGTGTCACACCGAGGCTCATTAAACATACACGGAAGAATTTCCTGAGGAATGGGGACTTGTCATGCAGACTGTCTAGGGTAAGATTAGGTCAAATTGTGACCTGTAAGCCCTAGGTGTGAAAATCAGCTAGAAAATTGCCAAGTTTGATCCTTTAGTACGTAAAATGTTAGTACTGCGATGAGTGACGTAAAACATCAAGTCGTCACTATGAACACAGCGTCGTGGGCCTAACGATGCCATGACGTGAAGCTTGAAGTGATGTCATTTCGCTGCTCGTGCTATTATTCTTCCTTAGAATAGCTATCCCTACGCCAGCCCACAGGCACAGAGCTTACAAATGGCGGTAAGCGCCGATTGTCCATCTTTATTTCTGCCTGCCAGAGTGTGTGGATCAGAGGATGGGTTAGGGTAGAAGGAGATGGGTCAGAAGGAAAAGCTTGAAAATGGGAACAACTTTGGGCTGGGGTCCCGTCCTGTTATCACTGTAATGATGGATAATAGACACGCACTTTTACTAGTGAATCATTTAGGTTTATCAGATATTTGCTACATTTATTTTTCATTAGAATTTTATGTTTTACTGCGTATTCTTCCTCATAAGCATGGAACAAAAATGTTTAGGGCTTAACGTCTTTTGTGATTTCAAAGATGGCGCACCGAAAAGAGTTTGTATAATTTTCACCCCAGCTGGGTTTGAACCCACGACTTCTAGGAGGATAGTAGAATGATATACCAACTGAGCTCCCCAGCTCTCCTTAAGCATGGAAGACCGTTTTATGTGTGTGCAATTCTGTGTGTGTGTCCTACTTTCTGTCAAAGGTCAATAAATAAAAATTTGCAGTTAGATTACAGTTGATTCGAAATGTGCACACATTTGTTTCTACCTTTCTCTGTGCGTCTTCATGCAAATGACTGCGTGGTTGTGTGAAAAAAAATCCCTTGCTTAACTTTAAAAGAAACTTTTGAAAACTGATTATTGTTCTCGTTGACGTGCCTATTTTGTATTATTTTATTATTATTATTATTATTATTATTATTATTATTATTAATATTATTATTATTACATGAAATATAGAATGTTGGCTGTTCCTGTATGAAACACTTGATTCATATAAACAGAACATAAAATATTTTCACATATTTGTTTGTATAACAACAGCTACAGTCTTGCTATATATTTTGTAATACTGTGCAAAATACATAGCATCGTAAACAGCAAACCTTAAGCAAGCTGCTTTCTGAATGCCGCTGATGTGGTTTTGTGCTAAACAGCTGCTAGATTTGTATGCTTAAAGTACCATTACTCATACAACTGAATACACATTTAGCACCATTTGTGTTTGTTATACTTTGTCAACACACCTAATGAACTTTTGAACAGCAGTTTGGACACGCAGCAAAAGCACACGAGTAAACGCGAGTATTTATTCTGCGCTGCCGTTAGAGTGTCAGTCTATTTTTAGCTGTTTCTCGCACTGATAGCGCAGTATTTCTTGATCGGAGTGGAGTAATGGTGAGGTTACCTGATATAAAGACGACGTGTGCTGAAATGGATTCTCTTGTGTCTAAATGAATAATAACCAGACCTGTGTGTAACCTTTCGTAACCATCTGTTACGGAAGTGTATCTTTGAACAGTTACGGCGGTAGTGAGCCTTTAATGTGTGCCAGTTGCAGTGGCGGATTCAAGGGGGGGGGGTCAGCCCTAACCCCCCCCACCCCTAAAAAACACACAAACTTTTTTATGGTTATTTGTGTACTATTCGATGGTTCCTTTTTTCTTGTACGGTGTATTTCACAATTATCTCACGGGATCGGTGGGTGGGCCTAGTGTCCATGGACCTATAGTCAAATATCCTCACTTTGGCGCTGCTGACCTGCATTCGTCACAGTAATTCACCCAGACATAGAGTGCCATGTGTCCCTGCACTCACAGGGCTCGTGTAAAAATCAGTGCCTCTTGCTGTGCGATATAATCCTCATTGCATCTTCAGACTGAGGCAGCCATCTGGAAATAAGCCACTGACTACTGGTCAACCCCAGCGGTGGAAAAGTGTCCGATCATTGGGCCCACCTCAATCCCTCACCACGCCATAGAGTTTCATGTACCCCTTCAGTTACAGGGGCGGATGAGAAGCATTATCTCCTTCTGTGCGATATTATTCTCATTGCATCCTCATACGTGACAGTCATCTAATGAAAAGAAAAGGGGAGACTGCCAGTGCTAATATTTTAGGAAGGTTACAAAGTAAAGTAGATTATAGCACTGTCAGGGGAGAGAAATGTGCATGATCGACCAGTGATCATAGATCGACTGTGGCCAAAGCACAAAAAAAAAAGAGATAGGAAAGAGAGGGGGCGCTAAAAAAGTGACTGAAAGCAATGCGACAGTCATCTAAGTTTAAGTCTATGATTGTGGACACGCCAACTGTGATCAGAAATCGAGAAATCAACTGCGCTGTTAGTGTCTCTCTCTCCGGGGTAAGCAGCCGACTGCCCGGGTGTCCCAGGTGACTGCTAATCCCATAATCCCGTCACACATCACTCTCTGAGCACAGTGGGTCTCCAGTCTCACTCAGTCTTTGTCTTCTGAGGTAATGTCCGTGGACATGAACCAGTGCCCACCAGGGTAGCTATGTAGTCATTGATGCGTTTCAGCGGAGGGGAGGTGTGACTATGTCTTGATTTTGATCACTAACTAACCCTTAAAGTGCCTCTAGTGTCAGCTTTTGAAGTACAATTGTATCGGTAGACTGTTGAATTCTGATTCCAATGATACGTCATTTCGCTGTAAGGTGAACCGATCAGCCGTTATGACTGAAGAAAGGATCAGAGAAGCTCGATTTTCCGATCACTGACAGAAACGCTCCGGAAAGACCCGAGCAATGGCGGAAATCATGGTGGCAGACATCTTTCCAAAAGTCCCACAACTCTTAAGTTACTATAAATTTCTGACGTTTCTTCCGGTCACGGTTGCGGCAAATAGTACACCTATCTCTTTGAACCTGAAAGTCCGGGTGGTCAGCAAGTAAGGCGTGTTAGACAACAGAACGACGAACTTCGCAACGTGCAGCGTCTGCAAAGCACATACTGGTAAGTTTGTAGGAGAAGTGTCGCCTTACCGATACTGGATTGAGAGGTTGAGACGGGCCGGTCTCTAATTAATGTCTGTAACAGACGGCATTCGGTAGCATGGCACAAGATTCAAGATATTCGTACAGCAACTGATTTTGCGGGAAAAAAAGAGTGTTTCTTATAGACCATGATTTTTACGACAACGAGGATGAACAGCGCTCTTACATTGTCAGGCAACGGCAACCACTTGTTATTATCAGAAGTGTATGTTCTCTGCCATTGCCACGGTCTGAAGACTGCTGGAGGCAAATTGTCCAGCACTCAGTTTAACTAATAATGAGCACCTTTAGCCCAGACATGGATGAGAGCCGTAGAAACAATTCATGTTCACTTTCGAAGTGCACAATCGACTTCAAGGCTATTAGTCTAGCAGCTTACGCAATTTCTGCAGAGGTAAGTAGTTCGTCAAACGAGTAACAATGGTTTGCAGGTACGAAACGAAAGTACTAATGCCATATAGTTTATGCATGGCAACAATATTTGTCCTTAGGATGGAGACATTTTTGTAGAAGTGTTTTTCGAAAGCTATTTTTCGATGTGAGGGAACCAGTCCTCGTACACGGCCCGGATAAGGTGCAAGACATTTTTCGTGCATAACATTGAAAATTTCAAGCATACAAGTTACACGTTTATTCCAGTGAGTAAATTAAAATCATGAGCAAGTAAACATGCATACATATATACGATAAAATAAGTTTAAAAGTATTATTTTTAATGCGGTAAGCATAGTCGCGTCGCTAGTTTCAAAATGGCGGTCAGCGAGAAGCCTTCGAAAGAAGTCAATCAGACGCGCACGGTTGATGAAGCTTTACTTTGCTCCTGAATTGAAACAGAGATTATTTTTGATTTGAACATCTTACCAACGTCAAATACGTTATTTTTCCTGGTCTTGAAAACAGCCTTTTCCGTAGAACTTGGTCTTTTGTGGGAGGAAAGCATATCGAAAGTAAACTCCCTTTGTGCATGTTGTGCAATGTGTCTGCCGACCATCTTCAACATTCTGAAGACTTTTTGTCCGGATACAACATGCATGTTGTTCGTCTGTTTTTCAGCCTAACGGCTCTAAGTGCAGGTCTGCTCTTCTTTTTTGTATTAGTGGAGATGGGATTTTTAACTGGTCAAGCACACTCGTATCCGACTGGACTTAAGCACAAGCCAGGCAGAGTGAAATCCATCTCCGAACCGTTTTCATCAAAATCACCATGTTCAGCTAAACACCTAAATATACAAATTTTAGTTTTTGCAACCAATTCAACCAATCCGCACTCAAGTACTCAGAAGGACTCTTTGTGTGATCAAGCTTTATCAGGACTGCATGAGACACAATACAGATGCCCTCTCTATTATATTACATGTTTTATTTATTTATTTATTATTGATTCATTTATGTAATCACTTACATATTTATTTATTATTTATCCTTTTAATTATGGATGAAAGGAATTCCTTGATGCACATGATCACTATAGTGGTATGGTAGTGGTCATCAAGGAGAGGAAATTTGTTTTCAATATGCATACATCTGTGCATGTTCATAATCTATCCTTTACTTAACATGCATATTCATAGGCCCCAGGTATCTCCAACTTATTTTATTAATTTATTATTTTATTTATTTGTTTGTTTGTGATGTATGTTTGCACATACACATCAGCATAAAATGATTGATTGTACATTGCTTAACGTCCCGACAGCAACAAGACTTTCTCAGGACGTGCCTGCACTGCTTGTGAAAAAAACCAAACTAAACAGAATATTGAATGTATGTCGCCAGCCGGTCTAATTAATACACTAAATAATCTAACTAGACCATTTAGCAACACACATCCAATATCAAGAGCTACAGGCAGTGCAGACAGTAGTAAGAGTTTAAAAAAGGAAAATACAGGTGAATGTACCAAGGGTAGACAGAAACACATGCCCCAGAATAGAGGGGAAAACCCACCCTGTGGGGCTGACCAGGGTGACCTTGGGAACTAAAATGTAGTTAACCCCACCCAAGTCCCCCAGGGTAGACCCGGGTGGGGGACATCAGCATACAAGATGAGAACATACATATACACATATATGATGTGAACATAACATGTACACATATATGGTAATAGGTGCATACCACCCGCTCGCCACCCCACATACAAAACCACAGAACACCCATTAAAGGACATGCACATCTGTGCATGTTCATAATATATCCTTTACTTGGTATTCATAATTATGTCCTAGTTATTTAAATGTATTATTTATTTTAATTTGTTTGAAAAGTAGGTTTTGTACATATGCTGATGTTCACATACACATATATGTTAGTACTGCCCACTCCCAACCCCACTCCACAACCACAGAACACACACCAAAAGACACATCTGTGCATGTTCATAATCTATCATCTACTGAGCATTCATATGTCCCAGGTATCTTGACTTACCTTATCTTTTTAATTTAACTGCCATGAGATGGCATTGGTCGCCTGCTCGACATTAAACCCAAATAACTATATATTTAAATTATTTATTTTGTTTGTTTGTAATGAAGGTTTTGTGCATACACATCAGCATACAAGAAAATATACACATATATAGATGGTAATAGGTGCCATACTGCTTGCTCCCAACCCCTACCTAAATACACACATATAACCGCAGAACACCTACCAAAGGACATGCACATCTGTGTATGTTCATAATTTTTAATCTATCCTTTACCTATCATGCATATGTCCCAGGTACCTTAGACTTACTTTATCTTATTTATTTAAATTATTTATTTTGTTTGTTTGTAATGTAGGTTTTGTACATACACATCAGCATACAGCTCAAGAACATACACCATGGTGCCCCTGTGCATGTGGCCACCAGTACTATTCTGTCAGATCCGTCACACCCAGCCAATCATCTGTTCGGGCTTCTGCCCTCTGGCCGGCGGTTTTGTGCTTTTAAAGCCAGAACCTCTCGATTCAGATGTAATTTTTTTTCCCGAAGCTGTCCTCAATACATCACCATGCATGGAACAACGTGATTCCATGATTTGTGATGTATGACTGATTTGTGTTTAATATTGTGTTTATCTATCTTTTAGTGCTGTATATAGGATGAACGCCAACTAAGTGTATGACATGATGAATGCCCTACAAGTGAGGACATATTTAACTGTCACCATGCCACACAAAAATCCTTGTAAGGTTTTACTTGGTGAATAAATCTCTTATGTCTTATACACATACATGGTAATAGGTGCAGTATCGCTCGCTCCCAACCCCAATCCAATTACACACACAAAACCGCAGAACACCCACCAATGTACATCTGTGCATGATCATAATCTATACTTTACTTAGCATTCTTATGTCCCAGGTATCTTTGACTTACTTTATCTTATTTATTTAACTGCCGTGAGATGGCCGTAGTCGCCCGCGTGGCGTTAAACCCAAATAACTATTAATTTATTTAAATTATTAATTTATGTTTGTAATGTAGGTTTTGTACATACACATACACGGTAATAGGTGCCAAACCACCCCACTTTCAACCCCACCCCACATACAAAACCACAGACCACCCACAAAAGACATGCACAATTGCATACTGATGGGCATTAGTGGACTGTAAAACCTATATATAGAGACTTCAGGTTAATAAAGTGGCTTGTATTGACTGCCTGTATTTTAGCTGCCCACCTACAAATTTCATGTGTACAGTTAACCACACTGCACATGCAGCCATCAGTTCTGTGAAAAGTACTGTTGGCCTCATGCACAGGGGCACCAAAACTTAGAGATAAGGCCACACCTGATAACAATAACAGTACTACTACTATTAATAATATGCATACTCAGCCACTAGTTCTGTAAACAACACCTTTGTAAACAGTACCAGTGGTCAAATGCACACATACATCATGGATGATGCTACCACTGATCACTTCAAACAATAGGCTGCCCAGTTCACATTTTGATACCGTGAACTAGCCTGCACATGCAGTCATCAGGTCTGTAAATAGTACTGGTGGCCACATGCCAAGCAGCACCAAACTTAAAGGTGAGGCCAAAACTGCCACCGCAAACAAAACGCTACCTACACACACATATCAATGATACAGTCAACCTCCATTTGCGTTAGGCAGAACAGGCTTAAAGTATGGGACTGTAAATCTTACAGCGAAATGTCAATACCAGTAAGAAGATAATGTAACAGCAACAAGTACATGTATTTTGTAAACCACTCAAAACATGAGAACTCATCGAGTCTAATGGTGTTATGAGTGGGTGATGGAAACACTGAAAGAAATAGTACGTGTACATTATAAAGTATGTGCCTCCTTCCCCCCCCCCCCCCTTAACTAGGTGTTCATCATAAAACATATATATCTCATTCATTTGATCACTTGACTGATTTATTAAATCATCTCTGAGCTGCGTCACCTTTTTCCGTTTTCTTTCTCGTGTTAATCCCAATATATATGTCAGTGCTAATGTCAGCTGCTAAGAATCCTTGCAGCGAACTGCAAATGTCTATATGCAGACAAACTGCAAATAACACAGCAGCAAAATAAGTTCCTCTTTTGTGCAGTAGGCTACTGCTAGCAAGATAGGGTTCAATTTTAAACAAAGCATTGCATGAACTTCCAAGCGTGTTCACATTGTGCTGTGTATTTTTTTTAGTGTGAGGAGTACGACTGTACCATCAGTGATCACTGAGACTGCATAATTGGCACTGGCAGTGATCGCACATCACAACATAGCTTGTCAGTGCAACTGATTAAAATAAATGTTACTGCATAAAATAATTAATCAAGTTCCGAAACTTTGCTCAGCGATGGAGCGTTTGTGTTGTGGGTTGAGTTTTGTTTTGGTGCTGTGTTGTCGAAATGAAACGGGCAAAGCGATGGTAAAGTGAATGGAAATAAAGGCCCTAGTTAGAGTGTACCAGAAACGACTTTGCTAATTTCCACGTCAGTGCCCTCGGAAACTAAGCCGCATCAGCCCAAAATACACTCAAAACAAAAACTATTTTATTAATTGCTGTCCATTTTTAAATGAAATTTTATCACTTTTTGTTTATTTTGCAAAATCACATTTTGAATGAAATAGGCGATAGATAAAAAACCCACAAGAAACGTTATAAAAAGAAAACGAGCATTTGACGAGAGTTAAAAACAAAGATGTCCGACTGCGTCGTTAGCAATGGAACCCCATTACTGACGTGGAAAGGCTGAGTTTGGAATTTTTGGAGAGGAATGTCTCAGAGTCAGTAGTGACCAGACTTTGCAGCCGTGAACTAAAGATCTGGGTCAGTGCATTTGCCACTGCTCTGGTTGTGTTTCAGTATAGGTCAGTGTTGACCCGTACCAACCCCCAACCCACCCCTCTCCGGCCCGGCATTCAGTGAAACCAGATGGGAGGCGGCGCGTGCCGTCCCTATTAAGAAATTTCTGTCAACAAGAGGGCTACTGGGACGCTTGTGATGCGCGTGCCGTCCCTATTAAGAAATTTCTGTCAACAAGAGGGCTACTGGGACGCTTGTGATGATATGTCACAAACGAGGAAGTGGGAAGCAGAATCAGGCAAGCCATCGGGCCCTATGAAGACGTATTAGCCATTGTGAGAAAACGCAAACTGAAGTGGTATGGGCATGTCACGCGCTCAGCAGGGCTTGCCAAAACAACCCTGCAAGGCACTGTGCAAGGAGGACGAAGGAGAGGAAGGCATAGGAAAAGATGGGAGGACAATATCTCAGAGTGGACAGGACTGAAGCTGGGCGATACGCTGAGAATGGCAGAGAACAGAGGAATGGAGGGAGCTGGTTGCCAAGTCATCAGTGGTGCCCCAACGGTCGGCAAGACTACGGGATATAAATAGATAGATAGATAGATAGACAGACAGATAGACAGACAGACAGACAGACAGACAGACAGACAGATAGATAGATAGATAGATAGAGAGATAGATGGATGGATAGATGGATAGATTTATTATTTTTAGAAAAAAGATATTTTAAATTTTTTAAATTTATTTATTGTTTTACTTTTTTATTTTTTTTTATTTTTTTAGATTTATTATTACACACACCACCCACTACCCCCCCCCCCCCACACACACACATACACACACACAAACACACATACACACACATGAATACACACACATGAATACTAACACACACACACACACACACACAGCCTGCACAACTAACCGGTATGACAGTGCTGACATCATGACATCTCAACCGGTAAATAGTCCTGTGCATAAATTATAACAGCTCAACTGGCAAACAAACCCCCCATCCGGTAAAATTAACACTAACTGGCAAGGATTAGTCCGATCCGGTCATGCCTCGGTCTTTCCAAAATGTTATTGTGATGAAGCTCTATGCTCGTGCATAGTGCTCATACATTAGGGTTAGTACGGTACGGGTTTTGTTAACGGTTTGTTTTGTGCCGATAGTCCGTGGGGCCTGCTGTCCACGTGAAATCTGTAAGACATGGTTAGCACGGAGTTTTGGTGAGTTCTCTTTAGTGAGTTCTAGGCAAAAGCTGTGTCTGTCAGAGCAGGAATATATTAGTACGGGGCTTATCGTCAGTATGGAACAGATGTGTTTGAGGTACTTAGCCCGCATTTCAAGACTCTGAAGCCTAGATTTCAGGTATGTTTCTATAAATGTAGTATTGATAGTTGTTTAGTTAAAGACAGTTTGCGTTGGTAAGAGTAAGGTGGTTGTATAGCGGTGTTCCGGTTTGATTTAGTTATGTGGGTTTAGAATTCAGTGAAGTAACCGGTGTTTTTGTATACAGTTGTTTACCGCGATAGATAACTAAAGGAATGTGAGGTGTGTATGTCTAAGCCGCTATGAAGATAGTACGTGGTTGGTTAAGCATAGTCTTTTCCAGTGTATAGAGTAGTGTATAGCAAGAGTGTTAGGCTATAGTCTGTTTCAAGATAGTGACAGAGATATGGGGTGTTACGGAAATAGACAGTTTATGAAGCACGTGTGTGTGTGTGAACGAACGTGTGAGTTATTTGTATCAGCCAGGTTACGTGACGTTTCTCATTGATCGAATATGTGGTGTGTTTAGCAAGTGTTACGGTGGGACTTTTGTTGTCTATTCAGAGTGCTTGTAAAGAGTGGAACGACGGACGCCGAGACGTCAGTCACAGGTGGGACCTAACGTGAGGTCATCCCTCCAGCTCTTCGCTCAGAGTGAGTCTGATCGGGACCAAGATACCCGGATCACAGCGAGAATTGCGCAACAGTACGAGAACGAGGACGTCCGTGCCAAAGAGACAGGACGGCAGGAAGAAGCGTACAACGAAGGACTTTCACGCCCAGACGTGAGAAGGACCAACTTAACCAGGCAACAACATCAAACAGGTTGGAGACAGTGTGAAACTAAAACCTAGCCTGGCAAAGATATTGTGATTTGTGTGTGTGATGTTCGGATGTTAGCAGAGAGGTGTATATAGTTTGATAGTCATTTAAGTCTTTCTTTTCTTGTATATTGTATAAAAGTCACTTTAGAAAGGGAACCCGTGTGTTTGTTTTACCGCATGAATGCGCCCGTCTGAATCAGTGGCGGTGTATGTGTCTGTTGCGTGAGAGTCTGTGCGTACGACTGTGGGCAAGTCTGCGTGCGTTACAGTGGTGACCCTGTTTTAGCGGCACGTTAAAGTATCTGCGGGCGATAGTGAGTAGCGATTTTAGAGTAGGATTTTTCTATGTGCATGTTGATGTGTTAGATTCCCCTCTCCGATTCTAGGGGGTAAGATCCGTTGTTTCCGTAGTTTTCTGGATCTTACGAGGAATTAGTACTTGTTTCTTCCTGTTGTATAGGTAGTATTCTTTTTTCTTGCTCTTCTTTCTATCGTTCTTATTTTTCGGTCCATCTGGGCGTCAAGTAGGTCACTGTTTTCTGCGTAGGTAGTTGATATTGTTGAGTTTTCATTTTAAGTTTTGACGTTGATTTGGTTGTGATTTGTATTTTTACGTTTTCAAGTTTTGGGAAGTTGTTGTAGCAAACATGGAGGTAGACCCGGTAGAGGCTTACATTAAACAGGGTGAAAGGTTAGGACTTAGGGATGAGAAGCTTTTTGACTATGTGGAGAAATGTAAGGATAGGGAGGATAGGGCGAGAGAAAGAGAAATTCAGAGAGAAGAGAGAGTGCTTAAGAAAGAGGAACTAGAAGTTCAGAAAGCATTAAAGGAGAGAGAAGAGAAACAAAGAGTCTTAAAGGAGAAAGAGTTAGAAGCTCAGAGAGAGAGAGAGAGAGAGAGAGAGAGAGAGAGAGAGAGAGAGAGAGAGAGAGAGAGAGAGAGAGAGAGAGAGAGAGAGAGAGAGAGAGAGAAGAGAAAGAAAGAGTCTAAGAGGAGAAGGAATTAGAAGTACAGGAGAGAGAGAGAAAGAGAAGAGAGAGCGTTTCAGAGAGAGAAGGACGAGAGGGAACATGCGTTAAGAGAAAGAGAGTTAGAATACCAGAGAGAGAAAGAAGAGAAAGATAGGGAGGTACAACTACAGTTAGCTCGAGATGCGGGGTCTAGAACTTCAGATAGTGATTCAGTAGACCGGGGCATACGGAATTTTCCTAGACTGCCGATGTTTAAAGAGTCCGTTGTCTATTGAAGCTTTTTTGTGTCGGTTCGAGTCTCATGCGCAGGCGTTGAGTTGGCCTCCTGCCAACTGGCCCGTTTTGCTTTCGTCTGTGCTCGAAGGTCAGGCCTTGAGTCTTTACCATAGCTTGAACGTTTCAGGGAACATAGAGTACGAGACTTTGAAGGAGTGTCTCTTACAGCAGTTCCAGTGTAATGCGGAAGGTTTTAGAGAACGCTTGAGAGCTTGTCGGCCATAGACAGGGGAATCGTTTGTGTCTTTTGGCAAACGGTTGTCCCATTTGCTCGTACGTTGGGTCGAATTGTCAAAGATTGACCACACGTACGGAGCATTGTTCGATCTCATGTTGGCTGAACAGTTCTTTGGTAGCGTTTCCAAGGATCTAGCGGTATTCTTGAGGGAACGTAACCTCAAGACTACGGACGAGTTAGTACAGAACGCGGAGGCTTTTCGGATGGCGCATCCTACGAAGAACCTCGCGCGTAGGACCGAGACACCGCCAGTCGGGTCGGTCGCTGCTAACATGACTGGGGGTTACCGGGGCGTCAATGCCTTACGTGGAGCCCAGCTGGTTAACGGTAGAGGTACTTTGCGTTTTCGACGCAGTGATCGAGGTATCAGCAGTAGCGGTCGCGATCCGTACGCACGAGAAGAGACATCTGGTCGTGGGTATGGTCGTGGTCGTATGGCGAGTTCAGACAGTCGGTGTTTTGCGTGACATGCATACGGTGATTTTAGTCGCGAGTGTCCTAGCAGTAGTTCAGGGACTCAGTGTTTCACCTGTCAGGGGTACGGCCATCTGGCTCATCAATGTCCTAACAGTCCTGGTATGGTGGAGGGGGCGGTGCAGCCCACTCACGTAGCCAGTTTTGCGGTCCCAGTCGGGGAGGAACCACAGCTGGGCGCAGTGTGTTCAGATGACGGAGGTGGTTGCCTACCGCTGGTAGACGGGGTTGTAAACGGATGTCTCGCTTCTGTTCTCCGTGACTCAGGTACAACGACCGCTGGGGTCAGACGTAGCCTAGTTAGACAAGATCAGTTCACGGGCGAGACGCAGAAAGTAGTTTCGTTCGGAGGGAAAGTAGAAGTTTTTCCGTTGGAAAAAATAGAGATTGACACGGAATTTTTCATAGGTGATCTGGTTTCGTGTGTCATCGACGAGCCAGTAGTGGATTTAGTTTTGGGTAACATGAAGGGTGTGCAGCCAGTCATCGGTAGAGTCGGAGCGATGAAGCGAGCTCACGATCTTCACGGTGTAGTCGCATCAGTCGTAACGAGAGCTCAGAGCAAGCGTGCTCGTGAGCAGAGAAATCGTGTTATTTCCGTCAAGAATCAGGGGATCGGTCAGCGGGCTTGGCCCAATAGTCGGGTTGGCTGGAGACGGCATACTTCTGTTGCGGACAGAAATGCGGCTCAGCACCCAATAATATGTAGGTAGATCGGAGATTGGAGTCTCGCGATTGTGTGTTTTGTGTGTGGGCAGTCGTTGGATCGTTTTCATTTCTGGAGGTTTTAACGCTTTAGTTCTGTTTTGCTGTCGCTGTGCGATCTGAAGGTGTGCGTTGAGGCGTAAGGCTGTAATTTTTTTCTCTCTTGTATTCTAGATAGTCAAAATTAGTCTCTTCGTGTTTTAGGATAGTGTAGTACGTCGAGTAGTCTTAAAAAGAAACTTGGTCGTTTCTTTTTTTTTCCCGAGGAAGGGGGAATTGTGATGAAGCTCTATGCTCGTGCATAGTGCTCATACATTAGGGTTAGTACGGTACGGGTTTTGTTAACGGTTTGTTTTGTGCCGATAGTCCGTGGGGTCTGCTGTCCACGTGAAATCTGTAAGACATGGTTAGCACGGAGTTTTGGTGAGTTCTGTTTAGTGAGTTCTAGGCAAAAGCTGTGTCTGTCAGAGCAGGAATATATTAGTACGGGGCTTATCGTCAGTATGGAACAGATGTATTTGAGGTACTTAGCCCGCATTCCAAGACTCTGAAGCCTAGATTTCAGGTATGTTTCTATAAATGTAGTATTGATAGTTGTTTAGTTAAAGACAGTATGCGTTGGTAAGAGTAAGGTGGTTGTATAGCAGTGTTCCGGTTTGGTTTAGTTATGTGGGTTTAGAATTCAGTGAAGTAACCGGTGTTTTTGTATACAGTTGTTTACCGCGATAGATAACTAAAGGAATGTGAGGTGTGTATGTCTAAGCCGCTATGAAGATAGTACGTGGTTGGTTAAGCATAGTCTTTTCCAGTGTATAGAGTAGTGTATAGCAAGAGTGTTAGGCTATAGTCTGTTTCAATATAGTGACAGAGATATGGGGGTGTTATGGAAATAGACAGTTTATGAAGCACGTGTGTGTGTGTGAACAAACGTGTGAGTTATTTGTATCAGCCAGGTTACGTGACGTTTCTCATTGATCCAATATGTGGTGTGTTTAGCAAGTGTTACGGTGGGACTTTTGTTGTCTATTCAGAGTGCTTGTAAAGAGTGGAACAATGGACGCCGAGACGTCAGTCACAGGTGGGACCTAATGTGAGGTCATCCCTCCAGCTCTTTGCTCAGAGTGAGTCTGATCGGGACCAAGATACCCAGATCACAGCGAGAATTGCGCAACAGTACGAGAACGAGGACGTCCGTGCCAAAGAGACAGGATGGCAGGAAGAAGCGTACAACGAAGGACTTTCATGCCCAGACGTGAGAAGGACCAACGTAACCAGGCAACAACATCAAACAGGTTGGAGACAGTGTGAAACTAAAACCTAGCCTGGCAAAGATATTGTGATTTGTGTGTGTGATGTTCGGATGTTAGCAGAGAGGTGTATATAGTTTGATAGTCATTTAAGTCTTTCTTTTCTTGTATATTGTATAAAAGTCACTTTAGAAAGGGAGCCCGTGTGTTTGTTTTACCGCATGAATGCGCCCGTCTGAGTCAGTGGCGGTGTATGCGTCTGTTGCGTGAGAGTCTGTGCGTACGACTGTGGGCAAGTCTGCGTGCGTTACAGTTATGAATAACTAAATGAGCAAACAACCCGAACAGTCTTACCCGACCAGACTGGTCGAGCAAGTTTTGTGCTGTGTCTCCGTTTTGTGTGCACTGTAGTGTGTGTGTGTGTAGCGTGTTATTGATTGCCAGCGAGGTGGAACACTGCACCAAAAACACTGTACTATATTGTTTTATAAAACATTTTTAAGTCTACACTAACAAACAGACACACTAACACACACGCATATCACTAACACACGTGCTAACACACACACATACACACATACACACGCTAACATACACACAAACTCACCATACATGACACCCAATGCCAAAAACACAAGGTTTGTAAGTACGACCTCACGTCACTTCAATAACATTGTAAGATATTACTTCCTGGGAGCATACCTGACGCGTGTCATTGTAAGCTCACCTGTGAGATGATAATAGCCTTTATAGGACAGGCAAGTCTTGTCTTGGGTAAACTTAAAAACTTACTGACTATATAGCTGACTGGTATAAATGTATAAAGTTACTGTTATATAACTTTCTAGAAAAATGTGATTTTCCTTGATTAACAAATTTCAAAGTTACCTGCAATTTTGTTTTTTTGCTTTTCTTTTTAAATTACATTAGAAAAATGAATCAAGACAAATTACTTCTTCTAAACGATATCAACGCTGTAGAGAACAAAGATTTAGACTCGAAAAAACAGCGTCTTCTGTCTGTAATTGTTTCAGGCAAATCGAAAGCTTATCTCGGAAAAAAATACATGACAGAAGACATAGAATCCCTCACGGCTGATGAATTAAATAAACTACATTCTAAATATGAAAATCACATTGCTTCACTAATGACTAGGGATTTGAGTCGATCTCTTGTATGTCTATACACAAAAGCAGTGAGTGTGTTTCTACCTATAGACACTGACAGTCTATCACACGACCTTGAAAGCAACCCGATTGTTTCAAGTTCAATTGGCAAATTAGCATGCATAATGTTTCACAAGTTTAGCAATTACCTTGCACCTGTCGTAACATTGCTTGTTACCGGGAGTCATATTGATTTTTCAAAAATAAATTTTCTAGAAAAAGAAAAGGATGGACCAAATGGATGAGAACAAGACAACCCCACAACAGAACTCTGTTTTGACGCAGGTTCAAACAGTCATTAAACCAAAAAGCCCTGGTAGAGTTGAGGCAGGAAAAAGATTAGCCAAATATAACAGGCAAAAAAAAATTACAGCTTAAAGCGCAAACAGAAAAGGTTCATATATCTGACCCACCGTTAGGACCAGTGTCAATACCAACACCGTCACTACCGTCACACCCACAACAAAGTGAGAGACAAACAACTGAGTCTAATCCTGAACCTCAAACAACAAAATATATAGTTGTCGGATTTGTTGTCGGATTTGGTTACGTAGGTTACCAATTATACAAAAAGTACAAACCACAGACTCGTACAGTGTCCAAAAAATTAGACATTCCAAAAACAAAACCAGAAGTCGCCACATTACCAGTAACACCAAAACCTGTCGACCCATTTTACATGCAATAAATAAATTATTATTTTAATTTTTATTGCCTAAGAAAATGAGCGACACAAAGAACATAATGAACCTTGTCTATCACTCTGCTGTAATAAGTGGACTACCAGTAGCTTATTCTATGCTGGGTAAAAGTCTACTCAAAATGAAATCAGCAGACCTGAGCAGACTAGATTTTGAAGACAGTGCAAAGCTAATTGTAGTTGTAACAGCGTCGATTGCTACGAAAGACTTTCTCGTTAAGCAAGTAATTATTCCAGAAAATGTTTCTATGTAAATAAAAAAAGTATGGCTACAATAGCTATTATGATTGGTGGTGCAGTTGTTAATGCATTGGCTTTCAGTGGATCAAACTATCTCTTTTCAAAAATGGGTAGAGAGGAATCAGCAGAAGAAATGAAGCGTCACAATGAGGCATCAGAAAAACTTGCACAAGCCCAGCAGGATTATGAAAAACAACGAATAGAGAAACTTGATTTCATCAATGAAAAACTCAGACTTGAAGGCCATGCACAGCATACGTTTTCAAATACTGACGACGCAATTCGTGAGTATTTTCTCGTCACCGGTAATGACATGTCTACCCCAAAACCAAAACTAAGTGATTACTATCAACCAAGCACACAACAAAGAAATGGAGAAATAATCTTTGTTCTAGTGGGAATCACATTTGTTTATTTTAATGGTCTTTATATTGCTAGAAAAAATGAACGTCAAAAATAAACTATCAAAAATATATTACTCCCCAATTGGGTACTGGAAAAGTAACACCGCTATTCAAAAATTACACGTGGCCGTATTGGGTGATGTATCACTCAATCAAATAAAACAATGGTTACAAAAACAAGCGATTTGGCAGATAAATTTACCTGCGCTAAGAAAACTAACAAGAGCTCATTTTGAAAACACTATCCCAAATGACACTCATCAAATGGACCTCCTGTTCTTACCACACGATACAATAAGAAAGAAATGATACAAGTATGCACTGACTGTCGTTGACATTGCTTCAAGGTATAAGGACGCCGAACCCATAACTGACAAAAACGCAACTACAGTAGCAACTGCATTAACAAAAATATATAGTCGTGGTCCTCTGAAATACCCCAGACTTGTAAAAGTTGATGACGGATCTGAGTTTAAGGGTGCCGTTAATCAGTTATTTGCGAAGCATGGCGTACTGGTTAGACGCGGCATTCCAGGTGTACACAGATCACAGGCAATTGTAGAGAACTTCAACAAACAATTATCAGAAAGACTTTTCAGTTATCAGTATTCTAAGGAACTCATGCATGACACACGTAACACTGAGTGGGTAAAAAGATTACCACATGTGATAAAAGCAATGAATAACGAAGGACATGTAAAACCCGCTGATGCTATTAAATTGAAAACAATTACAGAGCCAAAAACAGGACCACCCCCAGCACCCGACACAAGTTTATTTACAAAACAGGTGAGATATTTATATCAACCAGGTGAAGCCAAAAACGATGTGAAGCGCAGAGCAACTGACCCTATTTGGTCTGCATCTGTTCATAATATAAAAAAAATAATTCCCGGTTCTGACGCATCAATATATTACCTGTATGAACCTGCCCCACAGAGGGCATTTGTCAGAGAAGAATTACAGATTATTCCCCCAGACACTGTTACTCATTTCAGTAACTAACTCGTCGATTAATTCTTCGACCAGTTCATCGGCTATTTCTTCAGATAACTTGAGTCTGTAGAGTCCAGGTGCATAAGCCTTTTCCTTACTGTGAAACACTCGTTTTGTGTCCCCAACTGCAAGTGACTTCTTATGTGTTTGGATCATTTCAATATTGTGTCTATTTGATCTCAGTGACTTGTTTGGATAATCAGGCATTAATGCCCCATCTAATACTTGCTTGTAATGTTCATGACGAATGTCTTTATTTTTAATCGCTGTTTTTTTAATACCTTTTGCTTTTGACTGACTACCTTTCTGGTGCAGTATAGAATACATTTTTGATCTCAGTCCAATGTACTCAACTATCGGCACACCATTTAGTTTATCTTTAAACTTACCAGGTACTTTTTTGTTTTGTGTGCTGTACAGTGGATGGTCTTTTGGATAGTCAGACGTGTCATACATATGTAACTCTGTTTTCATGTCTTCATAAAAGTCTTCAGTTGGCACGTCTATGATCATAGAGTCGGTGTCAGTGTATAGCAGACGACACTCAGGATATTTTGCTTTAAAATAATCATAATAAAATTCAAGCATCAACAGTTTTGATAACTCAAGAATTGCCATACCAATGAATACTGGCTTGTCCAGTTTCACTATCTTTTTTTTTTTTTGAGTGACACGGCATACAATGATAAATGAAACTCTTTATAGCCTGTGTACTGAGGCTTACCTGTAAGTTTAATTGCACCCGATTCAGTTGTGACAAGTCTCACATCTTTGCGGTGATGAGGATTTTCCATCGTCTTACCAAAACAGGCATTGTTCATAAGCTTAAAGAAGTCTTTGTCAAATGCAGTGTTGCCATCTCTCGCATGCAATGTTGTGTTCTTCATTATGTAATCTTCCATGAAAGCACTCTGATCAAATTGAATACCTCTGTGAATTTGTTTTTTAGTACTAACCCATGCCTTATGTAAAACTGCAACATGCGGTAATGGCAAACATAATTGAATTTGTCATTCAGATTTGGCACAAGTTTGGTGTCTTCTTTTTTCCTTTTTTTGGGTAGAGAGGAATCTGCAGAAGAAATGAGGTGACACAATGAGACATCTGAAAAATTAGCACATGCCTAGCAGGCGTACGAAAAATAGAGAATAGAAAAACTTGATTTCATCAATGAAAAACTCAGGCTGGAAGGTCATGCACAGGATATATTTTCAAATGTTGATGACGCTATAAAAGAATATTTTCTTGTTGCTGGCGAAGACATGTCTACCCCACAGCCAAAACTTAGTGACTACTACCGACCAAGTCCAGAACAAACAAAAAAAAAAAACGGAGAAATAATTTTTGTAATAATAGGAATGACATTTGTATATTTTACAGGAGTTTTTATTGTTAGAAAAAAATGACAGACCCCGGGGTTGGAACTAAGCTATCTAAAATATATTACTCTCCGATTGGCTACTGGAAAGGAAAGACTGGGATAGAGAAATTACATGCAGCTGTGGCCGGCGATGTCACACTCGAACAAATAACACAGTAGCTGCAAAAACAAGCAATTTGGCAAATTTATTTACCTCCTCCAAGAAAAATAACAAGACCCTATTTTGAAAACTCTACCCCTAATGACACCCATCAAATGAAGCTTTCTTCTTCTTCTCGAACGCCGTCACACTTGGAGTTTGGCTCTCAAAATGAAATCTGTGGTCTTCTGTAGCGCCTCCACAGGCCCGTACAGTTTCTCTTGTAGAGTGGCGGGCTTCGGCCATATCTCCTCCCTCAGCGGCTTTTATGAAGCTTTTATTTTTACCACATGATACATCTAGAAAAAGTGATACAAATATGCACTGACTGTTTTTGACATAGTCAAGGCATAAAGATGCCAAAGCCATAACTGACAAAAACGTTTTTACTGTTTCTTCAGCATTATCATTGAATTATAGTCGAGGTCTTTGTGCAAGTCGATGACGGAAGTGAATTCTAGTGCGCCGTTAATCAATTTTTTGCAAAGCATGGTGTGCTAGTGTGGTGAGGCATACCAGGAATGCACAGATCACAGGCAATTGTTGAAAACTTTAACAAACAATTATCAGAGATACTTTTTAGCTACCAGTATTCTAAGGAACTCAAGCATGATGCGCGTAACACTGAGTGGGTTAAGAGATTACCATTTGTGATAAAAGCAATAAATAATGAGGGTCATTTAAAACCCACTGATGCTATTAAACTAAAAACAATACCTCCACCATCAGGGCCAGGGTCAGGGCAAAAACCAACACCGCCTGACACAAGCTTGTTTACAAAACAGGTGAGATGTATCAATCCGGTTAGGCCAAGAATTACGTCAGGCACAGGGCAACTGATCCAATATGGTCTATGTCTGTTCACAATATTAAAAAAAAAAGTTCCCGGTAACCCATAGATTTATTATCTATATGAGCCTGCCCCTCAGAGGGCATTTGTCAGAGAAGAATTACAGATTATTCCCCCAGACACTGTTACTCATTTCATCAACTAATTCATCGATTAGTTCATCAACTAATTCATCAGCTATTTCTTCAAATAACGTTAGTCTGTAATGACCAGGTGAATAAGCCTTTTCCTTAGTGTGAAACACTCGTTTTGTGTCTCCTACTGCAAGTGACTTTTTATGTGTTTGGATCAATTCAAGATTGTGTCTGTTTGATCTCAGTGTCTTGTTTGGTTAATCAGGCATTAGATGTCTATCTAAAACTTGCTTATAGTGTTCATGATGGATGTCTTTATTTTTTATCGCTTTTAAAAAAAAATTCCTTTGGCTTTCGACTGACTAACCTTTTGGTGTAATATGGAATACATTTTTGATCTCAGTGCAACGTACTCAAATATAGGCACTCCATTCAGTTCATCTTTAAACTTTCCAGGCACTTTCTTGTTTTGTGTGCTATACAGCGGGTGGTGTTTAGGACAATCAGACGTGTCATACATATGCAACTCTGTTTTCAAGTCTTCATAAAAGTCTTCAGTAGGCACATCTATGATCATAGAGTCAGTGTCAGTGTATAACAGTCGACAGTCAGGATACATCGGTTTGAAGTAATCATAATAAAATTCAAGCATTAATAATTTTGATAACTCAATATTGCCATGCCAGTGAATACTGGCTTGTCCAGTTTAACAATCTTTTTTTTTTGAGTGTTACTGCATACAATGACAGAAGAAATTCTTTATACCCTGTGTACTGTGGATTAGCTTTAAGCTTAATTGCACCTGATTCAGTTGTGACCAATCTCACATCTTTGTGGTGATGAGGATGAGATATGGCCGAAGCCCGCCACTCTACAAGAGAAACTGTACGGGCCTGTGGAGGCGCTACAGAAGACCACAGATTTCATTTTGAGAGCCAAACTCCAAGTGTGACGGCGTTCGAGAAGAAGAAGAAGAAGAAGGATTTTCCATCGTCTTGCCAAAACAGGCATTGTTCATAAGCTTAAAGAAGTCTTTGTCAAATGCAGTGTTACCATCTCTTGCATGCAGGGTTGTGTTTTTCATTTTGTAATCTTTCATGAAAGCACACTGATCAAAGCTTATGCCTCTGTGAACATTTTTTATAGTACTAACTCATGTCTTATGTAAAACTGCAGTAAGCGATGGTGACAAACGTAATTTTATTTGTCATTCAACTTTGGCACAAGTTTAGTGTCTTCTTTTTTTCTGTCAAGGACATTTTCTCAACAGCCAATGGATAATCATTGTGGTAATCATGTAGATGGTGTGGGTACTCCAGGTCGACTTCAAAGATCCAACCCTTTGCATCATTTCGGTCATGAGTCATAATACAGTTTGTTAAGTATGTTATATCACACTGTGACAAATCATGCAGACAAACGTTTTTCAAGGGCAATAACTCACACATCGCAAAGCCATACAAATTGTTAGTGTCCACGTACATATGAATGACCTTGACCTTGAGGGGTCAAAGTCAAGGCCAGCAAGATATTTGTTGTTGGCTTTGGCATAGTTGTTTGCAGCTATACTAATGCCTCCTCCCAATCCACCTTCCACCATTTCACCCATCGTGCGATCATACAACAGGTCTATTGATATCTTACTGGATTTTAAAAATGCATCCCATGTCATGCCAGGACTAGTTATGTAACTAGCCAGGTCAAGACCGTAGTGCAACAAACCCTTTTCACGGTAACTTTCAAATATGTCTGCTAGCAAACAAACGTCAGTTTTCACGTACTGATCGTGGTAGTCACCAATTGTTTCACACCCTAGTTCATCCCATGCATCAAGAGCATGCTGGTGTTCACAGTCAGAAATACCTTTGCCATTTTAAGGTAGAATAAAATGCCTCTTTTGGTGGCAACTCCTTTCTTCAAACACAACCCAGTGATGAATGTACTCGTAGGGGTAGACTCCTTTCTTGATCAACTCTGGCTCAAAATATTTACTTGTAATTGGAAATGATGTCAGGCCTTTTGCCAGACTAGCAAGCCCTAAAGACAAATGTTGCATTGAGTCATAAAACACTAATTTGTTGTCTAGTCTAAACGTTAAGTACTTCTCAGTTGTCTGGGCAATACAACTAATGTTTTTGTAAGACACATCTACAACACGCATAGTAATGTGTTAATCATATCCTTTGAGATTGTGGAAAAAGATAGGCAGTTTGTATGTCTTGGGATCTATTTTTAATTTTAAGTTACAGTTGCCATGTGCAGCACCTCTGTAACGCCCAGTTATGTGGTCATGGTCGCAAACTTTATCACCTCCCAGAGGTTGTTCACAAAACCAACATGTCTCCGCTGCATCAAAATTTAGTTTGTCTTTTTCTGTCATCACCAAAGGCATTTGACACTTTTCCAGATACTGTACTACACTATTATATTCTCATTTCTGTTAAAAACACAGCTGCTTCATTTTCACCCCTGTAGATAACAGGTTCTGTATGCTCACCGTCTGACCTAACAAGAATGTATCTGAAGGAACACACCACTTGGTCACTCAATATTACAGTCTTTGGTAATGATTCTGGAACAGGACCATCATATTGTACAACAGTGATTCAAAATCAGCATACACTACAAACGGCAGTTCTTAAAATATACCTGACTACCAGGATCTGGGTACCTAAGTATTGTTTGAATGTCATCAGCCAACCTACAGTGCTGGACATGATAATGTGCCAACTTTATGGAGGAAAACCTTTGTAAACATCTTTTACAAAATTCTTGTTTCCCATCATGTTTTGTTGTATGCCCATGAATTAGCTGTGACATATTTCTGATAATTGTGTAATCACTTATTAATAACAGGTCAACATGGGGATTGCTTTTCTTCTGACTGTCCGTAGATGGGGGCAAGTGGTGATGCTCTAATTGGTTGTAACTTGTTAAGAGACTCATTATCCCATACATACACATTCACAGATATCCCAGGATTTAGTTCTTCAAACAAGTCTATGTCCTCTACCTTAACAGGAAAATCTATACCAATGAAGTTGAGTTCGTTTACAAATTTAGTGTAGTTAGATACTCGTTCAGGTTTTGTTTTTACAAAGTGCAGTTTGGCAAGCACACACCACATGAAACAGAAATTATCATTGTTCTGTATAATTATTGATGACAGCCTTTTTGTTTGCAACCTTAGTTGGCAGTGGCAACCATGATTTGCCTAAAATAGGATGATATCTTGACTGCCTCAGTTGTAGTTCATTTACATGACCTTCGTGCCAACCAGACCCCTTCATTCTAGCTCTGTCAATTGCTTCAAGAAAGTCAGGCAACAGTCTGCCTCTAAACACGTTCTCTAGTTCTCTTCTTGCATTAACAGTGTGTTGTCTTGTTGATATATATGATACAATCACCTCACCATCTACCCTGTTAAATTCTATTTTAGCAACAACCTGAATCTCTACACTACTGGATAGAAGATTAACTTGTATGACAGAAAATGATTTTTCTATTGATTCAAAAACATTGTAAGTATTAGATATAGGTAAGTCTGTTGTGTGAAACATTTTTCGTAAGCTTGAAGGGCTTTGAGCGTTGTCTGTCATTTTTATTTGTCCAACAAAATAATAAATAGAAAAATATTATTACCACCATCGTTGGTTTCTCTGGCACTGCTCATGCCATATGTGTAATATCACTTTATTGACAGTAACAAATTCAATATAATCATGCTGTTTACTTAGTTGATGGAATATATGTTCACACAGTCCAAACTAGTCACAGTTAGCATCATAAACTCTAAAGGCATGTGTCTTAAGATCAACAGTCTCATACTTATAACATGGTGGACCATCAGAATATCCCAAAGTCACATTATATGCCATATATATCTTTGTTGGTGTTATAGTTATATGCTTGGCTGAAACGACTGTTTAAATTGTGTTTTTAAGTCATAAAAGCGCTCAACATCTTTGAAGCAGCCTGTGATATCAGTGGTTTGTCCATCCATCATTTTTATTGGCCAAAACAAAAGTATAAATTAATTTACTAATCCATACCCTGTAGGCTGATCTGTCTTTAAGATAAGCTTTAGATGCTTAGTTGATTTTAGTTTGCTTTTTACAACGTCTCGTTCATGTTTGCTGGGTATGACATCGTTCTCTCTGAGACAGTCTTAAAAGCTGTCATGATCCTTAAAGTAAAACAAACAGATAAACTTTAGTTGCTCTCGAAAATCTTTCAGTACAGCATTATATTTTTGAGTGAGAATCTATACACTGATGTTTCCGTGTCTGCAACTGAAAGCAAGTTCTGCTAATGTGTTTCTCTTCTTAACAATATCCTTCTCTGCAGAGCAATCATCAACAATAAACAAAGTTAGCTGCCTTGAAATTGCTTATAAAAATACTGCAGGTAGTCATTCAGTTTTTTCTCAGGGTCGACTAAATAAATGTTGTAATCAGACCAAATGAATAAACGATTGTGATAAGCTTTGTTGTGTTTGATTGTAGGACAAAATATTACAATGTTTTCAAAATGGTAGATGTACCTTGTTTGTTAGAGGTCAAGAACAAATTCAGTTTTCCCACAGCCTGTGGCACCACAAAACAAACCACAGTGTGGGTCAAGTGTCATCAAGTTCATTTTAATACTAATTATAATTTTAATACAGGTGACTACTTAGCCTGCTTTCTTGAATATTTAGTTGAGCATCATAAATCAGATACAAAATATACATTTATTGCTCCAGCAGTTTCAGTCTTTTTATGTATCTGAATTGTAATTAATTCACTACCATTTTCGACAGCATGACCTGACCCATGTAGGTAGTCGTCGTCTGTACTACGCAGGTCTAGCCAAAGTGCAAACTTGTTTGTCAGGTATTGTACAGGTGCCGGAGTCAGGGATGGGGGTTGTTACTGTCTGTACGGGTGATGGTGTTATTAGCTTTACTGGTGTTATTAAAGATTGTAATGCAAGCGGTGGCTGTAGGTGTGTGGTTGTTGTTGGGCTTAAGTTTACTGTTTGATTGAGACCTAATTTCTGATCATGCCCTGCAACAATTATTTCATTATTATAATTTTTTATTGTCCCCATTTAGAGTTGAAGATCAAATGGCAACATGTATAACCCAATGCCAACTACGAAGTCAACTTTGGATCTGGCATATCTGAGAACGTCTTGGTAGCGTTGTATGCTTGATGGGAGATCTACTGCTGAATTGATAGAGTCTTCCAGGTTTGCAAGAAATTGTTTTTGTGCTTCAAATTTGCCACTCCCGTTTAAGATGTTTGATTTTGTTTGAGCTTGTGCTCCTAGTAGACACCACACATACGTTCTGATAGATTCATTTATGCGTTCGACTCCCTCTTGAGTAAACCCGTCACTTCTGTCTAAGACAAATGTGGTCCAGGCATTAGACTGTTCTATTGAAACTAACCAGACTTCAGATTTTGATGAGAATGAAGAGTAGGGAGGCCAGTAATCTTGAGGGTATTGTCTGTGACTCATAGCATAATACAATGTACCCATGCTGTGGTGATCATTAAGTTTTTGTGCAAAGTCATACTTAGTACTAATGTTAAATTCATTGCAGATGCGTTCAAACACTTTCATATTTATGGGGTTATTATACCTATTGAAACTGGAATCAGTGGGCAGTGGGGTATAGAGTGCTGACAGTATTCTCCTAAGCTGATAATACGTGTTAAAATGATAGACAGACCTAATCAGTTTGTTTGAGTGATTCAAATGGTCTGTAAAAGAAACACCCCAGCCTGTAGTTGAACACTATATAGCAAAGTTAAGATGGTTTTTGGAACATTTGTAGTGGGCTTGAGAGCCACTTTTTTTTGCAGTTGCATCATCTGTAATTGGAGGGTTTATTTATTGGTCCTACAGATTTGGAACCTTTACTTGAAATAAATCTCCTTTGGACACAGCTATATCGAGCTGATGTAGTTGAATTATTTTCTGGTCATAAGTAGGTGCGACATTGTACTTGGCATCCACATTAAATTGAAACGCATTTATAGTAACAATTGTTGTTGATTTAAATTCCATCGTGCTTTTTTATGAGATAATAAAAATGTTTATAACCTTAACAAATCTTGACAGAAGCAAACCAGTGCAGTTTACTAATGGGATTGATAATCGAGATGGTAGCAAGGATGTAGCTATCCATGAAATGTTCTACACTGTAAAGTGGTTTAATGTAAAAACTAACCGTGAATATTATGTAACTAGCTCTATTGATAATATATTAGTAAAGAGTGTTGGTTTACAAGCTGGGCATTATGACTTTTGTACTTTACCTGAATGGCTGCAAAATAAATTTAAAATTAAAGCAACTTTAAATCCGGCTAACTCACTTGTTAGATTGGAATTTCCAAAAGTTAGTGAGCTTTTATTATCAGGTATACTTTTAAGGTTACTTGTTTTTTTTAGGTGAAAAAACAATATATTCAAATGAAGATTGGAAATTATATGATGATTATGATGAAAATAATCCGTTGATGCCAAATAAACAAAAAATAACTGGAATATATCCTGTTCATTTGGCAGTACGGACAGTATTAAATGTTTATTTGAAAAATTAAACACATCTGAAAATATACATAATGGAAAGCCTTCAACTTTGTTAAGATGCTTGCCAACTGGAACAGCCCCTTATTGTGAAAGCGTATTTGTTAGATTTCCAAATTTACAGTTTAAAAAAATTAGGCTCCAGTTTCTCTGAATCACTGTGTTTATCTGTAACTAATCAGGATGGTAAACCAGTTCTGGTGCATGATTTTAGTGTTGTGTTAGAAGTTAAATAAATTTTATTTTTGCTGAATAAAAAAATGAGTGGTCTTGGTCCAAAGCCAAAATTTCTACCAGTTGCCTGTCCAGTAATAGAGTTAAAAGATTTGGCTGATGTTCAAGGTTTTGATAAAGAAGGTGAGGTGGCAGAAGTGTATGGTTTTGAACTAGATTCCGTTGGGTTGTACAAGCGGAAAGTAATCAATGACATGAAAGATGGCACCGAAAGACCAATTCCTAAACATGGTCAACTTTGTGATGTTACTGTTCCTATAAATATTGCGCTCTACATCTTAAAAAATGTAAGTAATAAGTGGGGAGTTGTTCCGGCTCCTAAGCCTGTACCACCTGCTCCCACAATTGACTGGGACATAAAGTTTGAATTTATTAGTCCTTATGTATATACTGATGAAGGAGCCTTAGTATTTAGGAAAGCTATAACTCTGGGCCATTGCTTGTGAGTCTTGTTCCAAACTTTCCCAAAGACAACAATAGCAGAGATAACTAACAGTGCAAGAGTATGAAAAACAGAGGTATCTTCTTACAAATAGAAAGGGTAGATCAGATACTTCTGTTGTGTTTGCGCCAGCAAATTTTGCCATAGCAAGACAAGCGACGATAGTTTTTTGAAATTATCATGAGATCTTTAGATGCAGCCAAAGAATGAAATATCGCACAGGGAATCAAACTTAAGTGGGATGACTCAGTAGTAGAGTCAACAAAAGTCTTTATTGCTATTAGAAAAGGCACAGATGTAGATGTATTGAGTAGTAATCCAGCTGTTAAGGTGGTGGTTGATAAAACAACTTTCTTTCATTTAAGTTTTATAAACCTGGAACACATAGATCTTGTTTCTTTTTATTATGCCAGCAAATTGTATTCTCTTGAAGAGTTGCAAAATGTAATCTCTGATTAAAGTTAAAAAAATATTTGTCATAAAAAATGGTAAACTTGTATCCGCAACTACCACCAACTGAGCCGATTGTGGCCAATAAAACATTACAGGCAGACTCATTCTGATTAATAAATATTAAAGAAGTGTTGAAGTATTTGGAAGGTGAAGAGGCAAAATATTCCAGGTGTAAATGACGTTATAGCACAGTTTTTAATTATGTACAAAACACATCAATGGCTGTGGGTGGGGTTTCAGCTGGATGTTCTGTAGGGGGGATAGCTCTGTTAGTGACAGGAATTGATAGTATAATCAGAATTGCTATTGAAGGTGTTAGCATTGCCACATGAAACAAAAAGCATTGAGTATGCTCACTCGTGCAAAGCTGAGCAGTATGAAACTTATTATCAATAAAGCGTTCGAGGACAATAGAATTGATGATGATGAATTTAAGAAAGTGCAGGATGATTTGACCAATTACAAAAAAAAACAGAAGTCTGAAATTTAGAATAAGATGCGTAGTCAACCCGTAAATGGTGAAGAACTAGCAAAGATTAGTTTTGGTAATCGTACATTATTTCTATTATACACTTCACAGAGAGATGTCGCACCACTCATGCCTGTCTATTAACCCCATCAGCTCCAACACCAGAGTATCACTGAGAAAAAAGTTGTGTTTTTGTCCATGTGACTTGGCAAATCTGTCCGAGTATCTTGTTGACTAGAGTCAAGAACGTATAAGAACTTATGTTAAGACACTTATAAGAATTTGTTTTAAGTCACTTGTAAGAACTTGTGACAACTAACTTATAAAAACTTAAGGAGGTAACTTTAAAGTTACTTGCCAGTTGTACGTAACTTATAGGTTACATTATCATGTTCTTGTAATTTTTTTTTTTTTTTAGCATGTGTGTGTATTGTTGTTTTTTTAAAAGATATTATTAATCATTAGAAATGCTTTGTGGCTAAGCCACGGCACAGTGTTTGATGTTTAGGCATGAAATCAATATAAAATAAAGGATGCTCGTTTAGAAGCTTCACTTTCTCTTTCTCTGGAATAAAAAAATTGTAGGCATGATAGGAAGTCTACATTTTTCTCTCTCTGAAAGTAAAAGTGGGTGATCTATAACACAACACCTCTCTTATCACAGATTAAAATCTGACAATACATCAATTTGCAATTTCTCAATGAGATACAATTTCTCAGGAATTCAGGTATACAAGCCACTGTGCCTACTGACATACTCAGGCTTAGATAGAAACCACCTCACACCTGACTTACTTCATTAAGTACGTATAAAACAGGTTTTTTTCTGTAAAAGGCTTAGATTCTCAGGAGCCTAGGTCTTTTCAGGCTTAGATTCTCAAGATTTTTTCTGAGTCAGATTCTCAAGAGCCCTGCTTTTACAGGATTTCAGTCAACTGACAAGCCTTATATAAATATAATCTCTTACCTTTCTCTGGGTACTGCGGTGGTCAGGTGGACTAATCACTGGTAAAGTGAGGAAGGATAGTATGCGCAAACTATCCTCTTTCTGTGCCAAGGTTCATTTCATGGCCTCGGCGTATAGTTGACAGGCCACCTCCACAAGAGCTTTCACAGGAAAGATGAACGCGCAAACCCCCAGGGTTATAGCCCCCTCTATAGGTGGTGAATTAAGTGCGTTAATAACCCGGGTTACATCCTATCCTGTGAAAGCAGGTGGAAAGCCCACAGCAGTCCTTTTATTTATTTTTTCTATTTTTTTCTTCTTTTTTTTCTATTTTTTTTTCTTATTTTTTTTATTATGCCAAATTAAATTAATTTTTTCTATTTTTTTTTAATATTTTTTTTTCTATTTTTTTTCTTTTTTTCTATTATTTATTATGCTTTATATAATTATAACCTGGTCAGTCTCCTTCAACTCTATTTTCAGGCGTCTGTTAAGACATGCAAAAATCTACACATTACAGCTATGGCAGGCTCTTGAGAATCTTACCCTGCTCATGAGAATCTGAAAAGGCATTGACTGCTGAAAATGTAAGCCCCCCTCCCCCCCCCCACCGGGCAGGAAAGGTGTATAGTACATAAATCTATTAATACTTCAGTGGACAAGAAAGGTATATCTCTTAACCCCCCCCCCCACTCCCCCCCCCCTTTAAATAGACTCATCCATTTGGGTGTTTTTGCATTGACAATTCCGTCATCAACTAATGAATGTATTATTGAATAACCCACATAACGTCAAATAACCCAATTAACGTTAAATAACACAATTAATGTTAAACTAACCTAATTTGGCTTTGACTAAGTACAAGACATGAACAGAGTGTGTGGGTATGAAAAAGTCGTGGAGCATGACAAATGTTAGTCATGTCTAGTCAGTCTAACTCACTTGATAAGCCTGACTTAAAAGCAGACAGTACAGTTGTCTGAAACCATGTGAAAACAGGGGCTCTTGAGGATCTGTCTTTGTGACCTGTGAGAGTTTATAAAAAAAGACATGGGTTCCTGAGAATCTTAGCCTCTTGCAAAACAAGCTCTGTTTTTTTATGTGCTCATACGGAGGAAGATAAAGAGGGTTTCCTAGCTAAGCCTGAGGTTATTCAGGCCCCTCTATAACATGATATTTAAGATTAGCCACCCTTGCCATTGTTGTGAAATTGAATAGACACTGACGCAGTAATGACTAGACTGGCCAAGCCCAGTCTCATGATGACTATCGGGAATTTCCGCAATACTGTAAGCAGACAAACAGTGCTTAGTCTAGTCATTTCTCGATAACAGCTGATTGCTGATTTGCATTCATTTGGAAAGATAAAGGCTTACAGCATTGATACTTTAATTAGGTTAATTTGTTTAATATGTTGGTGGCATTATTGATACAGGTGGGGGTTGAAATTTCTTTAAGTTTATTTTTTACTGAGCTTCAGAAATTGTCTCTGTTGGTGATTTACTGTGTGTGTGTGTAGGGGGGGGGGGGAATAAATGGGTGGTGAAGCCCCAAAAAGGTATTATTTAAGGTGTAAACTCTGTCATTGTTTTAATGGTGGTGGTGGTGGTGGTGGGGGGGGGGGTTGTCCTGTCAGTATATATATCTTTATTTTTACTGAGTTTATTTAAAGAGTTTTGGTTTTGAGAGAGCCGCGGTTATATGAGCGTTGTTTACTTAAAATGGCTAATTAAGCTAATTAAGCTAAGTAATTTAAGATAAAAAAAAATTGTCCAAGGGTGTTCATTATGTAAATCTCTAACATACATATATCACAATCAAGCAGACTCTAAAAAAAAAAAAACCAACACACATATGTATAGCAGTCATTCTACTAAGTATGCACACACATCTAAGTAAGTAAAATAAGATAAATCTATAGCATAATAACCATATTATTATCAAAAGAACTAACTGACTCAAAGTGCTCTGGACAAGTTCCGGATGTTTACATATGGAAACAGCGGACATTTCTAGTGATGCCCAGAGATCTCTAACCATCAGTATCGTCTGCTACTGTTTCCAATGTAAACATTCACTTTTACTCAGTTACTTTCAACTGTTTAGCGAAATTTAAAAAAAAATATGTATCACATACCTTCACCGACTCGATCTTGTCTGTCTGTGCAGCGGTTCATTTTTCAGTCGAATACTTCTTGTTCTTCCCGTCGAGTAGAACACCATCAGGCAATGGACAACTGAGAATTTAACCATGTTTACAGCACAATTTATTAGTATTTTTTCTAAAGCAGACAAGCAAACAAGTTCTATACAATTTGCAACTTATCTTGTCAGTGTAGACGAGTTCATATACTGTAGAACTTTAAATAACCGCAATGGCGTATCGGTGATGTGCCGCATAAAAGATATGCAGGAAAAAAATGTTTAGAAATATTTACAGCGTTAGCAAGCAGCTTGAGGATTGAGATAGTGGCGGCTGACTGCACTGCATGGCCTCGTGAATAAAAGCACAAACAGCAAACTTCGGTCAGCCATCTTTGAGGCCTGCAATCACTGTGAAACTGCCCGCTGAAGCATCAGGGATAGAAATTGTAGCTTCCCGTTCCTAAACGGGTAGCGCCCATGTAAGGGGCATCTAAGCGATGTACCGTTTTGCCGGGTGTGCCAGAAACTTTCCGTTGCAACTTCACTTGTATGTCAATGGCATTTTCTCTGCGTACAGACCCCGCATCGTAATTTCGACAGCTTCAAAAAGATTTTTTAAGACATAACGGAAACAAAATTTTAGTAACTTTGGGCATAAAAATGTGACGTTAGTCACACTTTAAGTAATCGTCAGCCAGTGTAAGAGGTATACATCATAGGTGATCATAACTATTTTTGTGATCTGACCCTGTGTTCCTTATATGGAGGAGGTTTGTGGGTCTGTAGAGCAGTATCTATCACAATTTTCACAAGTGGCTATGTTGTTCCTCAGACGGAGGAGTAATTGGTAGTGTAGTGTTGTTGTCAAACACAAGGCGATTGCTCCTGCAGAAACTCCAGGTACAACAATCTTTTCAATAAGAAAATCAACACCATATAAGAATCAGAAGTGCCTGATTAATCTTGTTTTGTTAGGGGGGTATGATGGAGGCAGAGAGGAGGACAAGTGCAAGTAGATATGATCAGCCCTTCCTTTTATAAAGTGTCAAAAGGAGTGAAGAAAAGCAAAGAAAAAGAAATCAGAGGTAGAAGGAGCTAAACAATACAGGGAAATTAACCAGGATATCAAGAAAAGCATAAAACAGGCAAAGAATAAGTGGACTGAAGAGTATAATCACGTAGAAGAAAATATTAACAAAAGTAATAGCAAAAAAAGCATACCAGCTAGTGAAAAACCTGACCAGTGTAAAACAAGGACGCTCCTCGATCATTCAAGATAGTGAAGGAACTGTCTTATGGAAGATCAAGACATACTGAAGAGATGGACAGAGTACTGCTCAGATTTGTACAACCATTGAGCTACATGGGACCCAGGCATACTTGTCAACCCATCCGTGACCAACAATGGCAACTATCCCATCCTCCAAGAAGAAATAGAGGCTGCAGTGAAGTCGCTGAAAAAAAGGGAAGGCAGCAGGAGCAGACAACATCCCTTCTCCAAGAAGGGGGAGAAGACATGATAAGCGCCTTACTAACAATCTGCAATAAGATCTGGCAGTCAGGGGATTGGCCCACACCATGGACCCAATCACTTATAATAACTCTCCCCCCCAAAAAGGCAACTTACATCAATGCCAGAATTATCGTATGATCAGTCTTATGTGCCACCCAAGCAAATTCATGTTAAAGATCCTACTGAACAGGCTGAAGCCACAGGCAGAGGAAATCATAGCTGAGGAACAGGCAGGCTTCAGACCAGGGTGCAGCATAACTGAGCAGATCTTCAACCTGAGAGTTCTATGTGAGAGGTACCTCCAGCACCAGCAAGACCTTTATCATGTCTTTGTGGATTTTAAGAAAGCGTTTGACAGGGTGTGGCATGCAGCCCATTGGTCCACCATGAAGCTATACAACATCAGTGCCAATCTGATCAAAGTCATAGCAAACCTTTACAACAAGGCCACTAGCGCAGTCTGCTTCAACGGCAAAATAGGAAACTGGTTTAGGACTACAGTCGGAGTCAGACAAGGCTGCTTGCTCTCACCTACTCTTTTCAACATCTTCCTTGGAAAGAATCATGACAGACGCTCTGAAAGATCATGAAGGAACTGTAAGTATTGTAGGCAAAACAATCACGAACTTGCGCTTTGCGGACGACATTGATGGCCTTGCAGGAACAGAGAAGGAGATAGCTCAGCTGGTGGAAAAGCTGGACAGTACAGCCATTGCGTATGGGATGGAAATCAGTGCAGAGAAGACCAAACTGATGACCAATAACACCAGTGGCATTGGCACTGACGTCATGTTTGGAAGCCAAAAACTGGAAACAGTTAATAGATTCAAATACTTAAGAGCCATTGTGACAGATGATGGATCAAAACCAGAAATACTGTCCGGGATTACGCAGACAACAACAGCACTGACAAGATTGAAGACCATATGGAAAGACAGAAACATCTCACTCTGCTCCAAGATCAGACTGATGCGCTCCTTAGTAATCTCAGTGTTCTTGTATGCCTGCGAGTCATGGACCCTCACAGCAGACCTCGAAAGGAGGATACAAGCCACTGAAATGAGATGTTTTCGAAGGCTTGTTACGATTGTGGTTGTGTTGTCATGTGAGAGCATGCATGTGTTAATCGTAGGAAACGATCCGATATTTATTTGAGCTATCATAGTTACGATTCACGTACCTTTTCAGTAAGATTCTCTTTCAATTCGCGCAGATGGCGGTTTTGGCTTTGTTATGATACGCTTAGTTTAGTCCGGAAGCTTCTAGCAAGGTCGCGCTGAGAATAGCGGTCGATTTTTGTTTTGCGTAGATTCGCTGAGTATAGATTAGAACCTTCGAGCAAGGTCACGCCGTCTAGTGACCGCGTACGTGTGTCATCAGAGGAGTAGGTAACATTTCGCTACGTTGTATTGTAGACATTGAAATAGTCATAGTTGTTTACTGTGCGCGTGAAGTTGGCAGCCAGTTGGTGTGTTTTTTTGAAAGATTGTGAAACTTCTGGAAAGATTTTGGCTAGGTCGTGAACTGTCTTCCATACTTTTGTGTGTCATCATTACACACTAGGATTTGGGGCTGAAATTATTAGCCGAATTTTTGTAGCCTATTGTAGTTATTCTAGAAAATTCTTTCTTTATTAATATTTATGAGTTTCAGTTACGTGTTTCGTTCTGATTGGTTGCGTTGTATGATTTTCTTGGATTATTCTAGAAATTGGTTGCACTATAAAAGATTGGTGTTGGGAAGCACGTTCGTATATTGTCACGCATTGTCAGTTGTAAGGACACACAGTTTATCGTAGGTACGTGGCCCGTATAGGGTGTACATTGTGAGAGACGCAGCGTAACGGTGGTGTACGTTGTATGAGAAACTTTGTGTCGATAGTGTGGACATTTCGAGGGTTGACTGCTGAAACGTAGTATATCACTTTTTTTGAGATTTTGACCTTTTGGTATCATCAGACTCAGGAAACGATGCTCTTTTGTCTGAGCTATATATATATATATATATATATATATATATATATATATATATATATATATATATATATATATATATATAATATATATATATATATATATATATATATATATATATATATAATATATATATATATATATATATATATATATATATATATATATATATTTATATATATATATATATATATATATATATATATATATATATATATATATATATATATATATATATATATATATATATATATATATATATATATTAAATTCATTAGCTTTAAAAATATTGATTAGAACCGAAAACATGTTCAGGCAAACATAGAGAATCAATCACCGCCGAAACATAGTTGCTGAAGATGCGGCTGTAAGGTCTTATATTACCAAAGACAATACATTATAAGACAAATCACTCGCCCCGAGAGTGCGAGGACGTGCTTTGAGAGTTTTCTCCCTTGTAATCGTGTTGAATCATGGCTGACCGAACGAGGCAAGGGCTGACTTTTGCAGCGCAATTCACTTGTTCGAACGCCCGCTACAAGCCAAGTTTCACCGGCATGTCAGTTTTCCTTTTTCCCAATGAAGAAACAAGGTAAGCTGATTACTCTGTGGTCTTATCTTTGCATAAATGCATAAATTTACGACCGTATAATAATTTCATGGCGCAGAGAATGTCTATCTCGAAAATTTTCGATTCTGAATTAGAGTTGCCAGGGCGATACTCAGGCATAGGTCCCTCGTGTGATATGTATCTTTGGGCTTAAATCTGGGAGAGTGGAAAACTGATCCAACTGCAAACAGACCCTAGCCGGCTCTCCACGCCGTGAATTCCGAGAAATGTCAGTGGAAAAGTGATCTAACGACCATTTAGATCCAGAGTAATTATACGTTCCTAGTAATTTTGTTTTCAAATGTAGAAGAGGGCAGTATGTACATAGACCAGTTTTCCTGTCCCATTGTATCCACGTGATGGTGGACTAACTCAGGTTAGATCTAGTCATTTGTGCCACACGTGCTTAACTTGGGCGAGAAAAAGTATTCTTTAGGCTACACGGACCTTTCCCTTTCGTTCAAGGCAATACGACTGATAGGGAGAATCCTGTGTAAGTTTCACGTTCTTAATCAAGTTGTTTTAAGACCGATGTTCCGATCAAAAAGAGGAAAGTACTGGTGATAAATTAAGCAAAGAAACCTTGAGTTGTAAGGTCGTTGATAAAATTCAGTCGTTGCAAAGTTACTTCGCTTTCATTGTCTATCAAGACTTAAAATACAAAAGTATAAAAGATCATGCAGAACTCTGTCCACTGTACTGTTCTCACGAAAGACGCCTACAGACTACAGTATTTAGCTGGTGGTGTTTTAGTACTTGTATTTCAGTCTTTGTTATTCTCCCAACAGATGTCCGGGTGCAGAATTCGTGCAGAGAAGATCTTTTGGGACTTTTACCTGCTGAGCTGCGTTCACGTTCCTACAGGCTGTGCAGTATCCATTTTGAAAACAGCCAGTTCACGTGCGCCGGCTGTGTTTTCGGTGCCCAACCCACTCCCACAACTAACAACAGAGACGAGGGATACCGCTACACATTCAGAAGCGCCGCCTCACAAGCAGGCACGCATGTCACTGCAACCAGGTATTTTCAATGAATAAATATAATTTGATTTATAATGTGTAAGCTGAAATTTTTAATGTATCAAAAATTACCAAACAATGACAGCACAAAAGATTAGTTGTGTGAGTTGTTTTCACAACTGGGGTCGTAAAATCTGTTGACTATTAAAATCAGACAAGCAGATTTTAAATTTGGATGAATTTTCGATGGCCTTTTTGTGTGTGTTCGCGCCTGCATGTGTGTGTGAAAATACATTTTTTTGTCAGTCATATGAAATGTGAATTAATTTTTTTTGATCTGTGTAAATATGCTGTGGATTATCATGATATCATTAATGATTTAATGCATGGTTGCTTGTGTGTGTGCAGATGAGTCCAGTGGAGAAACTGGTGTGGGGGAACTGCAGCAACAGGACTGGTGGTCAGGACAGCGATTCACCAAGAAAGCAGGCTTTGAAGAAAAGTATCAAAACTGTGCGCAACAGATTGTACTGCCTTCAGAAGAAATGTAATTACGACAGAAAGACGGCAAACAAGGAAAGAAAAGACATTAACACTCAAAGAGAAGAAGGATGCAGCAGCGAAGAGCCACTTGGCCCATTTTTTGCCTGATTCGTTGTTAAGTTTATTTCAGCACAGTTGCGTGAAATACACAAAAAGAAACAAGGCCGGAGATGGACGGAGACAGAAAAAACAATAGCTTTATCTTTGTTTCATGCAAGCCCCAAGGCATATCATTATGCTTGCAAAATTCTTTGTCCTCCTGTCAGTTTCAACCTTACGGAAAACTATGCGAAAGGTTTCAGTCTGCCCCGGCTTTAGTGCCAAAGTTCTGAAAGCACTTCAGATTAAAGTGTCTGTACTGCCGCCAAAGTCAGATCTGTGTGCAATAGTACTAGACGAAATGACAATAAAAGAACAAGTCACCTACAACAACAACAAAAAAACGTGATCAACTAGAAGGGGCAGAGAATTTTGGGGGAGGACGAGAGGACAAAGCTTGTGGTAAACCATGCGACTGCCTTTGTTGTAAGGGGTTTAGTTTCCCATTGGAAGCAGCCGAAGGTCTGGTGGGGGAGGAGGGAGTTGTTGGAGAACATAATTCTGATCGGTGATGACATGTTTATCTGTTTACATGGTAATGACGTTTAGATCTAAAGGTGGTGGGCATGTGACTGATGGTATTGTCTGTTGTACGTCTTATGATAATTCAGCCTATTTCGTATATTCATGTTGACCTGCTATTTTGTGTATGATGAATAATTTTGTCATACATTTACATGTGTTGGGTGGATGGATGAATTGAGAGGAGGAGACAGAACAGGTAATCAATGATCATTTCTTATTAATCTCTTTGTGCATACTATCGAAGGTACTGTTTACAGTTTCTAACGGGTGTATGCATAAGGTGGTTAGCGTGGCCTGTGTATAATCACTATTTGGTTTTCTTGATAATACCTGCTGCAAGTTGAACCTGTATTAATAAACTGATCTTTTTGTGAGATTGTTTAAAACAACTGATATTTGCTGTAAATTATTTCTTATTTAGTCCTGTGTTGGTGGTTTGTTTGTATGTGTGTTCGTTTGTGTGCATGTGTGTTTGTTTGCATGCACGTGTATGTGTGTGTGTGTGTGTGTGTGTGTGTGTGTGTGTGTGTGCGTGCGCGCGCGTGTGTGTGTGCGTGTGTACTAGACCGGGCATCAACTCACACTCACGGCAACAATGAAATGCCTGATTTATTTATTTTTCTTTTACACTTTCCGTGCTAATTACCACTTTTCCGAAAAATCTTTTGATTAGGATTAGAAAAAAATATCTTAGAAGCAGAGCTCATGTGATTTTAAAACAGTTTTCCGCAATGCACACACTACAAAAAGCACCTGTTACCCTTCAAAAAGCCTCGCGTCAGAGCTCGAGCCCATTACCAGATAGTGATAGACGTATGGCCACAACACGATTACACCATGGGACGCAACTGCTACACTGACCTCGCTTTTTTCAGTAAGCCTTATGAAGGAGTGATCTGTCTTATAATGTATTGTCTTTGATATTACCTCACGAATCTTTGCAGAAAAATTTACTGCCGAAACCAAGTATCTGGAAATCAGCTGTGTTTGCTGTCAGCTTGTTTAGTTGATTAAGAGTGCAGGGAAATCGTACATCAAAATACGATCTGAAGTATATGTGCGCGTGTGTACCGTTATGTGCCCCCCCCCCCCCCCTCAACCCCCACAACCCCAAGACGCACACACACACACATACGCACGCACGCACCCCCCCCTCCGCCCTCCCCCCGAACATAAAGACTGATGATAATTGATTTATTTTAAATATAACTTGTCAACAGTCCAGAGTCATAATAGAAGATTGCAGCTGGTGCCTGTCTGACGATGAGCCCCTTCAAGCCTCCAAGCAACTCTTTCAAGCAGCCAGGGCAAGAGGATGCAAGTTGGTGTCATTCAGACCTGGAGCTTTTATCAGCGAAAATCAAGCGTGTACGGTGGTCTTGCTCTGATGACTATGATGAGCCCTTGATAAAGAGCAAACGTCTGGGCATAACCGACTTGACCACTAAAGAAAATGAGAGTGACAATGACATCATCAAGGATCCAACTTATAGTCCATTCACTGAATTACCTCAAGCTGATGTAGTGCCGACGTCTTCCAATGAGGATTAAAGTGACGAAAATACGCCTTTACCTTCACTGACAAGACGAAACCGCAAACACACATTAACCAAAAGCAGCAATATAGAGGCAATGAGCAACCAGGAGATGAAGCGACACCAGAGAGAACAAGAAGTGGACAGAAGTCGGCTTCAGAAACTGCTCCCAGCCAATGTATTGTACTCAGTAGAAGTAGCTGCAGACGGAAACTGTTTCTTCGAGGCAATTTCCATGCACCTGAATATCACGGTGCTTGATCTGAGGACACAGATATTAATTACCTGGAGGACAAATCTGAGACCTACTTTATTTTGCTTTCTGACAACAAATGAAGATGATGAAAATGAAAGGTGCCTAAAATACTTTTGGAACATGGAACAGCTGCGGTCCCCAGGAATCTGGAGCAACGACGCAGCTGATTTGCTTCCGAAGGCGCTTGCTGACTGCACAAAGAGGCCGGTTATAATATACTCACGTACCTTGCTTCATTGTGAAACGATTCTTTACCGAGACACACAAGCCGGTGACACTGGTGTTGATCAATCACCGATCATTCTGTCACTACTGGAGACTGAAGCCCAACACTGATGCTGTATTTCCTTTCCCACCTGCGACACGCTCAAGCGGGACACCAGGAGATCAGTACCAGTGACAAGCGAGGCAACAGAAGACACAGTGCCAGGAACCAGCAAGACACAAGAAGACACAATGTATGAGACCAGTAGCAGAAACGACACGTCAAATAGTCCAGTCATTGAACAGATGTCTCCACCAAACACACCACAAGCTCCTAGATCACGACATACTTTTTCATTATCACCTTTGCACAGCACCTCCAAACCACAAACACCAAGGAAACGAGGCAAGTTTAAGACACCGCCCCACCCCCCACCCCCACACACACACCCCTCCCCCCAAAAAAAAACAACAAAAAAAAAACAAAATTAAATTAAAAAAAAAAAAGCAAATTAAAAAAAAAAAAGCTGTTTAGGAAGAAATTAGCCATGCCAGACACCTGGAAGAAAAATTCAAGAAAGGCTTTGTTCCGGTGCAGGGAAAGGAGTATGTCTCCGAAACGGGAAAAATAGTACCTGCAAAGAAAATAAAACCAATAGACTGCTCCAAGTGCCGTTTTAAATGCAGCAGGGTTTCTGAATCAGAACGGCAAGCACTGTTTGAGGCATTTTCAGCTTGGGCGACTGTGAAAAGCAAAAGTCCTTTATCTGTTTAAATGTAGAGGAAAAAAACCACAAAAACACTGCTAGGAGAAGACATCAAACCCCTATCAAAAAAAGGGAGCTTGGGAAGAGGGTTTTCTTTTAACGTAGATAGGGAAAGAAAGCGGGTTTGCAAAACGTTTTTCCTTGCAACACTGTCTGTCTCAGAAAGTTATGTTGACCATACCATGCAAAACAGCCAACATCATGTACTACTGTGTGACACACAGCTTGCGTTGTGAAAATCGTCCTATAAACAAAACATTATTTTGTTAGTGCATCAAAGACTTTTCTACTGAAATATTCGCTAATCGTCTTTGTGGAAATTGTGAGGTTCATACTCGTGAACAATTTGACAGCATTACCAGTGTGTGCTGAAAACTGTCTTATTGTGACGGTGCGAAACCGACAACTTGATGAAGTGTTATTTTATCCATTGTAATAATATTTTTGTAAATGGAGCAGTCAGTCGTTAAGGCCGGATTTAAAGGTACAGCTGTAAAATAGTTTGCTATCCTCTCTGTCTGTCTCTCTGTCTGTCTCTCCAAAATATCTATGCAAACATTTTACTAAACCTGACCTGGGTTATTCCACATCCAGAAGAAATTTTATGACGCCACGTTCCAGAATTGACATATTTAAAACTAGCCCTGCATTTTCCGTTGGCTCATTATGGAACATCTTGCCATCGAGCATAACGCACTGCAGGTCGCTCTCTTTGTTTATAGAAAATCTCTTTAAGCACCAATCATTATGTCCAGCATAAACTCTTCAGAGTTCCTCCCACCCCCCCCCCCCCCTCATGATCTCCTAATCCTGAACATTTTATCTATCCACCATGCTTTTACTGTAAACTATTCTATTGCCGTGCATTATACTATATATGCAAGCCAGTCAACACGATTGTACGAGTGTGTGTGTGTGAAACTACATTTTATATCTCGATGTACTGTTTGACTATTTTGTGCAGAGTAGACACGTCAAGTCTGAAAAATGGCCCATGTGCTAATTACTTTATCTGTTGGCGGATAAAGTTTCATTTCATTTCTCTCTCTCTCTCTCTCTCTCTCTCTCTCTCTCTCTCTCTCTCTCTCTCTCTCTCTCTCTCTCTCTCTCTCTCTCTCTCTCTCTCTCTCTCTCCCCCACTAGCTGTCAGTGATCATTTTCCCATCACCTGTACATGGTCGTGCAAGATGCCCAAACAAAAGAGGGATCAGCATGTGTACATTACCTATAGGTCTTTTAAAAAACTAAACAAAGATGTTTTTTTACACGATCTTAGCCTTACACCGTTTCATGATGTGTACAATTGTACCAACCCAGATAAGGCTGTTTATCTCTTACTTGATCTGTTCCTAGGGGTGCTAAACAAACATGCGCCAGTAAGAAGAAAGCGAGTCCGATCCCGCCTGCCTCCCTCATGGATAACCGACGAAATCAAACAAGCAATGGATGATAGAAATAAGGCTAAGAAAGAATAGAACTTTCATGAATTTAAAAGATTGCGAAATAAAGTTAAGTACTTAATTAGAGAGGCGCACAGATCGTTTGTAACCAAAACAGTCGAAGAAGACAGAAACCCTTCCTCTATCTGGACAGCACGTAATACGCTTACCAACAACAAGCGTAAACAGTGCAATACCATTCCAGAAAACCTCTCCGCTGAGGAGTTTAATAACCACTTTCTATCAGCCCCCAAAGACTTACTCAGTTCTCACAATCGCAATCAGTCGATATATTCCACACCAGAAAAGCTAAGTAAGTTCTGTAAGCAAAGATTGTCCTCAGATGATATTTTCGTCATCCCTGATATTGCTGTACACGAGGTAGGCAAATACATTTCTATCCTAAAAAAGAAAACGTCTTCTGGCAGTGATGGTATCAAATGGATATATCCTTGACCTGTCGCAACCATACATAGTGGAACCTCTTATATACATTTATAACCTATGTATACAAAAAAATGTCTTCCCAGCAGCTTTCAAAAAATCAAAAATAGTGCCTGTTCCTAAAGCAAACGATTCTTCTGAAATTAATAACTTTCGCCCCATTTCCCTTCTATCAGTTCTCTCGAAGCCTCTGGAAAAGCATGTTCACAAACATCTTCTGGAATTTCTTGAAAAAAGGTCCCTATTATATCATCACCAGTCAGGTTTTCGTCCCAAGCATTCATGCCACACTGCACTCGCACGAATAGTGAATTCGTGGGTCAACAGCATAAATGATAATAATGGCTGGTGCTGTCTTCTTGGATCTAAGAAAAGCGTTTGATCTTATCGATCATACCATCTTACTGAAAAAGCTTGCCACCTACTTAAACAAAAAGAGCCCCTCAGCTCTTTCGTTTCTGAACTCCTATCTTACAAAAAGAACACAAACAGTCTATGTCAATGGAAAATGTTCTTCTGAACAATTTGTGGAGTATGGAGTGCCCCAGGGGTCTATTTTAGGCCCACTACTGTTTTGTATCTTCGTTAACGATCTACCGTTACATGTAACGTGTAGTGAGACTGAGTGTGACATGTTTGCCGACGACTCAACATTACATTCCGCTGGTAAAACTGTGCCTGAAATTGCAAATAATCTTCAAGAGAGTCTTCATGAAGTCTCTCGGTGGTGTAATGAAAATCGCATGCTTGTAAATCCCACAAAAACAAAAAGCATGCTTATCACAACCCGCCAGAAACATCAGCTCAAACCTCCATCACTCAACCTTTCTTTGGACTCCATCTCAGTTGAGCAGGTCAGTCAACACCGCCTGCTTGGAGTAATAATAGATGATGATCTAAGCTGGCATAACCACCTATATTATATGAGAAAACATTTGTCCAAAAAGTTGTTTCTACTTTCCAAACTTAAAACGATCATTGACCTTAAGACACGCAAACTATTTTTTAATGCCTACATTAAACCACACATTGATTATGCCTCAACAATATGGGATGGCTGCAGTGAAAATCACTTCAAGAAGATAAACTCATTATACAAGCGCGCTGCTAAGCTTATCCTCCCTGATCCGTCTTTATCCACTGATGCCAAGCTGCAGGCCATCGGACTTCTCCCTTTGGTTAAGCACCTCGCACTAAACAAATGTGTACTGATGCACAAAATTCTTAACGGGAAAGCTCCACCTTACTTATCTAGGCTTTTTTCGCAAACTGAAAAAAAATACAGCACCTCCAGGAACAGTCTCTCTATAAAAAGGCCCCGTATAGACCTGTTCAAATCTAGCCTGTCTTATTCAGGTGCTCTTTTATGGAATTCTCTTCCTCCCACTATTCAACAAACCACGTCTCTCTCTCTGTTTAAAAGTAGAGTACATGATTACCTTTCTAAGACATCGTTATGCTGATCCTTTCTTTTTCTTTGTTTTTCGAAATAATACGCTTCATGTTTTTTAATTTTTTTTTTCATCTAGCCTCCAAATTGTTTGTTCAGTTTTCTAACTTGTTTTTGATAGTACAAAAAATATCATACCTACTTATATGTTAGATAATTATGTGCGCACGTACGTGTGTATGTGTATGTACAAAAGTGCGCATGTGCACGAGTACATGTATATGTGTGTCTGTGTGCGTGTGTGTATGCGTGTGTGTGACGTTTATTATTAGTTAGTTTTTGTTGTTTGGTTGGTGTTCCTTAAGTAGCTTAGCAAGGACAGATTGTAAGAAAGGCCTGCGCGCCTAATATCTCAATCCTTGGAAAATAAAGTTTCGTTCGTTCGTTCTCTCTCTCTCTCTCTCTCTCTCTCTCTCTCTCTCTCTCTCTCTCTCTCTCTCTCTCTCTCTGTGCATGCATGTGTACGTGACAAGGCATGATTAAAACATACTGACATTTGATTATGTTTTGTTAATGTATTGTGAGAGTTGCATGGTTGCCACATAAAGTGATTTTCCTCAATAATTGTCTTCAACGAACTGGCAGTATAGCTACTTTACCAATTAAAAATAAGTCAGATCAGTGTGCTATGAGTACGTAAAATGTGTCTAAATAAATGCTTCCCTAGTGCATTATCACCAAATACATCAAATAGTAAAACAGAATTCGCCAACGACAGGCTGGAGAATTACCTGCGGAATAGTGTTAGTTTATAATAAAACATTTCTAGAGACGCTTTCTGTCTACTTTGTTCACGGCAGATGCCAAGTAGAACAATCTACATGAATCTGGCTGCCCGCTTCCTCTCTGAAACTACTGGTTTTCTAACACAGTGAGGGAGCCATGTGAAGATACGTGGTTTCGGCAGTCAACACTTTGCAGGATCTGTCATCAAAAGGTTCTCAAATGTTGAGATACGGTGTTTCTGCTGCCATTATTTAACGCCTTTCCGATTGCCAGACAGATAGTATCTTCACTCGTGTTACGTTTTCTTTAATAATCCAGACCATAATTTAGATATAGCCATAATACCATGGATATGCATAATAAAATAGGCTACCCAATAACATTGTAAAACTTGAAGGGGCATCTTAAATTCTTGCATTGTACAGAAAGGTTCAAAGTAGGTCCAAAATTTTAAAAGCGTCTCCTGCAAAACTAGGAAAAAACAACATACTGCTGCTTTTCGGCAGTCAACCCTCGATTTGCAGAAGAGACATTGTATCAGTGTTTGTGCATTTGGAAATGCATTGTGTGGAGATCGCATCGCTGAATTAAAATATTGTTGGAACTGTTACTCCAGTATTTTCTACATCCTTAAGCCACGTCTGACGGGTTGCAGCTGAATGAAGTTTATTTAAAAAGAACATTACGTGCGTGCGTCTGGTGTGATATCATACTACGACTACGACTCAACCACGTAACAAGGCTGCTTGGCATTTTATACAGAGATCACATCACGAACGAGGAAGTGGGAAGCAGAATCAGGGAAACCATCGGGCCCTATGAAGACCTATTAGCCATTGTGAAAAAAACGCAAACTGAAATGGTTTATGCATGACACGCGTTTAGCAGGGCTTGCCAAAACTATCCTGCAAGGCACTGTGCAAGGAGGATGAAGGAGAGGAAGACAGAGGAAAAGATGGTAGGACAATATCGCAGAGTGGACAGGACTGAAGCTGGGCGATACGCTAAGAATGGCAGAGAACAGAGAGGATTGGAGGGAGCTGGATGCCAAGTCATCAGTGGTGCCCCAACGGTCGGCAAGACTACGGGATATAGATAGATAGATAGAAAAGCAGTGATGTGTCCCGAGATAAAACAAGAAAAGTTTTAACAAATAAAAATCGTCACCTCTGAGGTATGTCTGAGAAAACCCCAAGACAAAAATAAAAAACACACGCGTAGAGAGAACGGTTACAAAATGATACTACAATTTTAAATAAAATCACAAAAAGAAACGCATCAAGAAAGAATAATTTCAATACAACGTATTTGTAATTTGCATGTTTCTTTCTTTGTTATTATTTTATGCTCGCCGCCTGATAGTCACTGTGTTGGTATGGATTTTCGATTGTATGACACAGTGGAAAACGGCCCCAACCCCTTCCACCCCCCCCCCACGCCCCCCTCCCCCCTCCCCCCCTCCCCCCCCCCCGTCGAGACACCCTCTGGATCCGATCCTGAGTTGTCTGCTATCAACATACACAGAGATTACTAAAACATATCACACACCTAGAAAACTATCAGCATGCATAAAGCACGTATCATTATTAATGCTAGATACATGCTACAGATAAAGCAAACATCAAGCGCAAATTAAGCAGCTGCTTTTATATTGTTAATTGAGTGCTTAATTCTTGCATAAATACTCATTCTATAAATCTGCTGGAAACAAATTGCATGCTTAATGTACGCTTGGAATTTTGCAATGAATTAGCACACACTAGCAACCATCAAGCACATTGCTATTCCTCTGTTAATTCCATGCATGCCATGAATCATAGATCATCGTTAGTCCGTGGACCTTTTTGAGTAATTTCAAAATTTCGCACTGTCATCCATGCTTTACATTTATTACATTTTCAAAAGAATACAGTGTGACCTCTTTTGAGTGACTATATTTTTAGCCGAAAGGAAGGGCTTTGAAAAGACAACTGGGCTGTCGTGAGTATTGCAAATGAAACATGGAGTCTCTTGTCATTCAAGACCATCATTCAGGTGGCTCAGGTCAACTGAATGATGGTCTTTCGTGACGGGTGAGCTGTTAAGTTTTATGAGGATGGCTGCTCAGATACGGTTCACTGTAAAATGTTTGTTCTCTCTGCTTTGGTAGGTGAAATCGACTGATGACACGTTAGGGCTGGTACATGTCAGCTTTATAAAGCAGAATGGGGAACTGTACACTTGGCCTTCCAGTCCAGATACTTCTTGGAAACCAGAGCCTTAGTCATGGGGTCACCAGTGCAGCTGACCACCGATGAAGCATAACGAAAAGAAAACAATATTTTTGTGTGGTTAGCGCTACCTTTAGTAACAATTGGCTGTTTTCACAGTTATTATGGTTTGCTGAAATTTATTTCATACTATCATTGTAAGACATTCTTACTTCAATAACTTCATGCCCTTTGGATAACAGCAAAAAGAGAAATGGAATACTTTTTGAAAACAAACTCCAGCAAGTTGAGACACGCTGTGTTTCCTGTGACAAGCAAAAATCTAACTTTACTGTCACTGCTGAAATGAGTCACAAGTGACATTACGATATCATCTCTGCTCGTGATTGCTTCGTTCACATCTACACTGAAACGTTTCTGTCAATTTGCGTCAGTATTGCACAATGAATCCGTTCCAATGAGTTTAACATATTTTGTTTGATCCAGGTTTGTTGGGTATTGCATGTTACTTGTGACACGTGACGAGTCAGCTTTTGTCGCACTTCATCTTTTGTTACAAGTAACATACTAACGTGAAAAAGTTCGCTTTAGAAGTTTGCTGAATTCGTTTTCAGACTTCCATCTTTATTTTTTACACTGAGTTATCAATGTAGACAAAGTCATAATCTAAATATCACGATGCTCTTTTTGTCAAAGCAAATGTGTGAGAGTGAAAAAAGAGTAACCTATAACTGACGCAAATGGGTTCTCATTGTGCACATAATTAGGTATTATTTTTATCTTTTACAGAAATATTTCATTGAGGGTTACCTAGAGAAATGGTTTTAATCAATTATAAAATAAAAATAAAATAATTACGGTATTTACAATGCGCTTATCTTCTAATAATTATAACTCTAAGCGCGCACTCACAACTCGCGCACGCATGCGCACGCTTTTGACAATGACTCACGTACCACAAATACATTACGACAGTCAGCTTGAGGTGGGGAGTGTGGTGATGTTATAGTGCTAGAACTGTTGAAAGAGGTGAGTTTTGAGGACGGATTGGAAGGAGGAGAGAGTGTTTCTGACGGAGAGAGAATGGGAGAGTGTTCCAGGTGGATGGACCGTAGACGGAGAAGGAGCGGGGCCGAAAGTGGTGAGTTTGGTGCGGGGGATGTGGAGGCGGAGAGGGTCTGAGGCGGATCAGAGGGAGCGGGAAGGAGTGTAAGGGTGAAGTAAGTTGGACAGATAGGCCGGAGCCTAGTTGTTAAGGGATTTGTAGCAGAGAGACAGAAACGTACGTAATTATAGGCATCATCAAACATATGGTTCGGCAAAATGAAAGAATTTGTCGTCACGTGTCACAAGAGATACATTTTAACCTATAGCTGTAATATCGCGGTTTCTCAAAAACCACGCATAGTGTTTTAAAAAACTAAACAAAACTGAGAAGACAAATGGAAAACAAACTCAGAAAATCTTATCAGGTTGTTTTCAACCCTTTTTTAAAAACTGAACTCTATAGAGAGTGAGTCATATTAAAAGGTTACCATAATAACAGCAGTACTAGCAGTAAAATATAAAAGTGGTGCTAAATGACTACTTCCACAATACCAGAACATTACTGCGCCAATGCTCAACTATGCACTGTTTCGACCTTTGATATTGCATTGTCTGCTGACTCGTTTAGTACGTTTTTAAGTGTACATTAGTGACTCAATCACAATTTAATGTGTAGATGACAGGTATCTAAACGGAAAAAGACACTCAACTGAGATAGCTGCCCGAACTAAAATACACTCCTTGATAGAGGTGTGTGTGTGTCTGTGAGTGTGTGTTTGTGTGTGTGTGTGTGTGTGTGTGTGTGTCTCTCTCTCTCTCTCTCTCTCTCTCTCTCTCTCTCTGTGTGTGTGTGTGTGTGTGTGTGTGTGTGTGTGTGTGTGTGTGTGTGTGTGAGTGTGTGTTATGAGAAATAGAGGAAATCTTACAAATGCAAGCTATATTAAAAATACACAAAAGTGACAAATACCACTGAAGGGAAAGAGTTAATAACGCGTCGCCCGACGCTGAGACGAGAAACTGACTGATAAATGGTCGGTTTTGCACAAGTACTTACCTAAATGGACAGCGTACACTGTCACAGTTTCCCCACGCCTTGTTGCTTGGCATGACACCATTGCTCCCTTATTAAAGTGCGGATGTTTAGTTTTTCTACAACATATTCCATTACGAGAACCGCAATTACTGCAACAGCTCGACATGAGTAATGATACCAAAAATAAGTAGTGAGAATGAATAGTTACAAGCGGTGAAAGTTGAACAACGGTATTTTCCTTAACGGTTTTTCTAACTTATTTCACTCAAGTCCATCCTCCGCTTTGACACAACCGTTAACAGTATTTACAGTTGAACACAAGTCGTTATTACACTGTCGTAAGATAAGATTCCTATGTACAGGTTTGTACAGAACAGTTGCGCCGCCGCGAACAATATTTAAATTACACACTGGCCCTGTCGTTTGGAAGTTCTCTCCGTGTAGGTTTGTATAAATCAACCTTGACAAGATTTAAATACAACCGGCTTGACCCATATCACAGTTTCGCGTCTCGGTCGGTGCAACCATTTACTGAACACCCACGTCAGATTGGCAGCCTGCATTCCCCAACCCCGCTCCACCCCGCCCCCCACCCCCCCCCCTCTCCCCCCCCAAAAAAAAAAAAAAAAAAAAAATGAAAAGGAAAGAAAAAGAAGGTAGGTCACTTTATACGTTATGGTTGCAATCAGAAGGAAAGACGGAGTCATTTGTTGGGTTTGAACTGTATGTGCTCATTGAACAACGTTTAGATATGACTGTGAACACGTCCCATTTGCTTCTCTTTGCTTCAGATTTTACGTTTCTTTGGTCTAGATCTAATATTCATTACACGAGTTCCGTTTATTTTAAAATGGCTGGCGGCTTTGCTTTTATTGTATGTTTGAATAAATCATCCCAGTACAGTTTCAAGATACAAATAGTGAATACTGTGAGCCTGCTCACAAAACTAGGAATGCCTTCTGCAGTCATTTAAACAGGCTAGCTGAAAACGCAGAGCTTGGCTGTTTAGTTATGAGTGCAGAAAGCATTACGCGAACGATGACAATTCTAAGGAAAATGTCATTTGGGTCCTTGCATTAAAAAAGAAAAAAAAAAACTCAGTGTAAAAGACCGTAATATTTTGATAAACAAACGTTTTGGCATGAGGCTGCATTTTGTGTGACGGTGTATAATCAAAACTCGCGAGAGCAGATCAGTCTCAGTTTGACTGTTGGGTGCAAAAATGGCTGGCCTTTCCAAATCCGTGGCCGTTTGTAATCCTTCAAACATGCACTTGGTTTTATGGATGCAAACAAGAGAGGCTATCCTGTCAGAACGCAAAAATACGAATGCATTCAGGGTAGGCGGCATTGTGTCTAGTGAAGGGCTGGGACCCTAGGAAACGCAACGAAGTCATTCCTAAAGTATTTTCATGGATTTGAAATCACAGTGCGTCTGGGTGCTTTGATCGTACAGAAAAATACAGCTGCATACATAAATATGAATATAGAATCATTCAACATCCACACCTAAAACATACAGATGATTGAGACGATGTCCTATTTGTTTTACATGCGTATCCGGCTGCATTATATCCGTGTTCGTGCTTGGTGGGGAAAGGGGTGGGGGTGGGGAGAGGGGGGACTGTGGGCAGGGGGGGGGGGTGCGGGGGGTGGTTGAGCGGGGGAACAATAATGACGAATCCCCGTGTCTGACTCGCTTGGGAAGTTTCCCGTGTTGATAAAAACATACACGCTCGCCTGGCGATATACCTCAGATTATAGCGACGACGACTGTGTAGCGATAGTGAGAGGTTGTTTGAACAGTAGTGAGACCTATTTTGTCCAGGTGTTACACACATGAAGTTTGACTGATATTGATTATTTTTTATTAACAAATATTTTGCCGAACTATTATGACTGTGCAACTTCGTAGTCTCCTTGTTTGACACGGACTGTTACGTTTGTGGCTGTGTCATAATTCTTTGAGAGCATGTGTGTGTTAATCATAGGTAAGATCCGATATTCATTTGAGTTATTTTCGATAAGAATTACGTACATTTTTAGTAGGATTCTTTTTTTTGGGGGGGCACGGAGAATTGCGATCGATTTTCTGTTGTGACGCGAATTTTCGCTACAATGTTGTAAAGTTTGACTTACATAAGGCTGGAATGTACGAGCAGGGTTGCGATCTTTCTAGTGACGCGGCCCAGATATGACGTCAAAGTTGTTGGTTACATTTCGCAACGTTTTATCGAAGGCTCCTAGACGTTAGTAGAAACTTGTGTATTGAACTAGAGTGTTCTTTGTAATGAATATTAATGAGTTTTGGTTACGTTTTATTTTCTGATTGGTTGTGTTGTGTGAATTATCTGGACAGTATAAAAGACGGTGTTAGGAATATGTATGTACTTTGTATGAGAGACGCAGTGTATCAAAAGTGTTGATGCATTGTAGAGGATTGGTTGTACATTGCTTAACGTCCCGACAGCAACAAGACTTTCTCAGGACGTGCCTGCACTGCTTGTGAAAAAAATAAATAAATAAATAAACAGAATATTGAATGTATGTCGCCAGCCGGTCTAATATGCTAAATAAACCTGAGACCATTTAGCAACACACATCCAATATCAAGAGCTAAAGGCAGCGCAAACAGTAGGTAGAATTTAAAAAAAAGGAAAATACAGGCGAATGGACCACGGGTAGACAGAAACACATGCCCCAGAATAGAGGAGAAACCCACCCTAGGGGCTGACCAGGGTGACCCTGGGAACTAAAAAGTAGTTAACCCCACCCAAGTCCCCCAGGGCAGACCCGGCTGGAGGGGCATTGTAGAGGAGACAGTGTATCAGTGTTGGTGCTTCTTCTTCTTCTTTTTTATATTTCTTTACACCGGATCTTGTTGTAGTAAAACTGTTGCCGCTAGGGTTTCATGTGAAAGAAAAACAGAAGATAGTGGTAGAAAACCCTTTAAAATAGAAACAAGGAACGTTTCAGATCAATGATCCTTTTTCAGGTGACATCGAAACAAACGTAGAACAGAAAAGGTTAGTTAGTTAGTTATTTGGGTTTAACGCCGAGCAGGCGACTAAGGCCATTTCACGGCGGGATGGGTAAAAATCTGGTCAGCCAGACTAAAAGCAAGGTCTTAAGACAAGATGTAAATATAGCTTAAAAATGTCAGGCTAAAATGTCGCACAAGTCTTTAAAAGAAACGTATACAGACTCTTAAAAAGGGCAAATAAAACATATTTACATAGTCTATGAATGCTCAGATCTTGTTAAAAATATTGCATTCTCTCAAGAAATTGAAGATTTTGTCCGGGGGAACATCCCGGAACAAAACCTTCAAGGAGTCTGCTGTGAAGTGTTTATATCTCGTGTCAATTAGATCGGCACAATACAGAACAGAAAAGGACACGATAGAATGAAAAGACGTCATCCCTTTATAGAGAGAATTTAGAATGACGTAAAAAAAAAAAAAAAACCAACCAAACAAACAAACAAACAAACAAACAAAAAAAACAAAAAAAAAAACCACACACATAATGACCCTAATACACATGCACAAAACACGTAGCATAAAACTTACGTCTACATACATACACGTCACTGCATACATTCGCATTCACTCGTGCCTGCTGCCGCTCACGTACACACACACACACACACACACACACACACACACACACACACACACACACACACACACACACACACACACTCTCAACGGTAGCATCCAGTATCAACAGTGAGGTCAAGTGAGTCTGGCACCAACTACCCATCAGGCCGAGCATACATCCCTAGGGGCGAATGTTCAAGCCGCGCGGATGGTAAGTGCCAATCCTGTCCGCGAAAAAGGATTCTGTCATTTTGCTGCGGATGAAGTGGGGTGTATTTTGCAAAGGATGCGTATGCTGAAATGTGTGAGTCTATGAGGAGGTTCGTTGAAATGACGTCCAACCTGGTTGTTGTATCTGAGGCGGATCGAACGAATATGCTCATCGCAGCGTTCAGGGAGTGTAGGGTATGTCTCCCCCACATACAACATCTTTGGGCAGTGAGAACATGAGATGACATAGACAATATCCGATGACTGGCATGTGAAAGATCGGTGGACATTGAAAGATGACAGGGGTCCGGTGATGACGGGGGATGTGTTGATGTACGGACATGCTTTGCAGTGTGGTTGCTGACAAGGGTGTGTGCCAGGTGGTAAGGTGTTAGATGCGCGAAGTGAACTGTGAACAAGATGATCGCGTACGTTAGTGTCACGTTTGTAAGCGACCAGCGGAGGTTCAGGAAATATGTCTTTCAATACTGTGTCATTCTGAATGATGTGGAAGTTTCTGAGAAGAATGTTTTTGATGGGGATGTTGTGAGGATGATACGTGATACACAGGACCGGCCGGTCCTCTGCAGCACTGGGAGTTTTCTCCCGCAAAGCTCTCTGATGATGGTGCTGTTTGTGTGTGCGTGCATGCATGCATGTGTGTTTATGTGAAGGTTGAAGAACAAGAAGCGAAACATGGATATTGCACAAGCACAACATGGGTTGCATCCAGGAAAATCCAAACCAAAATGGTGACTGCCAAGTGTGTAAAATGCAGAGAAGAAACCAAAGGGGAAAGAAACACGCATAAAAAAAGACATTTACACCACAATATATTAATATGATGGGTATTTTCAAAATAAACAAGTATACAATTCATTCGCTACTTGTCAGCTACTTTGCTTCTTCGCTGACAAGATAAGTAGCGACTGAATTGTATACTTTACAGTCTATTTTGAAATACCCAAAATATTAATAAATTGTGTCGTCTTTTCTAAGTGTGTTTCTTTCTCCGCTGGATTCTTCTCTGCATCCTGGAAGCATCCAGGATCCATCGTGGAAGTATGCGGGATACATCCTGGTAGTATGCGGGATACATCCTGGAAGTATGCGGGATACATCCTAGAAGTATCAGGGATACATCCTGGGATCATCTAGGATCCATCATGGAAGTATGTGGGGGATATCCTGGTTACATCATGGGAACATGCGGGGGGAGGGGGGGGGGGCATCTGGGATTCATCATGGGAACATGTGGGGGGCATCTGGGGTTTATCCTGGCAACATCATGTCAGCCCATACGGGGGGGGGGGGGGGGGGGGGGGGGGGCAAGTTGGGACCTATTTGCACATCCTATGTGGGCCCCATATAGGTAGCCCATATCGGCCCCCATATGCCAGCCCGCATGGGACCCATATGGGACCCATAAGACTGTGTTGACTGGGGATTAGTCCTGAAAAGTACTGTGTATACATTAAACTGATTCATGTCCATTTAGACTTTCTTGTTATCACTGAGATTTGTAGTTGTGATTGGAGTGATGTTAATCAGCCTCACTACTGTCGGTGACACCCTCGCCATTGTTCCGACAGTGATTTTCCCGATGAGTCGGCCGCATATCTTCCAAAGATGGTCGCCACGACGAGTGACTAATGACGTCAGTTTCCCGAGCCGTATATACCGCTTACATTGCCTAGACACTGATTTGGGTGTGGTTGGCGACTTCCTGTGTAGATCTGCCGCTGTGGTCACAATGGGCAGCACATCGAGCCAATCGTCTGGAAATTGGATTCGGGTTATGGAATTCGACAATTTGGACCAAAGTTTTGAGGTTGGAGACATATTATGGACAAAATATGGAGCACATGCCTCTGGTAGTCTGGTTGGCATTGAGCACGCTGGAATCTACATCGGTAATTTGTTTTCAGTCTCTATATAGGGAACATAGAGTAAACTGATCGGAAGTCGTACACGCTTTTAGCGTTTTAGCGGTCTTTGCATTGTTCGCATAAATCAAGGTATACTGAGATTTCAGTTGAAACTGTAATCCAAAGGATGAGTTACACCCCACGAATTAAAGTGGAGCCGAATGTTGTTTTTTATGTTGTTTGGTTTCAAGTTGTGATTTTCTCTTCTCCAAATATCTCATCCAAATCTACACCGATTTCGATGGTTTATATATCGCTGTGATCTTGAAATGAACCAGAATTCAACCATTATATTGCCGAAGCAAATCACAGCCTAACGACCGGTGTGCATTTTTAGGTACAAACCCAGGTGACAATTTTCGTTTTACACAGGTATAATTACGTCAGTGTTTTTAAAGGGTCCTACTAAAACCCGAAATAACCTGGCCTGAGCTAAAACAAGCATATCCGTAGCTATTGTTGCGTACCTGAACACACAATAATAATGTGTTAGAGGTTTGGTTTATATTAAAGTTGATTTAGTTGTACTAGTAAGCCGTTCCGTTGACACGTCGATTACTTCCCTTGCTACACAATCGAGCTGTCCAAAACAGTCGGAATAACCTCTCCTAAGCCAAAATAACCACATAAACACATATTATTCAGTGCTTAAAGTCGAAATAATCTTATATTTGAAGTTGTAGGTGTCGTAAAAGTTGTTTATTTAACGTTAGAAAGCTTCGAAGGGCTTGATCTTTGAGCCTATCTTCACCCTACGCGCCTTCGCCCAGACCGTTCGTCCCAATCACACTTCGTCCCATGACGTTTCATCCCTGATGCTATTTAATGGAAGACATTACACTATGAACGGACCATAATAATCAGTTGACATTCAAAGAGAACATAACTGGACCGTTTCTGAGCTCAAATATAAACGTTTCTATGACTCCTGTTTTTGATCCCAAGCGCATGTGCATGGGCATCGAAGGCAACAGGATCGCAGATTCTGCTGCCAACGATGCCCGCAACGACCCTGTCTCTGACGCACAGATTGTTCATAGTGATTTTAAACATGTAATTAGTGCGTATATAGCCCGTGAGTGGCAGTCCGAGTGGGACAAAGAAAAAGCTAATAAGCTGTATAAAGCTCTTCCAAAGGTGTCCAACAGTCTACCTTAACTCTGCGGCAGCCACCGTGAAGAGACTGTCCTTGCTCGCCTCCACATCGTGCACACGTATGTTACGCACTCTTATTTACTAGAACAGGAGGAGCGTTCATGATGTTATGCCTACGACGAACAGTGTTCTGTTAAACATTTTTTGCTGTCTTGTGCCGATCTAATTGACACAAGATATATAAACACTTCACAGCAGACTCCCTGAAGGTTTTGTTCCGGGATGTACCCCCGGACAAGATCTTCGGTTTTCTGAGAGAGTGCAATATTTTTAATAAGATCTGAGCATTTATTGACTATGATATTCTTTTATTTTGATCTTTTGAGAGTCTGTAGATATTTCCTTTAAAGACCTGTGCGACATTTTAGCATGAAATATTTTAAAGATATATTTACACCTTGTCTTAAGACCTTTCTTTTAGTCTGGCTGGCCAAATTTTTACCCAGGAATCAGGATCAGGATCAGGAATTTATTTAACGTCTTTTCACATATTGGTGACATTAGACAAAACAAAACAAAACAAAACAAAACAAAAATCAACAACCAAACACAACTTGTAATATCAAGTAATAGCAATAATTAACATCCAACCACACACACAAATTACTTATTATAATAGTTTACCTACCGGACTATGAAATATTATATTAACTATTGGAATTGCAATATTTCTATGTAAGATGTCATACAAATTTTCTGCTAAGTGATCAACTGTTATGTTACTTTTAGTCAACAGATTCTTTGTAATAGGACATTCACAGATTATATGTTTAACAGAGATAGGGCTTAAGCACTCGCATTTGATGTCATTTGCAAAAATTTTGTTTTCCAAGAATTTAGTCTTAACTTGTGCATCAATGAAGCTGTTTTTCTTGAACAAAGAGGAACATGATAAGTATATTTCATATCATCTTTGTGAAAAAAAGCTTTCTAGCACAGAGTACAGTTCATGTAGAGATAATTGCGTATTATTACAAACTGCTGAGTTTTCTCTATTTATAGCTCCCTTTTTTGCTTGTCTGTCACAAATTTCATTCCAATAAATTCCGCAGTGTCAGGGTATCCAAAGAAAATCGATCCCTATTCCTCTGGACATAATACAGCTCATAATATGTTTTATTTCATATATTAAGTCTTTTCTAGTGTTACAATCCCAGCTTTTTAGACCATATAGAACAGATTTAGAATCGACACAAATCAAAATGTTAAATATATCATAAGGTAGAAGTTGAATAAAATTTAATGCCATGAGAATCGCGTACAGTTCAGACGTAAATATAGAAAATCCTTTACCGAGATAAAAGATTTCTTCACTTTGAGATCTGGAATAACAAAGCCTGCACCACAGTCTGAAGAATCTAAGACGGATCCATCTGTGAAAATTTTCAAATCTTTAAAATGTTGTCTGTAATTTTTCTTTCACTAAATTTGCTAAAACGTTCACATCCTCATTTTTTTCAACTCTGTGTAATCTATATCGAAAGTAGCATTAAGCTGTTCCCACGGAGGTATAGTAGGTGTTACTGGTAAAACGGGAATAGACTTGATATCTATATTGCAGTTTTCTATAGCATCTTTGACATAATTACGTATAGGTAAAAGATACGGGATTGTTTGCGCTCTCTTCGGGAAATCCACATCAGCGTCTAAAAATATGTCTTCTCGTACTGAATTTTTGACGGACAGGCTTCGGACAATATATTTTGCAGTTGCTAATTTACGTTGGTCAGAAAAGGATTCCGCCATGAGATGGTTTTAGTTGCCTGCTCGGCGTTAAACCCAAATAACTAACTAACTAACTAACAGTATTGGACCTGAGCAGGCCGAGCCAGTACCAGGTTGGTGCGAATGTGACCACTGTGTATTTGAGGCAGAACAGAGGCGCCAACTATGCTGTTAGTGGCAGCACTGTGTCACAAATGAACCCACATTTAGTGAGTTGTGTTTGACTCAGTGTTGTTGAAATTGCTGGTGTGGCCAACTGTGCTTATAGATTTGGTGGAGTGTCTGCTGAATACTCAAATGATAAATTCCGCAGTCAAGCTTATCGGTTTTTTTTTTTTTTTTTTTTTTTTTTTTTTTTTTGTGGATGGAGGGTGTCATGGGGCCTGGGGTACGAAAATGCCCACCTTCATTTGTGCGGGCGAAAATACGTTGCAGATTTCCAAGAGAGGATGGCACCTACACTGGCTATCAGTCCTCTTAGAACTTCCATAATATAAGCACTGCAGGAGTAGTATGTTAGGACTATTATTGAAGTTACTTGCAACCACATTTCCTCAGAGTGTGATATTATCAGCTGTATTACAAATTAGGCTTCGTCATTGGTTCTTGTCATCTCCAGGATCTAATCAAGGAGTTCAATGTCATAGGTACCTCTGACATTGCACTCCCTGGTCGGACCCTCTAGATGACAAGAACCAATGGCAAAGTCTAACTTGTAATATAACGAAGACAAATAATACAGCATAATACAACAATAAGATGTAAGCATCAAGTATCCCCATCAAAGAACCCATGCTTAGTAATTAGTTTGACCTAGAAATTCAGGGGCACAAATCTCAATATTTTTGACTGTCAGCCAACTAGCCCAACACTTGGAAATTTCTCCAAGAGGTATCATCAAATGCAACACGTGTGGATTTATTTCTTTGTATCAAACTGGTTCCATAGGTTGTACACAACACATGCACAGTTATTTTGTTGCATGAAACCTCTCACTTTTTATTTAACTGGCTTTTTGTGGTTGCATCGTTTTCAGTTATGCTGATGTAGTATACAAAGATGGCTTCTGTGCTTCGTAAGTTTGGTGCATGACGTTATCCAACTGAATACCTTTTTCAGTTATTTGTGATAAGACATTGGTACCAACGGGATTATAAAACACCTGCATACAGTTGTTTGCCAAATGACATCCTCCATGCACAAAAAAGAAGCAATATTGTTTATTTCACTGCATTTCAGTTCCTGGCAGTTTGAATCAATGGAGATTAGGGTTTGTTCCTAAAAATAAATATGACTGGCCAACGACTTTGGGGGAACACTGTTTTTTTCTCAGTAATTACATTGTCATTGGAAAATGTGATATGTTGAGACTATTTATTACAAGTTGGCATGGTAACATGTGATATGCAGCCTCCACTTGCCTTGAGGGGAAAAGGTGAATAGTGAGACCGGTTAGCCACCCATATCATATTGACCGAGTCCACGCCTAAAACAAAGTCCCCAGCCCGGGTCTGCCCTGGGGGTCTTGGGTGGAGTTAACTACTTTTTAGTTCCTAGGGTCACCCTGGTCAGCCCCACAGGGTGGGTTTTCCCCTCTTTTCTGGGGCATGTGTTTCTCAGTGTCTACCCTTGGTCCATTCACCTGTATTTTCCTTTTTTAAACGCTCCCTACTGTCTGCACTTCCTGTCGGACCCCACCCGGGTCTGCCCTGGGGGACTTGGGTGGGGTTACGTATTTTTTAGTTCCCAGGGTCACCCTGGTCAGCCCCACAGGGTGGGTTTTTCTCTCTGTTCTGGGGCATGTGTTTCTGTCTACCCTTTGTCCATTCACCTGTATTTGCCTTTTTAAAACTCTCCCAACTGTCTGCACTGCCTGTAGCTCTTGATATTGGATGTGTGTTGCTAAATGGTCTTAGCTTTATTTAGGCCCCATGTGTTAGGTTTATTTAATGTATTTGACCGGCTGGCGACATACATTCAATGTTCCGTTTATTTTTATTTTTTTCACAAGCAGTGCAGGCACGTCCTGAGAAAGCCTTGTTGCTGTCGGGACGTTAAGCAATGTACAATCAACTTCCTGTCGGTAGCTCTTGATATTGCGGGATGTGTGTTGCTAAATGGTCTTAGGTTTATTTAGCGTATTAGACCGGCTGGCGACAAACATTCAATATTCTGTTTGTTTGTTGTTGTTGTTTTTTCACAAGCAGTGTTGGCACGTCCTGAGAAAGTCTTGTTGCTGTCGGGACGTTAAGCAATGTACAACCAACCAACCAACTAAAACAAAGCTTTAAAGACATTACCACATATAGTCCACACGGAACCAACTTAATACCGCCCCATGCGCTACATATCAGCAGGGCCGATTTCTGAGGAACACTATTTTCTCACTCAGACAGCATTTTTCGGAAACCAGCCTGCCTAACAGCGGCTGACTGAACTCTGCACTGCGCTTGATATTTCGCAACACATCTGTTGACAGTTAAGTACGGCTTTGCTTAGTCTGATTCATTGCCAAACGGTCCGCACACGCTACCAGAATTTGCTTTTGGCATGTGTGGTAAGCACAAAATTGCCACCTGGTCTATCGGCTTCGTGGCACACGTTTCAATGTGCGTGCAATGTGTTTGTACTGACTGACTTCACGGTTTTTCTTACTTATTTGACTCAAGTCCTTCCTCCGCTTTGACACAACCGTTAACAATATTTACAGTATAACACAAGTCGGTATGACACTGTCGTAAGATAAGATTCCTATGTACAGATTTGTACAGAACAGTTGCGCCGCCGCGAACAATATTTAAATTACACACTGGCCCTGTCGTTTGGAAGTTCTCTCTGCCTTGCAGGTTTGTATAAATCAACCTTGACAAGACTTAAATACAACCGGCTTGACCCATATCACAGTTTCGCGTCTCGGTCGGTGCAACCATTTACTTAACACCCACGTCAGATTGACAGCCTGCATTCCCCAACCCGTTCCACCCCTCCCTACCCCCCCCCCCCCCCCGCCCGAAAAAAATAAATAAATAAATAAATTTTAAAAAAAATAAAAAAAGAAAAAAAGAAGGTAGGTCACTTTATACGTTATGGTTGCAATCAGAAGGAAAGGCGGAGTCATTCTTTTTGTTTGAACTGTATGTGCTCATTGAACAACGTTTAGATATGACTGTGAACACGTCCCATTTGTTTCTCTTTGCTTCAGATTTTACGTTTCTTTGGTTGATTGATTGATTGTACATTGCTTAACGTCCCGACAGCAACAAGACTTTCTCAGGACGTGCCTGCACTGCTTGTGAAAAAAAAAAAATAAACAAAATATTGAATGTATGTCGCCAGCCGGTCCAATACGTTAAATAAACTTACGACATGGGGCCTAAATAAAGCTACGATCATTTAGCAACACACATCCAATATCAAGAGCTACAGGCAGCGCAGACGGTAGGGAGAGTTTAATAAAGGAAAATACACGTGAATAGACCAAGGGTAGACAGAAACACATGCCCCAGAATAGAGGGAAAACCCCACCCTGTGGGGCTGACCAGGGTGACCCTGAGAACTAAAAAGTAGTTAACCCCACCCAAGTCCCTCAGGGCAGACCCGAGTGGGGGTACGTTTCTTTGGTCTAGATCTAGTATTCATTACACGAGTTCCGTTTATTTTAAAATGGCTGGCTTTGCTTTTATTGTATGTTTGAATAAATCATCCCAGTACAGTTTCAAGATACAAATAGTGAATACTGTGAGCCTGCTCACAAAACTATGAATGCCTTCTGCAGTCATTTAGAACAGGCTAGCTGAAAACGCAGAGCTTGGCTGTTTAGTTATGAGTGCAGAAAGCATTACGCGAACGATGACAATTCTAAGGAAAATGTCATTTGGGTCCTTATAATAATAATAATAATAATACCGGTATTATATAGGCGCTTTTTCTCAATTTTTGGGTGAATCGACTCAAAGTGCCGCGAACTGAAACCCAACATGCACACTCACGTGACAGACACGGATTTACACCGAAGGCAAACACAGTATAAGACAGACGAAGGGCCAGTTCAGCTACTGAAGTTACAGAGATTTTTGATCGCTTGTATTTGAAATTTGTAAAGTGGCCTGAAACCGGTACCAAAGTGTGGGGGGTGGGGGTGGGGGGTGGGGGTGGGGGTGGGGGGGGGGATGGAAGAACCGGAGTACCCGGAGAAAGAACCCCCGACGGTCCGCCCGAATTAACGGTGACACTTACCAGAGGAGAAACGTCCGATGCCGGAACCCGTTTTCGAACCTCGCACCTTTGGCATTGGTGGCAGGCGCCTTAACCACTGCGCCACGGACCGCCCCCTTGCGTTTAAAAAAAAAAAAACTCAAAAACTCGCGAGAGCAGATCAGGCTCAGTTTGACTGTTGGGTGCAAAAATGGCTAGCCTTTCCAAATCCGTGGCCGTTTGTAATCCTTCAAACGTGCACTTGGTTTTATGGCGGATGCAGACAAGAGAGGCTATCCTGTCAGAACGCAAAAATACGAATGCATTCAGGGTAGGCGGCATTGTGTCTAGTGAAGGGCTGGGACCCTAGGAAACGCAACGAAGTCATTCCTAAAGTATTTTCATGGATTTGAAATCACAGTGCGTCTGGGTGCTTTGATCGTACAGAAAAATACAGCTGCATACATAACTATGAATATAGAATCATTCAACATCCACACCTAAAACATACAGATGTTTGAGACAATGTCCTATTTGTTTTACATGCGTATCCGGCTGCATTATATCCGTGTTCGTGCTTGGTGGGGAAAGGGGTGGGGGTGGGGAGAGGGGGGACGGTGGGCAGGGGATGGGGGTGCGGGCGGTGGGTGGGCGGGGGAACAATAATGACGAATCCCCGTGTCTGACTCGAACTGAAACGGTGACTCGTATGGGACTTGGGAAGTTTCCCGTGTTGATAAAAACATACACGCTCGCCTGGCGATATACCTCAGATTATAGCGACGACGACTGTGTAGCGATAGTGAGAGGTTGTTTGAACAGTAGTGAGACCTATTTTGTCCAGGTGTTACACACATGAAGTTTGACTGATATTGATTATTTTTTATTAACAAATATTTTGCCGAACTATTATGACTGTGCAACTTCGTAGTCTCCTTGTTTGACACGGACTGTTACGTTTCTGGCTGTGTTATAATTCTTTGAGAGCATTTTTTTGCACGGAGAATTGCGATCGATTTTTGTTGTTACGCGTATTTTCGCTACAATGTTGTAAAGTTTGACCTACATAAGACTGGAAGGTTCGAGCAGGGTTGCGATCTTTGTAGTGACCCCAGTTATGACGTCAAAGTTGTTGGTTACATTTCGCAACGTTTTATCGAAGGCTCCTAGACGTTAGTAGAAACTTGTATATTGAAATAGAGTGTTCTTTCAAATGAATATTAATAAGTTTTGGTTACGTTTTATTTTTTGATTGCTTGTGTTGTGTGAATTTGCTGGATAGTATAAAAGACGGTGTTAGGAATATGTATGTAAATTGTATGAGAGACGCAGTGTATCAAAAGTGTTGATGCATTATAGAGGATTGGTTGTACATTGCTTAACGCCCCGACAGCAACAAGACTTTCTCAGGACGTACCTGCACTGCTTGTGAAAAAAACCCAAAACAAACTAAACAGAATATTGAATGTATGTCGCCAGCCGGTCTAATATGCTAAATAAACCTAAGACCATTTAGCAACACACATCCAATATCAAAAGCTAAAGGAAGCGCAGACAGTAGGAGAGTTTAAAAAAGGAAAATACAGGTGAATGGACCAAGGGTAGACAGAAACACATGCCCCAGAATAGAGGAGAAAACCCACCCTAGGGGGCTGACCAGGGTGACCCTGGGAACTAAAAAGTAGTTAACCCCACCCAAGTCCCCCAGGGCAGACCCGGGTGGGGGGCGGGGGGGGGGGGGCATTGTAGAGGAAACAGTGTATCAGTGTTGGTGCTTCTTCTTCTTCTTCCGCGTTCCCGAGTTTCTGCCTCAGATGTCAAGATGAAGTTCGTGGTCTGCAGTATGTCTAGAATGGAGCCCCAGAGTTTCTCTGACAGCGTCTCTCCATGTGCCCAGTGCTGTATCCTGGTGTCTTGGTACAGGGGACAAGACTGCAGTACATGCTCTGGGGTCTGTAAACCAGTTTCACACAAGCAGTCTGCAGTGTGTGACAGTCCAAGTCGGTACAAGTGTGCACGCAGTCGGACAGTAACCAGTCCTTAGACGGAATATGGTGGTCTGTTGGTGGCGCTGGAGGTGTCTTAACTGGTCATCAGATGGTGGGTTGTGTTGGGTCTGCCAGTCTGCATGGTAGTGCCGCTTAATGAGGGTTTTGACTTCCTGGAAGGACATCGGTTGGTTTGGCTGCTCAAGCTTGCTGCCGGACTTGGCGAGTCTGTCTGCCTCCTCGTTTCCTGATAGTCCACAGTGAGCAGGTACCCACTGAACAGCACTTGTGTTAGGCGTGAGAGGGCGACCAGCAGGTCCAGTGTTTCTTTCTCCAGCTGCTCACTGGGGGACTGCAGGCTTTGGATGGTGGATCTGCAGTCGGTCAGGAAAACGATATGTGAGGGCAGGGGATCGTCTGCACCGACAAAGCTGGTAGCCTCTTGTAGAGCAGTGAGTTCAGCCCGGTAGTTGGTTGACAGTCTTCCTGCAGGCAGGGATTTGGATGTGGTGTGTCCATCTGGGTAGCGGATTAAAATTTCAATGCCTCCATTCTTGACAGCTGCGTCTGAAGATCCATCTGTAAAAACGTGTGCCCAGACTGATGCATTGTAATCTCGGTCCAGCATTTCCAGTGTGAGAGACCTGATGATGGCTTCTGACTGGGATTCTTTGCTGGCTATTCCTGGGACATCAGTAACAAACAGCACGTTTTCCAGGGAGGTGTTCCAGTCCTCATTAGCTTGAAGAGGTACTCGACCATCTGAGGCATTGTAGATGGTGTCCTGGTGAGCTCTTGTGAGTTGTTTTGTGAGGTGGTTGAAGCTGCTCCTCTTCAGCCTGTTCTTTGTTTGTTCTTGGAGTTGCTGATGGACTGGGTGGGTGGGCAGTCTCTGCAACTTTTTACTGTGAGCAAGGACCTTCTCCTCCCGTCTTTTGTCTAGGCAGTGAATACCAGTGGTGGTTTCTAAGGTGTGGATGGGTGTCGTGTTTAGCCCGCCTGTGATGATGCGCATGTCTGCGTTCTGCACTCTGGCCAGCCTGCTCGTGTTGCTCTTGCAGCAGTGGCCCAGGCTGCTGAGCCATACTCCATCACAGGACGGATGTTTCCTGTGTACACCTGCTTGAGGATGCTGCTGTTTGCTCCCCATTTGGTGCCTGCCAGTTTCTTCATGAGAGACAGTCTTCTCGTGGCCTTCCTCTCCGCCTCTTTGATGTGTGGATTCCAGGTCAGTTTTTTTGTCTAGTTTGACACAAAGATAAGTGGAGTGTCATCCTGGGGGACATCTTGGTTGTTGACCGTTAGTTTGAGGGATTCTTTGGAGTTGGAGAGGGAGAAGCAAGTGGCGACTGTCTTCTGACTGTTGATGGTGACACACCAGTCCCTCGCCCATCTGGAGGTGTTGTTGAGGGCCTCTTGCATTCTGACTGTAGCAGTTGGAGTGGACTCTGAGGCGTTCCACATGGCAAAGTCGTCAGCATGCAGGGCTCTCGTGATGTGTCTGGAGAGGCCATCAGTGATGTTATTAATGAAGACGCAGAAGAGGGTGGGGGGAAATCACACCTCCTTGGGGAACACCTTCCCTGATCTTCACGGTAGTGTTGGTGCATTTGTGGATGCATTGGTGCGGAGATTGCATCGCTGCAATAAAATTCTGTTGGAACTGTTACTCCATTGTGGTCTACAACCTTGTGCCACGTGTGACGAGTTGCAACTGAGTGAAGTTTCTTTACAAGAACCCAGGCTACGTGCGTGCATCTGGTGTGATTACATCATACTTCGACTACGACGTAACACCCTCCCCCACCACTACCACCCTTCCCTGAAGTTCAGGTCAAAGTGATATATATGAGACAGGATAATTACATATGCTACTGTGTCCTGAACTTCAGGGGAAGTTGGTAGTGGCGGGGGAGGGGGAAAGGGGGCAGTAAATACCCCTTTTGAATGAACTTTATCCAGATTTTAATTCTTCTTATATTCTTGAATTCTTTTTAATACATGCGGCCCGCTTAGGCTGTTGGTCTTCCAATTGTATGTTGATGGAGATGAAGACTGTGCCAGTAACAATAGTGATGCACCTACTAGGGGAATTTAACTGTTGTACAAAAGTGAGGCCTTGTGTGCGATGTGAGTGAACTCATGTTCAAATAAGTGACATAACTGCTTCGCGGAAGAAGAGCAGACATAGAAACAGATTTTTGAATTTGTTGTACTGCATATCTGTCATTGAGTATGGGACATATGATAATAATATGTTTGTCGCTGTGCGTGTCCACGAAAGTTCAAACGTTTGATCCTGAAACAGATTTCATGACGTCTTGTTGCGTCAAGAGATTCAAATCAATTTGTTTTTCTTTGTAACAGTTTATTACTAATGTTACAAAATGCATGCAGGGATTACACAAAACACCTGTGCGATTGCCAATGCGTTCTGACTTGCACACCCCCTCCCCTCCCCCCCCCCCCCCAGCATTATCCCTGTCCCTTTCATATTTGTGCCAGTTCTGTGCAAGCTCGGGATGCAAATGATAGTTCGATCCTTGACATTTACTTTCTTTTTCTCAATTTGCTGACAATAGCTATTTTACTTTTTTGTTCATCCTCATTTCTTTAATTATATTCATTTTTTCCCTTAGCCCCTGTGTTGATTAGAACCAGTGTGCTTAATGTTGGGTTACCGAAGGTGCCAAAGTGGCATGGTCTCTACCGTTAAAAAATAAAGTTTCATTGTTTCGTTACAGAGCTACTTAATGTTATTATCATTATTATTTAAGACATTTATATATATATATATATATATATATATATATATATATATATTATATATATATATATATATATATATATATATATATATATATATATATATATATATATATATATATATATTTTACACCGGATCTTGCTGATCGTATTATACTGGTATTTATAATACTTTTTAAAATAATACTAAATCAGTTAACGTAAGCATCTTATTACATGAGCAAAAACACTCACTCGGGAAGGGGGGGGGGGGTGTATATTAATTACTTTTGTAATCTGTGACATGTGCAGATACATGTCTACCCTTCAGTTCAAACTCATTCACCATTCACACTACACAGCTCAAGCACATTGATTTTGTACTGTCGCTGCTGATTAGTCCTGAAAAGTACTGTGTATTCATTAAACTGATTCATGTCCATTTAGACTTTCATGGCATGACTTAGATTTGTAGGTGTGATCGGAGTGATGTTAATCAGCCTCACTACCGTCGGTGACACCTTCGCCATTGTTTCGACAGTGATTTTCACGATGAGTCGGCATATCCTCCAAAGATGGCCGCCACGACGCGTGACTAATGACGTCACGAGTTTCCCGAGCCTCAGTGTATATACCGCTTACATTGCCTAGACACTGATTTGGGCGTGGTTTTCGACATCCTGTGTAGGCCTGCCGCTGTGGTCACAATGGGCAGCCCATCGAGCCAACCGTCTGAAAATTGGAGTCGGGAAACTTACGTCATCACGCCAGTCGTGGCGGCCATCTTGTGAGGATACGGGACAAAGCGCTCATAGGGAAATCGCTGTTTTTGTAATGTCAGGAAAAGTCCTGTTGTGCTATAAGCAATAACAGCAAGTCTTGCCATCACTGTAGGAAACCGCTCCGCACCAGAATCTGTTTCTGTTTGTTTCCAAAGAGGAAGAAACATGAAGAGAAACGTGTTGAAACACTCTTTCGCTACTATCTGATGACTATGGTATCCTCAGAAGATGGTGGCTGATGCGCCGACGCTGCTAGGCAACGCGGGGAACCTCCCAAGCCCTACTGATTGGATTGGGGTTATGCAATTCGACAGTTTGGAACAAAGTATTGAGGATGGAGACAAATTATGGACAAGACATGGAGCACAATCCTCTGGTAGTCTGGTTGGCATTGAGCACGCTGGAATCTACATCGGTAATTTGTTTTCAGTCTCTATAATTATAGGGAACATAGAGTAAACTGATCGGAAGTCGTACACGCTTTTAGCGTTTTAGCGGTCTATGCATTGTTCGCATAAATCAAGGTATACTGAGATTTCACTTGAAACTGTAATCCAAAGGATAAGTTACACGCCACGGATTAATGTTGTTTTTTTATGTTGTTTGGTTTTGTGATTTTCCGCTCCAAATATCTCAGCCAAATCTACACCGATTTCGATGGTTGATATATCGTTGTGATCTTGGAATAAACCAGAATTCAACCATTATATTGCCGAAGCAAATCACAGCCTAACGACCTCGTATTTTACCTGCACAGGTGTGCATTTTTAGGTACAAACCCAGGTGAGAATTTTCGATTTACACAGGTATAACTGATTACGTCAGTGTTTTTAAAGGGTCCTACTAAAACCCGGAATAACCTGGCCTGACCTAAAACAACCATAGCCGTAGGTATTATTGCGTACCTGAACACACAAAAATAATGTGTTAGAGGTTTGGTTTACATTAAAGTTGATTTAGTTGTACTATTAAGCCGTTTTCCACTGCCGTTGACACGTCGATTACTTCCTTTGCTACACGATCGAACTGTCCAAAACAGTCGGAATAACCTCTTCTAAGCCAAAATAACCACATAAACACATATTATTAAGTGCTTAAAGTCGAAATAATCTTATATTTGAAGTTGTAGATGTCGTAAAGGTTGTTTAATTAGCGTTAGAAAGCTTTGAAGGGCTTGTTCTTTGAGCCTCTTGATCTATGCCTATCTTCACCCTACGTGCCTTCGCCCAGACCGTTCGTCCCAATCACATTTCGTCCCATGACGTTTCATCCCTGATGCTATTTAATGGAAAACATTACGCTATGAACGGACCATGATAATCAGTTGATATTCAAAGAGAACATAACTGGACCGTTTCTGAGCTCAAATATAAACGTTTCTGTGACTCTTATTATTTGAGTCCCAGGGCATGTGCATGGGCATCGAAGGCAACAGGATCACAGATTCTGCTGCCAACGATGCCCGCAACGACCCTGTCTCTGACGCACAGACTGTTCATATTGATTTTAAACATGTGATTAGTGCGTATATAGCCCGAGAGTGGCAGTCCGAGTGGGGCAAAGAGGAAGCTAATAAGCTGCATGAAGCTCTTCCTAAGGTGTCCAACAGCTAGTCTACCTTACCGCTGCGGCAGCCACCTTGAGGAGACTGTCCTTGCTCGGCTCCACATCGGGCACAAGTATTATTTACAAAAACAGGAGGAGCGTCCGTGGTGTCCAGTATTCTGTTAAAGTTATGTTACCCAGGATCAAGCGTATCAACACATTCAGAAAACTGTCTGCAACAGATACTGCTGACATTATATGTATGGGTTCTTTGTGTACTAAGTTAGAGCTTTATGATGTAAATATAATGCCAAATGTCCAAATTCATCGTTTGGAGGGTGTGTTGTTTTGTACCCGAGAGCCGGCGCAGATTATCGTCTGCATCGGCCTCGTTTTCAATATGTGCATATTTACTAGCTTGTGACGTCACAAGGCAGAACCCGGTCAATAATGCACTGAGGTCAAGAGGTCATCGGTGCGGTACACACGTGTCAGTGTACACGTCTATTACTGATGTTCGCCGGCTTCCATTTGGCATAATTTTCCAAGAGAATGTACAATAAACTTTCCATAGTCGCTATGATGTCAAAATCACAATGCGGGTTCCGCTTGACCTGCTAATATTTATAAGTAACGATCGTGCTGCGCGGCATCGTCAGTGCACGGCCGGGGGCGTGGCTTGTTTGACTTAGTCTCCGCGCTGAGCCAGTGTCCAGGGTGCCTAGTTTGATCAAACCGCCTTTATCCCTCAGAAACACGAAACAGGACATTGGTATTTATACCCAATTTCTGCATTGCAATTTCACATCTCACACTACGTAAGTCTACGTAACTGAAAGCATCACTGGAAACGACAAATGCACCATCGCAGCAGAAACACTACCTCTGGTGAAACGTGGAGTGAATGAGAGCCCGCACAGACAAAAACGTGTCCCGACCAGCGATGTGCCGCAATTTTGACACACACCGTAGTTTTAAGATCCTTACAGCATAAAATCTGATAACTAGCTCGTAACTTTATGATAAACAGGTTTAAAATCTTGCGAAATGAGTAAGAGCAAAATTCTACTGAAGATCGTGAATTCTGAAAATTACTAGTGCTCGCGGAACTATAGGAAGATCGACAAAGACCGTATATTACTCACTGATTCAGCAGGAAAAGAGACAAATTCTAGGTGGGCGGCAACGGCCAAGCTCTTGCTTTACGCGTTGCCACATGTCCATATTCCCTTGTCCGATGTCAGTTCTACTTAGGGGTATTTCTTGTCGTTCTTCCTCTTTCTTCTCTTCAATTCCGAGTCTGTCATTGTCGGTGCGAGTCGATGATACTTTTCTTTGCTGGTTCATTCGCCATCTTGTCTCTGATTGGTTATAATTATGCAGATGACCTACGGTCGTATAGAATAGTTATGACGTCAGTTACCATCGCCTATCAGAAGCAATCTTTTCACTGGGTCCAGTCACAAGATTCCGGTGGCCTCTTTTTGCTTTGAACTGACGAAAAAAAGCATTTGGTGGGACAATAGGGTGGTTACTGTCTAAGTGGGTATGTATACTGAATCCCAGTAAAAGCTTTTTGCAAACTGAAGCAATAAAAAAGCTCGGTCGTGCCCCATTAAACACTTTTTGCTGTCTTGTGCCGATCTAATTGACACAAGATACATAAACACTTCACAGCAGACTCACTGAAGGTTTTGTTCCGGGATGTACCCCGGACAAGATCTTCAGTTTTCTGAGAGAGTGCAACATTTTTAATAAGATTTAAGCATTTATAGACTATGCTATTATATTATTTTGACCTTTTTAAGAATCTGTAGACATTTTCTTTAAAGACCTGTGTGACATTTTAGCATGAAATATTTTAAAGATATATTTTCACCTTGTCTTAAGACCTTTCTTTTAGAACGGCTGGCCAGATTTTTACCCATCAAGCCATGAGATGGCCGTAGTTGCCTGCCTAACTAACTAACAGCATTGGACCTGAGCAGGCCGAGCCAGTATCAGGTTGGTGCGAATGTGACCACTGTGTATTTGAGGCAGGACAGAGGCGCCAAATATGCTGTCAGTGGCAGCACTGTGTCACAAATGAACCCACATTTAGTGAGTTGTGTTTGACTCAGTGTTGTTGAAATTGCTGGTGTGGCCAACTGTGCTTATAGATTTGGTGGAGTGTCTGCTGAATACTCAAATGATAAATTCCGCAGTCAAGCTTATCGTTTTTTTATTTTTATGGATGGAGCGTGTCATGGGGGCAGGGGTACGAAAATGCCCACCTTCATTTGTGCGGGCGAAAATACGTTGCAGATTTCCAAGTGAGGATGGCACCTACACTGGCTATCAGTCTTCTTAGAACTCACATCATATAAGCACTGCAGGATTAGTATGTTAGGACTGTTATTGAACTTACTTGCAACCACATTTCTTCAGTGTCTGATATTATCAGTTGTATGACAAATTTGGTTTTGTCATTGGTACTTGTCATCTCCAGGATCCAATCAAGGAGTTCAATGTCATAGGTACCTCTGATATTGCACTCCCTGGTCGAACCCTCTAGATGACAAGAACCAATGACAAAGTCTAACTTGTAATATAACGAAGACAAATAATGCAGCATACTACAACAATAAGATGTAAGCATCACATATCAAAGAACCCATGCTTAGTAATTAGTTTGACTTAGAAATTCAGGGGCACAAATCTCAATGTTTTTGACTATCAGCCAACTAGCCCAACACTTGGAAATTTCTCCAAAAGGTTTCATCAAAAGCAACACGTGTGGATTTATTTCTTTGTATCAAACTGGTACCATAGGTTGTACGCAACACATGCACAGTTATTTTGTTGCATAAAACCTCTCACCTTTTAATTATCTGGCTTTTGTGGTTGCATCGTTTTCAGTTATGCTGATGTAGCTTACAAAGATGGCTTCTATGCTTCGTATGTTTGGTGCATGACGTTATCCAACTGAATGGCCCACTGGGCACCGGCCTCCACGTGGCGTGGGTGGGTAGTCTCCTCAGTGGAATTGTCGTGGTTTTCACTCCAACTTTGAAGAATTACGCCTTCTAGTCAAGTCCTATAACCCCTCGGTAATATCTCTTCAGGAGACTTACCTGAAGACTTCTGACCCTGTTTCCTTTAATGGTTTTAATGCTATCCATAAAGGTTCTGATTCGGAGAGACGCTCGGGTGGAGTGGCTCTTCTCATTAGCAACCAGTTTTTATGTAGCCCCGCTAGTGTTGACACCTGTCTTCAGGCTGTCGCAGCTTGGGTTACCTTAAAGAAGACTATAACAATATGCAGTATTTATCTGCCACCATCCCTGCGGGTCTGTTGTAATGATTTTTTAATTTAGTAGATCAAGTGCCCCCCCCCCCCCCTTTATTCTCATGGGGGATTTTAACGGTCACGCTCACCTTTGAGGTAGTGACCACTATGATGGCAGAGGTCAGATGTTAGAAGATGTTTTTTTCTCAACTTAACCTATGTGTCTTTAACGATGGTTCACCTACATACTCTAACCCAGGTTCAGGATCTAGTTCTGTTCTAGACCTCACTGTGTGTGATCCTTCTCTCATGCTGGACTTTGACTGAAAGGTTCACGACGACCTGTGTGGTAGTGACCACTTCCCAGTAGTCCTGTCATCGGTCAGCTGTGGGGAGGATCCGCCGGTGGGGCGCTGGAATCTCAAGAAAGCTAACTGGCCTCTGTTCGCCTCCCTCTGTCAGTCTCGTATTACAGAGGAGGTGGTCATGTCAGCTGAAGAACCGGTTTCTTCTTTTACTACTATTTTGTTGGACGTAGCGGGTGAAACCATCCCTAAAACTTCCGCATCAATTCCTCGGCCGAGAGTACCATGGTTCAATGAGGAGTGCCGCAAGGCCCAAAAAGCACGCAAATCTGCTCAGCGACGTGCTTTCTGTAATCCGTCGCAAGTGAATATTTTAACCTTTAAAAGACAGAGGGCGAAAGCCCGTTACGTTTTTAAACGTGAACGCCGTACTTCCTGGAGACGCTTCGTCTCATCTTTAACTTCTCGGACTCCGTCCCAGAAAGTCTGGAGGGCTGTTCGAAGAATTAGGGGCAGGGGTGGCTCGGCTTCTGTCGGCCATCTTAGAGATGGTGCCAGCTTGGTCACAGATAAAAAAGCTGTGGCCAATTTGCTTGCCTCCACCATTGCCCATAATTCTTCAACAGAGCATTATTCACCCTTCTTCCAGAGAGAAAAGGAGAAGCGAGAGTCTCGTATTTGTGATTTTAAGTCCGATAACTCAGAAGACTATAATGCCCCTTTTACATTATCCGAATTGCAGCAAGCCTTGTAAGAATGTAATGACTCTGCTGCTGGCCTAGATACCATCCACTATCAATTCCTAACGCATCTGCCTGAGAGGTCACTCCTTGTACCTCTCAAGGCCTTTAACCATATCTGGAGAAATGGTCATTTTCCGCCGTTTTGGCACCAGGCTGTGGTTGTACCGATCCCCAAGCCGGGTAATGATCCTTCCGACCCGGGCAACTACCGGCCTATCGCTTTGACATCATGTTTATGTAAAACCATGGAGCGCCTGGTCAACGCCCGCCTGGTGTGGCATCTCGAGTCACAAGGTCTCCTCACAGACCTCCAGTGCGGTTTCCGGCGCTTCCGTATTACAACTGACCATTTAGTCCGCTTTGAATCATTTATTCGAGATGCTTTTGTCAACAAGCAGCATGTCTATGCAATTTTCTTCGATCTTGAGAAGGCATATGACACTACCTGGAAGTATGGCATAATGTCTGACTTGTTGGACATGGGTTTTAAAGGGCATCTGCCCGTTTTTATTCACAATTGTTTGACTAACCGGTCGTTCCATCTCCGACTCCTTTGAACAGGAGATGGGTGTCCCACAGGGCAGCATTCTATCTCCTGTTTTATTTAGTATTAAAATTAATAACACTGTAAAGGCCGTCAAGGATGATTCTGAATGCTCTTTTTTTGTTGACGACTTTGCTTTGTGCGCACGTGGTCGAGGACTTGCGTCCCTTGAGACGCGCTTGCAGCTGTGCGTTGATCGCATCCAGCGGTGGGGTCTCTCAATGGATTCAAGTTCTCGCCCTCCAAGACTGTCTGTGTGCATTTTACTAACCAGACGAATTTTTTTTTCCAGAACCTAGCCTGAGCATTGCTGGAGTGCCGATTACGGTGGCCGCGGAGGCAAAGTTTCTGGGATTCATCTTTGACAAAAGACTTACCTTCCGCAACCATATTAATTACCTTAGAACCTCTTGTCACAAGGCTCTCGACGTTCTTCGTGTCGTCGGTCGTACTGACTGGGGTGCGGACCGTACTGTCTTACTTCGACTGTACCGGGCCCTTGTTCGGTCCAAACTGGATTACGGCTCTGTGGTGTATGGCTCAGCTTCCAAGTCTGTGCTACAGCGTCTGAACACAATTCACCATCAGGGTCTGCGGATATGTCTTGGGGCCTTCAGGACGTCTCCAGTTCCTAGTCTGTATGCCGAGGCAGGGGAGCCTTCTCTCAAGCTCCGCCGCATCCGCCTCATGCTCAGCTACGTACTGAAACTGAAGGCCCATCCAGATAATCCTGCCTATGATTGTGTTTTTAAACCATCGTTTGCAGAGATTTACGATACCCATCCCGGAGCTGTCCGTCCACTTTCTTTCCGTGTCTGACCTCATCTGCGGGCGGCCGGATTGGACCTGGACAGAGTTTCGGAATCCCTGCAACACATCACTCCACCCTGGCTCTTACCAGTTCCAGACATCTTGCGGCTGGACTTGACTGCCCACAAGAAAGACTACTCTACCAGCCATATACCAACAGAGCCTCAATGAACTGCTTTCAATTTTTCCTGGCTATTGTCGTATCTATACGGATGGGTCAAAGTCTGAGGATGGGAGAGTGGCTGCGGCCGCAGTGTCCTCTCGCCATCCTAGACGCCCATTTAAGCACCGCCTCCCAGACCACTCATCTGTATTTAGTGCAGAACTGCAGGCAGTTCTGCTGGCACTCAGGCATGCTTATCGATCTAGAGAAAGGAACTTCCTGATTCTGTCTGACTCTCTTTCTGCCCTGCAGGCCCTTCAGGGCACGGGAAATGACCACCCACTGCTGGTGCAGATCAGAGAGCTCCACGCGGACTTGATGAAGGAATATTATGACATCATTTTTATTTGGGTCCCAGGGCATGTGGGCATCGAAGGCAACAGGATCGCAGATTCTGCTGCCAACGATGCACGCAATGACCCTGTCCTTGTCACACAGACTGTTTATAGTGATTTTAGACATGTGACTAGTGCGTACGTAGCCCGTGAGTGGCAGTCCGAGTGGGACAAAGAGGAAGCTAACAAGCTGCATGAAGCCCTTCCTAAGTTGTCCGACGGTCTACCTTATCGCTGCGGCAGCCGCCGTGAGGAGACTGTCCTGGCTCGGCTCCGCCACATCGGGCACACGTATGTTACGCACTCTTATTTACTAAAACAGGAGGAGCGTCCATGGTGTTATGCCTGCGACGAGCAGTACTCTGTTCAACACTTTTTGTTGTCTTGTGCTGATCTAATCGACACAAGGCATAAACATTTCACAGCAGACTCCTTGAAGGTTTTGTTCCGGGATGTGCCCCCGGACAAGATCTTCAGTTTTCTGAGAGAGTGCCATATTTTTAATAAGATTTGAGCGTTTATAGACTATTATGTTTCTATTATTTTGACCTGTTAGAGAGTCTGTCGACGTTTTCTTTAAAGACCTGTGCGACATTTTAGCCTGATATATTTTTAAGGTATATTTACATCATGTCTTAAGACCTTTCTTTTAATCTGGCTGACGGTCACGTTATACATTTAAATTGGGAAGTTGAGGCAGTAAGAGGCCCCGTGTTTTTAAAAATATTTTTTGCCTTTTTTTAAAATTTGCAGTTGGGCTGAATGTTGGAATTTGCTGGAAATTTGTGGTTAGCTGAGAGGAGACATGTTTGGTGCTTTGATTCATACCATCCTGAGCTTATCCAGTGGACAATTGTGGGCCTATTTTGAGTTGCCTTTGACGTAGTGATTTGAGGGGCACGCTGATTTCAGCTGTGCTTGGGTGTGGGGTTGGTAAGGATTCAGGTTCATAGCCAAGAAATGAGACTGTCAATGTGCTGTTTTTTTGGTTATTTTGTGCATGACAAATGTGCAGCTGGTGGGGGGGATTGAAATATTAGGGGATGCCTGGGACTGACTAAGGCTAAGAGACTGGACAGTACGGAAACAGCACTGTGGTCCGTGGCCTGACCTGATTTTTAACCTTCCCGCCGCGAGATGGCCTTAGTTGCCTGCTCGGCGTTAAACCCGAATAACTAACTAACTAACTCCAACTGAATGCCTTTTTCAGTTATTTTTGATAAGACATTGGTACCAACGAGATTATATAACACCTGCATACAGTTGTTTGCCCCCATGACATCCTCCATACCAAAATAAAGAAGAAATATTGTTTATTTCACTGCATTTCAGTTCCTGGCAGTTTGAATCAATGGAGATTAGGGTTTGTTCCTACAAAGAAGTATGACTGGCCAAAGACTTTGTGGGAACACTGTTTTTTTTTTCTCAGCAAGTACATTGTCATTGGAAAATGTTGAGAATATTTATTACAAGTTGGCATGGTAACATGTGATATGCAGCCTCTACTTGCCTTGAGGGGAAAAAGGTAAATAGTGAGATATAGATAATGAGACCGGTTAGCCACCCATGTCATACTGACCGAGTCCACCCCTAAAACAGACCCCCCCCCCACACACACACACACACGGGTCTGCGCTGGGGGACTTGGGTGGGGTTAACTATTTTTTAGTTCCCAGGGTCACCCTGGTCAGCCCAACCACAGGGTGTGTTTTCCCCTCTTTTCTGGGGCATGCGTTTCTGTCTACCCTTGGTCCATTCACCTGTATTTTCCTTTTTTAATCGCTCCTTACTGTCTGCACTTCCTGTCATTCGCTCTTGATATTGCGGGATGTGTGTTGCTAAATGGTCTTAGGTTTATTTAGCGTATTAGACCGGATGGCGACATACATTCAATATGCTGTTGTTGTTGTGTTTTCTTTTTTGTTCAAGTTTTTTTCACAAGCAGTGTTGGCACGTCCTGAGAAAGTCTTGTTGTCGTCGGGACGTTAAGCAATGTACAACCAACCAACCAACTAAAACAAAACTTTTAAAAACATTGCCACATATAGTCCACACAAAACCAACTTAAACCCATGCGCTACATATCAGCAGGGCCGATTTCTGAGGTACACTATTTTCTCACTCAGACTGAGTTTGTCGGAAACCAGCCTGGCTAACAGCGGCTGACAAAGCTCTGCACAGCGCTTGGTATTTCGCACTACATCTGTTGACAGTTAAGTACGGCTTTGCTTAGTCTGATTCGTTGCCAGAATTTGCTTCTGGTAATGTGTATTAAGCAAAATTTGCCACCTGCCACATCGGCTTCGTGGCACACGTTTCAATGTGCGTACAATGTGTTTGTACTGACTGACCTGCCATTACCATAAAATTATGGAGCAGCTCTCCCTCTCGCTGAAAGGTCCTGGTAAATCAAAGTGGAACAGTTGCAGTGCGCCTGAGTTGATCAGTGTTCAGGTCGTACTCCATAGGCAATAGATTTCCCTGTCCCCCATCCCCCGTCAGGGCCGTCCATGATCACCTCGGTGCTGTGGACGTTAAACCCGAACTAACCAACCTCTCGCGAGATGTTTATACTGCACGCAAAGATGGCGTCGGTTGACTCTGACAATACTAGCAGCGAAGAGTTTTAATACGATTCGGAAAACGAGGATGTGATTGCTGCAACTGCCACTGTGATAATTGTATCACATGAGGTCTCAAGTAGAAGCTGCCTGGTGAGAGACTGGATTGGGAGGCGTGAAACGCTTGGGGCGTACGCAACATTACTACAGGAACTGGCACTGGAAGATACCAAGGCCTACAAATAGTTCGTAAGAATGAGGCTCGATCAGTTCCGATAAATTGAAAGTTTGGTGGAACCCCTCATTCGGCGGCAGGACACCGTCACGAGAAGATCTGTTAAGGCAGGAGAGCCGCTGGCCGTCACTTTTCGGTATCTGGGGTCAGGTACGTTGGCACACTATATATATTGCACCATTTCCATACAATTGTGTGATAGTGATGTATCGATTCTCAACATGCCAGGGCCGTAACTATAATCTAGTAACCTGAATGGTCAGGTATCGGATAAATAATAAAAATAATATGTATTCTATGGCAGCATCACTCAAGGACTCTCTTCCTGAAACTAAATAATGTGATTGCACAATTCATCACCCCTGTCACGCGTGTGTGTTGTGTTAGCTGTTAGCTTTTTTTTACTATATCAGTGCTTAGAGCTACTTTTAGAATATGTGCTTAACAAATCTCCTTTATTATTATTATTGCACAAACTGATTTCTCTTGCGAATACTACATGATGTCAATTTGTAGTTTATGTATGAAAGTGAGACTACAAATCTTGAATTGGCTAGTGTTTCTTTCCCCAGGTCAAACCTTCTCAGACCTGGCCCTTTCATTTTGCATCCCAGGCAACACAATCCCAAAAATCGTCATGGAAACATATGACGCCTTGTATTTGGTCCTGAGAGATGATTACCTGAAGGTATGTATCTTGCTGTTTAAAACTCTCTTTTGATAAACTGTGATTGAATTTCCCCATGATGGATTAATAAAGTATTATTGTATTGTATTTTGTATTGTATTGTAAATTGTATATCATTTTAGTTTAAATGTGGTGAATGTTACTTAAATTTAAAAGCTGAATCATATTGTGTGTGTCATAATAGATAAATAGTAAACTGACCCTGTTATTCCAACACAGGGACAGTTAGTATTCAGTGACTTACTTACTTACTTACTTACTTACGTCTGTCACCCCTCCCAGGGTATAGGCCGTCGACGAGAGACCTCCAGTGACTTCTGTCCTGTGCTCTCCTTCGATTTTACTCCAGGTGGTTCCCATATCATCAGTTTTTGCTTAACACTACTCGTGACGGTTAATTTTTATCTGCAACATACTAGGTTTACTTTAAGAACGAAAATCACATACATACATTATTAATCGCATTTGGATCTGTAATCCATCATCACCATAAATCGAAATACTTTTTTTACTTTCGCCTGTCAGCCCTCCCAGGGTATAGGCTGTCGACGAGAGCCCTCCAGCGACTCCTGTCCTGTGCTTCTCCTTCAATTTTACTCCAGGTGGTTCCCAGTCTCTTGATGTCTTCTTGGAGGTCTCAACGCCAGGTGTTTCTTGGCCTGCCTCTTTTCCTCTTTCCCTGGGGGTTCTATGACAATGCCTGCCTAGTGATACTGGAAACTGGCTTTCTCAGACTGACCAATCCATCCCCATCTTCTTCGCCCAATTTCATTATCTGCTGTTATCTGCTCAGTTCTCTCCCAGAGTCTGACGCTGCTGATCTTCTCTGGCCAGTGGATTTTCAAGATTCTTCTAAGGCAACTGTTTATGAAGATCTGTACTCTGTTGACTGTGGTTTTTGTCAACCTCCAAGTCTCTGCTCCATATAGGAGAACTGTTTTTACGTTTAAGTTGAAAATCCGGACTTTGCTGTGTTGTGACAACCCTCTGGAACTCCACACCTTTTTCAACTGGAGAAAGGCTGCTCTTGTTTACGGATTCGTGCTCTGACATCTGCATCAGTGCCGCTGTTACGTGTTGAGGCGTAGTCGTAGTATGATATCACACCAGACGCACGCATGTAAGGTTCTTTTAAAGACACTTCAATTCAGCTGCAACCCGCCACACGTGGCTTAAGGTTGTAGACAATACTGGAGTAACAGTTCCAACAATATTTTATTTCAGCGATGCGATCTCCACATAATGCATTCCCAAATGCACCAACACTGATACAATGTCTCCTCTTCAAAATGTCCCCCCACCCGGGTCTGCCCTGGGGGACTTGGGTGGGGTTAGGTACTTTTTAGTTCCCAGGGTCACCCTGGTCAGCCCCACAGGGTGAGTTTTTCTCTCTATTCTGGGGCATGTGTTTCTGTCTACCCGAGGTCCATTCACCTGTATTTGCCTTTTTAAAACTCTCCCTACTGTCTGCACTGCCTGTAGCTCTTGATATTGGATGTGTGTTGCCAAATGGTTTTAGCTTTATTTAGGCCCCATGTTGTAGGTTTATTTAACGTAGTGGACCAGCTGGCGACATACATTCAATATTCTGTTTTTTTTTAATTTTTTTTAAATTATTCTTTCACAAGCAGTGCAGGCACGTCCTGAGAAAGCCTTGTTGCTGTCGGGACGTTAAGCAATGTACAATCAATCAATCAATCTTCAAAATGTCAACACTGGCGACACAAAGTTTCTCATACAACGTACACCACCGTTACTCTGCGTCTCTCACAATGTACACCCTATACGGGCCACGTACCTACGATAAACTGTGTGTCCCTACAACTGACAATGCATGACAATGTACACATGTGCTTCCTAGCACCAACTTTTATAGTGAAACGACTTTCCAGAATAATCTAACGAAATCACACAACGCAACCAATCAGAACGGAACACGTAACTGAAACTCATAAATATTAATAAAAAAAGAACTTTCTAGAATAACTACAATAGTCTACAAAAATTTGACTGCTAATTTCAGCCCCAAATCCTAGTGTGTAATGACGTCACACAAAAGTATGGCAGACCGTTCACGACCTTTAATAATACACTGACTGGCTGCTAAATTCACGCGCACAACAAAATAAATATGACTAAGAATAGAGCATTTCTACTAAAATGTTGCTTACATTTTGACGTCACATGTACGAGGCCACTAGACAGCGCGACCTTGCTCGAACGTTATAGTTTATTCTCAGCGAATCTACGCAAACAAAAATCGACCGCTTTTCTCAGTGCGACTTTGCTAGAAGCTTCCAGACTAAACTTAGCGTATCACAACAAAGCCAATTCTCTATCTGCGCGAACAATAAAGAATCTTACTGAACAGGTACGTGATTCACAACCATGATAGCTCAAATAAATATTGGATCGTTTCCTACGATTAACACATGCATTCTATCACAGAACAACACAACCACAATCGTAACATTACCCCCCTTTTTAGAATGAAATTCCACAAAAATTTCTTCTCAAATCTCAAAAATACGGTTGTGGTTGTATTAACCTACACAAAACCACAAATAATAAGAATTTCACATCAAAATGAAATCAAATCAACTATTTTAAAAATAATCGTCTCACAGTTCCTTTAAACTGTCCTGAGCGAAGACATGTCCCCTTAAACTGTCCTGAGCGCAGACATGTCTCTTTAAACTCTCATGGACACCGAAATGTTTCTTCAAACTGTTATGGACACAGAAATGTTCATTTAAACTGCTCTGCTCAGGTAATCCGCTCCAAAGTTCTGCAAACCTTTGATTAAACTAAAATCAATGTCAAAGTTTGTTTCTGGAACATCACCAAAACATGGGGTACAGTTCACAATTCACACAGTTCAAGGGTTACTGGTCCTGGTCACTGTCGGCTTATGGAATGTATGAAAGTCCGTACACACCAAATTGGATCTCTCTGGTTTCTTCGCGATGACCACTGGAGATCTGGAATCTCTGACGACTCCCACGTCCGGCGTCTCCCCAACATTCTCCCTCAGTCCTTCTCTCGTGTTGTGAAGCAGACGACATGACTCGTCGCGAACCGGCTTGTTGGATGTCAGATTAACCTCGTGCTGGACGGTGTCTGTTGTTCCTGGGTCTGGTGTAAACCGATGCTTGAACTCTTGAGTCAGGACGCGCATTTCTTCTTGTTGAGTCTGGGTCAGATTCTGACCGAACTGGATGTCTTCTACATCCTCCTTGTGGCGGAGTTCATTAAGGTCAAACAGGTTCTCGTCGTCTAGTCTTAAGTCATCGGCAAGACGCACAGATGCCGCCAGTTGTGTTTTGTCTTGACGACCTCTCTCAATATACTTCTTCAGCAGATTAGCATGGTAAGTCTTCACCTTGTTGTTGACCTTGAATCTCTAGTCGTTGATGCCAACCACCGTGTCGATAACGTAGGGTCCCTTCCACTGCATCAGGAGTTTGTTGTTGTCGGTAGGAAGAAGAACCAACACCTGGTCACCTGGCTGGAATCGTCGAGGTTTTGCTTTACGATCGTAGTAATGCTTCCCCTTGTTCTGCACCTTCCCCAGTTCTTTTCGAGCCATCCTGAGGGTATCTTCCAGCTACTCTCTCAGGTCGAAGACGTACTGGTAGCTGATCTTCACCTTAGGTGCGTCGATATCTTTGGTCCACAGCTCCTTCAGGATGTGCATGGGCCCCCTTACAGTCATACCGTACAGTAATTCAAAAGGGGAAAACCCTGTCGAATCCTGAGGAACTTCACGGTATGCGAAGAGCAAGGCATTGATATATCTATGCCACAACCTTGGCTGTTCAATTTCTTCAGCATAGCCTTCAATGTTCCATTAAACTTTTCAACCATCCCATTACACATGGGGTGATAAGGGGTGGTAGTAAGGTTTCGGATGCTCAATAGCCGGTTGACTTCCTCCATGCAGTTGGAGACGAACTGAGTTCCTAGTTCCAGGATCTCCTCAGGAATCCCCAAACGGCTGAACATGTCGACAAGCGCCTCTGCCACTCTTGGAGTGTCGATCTTCTTCAATGGTATGGCCTCAGGATAACGTGTAGCGTAGTCCACCAGAGTCAAAATGTAGCTATGAAAAGTTCACTTTGAGGGGATATTGGCCCCACCAGGTCCACAGCCACCCATTTGAAAGGCATATCGATCAGTGGCATTTTCTCTAGAGGAACCTTGGGCACCTTTCCCTTGCAGACTGTTTTCTGGCATATGTTGCACGACCTGCAGAATCGGGTGACGTCACCTCCCATATCAGGGCCAGTAGAAGATGGCTCGGATCCTATCGAGGGTCTTGTTGATTCCCAAATGTCCTCCCAATATGGAATCATGGGCCAATTTCATCACCTGTATCCTCAATGGTTCAGGAACTACTACTTGATGCACATGTTGTCGAATATTGCTGATGAATATTCAGTACAGGATATTTGTTCCTGGTCTGGAAGGTTATCTCATTTCCCTTTTCGCGTTACGGGCTCGGTCTGACCTCGGAACTTGTCAAGCGTGGGGTCGGCTTTCCATAGTTCCACCAGCCTTTCCCTATTCACCACAGCTGCTTCCGTGTTGTCCGCAATTTTTAGAGGGATGGTCTGGTGACTCTTCTTTGCTTGACTTCTTGTGGTAACAGCACGTTTCGGGTCTCCACTCTGGATCTGGATCGTCTGCGTTCCTGGCACCATCAATGTTTCCGATTATAAGATCGTAGACTAGGGTCTTTACGCGTAGCACCTTCACCTCTCCTCTCAGGTACGGGGTGTCGACGCTGACATTGGCAAGGGGGATAATCCTCACGGTTCCGTCGGCCAAAATGAGGGTGGTCCACTCCTGTAGCTTCTGGTCTTCAGTTACTAGGTCCTCTCTCACGATAATGCAACTACAACCGGTATCTCTCGGCACTCTCACTGGTGTGTTTTTGCCAAATCCTGACACCACCGGCATGTTCGGCACTTCATTCTCAGGCATCGCGATGTTTGAGACTGGTAAAAATGTAGCCCCATCTCCTACTGGGATGCGTCCATTCTTTTGGAAAGATTCAATCAGCTCCGGTGTCACTCGCGTTTCTCCAGATTCAAAGTCACTGGATGACGTCGCATCATTGGCTAGTACAGCGGCGGCTCTGTGTTGAGACGTGGTACTTCTGCCTGCTATTCTGCGATCTTGGTTGGATCTTCTGATGTTGTCGCCTCGGGGAACATCTTTAGAAGGACACCGTATCGCCTTGTGACCTTTCTTTCCACAGAGAAAACATGTCAGGTTCTCCACCGGCTTGTATTTCGGGGTGTCTCTGACATTGTGGATTTCTTCTGCTGTTGCAGACACACGCTGCATCTTACTGGGCCCGAACTTCATGTCATGGGCGTCAAGGTATCTTTGAGCGAAGTCGGCTAGGGCCTTTAGGGACTGGTCTTTTTGCTCCCTGAAATGGGCGGCCAGGTCCTTAGAACATGCGTCGAGGACTTGTTCTTTGATGATGAGGTCACACAGGTCCTGGTACTCTTTGTTTAAACCAGCCAGGTCTATCCATTTCTCCAGGTAGCTCCTGATTCTCTCAATGAATAAGCCGGGTGTTTCTCCTTCTTCAGGCTTGCAGTTCCGAAATCGTCGCCTGTAACCCTCTTCAGTGAAGTCGTACTGTCTCAGCAGGGCCGCTCTCAACTGCGTATAATCTTCAGCTTCTTCTCTTGGCAAGCCGGTATAAAATTCAAGTGCTTTGCCAGTTAGAAGTGCACTCAGCCTGATAGCCCAAGTCTCTTGTCTCCAGTTATTGCTGCTTGCGAAGTGCTCAAATCGCTTCAGATAAGCGTCCATCTTATCTGAATTTTCAACAAAAGGTGGAAGTTTTGGTGCTAGGGCTGTTTGCTCTCTACTGGCTAAGGTTGTTGCTTTAGTAGCTCTCTGGCTCTGTGCCTCTATCTCCATTTGCTTTAGATGAATTTCATGTTGTCACTGCCTCTCCGCCTCTTTTTGCTGTTTCTCTGCCTCTTCTCGCTGTTTCTCTGCCTCTTCTGCTTGAATGTCGAGTTTCCTGATTTCATGTTCTTTAGCTCTTTCTTCTCTCTACAATCTTTCCTTTTCTTCTCTCTCTCTCTCGTCTCTTTTCTTCTTTCTCCTCTCTCTCCAGTCTCTCCTTTTCTTCTCTCTCTCGTTTCTTTTCTTCTCTTTCCAATCTCTCCTTCTCTCTCTCCTTTACAAACTCGAGGAGTTGAGCCCCTTCGAGTCTACATTCCTTTCCAATTTTCAGGAATGTCTCCATTTCCGATGTCTCCATCTCTGCGTTTCACTGCTGGTTGTTTTCTTCTGCTGCCCTTTCCACAGAGAAAGAAAATAAGAGATTTGAAAAGCTTTGAAATCGATAGTGCTGCATCGATTGATAAATCTCGCCATTATTGATAATAAACCCATTGACCCCCCCCCCTTTCACCTCCCACCATCACCAATACACCCTGTTGATTTAAAAAAAATCGCGACCATGATCAGTGCGGCATTATCGATTTCAATGCTCTTCAAAATCTCTTATTATCTTTCTCTCTAACTATTGTCTCTGTCAAAACCTAATCATGCACTGTTAATTTAAAAAATGGTGATATAAAGAGAGATTTGAAGCTTCATTAACACAATGACTGAGTTAACCCCCTTAAATATTACTTTTTGAAACCTCATCAACCATGTTCCCCGCACAGAGTAAATACCGTCGGAATTTACCCCTAAAACATTGCTTTTTTAACAATAACCATTTTATGTACCTCCCCACATAGTAATACCAACAGGGAGTTAATTCAATAATGTAAACATTTACACACTAAAAATGTGGTTGATGAGGTTAATTATATCTTCAAAAATTAATATTTTTTATTATAAAATGAACCAAGATGAATTACTTTTTCTAAACAATATCAACGCTGTAGAAAACAAAGACTTAGACTCTAAAAAAACAGCGCCTTCTCTCTGTAGTTGTTTCAGGCAAATCAAAAGCTTATCTCGGAAAACAGTATACAACAGAAGATATAGAATCCCTCACGGCTGAGGAGTTAATTAAACTACATTCTAAATATGAAAATCACATAGCTTCACTAATGACTCGTGTTTTATGTCGATCTCTTGTATGTCTATACACAAAAGAAGTGAGTCACTTTCTACCTGTAGACACTGACAGTCTATCACACGACCTTAAAAGCAATCCTATTGTTTCAAGTTCAATTGGTAAATTAGCATGCATCATGTTTTACAAGTTTGGCAATTACCTTGCACCTGTGGTAACTTTGCTTGTTACTGGGAGTCATATTGATTTTTCGAAAATAAATTTTCTAGAAAAGAAAAGGATGGACCAAGCAGATGAGAACCAGATGACTCTACAATGGAACCCTATTTTGACGCAGGTTCAAACGATCACTAAACCAAAAAGTCCAGGAAGGGTAGAGGCTGGAAAAAGATTAGTCGAATATAACGGACAAAAAAAAATTACAGCTTCAAGCATTAACAGAAAAGGCTCATGTAACTGACCCGCCATCAGGACCATCAGGTCTGTTAACAGCACCATCGTTGTCACCCCTTCATCAAAGTGAGAGACAAATAACTGAGTCTAAACCCGAAACAACAAAATATATAGTTGCTGGATTTGTTGTCGGATTTGGTTTCGCAGGTTATTATACAAAAAATACAAACCACAGACTCAAACAGTGTCCAAAAAATCAGACACTCCAAAAACAAAACCAGAAGTCGCCACATTACCAGCAGCGCCAAAACCTTTTGATCCATTTTCAATGCAGTGAAAAAAAAATTATTTTAATTTTATTGTATAAGAAAATGAGCGACTCAAAGAACTTATTGAACCTTGTCTATCACTCTGCTGTAATAAGCGGACTAGCAGTAGCTTACTCTATGCTGGGAAAAAGTCTACTCAAAATGAAATCGGCAGATCTGAGTAGATTAGACTTTGAAGACAGTGCTAAGCTAATTGCAGTTGTAACAGCGTCAATTGCAACAAAAGACTTTCTCGTCAAGCAAGGAATTATTCCCGAAAATTTTTTATGTAAATAAAAAAATATGGCAACTATAGCTATTTTGATTGGTGGGGCCATGGTCTGGCTTTCAGTGGATCAAACTATCTCTTTTCAAAAATGGGTAGAGAGGAATCAGCAGAAGAAATGAAGTGACACAATGAGGCATCAGAAAAATTAGCACAATCCCAGCAGGAGTATGAAAAGCAAAGAATAGAGAAACTTGATTTTATCAATGAAAAACTCAGGCTTGAAGGTCACGCACAACATACATTTTCTAATGTTGAGGATGCAATTAAGGAATATTTTCTCATTACCGGTGAAGATATGTCTACCCCAAAGCCGCAACAGCGACTATTACCAACCAAGCACACAACAAAGAAACGGGGAGATAATCTTTGTTTTAGTGGGAATGACATTGGTATATTTTACTGACTTTATATTGCTAGAAGAAATGACCGGTGTTGAAAATAAACTATCTAAAATATATTACTCTCCAATTAGGTACTGGAAAGGAAAAACTGCATTAGAGAAATTACATACAGCTGTGGATAATGATGTCAGACTCGATCAAATAAAACACTGGTTACAGAGACAGGCAATTTGGCATATATATTTACCTGCACCAAGAAAAATAACACGTCCTCATTTTGAGAACTCAACACCAAATGACACGCATCAAATGGATCTATTATTTTTACCGCATGATACAATAAGAAAAAAGTGTTACAAGTATGCACTAACTGTTGTTGACATTGCTTCAAGGTACAAAGACACTGAACCCATAACTGACAAGAACGGTACCACTGTTGCTACAGTGTTAACAAAGATATGTAGTCGAGGCGCTTTAAAATTTCCCAGACTTGTGCAGGTCAATGACGGATCTGAATTCTAAGGTGCTGTTAATCAGTTATTTGCGAAGCATGGTGTACTGTTTAGGCGAGGTATACCAGGCATACACAGATCACAGGCAATTGTTGAGAACTTTAACAAACAGTTATAAGAAAGACTTTTCTGTTACCAGTATTCAAAAGAACTCATGCATGACGCACGTAACACTGAATGGGTAAAGAGATTACCATATGTGATAAAAGCAATGAATAACAAAAGCCATGTAAAATCTGCTGATGCTATTAAATTGAAAACAATGACAGAGCCAAAAACAACAGCCCTGGCCCCGGCCCCACCTCCTGACACAAGTTTATTTACAACACAGGTAAGATATTTATGAGTCTGGTGAGTCTGAGAATGACGTCAGGCGCAGGGCAACCGACCCCATTTGGTCGTTGTCCGTACACAATATAAAAAAAAAATAATTCCCGGCCCTGGCAGTAACCCATAAATATATTATTTATATGAGCCTGCCCCACAGAGGGCATTTGTCAGAGAAGAATTACAGATTATTCCCCCAGACACTGTTACACATTTCAGTAACTAATTCATAGATTAATTCATCAACTAATTGATCAGCTATTTGTTCAGATAAGTTGAGTCTGTAGTGCCCAGGCCATGCCTTTACCACAGCTGACACTTAGTTTGCTTCTAGCTGCCAGAGAGATAAGGCGCTGCGAGGTCAAATTCCACTCTCGCTCGCTCATTCTATTTATATTGCACTTGCAACTGAGCGGTACACAGCGTGTCCGGCGCTCTGCGCTATAACAACTACCTACACGTTTGTATTCATAACACATCTCAGCCTAAAGTGACTGTTGTGAAAGCAACATCATTCAACAGTTGAAATTCTCACCTACACACCAATACCAAACATGACAACATTACGACTTACACTTGTGTAGCAGATTATGGTGAAAATAAAGAGAACGAAAATTTGTTGATGTACGATGTTGGTGTTTGTTGTGAAATTGACAAAGTTCCCACAGCTATAACACGAAGACGTAACTTTTCCCAATGAAACACACTTGCATGCATAAGGGTCAGCATGCCTACAGTAAGTATCACTTACCGGATTTTTGCTATGCGCTGGGGGACGGAAGCAGGAGGGTGGTTAACGAGGTCACTGACAAGTGTCGACAGACAAGTACCAGGCGCCTGCCTTAGTACACTCCCGACAAATCGGGGAAAGTGAGGGCTTAGTTACATGGATACTATTGAGAAGATAGTCACGTTTCTTTCTCGGGAAATAGTGTAACACTAACAGTGAATCTTGTACGTTTACTTTTGATTTAACTTTTGATCATGATGGAGTCTGATGAAACGCATACAGTCTGGGTACACACAGGTGTGTTCCGTGCACTGCGATTAAATGCATTGTGCAGAATATGTGGCGGGAGATCACACAACAAAAAAAAAACAGTGATAAAAAGTCATATCTTTGTATCAAATATGAACACTTAATCCACAAGTGTTATGGAATTAATATCCAGGAAGACAAAGACCTGATGCACTCCAAAACAATGTGTAGTAGTTGCTATAGTCGGATGAAACGGATAGACTCTGAAACACGTGTGTCTGCGGAGACAACGCGAAATGCGGCGTCTGATATTGCCTCATCACAACACATTTGGACCATGTTCGATCCAAATACGAGTGTTGAAGAATGTGTCGCGTGCATTCATTTCATGCAGCTAGGTAAAGGAGGACGACCAGCGAAACGTGCATATGGGAAGAAACGACTGTTTCGATCTGTGGAATGTCACAGTGACACTCATAACACTGACCATGATAACAGCACTAATGAAGGTGATAGTGGTATACAAGTTTTCATTCCCCCGATGTCTACTCCCCATAAAACGCCATGCAAAGTCGATGCTCAAACATCGCCATTACAAAGAGTGTGGACCCCATCTCTACCAGCCGAGCAGACACATGAAATAGCCATTTCACCCATTGAAAAAACGGGTGTCGATATAGCCACATCTCCACATATCAAACGACCCGGCCTTCGACCTGTCCAGGAACTGCAGATGCCATTGACAAAGGAGGAAGAAAAATATCAGATGGCACTAAACCGCACAATGCTTAATGAATCAGCTGATGCCACAATCCGTTGCAAGACTGGAGGACAGCCTTTGTATTTTATGCACATACCCAAACCAAGAAAACCAACAACAGGGGCATCATCAGCTGTAATACAAAGAAGGTCAAAGGTATTAGCCCGTGCTAGAGCAAATATGTCTGGCGGATCAGAAGTGGACAAAGCTGAACAAATAACTGACGAGTTAAGACGAGAAAGAAATGAAAAAAATGACTGCAATATTAGACAGAGCAGGCCATAGGCGATCCGTGTATGTCTGTAGAAAACAGGGTATTGCTCTGAGAACCAGTCTAGGATTAAGCTGGTCCAAGTACAGAACATACAAACGCTTTATGAGAAGTATTGGTGTCAAACTTGAAAGTGAAAGAAAGAAAAGACAGACCCAAAAAGAAGCGCTCTGTGGCACAGTGGCCATTGAACAAAAGAATCTGACCTTTGAAAACAAAGTCACAAACAAGAAAGAAAGCCAGAAAACGCCTGTCGCCTACATAGAGGATCTCACACATTTTGTTCCTGAACTGCTTGACAAGTTTGAAGCTGCAAATCTTCTTGAATGGCATGAACAAATACCAAATGATGAAATTTGGATAAAACTAGGAGGAGATCATGGCGGTAACAGTTATAAAACAATGCTTCAAGTTGCTAATCTCCAAAACCCTAACTATAAACACAATACGTTTTTGGTGTGTATGGCTAACTGTAAAGACAGTCATAAAAATCTTCAAACAATTTTGCAGCCGTTTAAAGAGCAGGTGTCAGTTCTCCAAACCATGAAATGAAAAGAAAAACAGATACGTGTATTTCTGTTTGGCGATTACGATTTTCTCATCAAACTCTTTGGTCTCTCAGGAGCACAAGGGGTCCACCCTTGTCTCTAAGTTACTGCTTCGAAAAGTCAGCTACAAAGAGCTCCACATGAGCGAGTACAAGTGAAACAGAGAACTCTTAACAACATCAAGCGGGATTACAGGTGATACATGCTTGCAGGAGGAGACAAAAAGAATGCCAAGGGTTACAACAATGTTGTACATGAACCAATCTTTGATGTTGAGATTTCGCAAACTGCACCACCATACCTCCATTTTCTGCTAGGTATAGTAAAAAAAAACCATCATTCCCTCCTAGAGCAAGAATGCCATGAACTTGATAAAGTCATTGCTGAAAGACTGGCCGAGGAAAAGGAGGCATATGATGGAAACACACCTTTTGAAAAATACATTTCAGAAGTAAGAGACATCAAAGAACTTGAAAAAGAAAACAGCTGACCGAGGGTATTGCAGTGTTGAGCGACAAGAGACACAATGAGAGTGCTAAGCATTTTGATGAATGACTTGATCAGAAGATGCAGCAGGTAGCAGAATTCGAGGACAAAATAGAAGCTCTGAGAGAAGAGACAAAGTTGCCATTTCTGTGCGGACCTGTCACTTCTGGCCTTGACGAAGCACTAAAGAGGAATAAGATATTCATGCAAGCATACCATGGCCGTTTGTTTGTTGGCAACCACTGCCACCGTTACTTGAAGTATGATGTGTTCACTGATGTTGGTGACAGTTTTATCAGCAATATCATGAAGCTGACAGATGATCCTAAACTTCATGCAGCAGCGCATGACATATCCTTAAAATTCCGAATTCTGAACGACCTGTACTCACAAGTCCATACTAATGTTTCTCACAAAATGCCGGTGAAGAGCAGAAATGAATCAATGCAAGACATCAATGACAAGATTGCAAACTACATGCGTTTTTTTCGAAGTACTTTTCCAGCCAGTAGCATCATTCCGAAACAACATATCATGGAATGTCACTGCGTTGACTTTATGACTAAGTGGGGATTTGGGTTGGCGCTTCATGGTGAGGAGGGAGGTGAAGAGAGTCACGCTACCATTAACATTTTAAAGAGCAGGACATTTGGCTTGCAAACAGAGGAGGAAAAACTCAGACTGCTCATGACCAAGCACATGACACTTGTGTCACCCGTCCTCCACTCCGTCATTCCTCCAGTAGTAAAACAGAAAAAAATTCGCGTATAACGCTGTTTAGCCGGAGTCGGTCTTGTGTATCTGTGAACAGAAACTCAGTATTGTTCTTGTGTCTAGTGTGTCAGCAAATGTGCTGAACCACAAGTTATATTTAAAAACACTGTTGAATACTGTGACCTGTGATGGACTAATCGGATTTTAGTACATGGAGGGCATTAGCAGTCTGTGGAGTACCGGGACTATGGGCGAGAAATGCCAGAACGCGACCTGTCAGTGACATCATTAACCACCCTCCTGCTTCCGTCCCCCAGCGCGTAGCGAAAATCCGGTAAGTGGTACTTACTGTAGGAATGCTGACCCTTATGCATGCAAGTGTGTTTCACTGGGAAAAGTTACGTCTTCGTGTTATAGCTGTGGGAGCTTTGTCAATTTCACGACAAACACCGACATCGTACATCAACAAATTCTCGTTCTCTTTATTTTCACTATAATCTGCTACACAAGTGCAAGTCGTAATGTTGTCATGTTTGGTATTGGTGTGTAGGTGAGAATTTCAACTTTTGAATGATGATACTTTCACAACAGTCAATTTAGGCTGAGATGTGTTATGAATACAAACGTGTAGGTAGTTGTTATAGCGCAGAGCACCGGACACGCTGTGTACCACACAGTTGCAAGTGTGATATAAATAGAATGAGCACGTGAGAGTAGAATTTGACCTCGCCGCACCTTATCTCTCTGGCAGCCTGAAGCGAACTAAGTGCTACGCGCAAGCACTGGCTGGTAAAGCTGTGAGGCGCATAAGCTTTTTCCTTACTATGAAACACACGTTTTGTGTCTCCTACTGCAAGTGACTTCTTGTGTGTTTGGATCATTTCAAGATTATGTTTATTTGATCTCAGTGACTTGTTTGGATAGTCAGGCATTAGTGCTCCATCTAATACTTGCTTGTAATGTTCATGACGGATGTCTTTATTTTTAATTGCTGTTTTTTTTTTTTATATTCCTTTGGCTTTCGACTGACTACCCTTCTTGTGCAGTATAGAATACATTTTTGATCTCAGTCCAACGTACTCAACTATCTTTAAACTTTCCAGGCACTTTCTTGTTTTGTGTGTTGTACAGCAGGTGTTCATTAGAATAATCAGACGTGTCATACATATGTAGTTCTGTTTTCATGTCTTCATAAAAGTCTTCAGTAGGCACATCAATGATCATAGAGTCAGTGTCAGTGTATAGCAGTCGACACTCTGGATACTTTGGTTTAAAGTAATCATAATAAAATTCAAGCATTAACAGTTTTGATAACTCAAGTATTGCCATACCAATGAATACTGGCTTGTCCAGTTTAACAATCTTTTTTTTTGAGTGACACTGCATACAATGATGAATGAAACTCTTTATACCCTGTGTACTGCGGCTTACCTGTAAGTTTAATTGCACCTGATTCAGTTGTGACTAGTCTCACATCTTTGCGGTGATAAGGATTTTCCATCGTCTTGCCAAAACAAGCATTGTTCATAATCTTAAAGAAGTCTTTGTCAAATGCAGTGTTGACATCTTTCACACGCAATGTTGTGTTTTTTTTATTATGTAATCTTTCATGAAAGCACACTGATCAAATTGAATGCCTCTGTGAACTTTCTTTAGTACTAACCCATGTCTGATGTAAAACTGCAGTAAGCGATAGTGACAAACGTAATTGAATTTGTCATTCAAATTTGGTACAAGTTTAGTGTCTTCTTTTTTTCCCGTCAAACTCATTTTCTCAACTGCTAATAGATAATCATTACGGTAATTGTGTAGATGATGCGGGTACTCCAGGTCTACTTCAAAGATCCAACCCTTTGCATCCTTTTGGTCAAGAGTCATAATATAGTTTGTTAACCCTGACTGTGTTATGTCATACTGTGACAAATCATACAGACAAAGTTTTTCAAGGACAATAACTCACACATCGCAAATCCATAAAAGTTATTAGCATCAAGGTACATAATAAATGGCTGTTACGATTGTGGTTGTGTTGTCCTGTGATAGCATACATGTGTTAATCGTAGGAAACGATCCAATATTTATTTGAGCTATCATGGTTGTGATTCACGTACCTTTTCAGTGGAATTTTATTTTTTTCAAGCGTAGAGTGGTATTTGCTTTGTTATTTTTGTTAGGTTTGTTCCGGAAATTTTTAGTGAAGTCACACGGAGAAAAGCGGTCGATTTTTGTATTGTGTAGTTATGATGAGAATAGACCAGAAGGTTGGAGCAGAATCGCACTCTGACTAGTGACCTCGTGTGTGTAACATCAAAGCGTTGGCAACCTTTTGAAATTCGGTATCAGAGTGAGCCGATCTTTTGGTCACAAGATGTTTACTGTTCGCGTGAAGTGATCAGCCTTTTTCTTGTCTGTATTTAAATTTTGTGAATGATCTCGAAGTTTCCGAACTGCCTACCATACTTTTGTGAGATGTCATTTTACAAAGGATTTGGGGCTGAAGTGAGCAGCCAAATTTTTGTAGCCTATTGTGGTTTTCTAGAGGGTTCATGTTTTATCGATGTTTGTGATTTTCAGTTGCGTAGATTATTTTGATTGGTTGAGTTGTTTGATTTTCCTAGATTATTCTAGAAATTAGTGCACTATAAAAGATTGGTGCTGGGGAAGCACGTGGGTACATTGTCTTGCTTTGTCAGTTGTAGAGACACGCAGTTTATTGTGAGAGACGCTGTGTATGAGAAACTTTGTGTCGGCAGTCTGGACATTGCAGAAGAGACTTTGTATCAGTATTGATGCATTTGGAAATGCAGTGTGTGGTGATCGCATCGCTGAATTAAAATATTGTTGGAACTGTTACTCCAGTATTGTCTACATCCTTAAGCCACGTGTGACGTATTGCAGCTGAACGAGGTTTATTTTAAAGAACCTTACGTGCGTGCCTCTGGTGTGTTTATCATACTACGACTACAACTCCACCACATAACAATGACCTTGACCTTGAGGGGTCAAACCCCTGGTCGTCCAGATATTTGTTGGTGGCTTTGGCATAATTGTTCGCGGCTATACTAATGCCGCCCCTCAATCCACGTTCCACCATTTCACCCATCGTGCGATCAGACAACAGGTCTATAGATATCTCACTGGATTTCAAAAATGCATCCCATGTCATGCCAGGACTAGTTATGTAGCAAGCCGGGTCAAGACTGTAATGCAACAAACCCTTTTCACAATAACTTTCAAATACGTCTGCTAGCAAACAAACGTCAGCTTTCAAGTACTGGTCATGATAGTCACCAATCGTCTGACATCCTAATTTAGCCCATGCATCGAGAGCGTGCTGGTAATCTGAGTCAGAAATACCTTTTCCATTCAAGGTAGAATAAAATTTCTCTTTTGGAGGCAGTCTCCTTTCCTCAAACACAGCCTAGTGATCAATGTACTCGTACGGATACACACCTTTCTTGATCAAGTCTGTCTCAAAATATTTACTTGTTATTGGAAACTCAGTTAGACCTTCGGCCAGACTAGCAAGACCTAAAGACAAATGTTGCATTGAGTCATAAAATGTTAATTTGTTGTCAAGTCTAAAAGTCAAGTACCTTTCAGTTGTCTGTGCAATACAACTAATCTTTTTGTAAGACTCATCTACAGCATGCATGATAATGTGAGAATCATAATTATCCTTTGAGATTGTGAAAAAAGATTGGTAGTTTGTATCTTAGGATCTATTTTTAATAATAAGTTACAATTGTTATGTGCAGCACCTCTGTACCGCCCAGTTATGTGGTCATGGTCACAAACTTTATCATCTCTGAGGGCTTGTTCACAACCTCCTAAAGGTTGTTCACAAATCCAACATGTCTCTGCTGTATCAAAATTCAGTTTGTCTTCTTCTGTCATCACCAAAGGCACCTGACATGTGAGATAATGCACTACCTGACTATACAATTGTCTCATTTCTGTTAAAAACAGACATGCTGCATTTTTGCCTCTGTAGATAACAGGTTCTGTATGCACCATCTGACCTAACAAGAATGTATCCGAAAGAACACACCACTTGGTCACTCAACTTCACAATCTTTGGTAATGATTCTGGAATAGGACCGTCATATGGTACAACCAGTGATTCAAAATCAGCATACACTACAAACGGCAGCTTTTGCTGATTCCCATAGTTCTTAAAATAAACCTGACTACCAAGATCTGGATACTTAAGTACAGTTTGAATGTCATCAGCTGACCTACAGTGCTGGACATGTTTATGTGCCTCTTTTATAGAGGAGAACATTTGTAAACATCTTTTACACACTTCTTGTTTGCCATTGTGTTTTGTTGTATGCCCATGAATTAGTCATGACATACTCCTGATAATTGTGTAGTGAAAGTTATCATCATCACCTATTAATAACATGTCAACATGCTTATCTTATGGCTGTCCATAGGTTGGAGCAAGTGGTGATACTCTTATACCGCTTTACGTGTAGCTGCAATAAACAAATTTAGTTTAGTCACCAAAACAAATCAACCACTTCCCTGGTGAGTGTCTTAAGGTCTTGTGATCATGCTGCAGGTGTAATATCAATTTATTGAATGTAACACTTTCAATATAACAATGTAGTTTTCTTAGTTGTTCAAATATGTCTTTACACTGTGCCTCAAACCAGCGCAAGCGGTCACTGTTAACATCACAAACTTTAAAAGCATTTGTCTTAAGATCAACAGTCTCGTACTCATAATGTGGTGGTCCATCAGAATATTCCAAAGTTACATTATATGTCATGTATATCTTCGTTGGCGTTGATAGTTTTAAGCCGGGTTCAAACACACGTGTTTTTAAGTCATAAAAGTGCTTAACATCTTTGAAGCAGTCTGTAACATCAACTGCGTGGGTTTGTCTGTCTGTCATTTTTATTGGACAAAACAAAAGTATAAATTAATTTACCAACCCATACCCTGTGGGCTGATCTGTCTTTAAAATAAGCTTTAGATGCTTAGTTGATTTCAGTTTATTTTTCACATCGTCACGTTCATGCTTATTTGGTATCACATCGTTCTCTCTGAGGCAGTCTTCAAAGCTGTCACGATCCTTACCGTAAAACAAACAGATAAACTTTAGTTGCTCTCGAAAATCTTTCAACCCCACCCGGGTCTGCCCTGGGGGACTTGGGTGGGGTTAGGTATTTTTTAGTTTCCAGGGTCACCCTGGTCAGCTCCACAGGGTGAGTTTTTCTCTCTATTCTGGGGCATGTGTTTCTGTCTACCCTTTGTCCATTCACCTGTATTTGCCTTTTTAAAACTCTCCCTACTGTCTGCACTGCCTGTAGCTCTTGATATTGGATGTGTGTTGCTAAATGGTCTTAGCTTTATTTAGGCCCCATGTTGTAGGTTTATTTAACGTATTTGACCGGCTGGCGGCATACATTCAATTTTCTGTTTAGTTTTTTTTTCACAAGCAGTGCAGGCACGTCCTGAGAAAGCCTTGTTGCTGTCGGGACGTTAAGCAATGTACAATCAATCAATCAATCGAAAATCTTTCAGTATGGCATTATATTTTTGAGTGAGAATCCATACACTGACATTTGCGTGTCTGCCACTAAAAGCAAGTTCTGCTAATGTGTTTCTTTTCTTGACAATGTCTTTCTCTGAAGAGCAATCATCGACAATGAACAAAGTTGGCTGTCTGTTACACTACAGCCACACATAAGGGGTGTGTGATGGAAGACGCAGCCAGACAAGAGTGTTTTCCAGAATCTTCTTTATTTCAGGTACATGGTTCTCCTACTAGATTGGGCAGGACCAATCTAATAGCGAAATCGGAACTTTCTGTCTGAGCTCTCGTTCTGAGCTCTTCTTCCCCTGAGCTCTTGTTCTCTCTCTCTTCTCGTTCTAAGCTCTCCACAATATATACACATTTGGGGAACCTGACCCTTTTATTGGAAACGTCGCTCTTGGCCCCCAATCTGTCAAAAGGGTTGTTTACTGTCACTCCTCAAAAAACACAACCTCGATCCAAACGAACTCAAGAACTACCACCCTGTCTCCAATCTCTCTTTCCTGTCCAAGCTTCTTGAGAAGGTTGTCCTCAACCAACTCAACCTCCACCTCGCCAACAACAACCTCCTCAGTCCCTTCCAGTCTGCCTATCGCAGACATCACAGCACTGAAACAGCCCTTCTACATATCCTAAACGACCTGCTTCTCTCCACTGACTCGGGCAACATCTCCCTTCTTACGCTACTCGATCTCTCTGCCGCCTTCGACACCATAGACCACTCTATCCTCCTCCACCGCCTTTACCACTCCTTTGGCATCACTGACTCTGCTCACTCCTGGTTTCTCTCCTACCTCTCCGACAGACAGCAGTCCGTCACCATCGACGGCGTCTCCTCCAACCCAGTCAGGCTCACCTGCGGAGTTCCACAGGGGTCCGTCCTGGGCCCGGTCCTTTTCACACTCTACACCTCTCCCCTGTCCAACATCATCCAGTCTCACCACATACACCACCACCTTTACGCTGACGACTCACAACTACAAGACAAAGACAAACTCGACAACATTCAGACACTACTGACTCGCACAGCTGACTGCTATGAAAACGTGAAAAACTGGATGACAGCAAACAAGCTCAAACTGAACGACGACAAAACGGAAGCCATGCTGGTAGGCACTCGCCAGAAACTTTCCCAGCTCCCTCCCTCTCTCCACCTTCAACTCGACAGCACCCCCATCTCCCTCTCTGACTCGGTCAAGAACCTTGGCGTTATCCTCGATTCCTCTCTTTCCACGACCAGCTTCGTCTCCACCACGGCCCAGGCACGCTATTTCCACCTCCGCCACATCAGTCAGATCAGAAAATACCTCACTACTAAAGCTGCCACCAAACTCGCTGTCTTTCTCATCTTATCTCGCATCGACTACTGCAACACTCTCCTTTCCAGCCTTCCTCACTCCACCACTCTCACTCTCCAGCGCGTCCAGAACAATGCTGCCCGCCTCGTCCTCAAAAAGAAAAATCCGTCTACATCACTCCCCTGCTCAAACTCCTTCACTGGCTCCCCATCCCCCACCGCATCCAATACAAGATTCTGTCTCTCTGCTACAAATCCCTGAACAACTACGCTCCTACCTATCTCTCCAACTTACTTCACCCCTACACTTCTCCCCACTCCCTCCGCTCCGCCTCCGACCCTCTCCGCCTCCTCATCCCCCGCACCAAACTCAGCACTTTCGTCCCCTGTTCTTTCTCAGTATGCGGTCCATCCACCTGGAACACTCTCCCACTCTCTCTCCGTCAGAAACACTCTCTCTCCTCCTTCCAGTCCGCCCTCAAAACTCACCTCTTTGAACAGTTCTAGCACTATATCACCACACTCCCCACCCCAAGCTGACTGTTGTAATGTATTTTCACTATTTGTGGTACGTGAGTCATTGTCTAAAGCGTGCGCATGCGTGTGCGAGTTGTGAGTGCGCGCTTAGAGTTATAATTATTATAAGATAAGTGCATTATAAATACCGTAATTATTATTATTATTATTATTATTACCCATAAAATTCTACAAAAAGGATCTTCCTCCAGGCTGTACATATTACGTCATCCAAAAAGGTATATTTCTCGATCTTGGCCTTGCTTATTCAGTACTTTACGCCCCGGGCAGTGTGGCCTATATATTAAATGATGCACGCTCACAAATTCATAACATGGGAACCTGCGTCATTGCTTGATCGTGCCCTTCGGCCGTTAACACTTTCAGGGTACGTTAGTACGTTAACACTTATAGTGTAACATTCCTCCCAATCCTACCAGAAAAAAAGGAATCTTAATTCACAAAATCCGGTTTTTGTTCATTACATAATTATTCATAATACATTAACTTCCAACAATTAAACATATAATCATGAACATACAACGTATTCTTTGTACAATGACATTAAATAAATCAGTCACTCCTGTTAAAGAAGAAATAATAAAACGACATTACGCCAATGAGTGTCCACATCCAAATCATAGTTCTTCTTTACCCTAACGGCAGGTAAAATTTCACAATATTCGAGTCTGGGAGTAACTGTACTCCATTCTCCTGCATCGGTGTAGAGTCTTTCACTCTTTTGACGTCATGCACGTCCGCTGAATTCACAGCCGCCGAAGTCAACGTAGGCACTGTGACCTTACATTCACCCTTCCCGAGTCTTGATAGTATGGGGCCAAACCACGAGCTAGTTCTTCCTTTGTAACGTCTGTACCCAAACCCAACTATAATTAGTATGATGGTTACCGTGATTACACCAATGACAACATATTTCCGCCATGCCCACCCTTGTTCTGGTGTAATAAATCACATGCTCCGAAGTCGAGCAATTAAATGGTCCATTGGCATTTCCTTGATTTCCCCTAACTCCTTTGGCAGAGAGATGGGATCGTTGGTTGGTAAGGCATTATGAAATGGTTGCCATAGCATTATATTTAAAAATGCGTAATTTTCAAGCCATCCTAACAAGCTATCTTCTACCTGGTACTGGCTCTCTTGTTTATAATATGGTGTTAACATCAATCTATCACTAGTAGCTGTACACGACTCTTTGAGACAAATGAGTGATAAAGGTGGGTTGACGTGTTGGTACATGACCCCCTTACCGTGACAGCTAATACTGACCTTAACGGGCTTTGGTTACTAATAACCCAGATCCCATCCATTATGTACCTTGCCATAGGTAACACTGTACCTAACTTGACCTTTGTTTGACGGTGTGTTGCGATTACGTCTGTATTATTTAAGAATAGAGCCGTAATACAGATCTGATTAATATTCATAGGGTATATTGCACTTCTAATGGCGCAGAATCTTATCAGAGGTTTGGAACTGGCTTCAAGTTCAGCTTCCGTAAGGAACGCGAATTGCGTGTGTTGCGCATCGACTGCTATTGTTGTCCATTCTAAGTCATACTGAGCCGTCATAGATTCTGGCACAGGCCGACCTGAATCTCCTGTTACTAATGGTACCGGCAAGTTGTGTACCTTATAAATTTCAAATTTCTCATTAAAATCAAACAGTGGTATAGGTACAATTACTAGGATTCGTGAATTTTCCAAAATCGTTGTACAAGTAAGAAATTGATAATATTTCCATAATTCTTTCTTTGGGTCCCCGGGTAGGTGTAGGGGTGACTCTAAACGTAATTCAGTCTCCGTTAACAATTTTCGAAGGTTATGCAGAGTGATCGTACTTGGAGCCAAATGGCCGAGAGATAACATGTTCAACTGAAGTTGAAGATGTTCAAAATAAATCGTCAGGCGTTGTATCATTTGTTTGACTTCTTCAATGACCAAGTCAATTTGGAGATACGTTGAAATAAACGTTTCTAACTCGTATACCTGCTTCTGCATTTCTTGCGTTACGTTACTTAACCTCTGATCGAGTTGCGGCACACCTTCCATCAACTGATTAAGCGTGTGTCTGTTTTCTGAAATCTCGACACGTGATCATTAATTATGGTCAGACTTTCGTCCACTACATGTCCAACTCTTGTTGATTATTTGCTAGAACTTGTACATTGTCTTGCACGGCTCTCAAATCCGATTCAGAAACAGTACCGAAAAGGAAATTGAGGGCACTACCTACAAACGGAATCAGTGATCTGACCTTACGGCCATACAACGTGTTGTATTCCGCAAAAGACTCAGATATTCCATTATATGTATCCATAACTATTTTTAGTTCTTGCCCTAGCTGCACGAAGTTCTTTACGAACTGTTTCCTTTCCTCAAAATAATGCGAAATGACATTCCAAGTGTTGTCGGTGACATTTTTCACGTCTCTATAAATCTTATTAATTGCATTATGGTATGGTTGTAAGTCAATGACAAAAGTTACCAACCATCTCGACCTAGTCGTAGTAACCTCATCGAGTTTCTGAAAGACGACATTGTGATTAATATTTAAACCCTGCACTAGCCCCAAAACTATCAGACTCTGAAAAAGCTTCATCATCTTGTTGTCTGCAACAAACAAGATACCACCAGAGACTTACATACCATTGTCTCTGACAATAACCCAAATCATGTTCCATGATTTACATATTTACAATAGTCCTCTATCAGATTACCATCTGAGAGTCGCATTTCTTAATTCCATTACCGGAACATCCTCCTCACTCTTGTTTTCTTAATTTCATTCTTTTACTCACGACACTATATTCAAATATCTAATTCACCGATCCTTTAAAATCCATATCAGTATTACCATTTCTTATAAAACCTTATTTAATACCTTCCTGACTTTAAGTAAGGTTTTTGCTTATGTGTCAACCTTATGATGTCAACATCGACATTTCCTAGATCCGGATAGCTACTCGCTTATCTCATCAGAACACACCGATACCAGTACAACGACTGCGGACCTAATGTCAAACCACCTTGGGCAAAGCCAATACACAGGCTATCCCAGTCTCACCTGAACCAACAGACACATTTTAGTATGACTCAATAGCAGTCCAACCTTTTATCTACCGTACTCTTAAATTTCTACCAATTTCAGCGCTAATTCATTATTTTTCTTTATGAACACCGTACCATAATATTAAACCCTGTCAAAAATACAACTCTTTCCAACTGTTCTCTGCACTGCACTTCCATTATGCTCTAGCAAACTATACACTAGTAAGCTAACTTAAAAATTATCCTCGACTCCTCTAGCTCCCATATCAGTTGTTCTGTGACATTTCTAATGCTCCAGTTTTAAAACAATACTTGTCGAAGTCCTATAATATTTATGCTGAACGACTGACTCTTTTTCTTTCCTTGGTTCTGCACAGTGGCTTCACGTGCAGTAGATCCCGCTAGTTTTTCTGTCAAACGTCCCTACCATTTGCTCTATGCCTTGGGCGCTTGTAGTCTGACTGATCACCTCTACCTTTCCATTTAAAATCCTAAATACCTCCTCTGCCATTTTTGCTTTTCTAAATATAACAACTCTTCAGCCTAGCTAACTGGTCTGGCCCCCCTTCAATACTCAGTAATGGCAAATAGCAAGGTCACTTATCCCGTGATCCCTTAGGCTGATGTTGGTCCTTGGATGAGTCGCGGACTTCCCTTGAAATGGACTCTACGTACGTTGTGGGCTCGAACTCTGCTTTCTAGTTGTGGGCTCGAACTCGGTTTCTTCTCTGTTCTTCCGGGTTGCTCTTGAATTCTTCCTGCTCTTGTCTGGTTGTTGGTTTGACTATTGTCTTCTCTTGCTGGTCTGCACTTCCAACCCCTTACTTTTTTGTTTGGCTGTAGTTTTGGTCCTGATAGTCTAGTTTTCTTTTTCTCTTTCTTTCCCGTTCTGAAATCCTGGTCACCGCACCAAAAGGAATATATCTTTGTTACACTACAGCCACATGTAAGGGGTGTGTGATGGAAGACGCAACCAGACAAGAGTGTTTTCCAGAATCTTCTTTATTTCAGGTACATGGTTCCCCTACTAGATTAGGCAGGACCAATCTAATAGCGAAATCGGAACTTTCTGTCTGAGCTCTCGTTCTGAGCTCTTCTTCCCCTGAGCTCTTGTTCTCTCTCTCTTCTCGTTCTGAGCTCTCCACAATATATACACATTGGGGAACCCGGCTCTATTATTGGAAATGTCGCTCTTGGCCCCCAATCTGTCAAAAGGGTTGTTTACTGTCACGCATAAAACTCTACAAAAAGGATCTTCCTCCAGGCTGTACATATTACGTCATCCAATAAGGTATATTTCTCGATCTTGGCCTTACGTATTCAGTACTTTTTCCCCAGGCAGTGTGGCCTATATTCAATGATGCACGCTCACAAATTCAAAACATGGGAACCTGCGTCATTGCTCGATCGTGCCCTTTGGCCGTTAACACTTTTAGGGTACGTTAGTACGTTAACACTGATAGTGTAACATGTCCTTCAAATTGCTTGTAAAAATACTGCAGGTAGTCATTCAGTTTTTTCTCAGGTTCGACTAAATAGATGTTGTTGTCAGTCCAAATGAATAAACGGATGTGATAAGCTTTGTTGTGTTTGATAGTAGGACAGAATATCAGAATGTTTTTCGAAACTATAGATGTATCTTGTTTGTATGAGATTAAGTACAAATTCAGTTTTCCACAGCCTGTGGCACCACAAAATAAGCCACAGTGTGGGTCGAGTGTCATCAAGTTCATTTTAATACAGAATATAATTTTAATATATGTGACCACTTAGTCTACTTTCTGCAATATTGAGTTGTGCATCATAAATAAAATACAAATATATATTTATTGCTGCAGCGGTTTCAGTCTTTTTTTTTTTGTATCTGAATTGTAATTCTGTCACTGCCGTTTTCATCAGTACGACCTGACCCATGTAGGTAGTCATCGTCTGTACTACGCAGGTCTAGCCAAAGAGCATACTTGTTTGTCAGGTATTGACTGATTCTTATGTCATACAGATGTAAATCTTTGCATGTCATGTTTGTTGGTTTTTCTCTAATCCTTCCACCTGACCATCTTATGATCTCATCGTAGTGTTGATAAGGTAGCAAACCAGAAGCATACACTTGATTTGGACGGCCTTTGATTGTGCAGGACAAATGAGTAATCTTTGGATTGTAAAATTTGTCTGAATCTCTTTTGTATGGACTCGCCTGTTCAACAAACAACATAAGAATACATTTCAGTGACCTAGCAGGTGTGTTCAGGTTTATATTCCACATCGGGTCACTCTTGTCTTTATGCATTAAACTATGTCCAATCACCCTGTCATAATAAATTGGCAGTCTTGACTGGTACTGATTTTGAATAAGTCTGGCTAGTTCAGTATGTGTGACAATTTCATATTCCAAAGAAATATTATTGAGATCTTGTATGTTGCGTCTGTGTCAGATGATTTAATAACTTTGGAATAGCCATTGAAAGTTAGTTCAAAACTCAAACGGTCATTCAATGCTCCTTGGTAATAAGGTAAATGCGCTGTTAGGATTTCAAACTCAAGTGGAATGTAAAATCTGGTTCCATATGTTTCAGCCATAATAACGTCCTTGGCTGTAGTAGTTGTTTTGTCGCTGGCATCGATTCGAAGTTTAGTAATGTTATCAGACTGTATGCCTTGATAAATACAGTCTTCTCTCTCTTCCCGAGTAAGCCAAAGATCTTTGTAACTGTAGAACACATCGGCATTGTCAAGACTAAACACTTCCTGTCCTTCAAGTTTAACTTTAATAGTCTTAATAATTGCTCTGCCAAGATTGTTAACAAGTGTTCTGTTTGCATCTTTGTCTGATGTAAGTTCAATATTAAAAGCAAGGCGTGCAGTGCCAAGAATGATAACGTCACTGGGGCCTAGGTTTGGAAACTTTACAGATAGGGTTTGGTTCTGGTCTATAGTACTTGGATTGTTTGTGATGACAATTGATTGGCTAATGCCCTTACCTCCAAGAGGCTCATGTAGTTTTCTGTACGGGTCTAACTTTGATCCGTAGGACTGTGTCATTTTATTGTGCAAAAATAAAAAATATTAAATTAATAAAAACAATGGCAGCAGGAGGATTTAATCACGATTATTTTGAAATGGATGACATGTATGATTTTGGTAATACAACAGGTATTACAGGTATGACTGGTACAAGAAATACTTCTAGTTTACGCCACAAACTTTTAGAAAGCAAAGTGAACTCATTTTATGAGCATGCTGGTGACCGCCCAGACAACATAGATTCTAATCAGTTTGAACTTGATGGCAAAGGTCATTTATATTTAAATACTGTTGACAAAGGAAAAGTACAATTGACTAACAAAAGAGATCCTGGTAAGTTTAGAGGTTTAAGTACAATCAAAGGTGAAGGTGGTGTTGGTGCTTTGTGTCAACTTGGTATTGGAGGGTCTCCTGTCACACCTAGACTGGTTAGAACTCTCCATGACGTGCAAACAAGGTTACCAACAGGACAAGAAATTGAAATGACAGCAGTAACAAGCCTGCCAGAAATAGCAAACACAGTGACACAAGAAACCTCATTTACTGATAGAAAAATAAATGATGCTATGAAAACAATGCGGGAGATAATGGGCTTGGATAAATCATTGCAGTCAATCAGAGGTGATTTGGTAAATAATATAGCCAAACTGGGTGAGCTTGATAAACACATAGAATGTGAAAAAGAGAAACTGGCTGCCGCAGACAATGGGAATCTTGACACAGAAATGAAAGAAAGAATCCAACACAGATTAAATGATTTGCAGATAGAAAGATCAGGGCGATTAGAAGTGATTAGTATTGGGAAAGAAAAACTGAAAACACAGGTCAACAGGATTAGAGAAACTATTCAGAAAATACTTCACGAAGACACAACATTGTCTGAGAGATTGAAAACAGTTTTCACATTCCTTCTGCGATTGAAGATAAGTAGCGGCTAATCTCTCTGTTTGTTTGTTTGTCTATTTTGACAAAGGGTATTTATCTGAAATATTAATAAATTGTGTTGTACCCATCTTTTCTAAGTGTGTTTCTTTCTCCGTTGGGTACTACTTTTCAGAGAGCAGGGTATCACAATTGCTAGTTTAATTACTACTCTTGGATTTATTATCAGTACTGTTGTGTTGGCTGTCTCTGGCAGTGGGGGTGGTGGCGGACAACTGCCTCCAACCCCGGCACCACCTGGTCCACCGGTTCCATCAGACCCAAAAGATTTACAGACATGGGTAAAAAAAACAACTGTCACATATATCAGACTTGCTTTAGAAATTGGCTGTGAAAGCAATAGATGCTTTGCCTGGCATAATTGGAAGTGTTGTCAGTTGGCTGATCAGTACTGCGGCAAAGGTAGTTGGGTTTATGGCAGAGCATGTGTGGGTCTTTCTGGTAACAGTAGGAGGATTAATCACAGGATATTTAATGAAACAGGTAAAGAAGAAATAACCCCAGTCCAGTAAGGCCTATTACCACTGCAGTTCTCTCTGACTCTTGTGTGCCAGGGGTTGGTTATGAGGTTACTGGCTGTATGGGTGCCGGGGCCGGGGTTGTTACTGTCTGTACAGGCATTATTAATGGTTTTAACGAAAGCGGTGACTGTAGATGTGTGGTTGTTAGGTCCAAGTTTACAGATTGATTAAGAAATAATTTTTGACCAACACCTGCAACAACTATTTCATTATTATAATTTGTTATTGTACCCATTTGGAGTTGAAGGTCAGATGGTAACATGTATAACCCGATGCCAACTACAAAGTCATCTTTCGATCTGGCATATCTGAGAACATCTTGGTAGCGCTGTATGCTTGATGGGAGATCAACCACTGAAATAATAGAGTCTTCCAGGTTTGCAAGAAACTGTTTTTTTTTGTGCTTCAAATTTACCACTCCCGTTTAAAATGTTTGATTTTGTTAGTGATTGTGCTCCTAGTATACACCACACATATGTTCTGATTGACTCATTTACGCGCTCGACTCCTGCTTGAGTAAATCCGTCACTCCTGTCTAAGACAAATGTAGTCCAGGCATTAGACTGTTTCTGTTCTATTGAGCCTAACCAGACCATATTTTGATGAGAATGAAGTGTAACCAGGGTAGTAATCTTGAGGGTATTGTTTGTGACTCATAGCATAATACAATGTACCCATGCCGTTGTGTTCATCAAGTTTTTGTGCAAAGTCATACTTTGTGCCGATGTTAAATTCATTACAGATGCGCTCAAATGCTTTCATATCCATGGCGTTGTTATACCTGTTGAAACTGGATTCAGTGGGTAGAGGGGTATGTTGTTCTGAAAGTATTCTTCTAAGCTGGTAATATGTATGGAAACGATAGACAGACCTAATCAGTTTGTTTGAGCAATTCAAGTGGTCTGTAAAAGAACACCACAGCCTGTAGGTGAACATAGTATAGCAAAGTTGAGTTGGTTTTGAAACATCTGTAGTGGGCTTGAGGACCACTTTCTTGCAGTAGCATCGTCTGTAATTGGAGGGTTTAGGTAATGGTCAAAGGGACTGGGTAGTTTCACTTGAAACAAATCTTGTTCACTTACAGCAATATCAAGCTGATTTAGTTGAATTATTTTCTGATCATAAGTAGGTGCAACATTGTACTTAGCATCCACATTAAATTGAAATGCATTTGTAGTAACGCTTGTTGGCGATTTAAATTCCATCCTTCTTTTTTATGAGAGAATAAAAATGTTTATCACTTTAACAAATCTTGACACAAGCAAACCAGTGTGGTTAACTAATGGGATTGATAATCGAGATGGTAGCAAGGCTGTAGCTATTCATGAAATGTTCTACACTGTAAAGTGGTTTAATATAAAAGATGATGAAAATTATAAAGTAATTTTTGATGGTAAGACTAAAGCTATACCATCTAGGTATTATGACTTTTGTACTATAGCTGAATGGTTTCAAAGTAAATTTAATATTAAAGCAATTTTAAATCCAGCTAACCTACTTGTTACATTAGAATCTCAGAAACAATACTGATTAAAAATGTCAGTTATATTTGCATATTTACTTGGTTATTATTTGGATGAAGGTTGGTATATATCTGAAGATGATGGTGTTTGTTTTCTAATATAATGACATTGAGGACAAGAAAACTTAAAGTAACTGGAAAATATCCTGTGAATTTGGCAGTACATAAAATACTAAATGTTCATTTGAAAGAACTAAACACAACTGAAAATGTACACAATGGAAAGCCGTCAACTTTGTTAAGATGTATGCCAACTGAAACTGCACCCTATTGTGAAAGTGTAGCTGTTAGATTTCCTAATTTGCAGTTTAAGAAATTAGGTTCCAGTTTCTTTGAGTCACTGTGTTTATCTGTAACTAATCAGGATGATAAACCAGTTGTGATGCATGATTTTAGTGTTGTGTTAGAAATTAAATAATTTTATTTTTGTTTATAAAAAATGAGTTTAGGTCCAAAGCCGAGAATCATACCAGTTGCATGTCCAGTAACAGAGTTGAAAGATTTGGCTGATGTACAGGATTTTGAAAAGGAGGTGGATGTGGGGGAAGTGTTTGGTCTTGAACTAGATTTTTTTGGTATGTACAAGCGGAAATTAATCGATATCATGAAAGATGGTACAGACAGCCCGATTCCTAAACTTGGTCAGCTGCGTGATGTTACTGTTCCTACTCCTGTAAATAATGTGCCCTACAACTTAATATGTGGGTAATAAGTGGGTAGTTTCGCCTGTGCCTGCACCAGCACCAACAATTTACTGAGACATAAAGTTTGGATTTATTAGTCCTTAAGTATACACTGATGATGAAGGAGCCTTAGTGTTTAGAAAAGTTGTTAACTCTGAATCTTTGATTGTGAGTCTTGTTCTGAGCTTTGCACTAGACAACAATAGCAGAGATAAGCTAAAAGTACAAGAGTATGAGAAACGACGGTATCTTATTACAAATAGAAAGGGTAGATTGGATACTTCTGTTGTGTTTATGCCAGCGAACTTTCCCATAGTAAGAGAAGTGACAATAGTATTTGAAATTATTATGAGATCTGTAACTTATGTAAAAGAGGCTGAAATTGCACAGGGAATCAAACTTACATGGGATGACTCAGTGGCAGAGTCATCAAAGGTCTTTATTGCTATTAGAAAGGGTGTTGATGTTATTGATGTTTCGAGCAGTATTCCCACTATAAAGATAGTGGTCGACAAAACAACTTTCGTTCGTCTGAGTTACATAAAACTTGAACACATTGATTTCGTTTTATTACGCCAGCAAATTGTATACTTTTGACAAGTTGCAAAATGTAATCGCTGATTAAATTTAAAAAATATTTGTCAATAAAAAATATGGTAAACTTGTATCCACAACTACAACCTACTCTGACTGAGACACTTGTAATGCCTGATCCACATGTGCCAATTGCACCCGATAAAACATTACAGGCAGATGCATTCCGATTAAATAATATTACAGACGCATTGAAATATTTGGAAAGTGAAGAAGCAAAATACTCTAGATGTAAAAGACAGTATACGACAGTTTTCAATTCTGTACAAAACACATCTATGGCAGTTGGTGCAGTTTCGGCTGGATGTTCTGTAGGGGGTATTGTTCTGTTTGCCATGGGAATTGGAAGTTTAATTGGAATTGCAATTGAGGGTGTTAGCATTGCTACTTGCCTGGCATGCTTTGGTTTGGAAGCCCTTAACAAAAGATTTCATACAAAGTTACAGAAACATGAAGCATTGAGTACGCTCACTGGTGCTAAGCTGAGTAGTATGAAACTTAGCATTAGTAAAGCTTTGGTAGATAATTTTCTAGGCGAAGAAGAATTTAAGAGAGTGCAGGATGATTTGAACAATTACACGAAACAAAAGTCTGAAATTCAGAATAAGATGCATAGTCAATCCCCCGTGAATGTTGAAGAACTGAAGGCTCGTTTTTTAGAGAAAGGAAAACAGATTGGTGTTCAGGAAACCACAGAAAAACTACAAGCACTTTTACAAAAGTAAAAATCAGATTTGGCAATCATTTATTATTTTTTTCATTACACTTCCCAAAGAGATGTCATGTCGCTTGCACCTAACTATTTAACCCCATCAGCTCCACCACCACCAGACTATTACTAAAAAAAGAGTTTTTTGGTTGTCCTTGTATCTTGTCAAATCTATCTGAGTAAGTTGTGACTTGAGTCAAGAACTTACAAGATGTTATGTTTAAGTTATAAGTTCTTATAATTTCTTATTTTATCACATTTTTAAGTTCTTGTGTCAATTATCTTATAATAACTTATGTGAACTAATTTATAAAAACTTAAAAAGTTACTTGTAAAGTTAGTTGGTAGTTGTAGGTGACTTTGGAAATTTGTTATCAAGTATCTATAGGTAACTTAAAAAAAATTCTTATCAAGTGCATATAACAATGGTTTGTGTGTGTGTGGTTATTATAAAAAAACAACTGTTTTTCTGGGTATTGACTGAGAGATAATGGTATTCAAATGAACTTGAAATGCCTTATTTTATATCTCTAACACGCACATATATATATATATACACACACACACACACACACACACACACACACACACACACACACACACACACACACGCACACGCATGCACAAACACACATACAATACACATACATACGCATACATACACACACACACACGCATGCACACAAACAAACATACTTAAACACACGCACACACACGTATACACACAGACAAACATACATACGCATGCATACATATACACAAACATATGTACATACACACGCACATACAAACATACGTACATACACACGCACAGACACGCAGACATACATACAATCACACATACATACGCACATACACACACACGCATACACAGACAAACACACAAACACATACATATGCACGCATACATACACACACACGCATACACACAAACAAACACACATACATACATACACATACACACACACAGACAAACACACACACAGATACCAAATTTTTATTCAGCATGTTTGAATATTGTAGACTCCATTCCGCAGAACACTTCGCCACACCGTTGTATGACACAAGTATGTTGAATTTTGTATCATATATGATACATAGCTGTGTACGCAAATTGGCACTGCGCACTTAGTCCCGTTGTTAAGACCATATGTCATTGTTTACATTGGATACGCGTCCGACGCCGTCAGACGATTTGCTAAGGACATACGTCATTTGTTTATTTTAGAAACTGCGGTGCCGGCGTAACCGCTTGGTGTTAACAGAAGACTGAAGACTTTATGTTAAGACACATTTTAACTCTGCGTTCTGTCTCGCTGCCTCTCATTTCTTAGTTGTTTGTGACACAAAAGTGGTAGCAAATGGCTCTCTTGAGAAGGCTCAATCTTATGTTTACACCCTGGCGCTCAGTCAGCGTGGTTGCTACAAACAGTCTCTGTTGTTTACCTTAGCAAATCGTTCGACGGCGTCGAACGATTTGCTAAAGGACATGTGTCATTTGTTTACATTGGATACCAGTCTGGTCATTGTCCTTTAACTCTGTGGTTGGTCTCTCATTTCTTAGTTGTCTACGGCACGGAACTGATAGCAAATGACTCTGTTTGAGAAGGCTCAACACATCCTGCCATTAAGCGAGATCGATAGGCTTAGCAGCCCGGGCGCGACACAACTGACGAAAATAACTTACTGTCTATAATGAATAGATGCCGACGTGCTTTTTAGTACTGTAACCTGTAATAACCTGCAGCTAGCCAATGTTAGTGTAGACGAATCACACCGCCGGCTCGGCTAGCTAGTAACACTGAATCTAACAGAAAGATTTTCTCGATGCACAGCAGACTAACCATACCACGACTAAGTATTTGTTACGTACTCAATGTTAGTCAGCGTTGACACTAGACTAGCCTGGTTAACAATTAAACAGTAAGATTTTCTTTGTTTAGCGCACAGCAGGCTAACCGCGAGGCCTTTTCTTGTTTCTAAATATCACAAATTTAACAGACAAACTACCCACAAACTACCCGACTGTGTCCTGTATGCAGTCACTAAGTATTTGTCATGTACGTTAGTCAGCATTGACTCGGACAAATTACACTAGTTAGGCTGGTTGGTTAACGATCTAACAGTTTACCACGAATTTAAACAGTCACTTACCGATCTCACCATGGTATATTTTTACAAGATTTAGCGATAACACTGGAAAATCAAGTCTGAGATTTCCGGCCTTCCTCACTCCACCACTCTCACTCTCCAGCGCGTCCAGAACAATGCTGCCCGCCTCGTCCTCAGAAAGAAAAAATCCGACCACATCACTCCCCTGCTCAAGCTCCTTCACTGGCTCCCCATCCCCCAACGCATCCAATACAAGATTCTGTCTCTCTGCTACAAATCCCTGAACAACTACGCTCCTGCCTATCTCTCAAACCTACTTCACCCCTACACTCCTCCCCGCTCCCTCCGCTCCGCCTCCGACCCTCTCCGCCTCCTCATCCCCCGCACCAAACTCAGCACTTTCGGCCCCCGCTCCTTCTCAGTATACGGTCCATCTACCTGGAACACTCTCCCACTCTCTCTCCATCAGAAACACTCGCTATCCTCCTTCCAGTCCGCCCTCAAAACTCACCTCTTTCAAAAGTTCTAGCACTATATCATCACACTCCCCACCCCAAGCTGACGTCGTAATGTATTTTCACTATTTGTGTTATGTGAGTCATTGTCTAAAGCGTGCGCATGCATGTGCGAGTTGTGAGTGCGCGCTTAGAGCTATAATTATTATAAGATAAGTGCATTATAAATACCGTAAGTAGTAGTAGTATAGTAGTATTAGATTTACACCGTCACTAAACGTACGTCCTTTCAGTCCACACAGCGTAGCAAAATGATATGCTTCCACCGGCCGGTCTGTTTACAAGTTGCTCCTGGAGATACTGTGACATCAGCGACCGCGCGAGCCAACATGTCACAGCACAGTGTTAGCGACTGGTTGAGTTTAGTGGCATGTTCATTGCTGCGTGAGAGATTAGAGATTATTATTATTATTAATCTCTCACGTGTTGGCTCCAAGCGCCACACCCTGGCAAACCACCTCAGCTGGTGGGCTAAACCACGTGAGGGGGTGGTGTTCACATTGCACCACTAGGCGGATGAGCTGTTTCTGACAGCCAACGGCTAGAGGACGGAGGAGATCAGGTTGGATCCAACGGCCAAATGTGGGGGAGTAAACCCTTCAAATCAGGAGTGGAGCCCCGAAGGCAGACAGCTGCCTGTATTCACGCACTGTTCTGGCAGCTCCTGCAGCCAAACTGATGCCAAACGTACTGCTTTGCATTCCTTTGGATACATCAGCGAGGCCGAGAGGGAGATCTTGACGACTGGGCATCCCAGGATCTCCATACACTTCGCCCAGGCTTGCGCACTGGAGAGGTCACTCCAGTGACTGACCCAGCAAGCGCATACTCCATTGTCTTCCGAGACAGGATGCCGAACTCATTGCTGCATAAAATGGTGACTGTTCAAACAATAATGTTTAGGGGTAAATTCCGACGATATTTACTCTGTGCGGGGAACATGGTTGATGAGGTTTCAAAAAGTAATAATTAAGGGGGTTAACTCAGTCATTGTGTTAATGAAGCTTCAAATCTCTCTTTATATCTCTCTCTTTCCACTGAGCCAACTGAAGAAGTCCCGTCGGAGGTGCCAAAATGTTACATGTTGAGTCGTAGTCGTAGTATGATATCACACCAGACGCACGCACCTAAGGTTCTTTTAAAGAAACTTCATTCAGCTGCAACCTGTCACACGTGGCTTAAGGTTGTAGACAATACTGGAGTAACAGTTCCAACAATTTTTTTTTCAGCTATGCGATCTCCACATAATGCATTCCCAAATGCACCAACACTGATACAATGTCTCCTCTTCAAAATGACAACACTGGCGACACAAGGTTTCTCATACAACGTACACCACCGTTACGCTGCGTCTCTCACAATGTACTCCCTATACGGGCCACATACCTACGATAAACTGTGTGTCCCTACAACTGACAATGCATGACAATGTACACACATGCTTCCTAGCACCAACTTTTATAGTGAAACGACTTTCCAGAATAATCTAACGAAATCACACAAGGCAACCAATCAGAACGAACACGTAACCGAAACTCATAAATATTAATTTTAAAAAAGTACTTTCTAGAATAACTACAATAGTCTACAAAAACTTGACTGCTAATTTCAGCCCCAAATCCTAGTTTGTAATGACGTGACACAAAAGTATGGCAGACCGTTCACGACCTTTGATAATACACCGACTGGCTGCTAAATTAACGCGCACAAAAAATAAATATGACTAAGACTAGAGCGTCTCTACTAAAATGTTGCTTGCTTTTGACGTCACATGTACAAGGCCACTAGACAGCTCGACCTTGCTCGAACATTATGGTTTATTGTCAGCGAATCTATGCAAAATAAAAATCGACCACTCTTCTCATTGCGACTTTGCTAGAAGCTTCCGGACTAAACTTAGCGTATCATAACAAAGCCAATTCCACTTTGTGCACGAACAATAAAGAATCTTACTGAAAAGATACGTTTTTGCAACCATGATAGCTCAAATAAATGTTGGATCGTTTCCTACGATTAACACATGCATGCTCTCACAGAACAACACAACCACAATCGTAACAGCCGCCTTTTTTTGTCAATGATGCTCCCGAGATAGGTGAAGGACTCCACCTCCTCCAACGGGGTGCCAGCAAGCAAGACTGGTTCTTCCCTGGTTGCGTTCAGCCTTATTGTCTTTGTTTTATGTTTGTGGATGGTGAGGCCCACTTGGGACGAGATGTCAGCAAGCCTCGTGGTCTTGTCCTGCATTTGTTGATGAGTGTGGGACAGTAAAGCCAAGTCGTCTGCAAAATCGAGGTCGTCAAGCTGTGTCCACAGTGTCCACTGTATTGCACTTCTTCTTTGCTCAGTGGCCCTCTTCATCACCCAGAGTATGGCCGATAGGAAGAGGAACGGAGACAGTAAACACTCCTGCCTGACGCCGGTTCTGACCTGGAGCTCCCTGGTGAACTGCCCTTTGTGGATCGCGCGACATTTCATGCCATCATAGCTGCTCTTGATCAGGCAGACGAGCTTTGTGGGCACACCATAGTGTCTAGGAGTTTTCACAAAGTCTCTCGGTCCACGCTGTCAAATGCTTTCTCATAATCCACAAAGATGACGTACAGGGGGGAGCTCAACTCCAGAGACTGCTCCACGATCATGCGGAGAGTGGCGATCTGGTCTGTACATGATCGGTTTTTCCTGAATCCTGCTTGCTGGTCTCTCAGCTGGGGGTCGACGGAGCTCTTCATTCTCTCCAGGATAATCCTTTTGAAGACCTTTCCTGGTACTGACAGCAAGGTGATTCCTCTGTAGTTGGAACACTTGCTGAGGTCGCCTTTCTTGGGAAGCTTGATTAGGTACCCCTCCTTCCAGTCAGCCGGCATCACCTCCTCTTCCCAGATCTTTCCAAACAGTGGGTACTTCAGCTCTACTGTTGTCTCTAGGTCCGCTTTCAGAGCCTCCGCTGGGATGCCATCTGGCCCTGCTGCTTTGCCGTTCTTCAAAAATGCCACTGCTCTTCTGATCTCTTCCCGGCTGGGTCTGTCACAGCTGATGGGTAGGTCAGTCTCTGTTGGCTGGATGTCTGGGGGGGGGGGGGGGAGGGAGGGGGGGGGGGGGTTGGTCTGTTCAGTAACTCTTCAAAATACTCGGCCCATCTGTCGAGTTGGTCTGCTCTGTCTGCAATAGGCTTGCCTTCTTTGTCTTTTACTGGTCTTTCTGTCTGGCCATACCTGCCCGACAATCTTTTGGTAATGTCATAGAGCTGTTTCATGTTGCCGCTGCCTGCTGCCTTTTCTGCCTCTGCTGCCAGGCTGTCTGTGTAAGCCCTCTTGTCTGCCCTGATACTCCTCTTCACCTCGCAGTTGGCTTCCGAGTACTCCTCCTGTGCCCTTGCTTTGGCTGCTCTCGTGCGACTGTTTTTGACAACTGCTTTCTTCTGCTTCCTCCTCCGCCGTGAGATGGCCTTAGTCGCCTGCTCGGCGTTAAACCCAAATAACTAACTAACTAACTTCTGCTTCCTCATTTCTATCTTCTTCAAGGTCTGTGCCGACAGCCAGTCCTTGTGATGGTGTTTCCTGAACCCTACAGTATCTTTGCAGGTTGAGTTCAGCGCCTCTCTAACTGCCTTCCACTGCTGCTCTGTGGTGACCGCCTCCTCTTCATTTACTAGCTCCTGTAGCGCTTAAAACCGGTTGGACAGCACCTGTCTGAACCCTTCTCTCATTCCAGTCTCTCTCAAGAGGCCTACATTATAGCGCTGTCTTCTTGTTGTCTCTGTGCGGCTTTTCTTTAACTTGAGCTTTATTCTTAAGATAAGCAGATGGTGGTCTGAGGCGACATCTGCTCCCCTCCTCTCTCGAACATCTTGAAGGGATCTTCTAAATTTCTTGCTAATGCAGATATGGTCTATTTGGTTCTCTGTAGTATGGTCAGGTGAGACCCAAGTTGCTTTGTGTATTCTTCTGTGTGGGAAGATGCTGCCTCCAATGACAAGTCTGTTTAGAGCACAAAAGTCTACAAACCTCTCCCCGTTCTCACTCATCTCTCCTAGTCCCTGTCTACCCCCACGCCAAACCCCCTTACTAGGAGGACCAGGGGTTTTCTGTCGAGTCTCCTTTCCTTAGACCATGTTGGTTCACGGCACCTTATTTCATTAAGTGCACCCTTCTCGCGAGAGACCCCCTATCCACCACCCAGGGGACGTACCTCAAGGCCATATGGTCCCAGCGCGAGGAATATTCAGTGGCCGCAGTGTCAAATAGTTCACTGTGCTGTTCGCTGTGCAGCTGTGAGTTTACATTGTGAGAGTACCTCATTCTGCAGCTACATTTTTTTTTTGCAGTATATAATTATTTGTGCATAGGTGTCATTTTGTTTGTTGTTGCTTTTTTTTTTTTTTTTTGAATTCTTTATTTCGGTATTTAAATTAGGCATACAGTATATTTTATATAGAAATATACATACATACATATATATATACATATGCACACACACGCGTGTATATACAAAAGCCATATATACATAATTGCATTGCAAATCAAGTTACACAATCACAGATCGAAATGTATAGAAAAAATATCAGCACATAAGTATGTACCCCCTTCCCCACCCCTCCCACGATCCTATTTACCCCCCCCCCCTCCCCGCCCAACTCTCTTAGAACACACACCGCTCGAACACACAACAAATGACAAGCAAAGTTTACATAGGTCTGAACAGTCGTGCTGGACATACACAAATGTGACCGCCTGGGCATGCTTTCCTCAGTGCTATAGATAGCACTGATGGATACATGCACAAGGGAATCCAGCTAAGCCACCCTTGCTACCTTAAACCAACCCTGGCTGCCTTAGTGAGATGCCTGGCAGTGCCAGAAGCCGTCTGCACACTATCGCCAATGGTGATGCTGCAGCCTCTAACACTGTAATAGCATTACAATTCGCCAAAAAGTGTAGCATAGTGATACCACATATGACAAAACTTGTTACTCTGACCAGTAATTCCAAATCGGTACTTCTCACATAGATAGCGACTCTTCATAATTCTAACAAAGTGCCTTAAATTAGGCGGGGTTTCTTCTAATCTACATTTGTAAACATAGAACTTAGCAACTAATATTATGAGGTCTAAGACAATGTCTGACCTAAAGTGCGTAGCTGTGCCTTGTTGTTGCTATTACATGGTAGCAAGTGACAAATTTCCATGACCCCTTGCTACTGCAAAGATGCAAGGGCTCATTAAATGCTAATATGCCTCCTGCAAGTGTTTCCATCTGGCAGAAGGACTGTATTCTGTTTTAGGATTTGTGCTAGTTTCTGTGAAACTCAAGACAAATCAGTATGTTGTAAATGAAATGTATTTAAACAACGGAAAGCAGTCAAACATGTGCACATGTAGAAACAGATACAGATCTACGCACAATAAACATTCAAATTATCATCACACGGCTCAAAACTATTCAGTCAGAAGATTTTTTTGACTCTTTTAAAATTCTGTTACCCGGAGAAAGAAATTGATAACAAGTTTGATAACTGGGTTATGATTAAAAACAAATAAAAAAAATTCTCAACCATTGTTTATAATCATTAACCCTTTTAGCCCCATGATCACTTTTCTCAAATTTGGAGGTGTTTCCTACTGACTATGTAACAGTTGCAGTAGATGAATTGACCATGATAATTCAAGGGTAGTGCTACTACTCTTGAATTATCATGGTCAATCCATCTCCTGCTCTACAGACTCGGGGCTAAATGGGTCAACAATGATAATTCAAAGGTAGTTCAAGAGTAGTGCCTGATTACCTTTTCAAGCACCAAGCTAATTTGGCAAGTATACTACCTTTGAATTATCATGGTCAATCCATTTCCTGCTCTAGGGACTTGGGGCTAAATGGGTTGACCATGATAATTCAAGGGTAGTGCCTGATTAACTTAGCTGTCTGCACTGCGATCTCCCTCCCCTCAACCAGTCCCAGCAGTAAGGAACCAAAATGAGCTCTTCTTTGACATGCTCATGGCAAGTATGCTACCTTTGAATTCTCACAGTCAATCCATCTGCAGTTGATCAGTTTCCCGATGGATGCACTATCAGACTGTTTAGGCAGTTTCTTGCATTCTCTGAACACCAGTTCGTGACAAGCAAAGCACACTTTGTCTTGCACCTCCAGTGGAAGTCTGGCGACATTCTTCGCGAGCATGTCAAAGAAGAGCTCATTTTCATTTTTTTTCTGCTGGGACTGGTTGAGGTGAGGGTGGATCTCTCTTTTTGTTCGCAATTGTTTGCAGCAAAGAGAGAGCTACTTCAACAGCCTCCACTCTTCTTTTCGTCGATGGTGGCGTCTCGCTTAATGGGCATGGTGATGTGTTGACTGGGACTGGGGCAAGTCGTCTCGGTGGAGAGAAGAGACTTTGCAATGGTACTAATGCCGGTCTTCTGATAGGTGGAAACTCGGATGGTTGCTCGGGCTGAAGGGGGGCTGACTTCGAGCGTTCTTGCATGGTGGTGAATTGGCCAAGCGTACTGTTTCTACTAACTCGCCGCATAACATGTTGACATCACACCACTCTTCTAAATCACCTTCTAAATCACCTTCCTCCCCCTCCAAATCTTGACTGATGGTCACCTCGACTGGCAGACTATCATAGTAACCAAAGGTTGGCTGTCAGTCAGCTGGGACATCTCACCATAGCTGTCAAGATGCATTGAGCCTGGTGGACTCGGATGCTGTGTGTTCTGGCTATCATCCACCTGCAGAGAGAAAAATAATGTTGTTGTAAACATTTACGCTTTATATATATATATTTTTAGAGCAAAATAAAACTGATAAAAAATATTTTCTGTGTGTTGTCCAGGTACCCAGCTCACCTGAGGAATGGAAAGAAATTGCTAGTGAGTTTGAGCTTTGGTGGAACTTCCCCATCCACATCCAGAATCCTGGTGGCTCAACATACCACAACTACCTGGGCTACCACAGTATTATTCTCCTGGCAGTTGTCAATGCGAGATACCACTTCCTATTCATGGACGTCAGTGCTAATAAGTGTGCTGGAGATGCTGGTGTCTATCGGGACTCGTCACTAGCGACTGCCCTAGAGAAAAACACAATAGGCATTTCGGCAGACTATTACGATTGTGGTTGTGTTGTTCCATGAGAGCATGCATGTATTGATCGTAGGAAACGATCCGATATTTATTTGAGCTATCATGATTACGAATCACGTACCTTTTCAGTAAGATTCTCTATCGTTCGCACAGAGAGCGGATTTGGTTTTGTTATGATACACTAACATTAGACCGGAAGCTTCTAGCAAAGTCGCACGGAGAATAGTGGTCGATTTTTGTTATGTGTAGATTCGCTGAGAATAAACCAGAACGTTCGAGCAAGGTCGTGCTGTCTAGTGACCTCGCATGTGTGACATCAAAGTGTAGGCAACATTTTGCAACACAGTAGTAAAGCCACTCTAATATTCATGGTCATAGTTGTTTTCTGTACGCGTGAAGTTGACAGCCGGTCAGTGTGTATTATGAAAGATCGTGAACTGTCTGCCATACTCTTATGTGACGTCAATACACACTGGGATTTGGGGCTGAAATTAGCAGTCAAATTTTTGTAGACTATTGTAGTTTATTCTAGAAAGTTCTTTTTTATTAATATTTATGAGTTTCGGTTACGTATTTTATTCTGATTGGTTGCGTTATGTGAATTCGTTGGATTGTTCTGGAAAGCTGTTGTACTATAAAAGATTGTGCTGGGAAGCACGTTCGTACATTGTCATACATTGTCAGTTGTAGGGACACACAGTTTATCGTTATTACGTGGCCCGTATAGGGTGTACATTGTGAGAGATGCAGCGTAACGGTGGTGTACGTTGTATGAGAAACGCTTTGTGTCGCCAGTGTTGACATTTTTTTCAGAAGAGACATTGTATCAGTGTTGGTGCATTTGGAAATGCATTGTGTGGAGATCGCATCGCTGAAATAAAATATTGTTGGAACTGTTGTCACGACACGGGTTTTTTGGGTCTAATTTTGTAGGGGAGTAAGTTTAGAGGGGTGACAGGATTTAGTTAGTCACGGGTGGCTATAGCATATGTGTGTAGTATTTGACCTGTACACGAGTATTTGCTGCCGTGCGACAGTTTGGATGTTGGCGTACCACACGTGATCGCTCAGTCTACACGAGATCGGGTGGTTGTTGTTTCACGTGTTTTTACATCACATGTTGTAGTGAGCGGTTTTTCGCTAACCTAACGTTATCCAAATTGTTAACGAGTCGCATTTCCACCAGCGAACGAGTCGGTCGCTTTTGCCAACAGTCTCCTAGGGTGGTTTTCCAGGCGTGGTTCGCCATTTGCTGGAGGCCACAAGCAGCTGTGTTGGTCGTTTGTATCATCCCTGCGATACGGTTTTGGATCGTCCCCAGAGCCGGTGTCCAAGGAAGGAGAGAAGAGAGAGAGAAAGAGCTGCAACGACTTAACCCCTGGCTTGTCTTGTCTCATTTGTCTTCGTCCTAGCCGGGGCGTCTTCACGGATGACAGTGAGTACACGCAACAATTCTCTAGTGGCCATTTGCTCGGGGGTTTGTTTGTGTTTGCTTGTTCTGTATTATTATTTTGACTAGTGTATTGGGGGGGGGGGGGGGGCAGGTGTAGAATAGAGAAGAATAGAATGTAGAAGTGAATGCCGTTTGTTGTATGTTGTAGTTTCTAGAGTGGCTAGCAGCAAATTAGTTATTGGGGTTTAACGCCGAGCAGGCGACTAAGGTCGTCTCAGTATTTAGCGTCGTAGGAGTGTAAATATCGGAAGTGAGTCATGTGGTGACGTGTAATAGGCATTTCGTTGAGTTTGAATTTATTGTTGCAGGAGAGTGGTGAAGGGAATATAAGAGACGGCAGTTGAAGGTGCGGGAAGGGTCGTGTGATTATTTTGTTTCCTTTGTTAGTTACTTATGTGTGTATTTTTGCACCTGTGTTTTAGTGCATCTTTAAATCCAAATTTTGGTTCCTAATGTAACCCAACGGTGGTACTGAGAGGAGGCTGACTGTGTCACTCCACCTTGTGGGGCTATGACGCCGAACCTGGCTGCTGTTACGAGTGTCGCGGCACGCCCCGTGTTAGTCAGGTCGGGTCGTCCCACTTATTTCTAACCTGTTTAAGGAAAGTCTTGTATATTTATACTATTGTAAAGAACGTTAAGATTTATTTCTTCGCCTCGTGGTGACAGGCTTGTGAGAGGAGCTTTGTCACAGCGACGGAAAAGTTTTGGAGATATTGTATTATTTAAAGGCAGCCTGTGTTACGGAAGACCTTATAGCGGAAGCAAGAGCGTCGAGTTGAGCTGTGCTTAACAGTTGTGCTTCCGGCGAGAAGGTCCCGCGACGTGAAATATATTGTTTATTCAACTTTCAATTATATTAAGTTAAGGACATTTGCTCCATTTGCTTATATGATATTGTTTAGTCTCCATTTGCATATGTGATATTGTTTATTCTGAAACGTTGCTAGTTAAAGGAGCCATGTTTATTCTGAGACGTGCTAGTTAAAAGAGCTTTGTGCTGTGAATGTCTAGTTTGCTAGAGCATAGCTTAATTCGAACTCGTCGTTCGTGCTCCCGCTGAGGAGTTGTAGTAGCTTTTGAACAATATTCTTTTTCCTCGATCTTCGCTTGTTGTAGCAGGCATATTTGGTTCATAAAGTTGATATTGTGCTATTTGCCATACTATATTAAGGAGCCACGTGCTGTGAGGGACTCTTCGCAGAAGCAAAGGCGTTGGTCTACTACTACTAGCGTTAGCGCCTGACGCTTGTGCTTCCGTCGGGGTCCGGTGGCTTTTGGGTTTAAGCTTTTCAGTTTCGTTGTATTAAGGATAGTAGTTTATTTATATATTGTTCGTTTGTATTGTATTAGTATTTCGCTGCGGCCTCACTTGGCGGTCTTTGTTGTCATATATGTTTATTATGCTATAGGTTTATTTTACTTCACTTACTTAGATGTGTGTGCACACTTAGTAGAATGACTTCTATACAGATGTGTGTTTTGTTATTTTAGAGTCTGCTTGATTGTGATGTATGTATGTTTTATGTGTTGATGGTCATATGGACGCTCGTCAGCTATGCCACAAAAACTTCCTAATGTTTATGCATATGGCAATAAAGTTTATCTTATCTTATCTTATCTTATTTCCCACAGTAGTTGCACAGAACATTACACAACAATGTAACGATACAAATTTGCCTCGATGTTTTAAGTACTGGTTGTGGTAGTCACCAATCATTTTACATTCTAATTTAACCCATGCATTGAGAGCATGCTGGTATTCAGAGTCAGAAATTCCTTTACCATTTAGTGTATAAAATTTATCTTTTGGAGGCAGAGACCTTTCCTCAAACACAACCCAGTGATCAATGTACTCATAAGGGTAGACTCCTTTCTTGATTAACTCTGGCTCAAAGTATTTACATGTTATTGGAAACTCAGTCAGTCCTTCTGCCAGACTAGCAAGTGCTGACGGTAAATGTTGCATTGAGTCATAAAAGACAAGTTTGTTGTCTAACCTAAAAGTCAAGTATTTCTCAGTTGTCTGGGCAATACAACTAATGTTCTTATAAGACTCATCAACAGCATGCATGATAATGTGTAAATCATACCCCTTGAGATTGTGGAAAAAGATTGATAGTTTGTATGTCTTGGGATCTATTTTTAATAGAAAGTTATAATTGTTATGTGCAGCACCTCTGTAACACCCAGTTGTGTGGTCATGTTCATGAACTTTCCAGGTGTTCTTCACAAATCTAACATACCTCTGCAGTATCAAAATTCAGCTTGTCTTCTTCTGTCATCATCAAAGGCATCTGACAGTTTTCCAGATAATATACTATGCTACTGTGCAGTTGTCTCATTTCTGTTAAAATCATACCTGCTGCATTGTCACATCTGTAGATAATGGGTTTTGTATGATCACCGTACGATGTAAGTAAAATGTAGCCAAAGGAGCACACAACTAGGTCACTTAATTTTACAGTCTTTGGCAATGATTCTGAAACAGAATCCTCGTATGGTACAACCAGTGATTCAAAATCGGCATACACTACAAACGGCAGCTTTTGCTGATTACCATATTTCTTAAAATATACCTGGCTACCGGGATCTGGGTACCTAAGTATTGTTTCAATGTCATCAGCTGACCTGCAATGTTGAACAAGTTTGGGTGCTACTTTAATGGAGGAAAAATCTTTGTAAACATCTTTTACAAAATTCCTGTTTCCCATTGTGTTTTGTTGTATATCCATGAATTAGCCCTGGCATATTTCTGATAACTGTATAGTGAAAGTTATCTCCAGAGCTTATTAGTAACATCTCAACATGTTTATCTTCTGGCTGTCCGTAGGTTGGGGCAAGTGGTGAAACTCTAATTGGTTGCAACTTATTCTCAGACTCAGTGTCCCATACATACACATTTACAGAAATACCAAGATTTAGTTCTTCAAACAAGTCTATGTCTTTCACTTTGCTGTATTGTGCTGATCTAATTGACACGAGATATAAACACTTCACAGCAGACTCCTTGAAGGTTTTGTTCCGGGATGTTCCCCAGGGACAAAATCTTCAATTTCTTGAGAGAATGCAATATTTTTAACAAGATCTGAGCATTCATAGACTATGTAAATATTTTTTATATGCCCTTTTTGAGAGTCTGTATACGTTTCTTTTAAAGACTTGTGCGACATTTTAGCCTGACATTTTTAAGCTATATTTACATCTTGTCTTAAGACCTTGCTTTTAGTCTGGCTGACCAGATTTTTACCCATCCCACCGTGAGATGGCCTTAGTCGCCTGCTCGGCGTTAAACCCAAATAACTAACTAACTTTCACCTTAACAGAAACATCTATACCATTGAAGTTGAGTTCATTTACAAACTTGATGGTGTTGGATACACGCCCAGGTTTTGTTTTCGTAACATGCAGTTTGGCAAGCACATACCACATAAAACAACTGTAGCAGTTGTCTCCCTAAATTGATGAAAGGCAACGCTGGGGTGGGTTCTGCTTTCTCGGCTTTTTATTAGGACACGTAGGAAAAGTAACAATAACGATAATTCTTGTCCTGCAACAGAAACAATGCAAACATAAAACTAACAGTTGCAGACTACCAGTCATGAGTAGAACAGATGTACGTCATACTCACTAAAACATGTAACTCCATGAAAACAATGTTCACCATCTTCAACATGGCACAAGTGTAAAAGATTGGAAAGTAGTAACCAACTAATTTCAGCTACAATACATGGTTTGATCAATTACGGAAGCTGACAATAACCAAAAACCACTACCCTAAAACTATACTGATACATCAAGCTCAGGTAAATTACAGGTAAGTCACATGCTTCCACAAAACCCCAAAATGATCAGCAAAACCCGATCTTACAATAAAAAGAAGAGTGAAACCAACATAGCTTAGTTTCAAATACACAAGTACAGCAAAATATCAAATAATTGTACTTACAGAAAATATGGTTCTCCAACATCAAGACTGATACAGAAAATGTAGACATACAGAGCAAGACAATAGATGTTGCTCCGTCAACAGCCACGGTAAAAATGACACACGGTTAAATGGTAAATAGCTGAACCGGTTTGTGTGAACACTGCTCACGTGCAGCACACAAACACACCTGGAAGTTTCCAGCCTAAGCTAAAAGAGTTCAAAAAAGGTTAAATTCAAAGGTCAAGGTTACAAGCTGACCAGCTGGTGAAACCAAGGGACATTACCTACTACAAGTTACTAAGGCAAACTCTCTCTCTCTCTCTCTCTGATACACAACTTGTACACATCAAAATCAGACTCTACCACACTGTCCCCCTCAGCAAGAAATGACGTCCTCGTCATTTGAAACGGACACAGCAAGGAATAACAAAAACTATTACTGTACAAAGACCAAAAATGACTTTGAAACATTGAAATTATTAATTTCTAACTCAAAATGTCAAGAGTTCAATGACACTATTCTCCAAAAAGAATTCACAATGTCAAACGTTCAATAACACATTCTCCACAAACAAGGCATTATTCACTCGGTGCCTGGCAAAAAACTCTGAAATCATACTTATACTTCATGATGGTCAAAATACACAAGAAAAAGTATGACCAAAAAACGACAATTACAGCACTATAAAGCTGTGAAACTGGAAATACCTAATTTGAAGCAAGTAAACCAATACCTCAATACTCCTGACTAGACTGATCAACTAAGTGCAGAAGTTCCTTGATCAGCTGATGCGTAAGAACATACTGATCCTGATTCATCCAAGTTGGAGGTCGTCTGACTCTAGCTGACCTACGAGGTGGCTCGTCATCTGACTCGTCACTTTTAGAACTGTCTCTGTCTTCGTCTTTATCATCATCACCTTCCTCCTCATCATCATCCTCATTATCAATATCGGGTTCTCTTTCACTAGATGACCCCTGTGGCTCCTCATCACTCACATGCTCAGTCTCACCATCTCCATCCTGAGCTCCAGGCTCGACATCCGGATCCTCTTCATCTAGGATATGGGCGTCCCCACCAGATGCTGTCGCCTCAGTATTCTCAAGCCACAGTACACAACTCGCTTCCTCATCCTCTTCCTCTACGGACATCTCTATTCTATCTCTGTCCTCTGGCTGGTGTCGAACCGTCTGCTGTTTAGGCTCCAACCTCACCTTAGGACCAACAACTGAACGTCTGGGTGCAGGTACAGGCCGCGGTGCAAGCTCTGGCCTCTCCTGCGCCGGCAGTGTCCCAATAGGTAACAGAAGATTTCTGTGTAGAGTTCTCTTCTTGCTACCTTTCTCTTTCTGTACAATAAAAACCGGAATGTCAGGGTTTAACTTGCTGACAATCACGTAAGGGTCTTCTTCCCATCTGTCTGCGATCTTGTGACGACCATCGAAGGCTACAATCCTGACTAGAACACGATCACCTGGGTGAAGAGTTGCTGCTCTCGCCCTAACATCGTAGTTTTTCTTTTGTCTTTGTTGAGCGTCGCTGATGGCTTTCGACGCAGTCTCATAGGCTGTCTGCAGACGATTGCGAAGTCCGGTGACATAATCCGACAAAGATTGTCCTTGGTCATTACGAGAGATGCCGAAAACAATGTCAACAGGGAGAATAGGTTCCCGGCCGAACATAAGGAAGAAAGGACTGTGCCCTGTAGTCTCATGTCTGGTGCAGTTGTATGCATGTACTAAGGCGTCCACATGCTTCTTCCAGTCAGTCTTCTGTTGCGGCTGCAGAGTTCCTAGCATGTCCAGAAGGGTGCGGTTCAGACACTCACATTGACCGTTACCCATGGGGTGATACGGTGTAGTGTGGGATTTCTGAACACCGGCAAGTGTACAAAGCTCCTTCATAAGCTTGCTTTCAAAGTTTGCTCCCTGGTCAGTATGAACTCGCTGAGGAAAGCCATAGTGCAAGGCGACATGCTTGACGAAAGCATCAGCTGTAACTTTAGCGGTCATGGACTTGGTAGGTACAGCCCAGGCGTAGCGTGTAAAGTGGTCGCTAATGACCAAAATGTGCTGGAAGCCTCCCTTGCAGATCTCGAGGGTAAGAAAGTCCATGCACACGAGTTCCATAGGCTGCGTGGTGACGATGCTGACCAATGGTGCCTTCTGATTGGTAGGTGTTTTACGTCTGAGACATCTGTCGCACTTCTCTATCCAGTCGACGACATCCTTATGCATGCTGGGCCAATAGAAGCGGTCACGCAAGAGTGAAAAAGTCCTGTCTCTCCCTGGGTGTCCAAGATCATTGTGAACAGAACGAAGGGCTCGGGTAACATGATCTGAGGGCAAAACCAGTTGACGTCGCTTCGTACCATCTATGTCCACTTCTCTATATAGAACACCATCAACCAGCTTCAAGCGTTCAAAAGTTCTGGCAAGGGCACTGTTGACTGGCGTAGTCGGAAGTCTTCGAGGTTTCATTCCTGACCTGACGCTGGCTATCCAAGGTTTAAGGACTTCATCTCTGCACTGCGCAATCCTCCAGTAGTCTGGCGTAGTGGTGCTGACAGTCTGGCCTACTACAGTACAGTCTTGGAGAGGCTCGGCAGACATACACAGCGCCTCGATGTACGGGACGTCTTGGATAGGGTTGCATATGGCGCGGACAGACTCTGCTGACACCGACTCCTGACGTTGACTATCTGCAGAAGAGTAAGGTAAGCGTGACAAAGCGTCTGCTGCAGCATTGCTTTTCCCAGGGCGGTACACAATGTCAAAGTCATACACTGCCAAAGCTGCAAGCCACCTATGCCCTGTCGCATCCAACTTTGCAGACGTCAAGACGTAGGTCAGAGGGTTATTGTCAGTAGTAACTGTGAATTTGTGGCCATACAGGTAGTCATTGAATTTGTCACAGACGGCCCACTTCAGCGCAAGAAATTCTAGCTTGTGTGCTGGATAGTTGACCTCGGCCTTGGACAAACTGCGACTGGCGTATGCAATCACGCGTTTCTGTCCCTCTTGCTTCTGGAAGAGTACAGCCCCCAGTCCTCTAGTGCTGGCGTCGGTCTCCAGTTCAAAAGGTACCTGATAATCTGCATAGCCCAACACAGGCGGTGATGTCAGACTTGCCTTCAGCTGTCTAAAAGCATCGTCTTGTTCAGGGCCCCAACACCACTCTTTCTTGGGTGCTTCTCTCGACTTGGGTTTTCCTTTACGTTTGGTCGACGTGGAAGGGAGAAGATCATTCAAGGGCTTTGCTATCTTGGAAAAGTCCTTGACAAAACGTCTAAAAAATCCGCAGAAACCAAGAAACTGACGAACATCAGCCGGATTCCTGGGTATCGGCCAGTCTCTAACTTTCCGAGTCTTTTCTGGGTCAGCTTCAACACCGTGAGCAGACACAATGTGACCCACGAAACGTACGCGCTCCTGTAGAAAGAAGCATTTTCCTGGTGCTAACTTCAGTCCACATTCTCTCAATCTGGCAAAAACACGTTCCAGTCTCTCTAAGTGTTCAACATAGTTGGACGAAAACACAATCAAATCATCTAAATAAATGAGACAAATGTTTAAATGGAGATCCGCACCCAAACACTGTTCCATTAATCTCTGATAGGTTGCTGGTGCATTAGCTAGACCAAAGGGCAGTCTGTTATACTCAAAGAAGCCTAGCGGGCCCACAGTGAAAGATGTTCGCTGCTTGTGTTTCTCCAATACTTCCACCTGATGGTATCCACTCTTCATGTCTAAAACAGTGAAGAAACAAGAGTCTTTGAGCGTGTCAAGCATCTCCTCTATCCGTGGAAGGGCGTAAGAATCCTTGATGGTGCGTTGGTTGAGTTGACGATAATCGACACAAAGGCGCAGCGAACCGTCCTTTTTACGCACTAACACGACGTTGCTGGACCATGGAGAGTGCGACTCGCGAATCACCCCTGCTGCTAGAAGCTGACGAAGATGCTCGCGTATCTCCTCATACATGCCTGGCGGGATACGTCTGTGTCGCTGCTTAAGGGAATCTCGTCAGTGACGTTGATCTCGTGCTGAACAGCAGTGGTGTGTCCAAGGTCTAAGTCATGGTGGGAAAACACATCGTCGTACTTGTGGAGAAGCGCCTCTATAGCACGAGCACGATCAGCATCCAGACACTGAGTGTTGATATTGACCGGAACTGAATCATGGCTGAAAGTCATGTTAGGATCAGCTAATGCTACAGGTTGAATTTCACACAAAATAGCTTTTGGATTAACGACAACAGTCCTAGTAGTAACATTGGAAATGGTAACAGGTACAATGCTACTGCTACTGGAAGAACAAATACATTTCACTAGTGCAGGTTCAATATCAAGATCACTAGGTAGCTGTGAAACACTAGATGCTTGTAACATAGCGCAAGTGTCAGGATGATCAACAGTCTTGGTAATAAAACCATTAACAGTAACAACGCTATTTGGTTTGATTACCACTCTGTCACGTTCCGCACATTTCACAAGTCCAATGCGATTCTTGTTACGTAACAACTGTTTCTCTCTCAGCTTGAGACAGCGAAATGCTAAAAACCATTGAGTGTTCAAAGACTTACGTTTAGATGGCTCATCGCACCTGTTCATGTATGAAGTAAGAATGTTCGTACCCAACAGCACTGGAACGGCAGCGTTGTACTGGCTGTCCGGGACCACGAGTAGTAGACAATGCTGAGTGCCAAGGTCAGGCACCCTCACCTCTACCTCGATGTAACCGTCATAAGGCAGCATCTGTCCATCAGCACACTCCACGTGCAGCAGAGAGTCCAGGCTGTGCACGGGGACGTGAGGAAGATGCTGGGAGTGGAAACTGCGGCTGACGGTGGAGATGGTGGCTCCAGTGTCCAGTAAGGCGGCGGTGCGCCACCCGTCCACGATGACGTCGACCTCATTACTCGAACCAACCAGTTCACCACGCTCCGGACGTTGAGAGGGACGACTGGTGAAGGTGAAGTCCACAGCGCGCCCCTGGTGTCTGCAGACCTCGTCTCGTTTCCCTGCGGCTGGCGGCGGCAGTGATCGAGGCGTACGCGGCATGCAAACTTTAAGTGACCAGACTGGCCACAGCGCCAACAAGTAGGTCCATCACGCCTGTCCTCGATCACCTGCAGCCGTTTACGACAGGCGAAACTGAGATGGCCGACTTCACCACAGCACCAACACACTGGCTCGGGCCTATCATCTGGTAACTGATAGCCTAGGTCCCCTTTATGCTCTTCAACAGTGGCAAAAAGGTCATCAATTTTAGCCTGAATTCTGCTGAGTACATCATTTTCATTGTCAGACGCCATCATGAAAGTCACGTGAGATCAAAATAGATTCGCTGGAACAACAGTACATTTGTTGCTAAAAGCATATTGATGCAAACAGCATTTCACTGGCAAAGTTCACAATGAGTGTAAAGTCCTCCCAACAGCAGAGAGAGATAATAAGAGAGGACTAAGAATCAAATTTCAATAAGGCCGCACCCATCATTAAATCTCGCCTTTATTGATATTAAAATCTGTGACATCACTTAACCTCTCTATTACCACATAATCACCCTTTTGTTTTTTGAAAAGTGGCGACCATGATTAGTGCGGCCTTTTTGATTTTTGATACATTAGTACTCTCTTATTATCTCTCTCTATAACTATTGTCTCTGACAACACTTAAACATGTACTGTTAATTTGTTTTAATGTTTATGAACTTTACCCTTAAAGCTCTGAACCCATAGCTACAGTAAACACTGAACCGGGAAGTGAAATCGAGTAGACGGTAAAACATCTAGTATTCGGCTGCCTTGTACCGGAGTATATGGGATTTTACAGAGTCTCTAAGATCCTCACGAGCCTAGATTTTTATAAGTGGACACAGGTCAGATCCTCAAGTCTCGGACTCCAGGCATAACCTGTGTTACAACTATTAGTCTACTTTCGTTTGTTAGCTCTCTCCTAGCGAGTATGTTGGCGGGTCTTATCTAATATTATTTTACTGCAGTACAATTTCTGAAAAGGTGACTGCCGTGTTATGCATACCCGAAATGTGCTTTGTACAACACTGTCAGTACAACTCAACCGTTTTATTATAAACAGTACTGACACGCGCACGCACGCGCACGCGCACGCACGCACACACGCACGGACACACTCAGACACACGTGCACGCACACGCACGGACACACTCAGACACACGTGCACGCACACGCACGGACACACTCAGACACACGTGCACGCACACGCACGGACACACTCACACACACACACAGATTGTAAGATATTTCTTTTGGGTGCATAACTGATGCCTGACTCGAGCTATAGTTCACGCGCCCGTGGGTGGTG